>CM056493.1:30187400-30884181 GCA_029783415.1 Anisodus acutangulus
GTAGAGGGGTAGAGATGCAGTCCAAAGTCCAGTGTGCCCTTAACGTATCTGATAATACGTTTGAGGGCCACAAAATGGGACTCTCGAGGGTCGTGCATAAACAGACACACCTGCTGAACGGCATATGTAATATCAGGCCTAGTGAATGTAAGATACTAAAGGGAACCTGCAAGACTCCGATATAGAGTGGATTAGAAACTGGCGCACCCTCATTGGCACTGAGCTTGGGTTTTGAGTCAACCGGAGTTGGCATAATTTTATAATTTTCCATCTTAGCCCTGTACACAATCTCTTCCGCATATTTACGCTAACACAAAAACAAAGTAGTTGCGGATTTGGTCACGGATATACCCAAAAAATAACTCAGAGGAGGCAGTAAGAACAATGTCATCCACATATAATAGCAAATAAGTAGTGTTGCTACCTCGATGAAAAGTGAAGAGAGAGTTATCACACCTGCTACATACAAATCCGATCTGGTTAAGATACCTGGCAAAGTAATAATGCCAAGCACGGGGTGCCTGTTTCAAGCCATACAATGACTTCCTGAGACGACATACAAAATGCGGAACTGCCGGATGAACAAAACCAGGGGGTTGATGCATGTACACAGTTTCTTTCAAATCCCTATAAAAAATGCATTCTTGACATCAAGTTGATGAATCGGCCAATGCATGCCTATAGCAATACTGAGAACAGTCTGAATAGCAACTGGTTTAACAATCGGATTGAATGTCTCACCAAAATCAATAACCTCCTGCTGATTAGTGCCATTAGCAACCAGTATTGCCGTATACCGCTCCAAGTCACCACTGTCTCTGTACTTGTGACGAAATAGCCACATACACCGGATAACATTCATACCATTCAGTCTAGGTACCAAATCCCAAGTGTTCTGCTTGGTTAAAGCATTAAATTCCTCGCACATGACCGCATTCCAATTAGGGTCTAGTTTGGCTAGTTTTAGATTTTTTGGAATGGGTGATATGGTTTGTGTGGAGAGGTTAAAATGGACCTTGGGTTTGAAAATCCCGTGTTGTGCATGAGTCTCTATACGGTGGGTAGGCAGTGACTGCTGGGCTTCGATTTCAAAATTCAAATTCAGATTTTGGGCTTCGGTTTCAGAATTCGAATTCAAATTCGGATACGGGGATTCGCCGGTGACGGGTGAAGGAGGTGACTGGTTAGGATATTTGTTGGTTGTCGGTATCGGTGGGTTAGGTAGTGAGATGGTAGAGCTTGGCAGTACAGGCGTGGGTAGTGGTTGTAGATTTCCGATGTGAGGTTGGATCGGAGATGTATCGGCGAAAGGGTTTCGAGACAACCGATCCGGAGTTTGGTGGTTTGGTGGTGGCGGTGTTGTTCGACCGTGGGAATGGTAGACAAGGACCTCTATGTTGCACGGACGACGTCGGTGATAGTTGCTGGTGGTGGTGAGACTACCGGCACCGATGACATTGACGCGTAAACAGTGGATGGAAATTAGAACAGTGATTTGACTAGTGGGGGCAGATCTGTATCATAAAAAAATGTGTAGTCCGTGGTTTGAAATTTCTGAAGATTGGAAAAGGGAAAATACGTCTTGTCAAATGTGACATGGCGGGAGATAAAGATTTTATGAGTGGACAGGTCATAGCACAGGTAACCCCTATGCTTAGATGTGAGACCAACGAAGACACAAGGCGTAGTTCGTGGTGCTAATTTGTGAAGGGCAGTGAAGGCTAGATTGGGGTAGCATAGGCAACCGAAAATTCTGAGTTGGTCATAGGACGGGATCCTACGGTATAGAACTTCGGTGGGGTCTTGTTTTGAAGAATGTTAGTGGGTAAAATATTAAGGAGGGATTCTACCATTTTAACAGCATAGACCCAAAATGGCGGTGGAAGACAGGCATGAAACAAAAAGGTGTGAACCATGTTATTGATGGTATGTATAACATGGGACATGAGAAACGGAAAATCATGCCTTGTTTAAAGCAGAAGTGTGAAATGCCGAATTATTAAATTCACGTCTGTTATCACATTGAAAATATTTGATAGATTTTTCAAACTGTGTTTTAATGAATTTTTTGAAATTCGAGGAACTTGGCAAAGACTTCAGATTTGAATTTCAGTGGGTAAATCTAGACAAAATGTGAAAAATCATCTAAGAATACTAGATAAAATTTGTGACCCAAAGAACTAACAACCGGAGATGTCCATAAATCAGCATGAATAATATCAAAAGGAGAAAAAGTAGCACTGTTGGATGACATAAATGGAAGAGAAGTATGCTTGCCAAGCGGGCAAGAAAAATAGTGTTGGGCAAGTTTCCCATTATTACATTGAATACGCTTAGTAGTCCTAAGAAAATTAAAAACAGGGTCCGGGGTGTCCGAGTCTATTGTGCCAAGTTGATGGAGAGATAGCCACAAGGGATAGAGGTGATTGCGGTCTAACAGCGGAAGATTGAGTGAAGGGGTAGAGGTCTCCCACACTATTACAGCGTGTAAGAATTTTCCCCTAATTGAGATCCTTCACAGAAAAACCAAAAGGGTCAAATTCGACAGACACATAATTATTGCGAGTGAATTTTCTAACAGAAATTAAGTTTTTAATGATGTTAGGGGTGTAAAGGACTTTATTGAAGGGGAAAGGCGGGTGGGGATGTTTGGTATGTGTGGTACCATAACCTTCAATTGAAATGTGATGACCATTGCCAACAGTCATAAATTGAGGACACTGTAACCGAAGCATTTGGGATAAGTTACCTGATGACCGAGTGAGGTGAGATGTGGCTCCGGTGTCCATGTACCAATTATCGTTGGGTTGTTGAAGGTTCACGGTGCTGAAGGCCTGGCCTAAAACGGTGGGGGCCAGGCTGCTGTCTTGCGGGTGCTGATGGACCGAGACCATGTGAACCTGATGTTACTGCGGATGGGCCTGCCTGTTGGCTACGGCGGAGCCCAAGAGACCGGGTGACCAAGCAGCCTGCTGGAACTGGGCCCCTGATATTGGGTAGGGGCATGCAGGCGAGGCCCAGTTCCCGGTATTGGGATAAGGGAGCTGCCCAGCCTACTAAAAGTAGGCAGCAGGTGCTGGGCCTGGCTGCAGCTGGTTCCGATTGCCCTTGCCTCGGCCCTTCCCTTTATTGTTGTTACCGCGACCTCTGCCACCACGCCCTCTGCCGCGGGACTGTTGCTGCTGGTGGTCTTGTGGTGGTGGCCGTCGGTGGTGCTATGCCGTCAACGGCTAATGCCTTGTGATTGTGCTCCTCTTGTTTAGCACGGCGGGTCTCTTCCAACAAAAGTTGCGAACATGCTTTATTGAAGCTTGGTAGGGGGTCGACTTGTTGAATCATCGTTGCAAGTGTATCATATTCACCATTCGGTAAATCCGCAACTAGTTGAAGTACCATCTTGGTTTCTGAAACAGGTGTCCCTACGTTGGAAAGTTGGTCGGTTATGAGTTTCAGTAGTTTACAATATTCGGACATGTTGTTAAAATTCTCGAGACGCGTATTGTTGAACTGCTCTTCCAAATATACGGCCCGAATATTTTTATTATCCTGAAATATTTCTTCTAACCGTACCCATAGGTCACGTGCCGTAGCACCTGTTTTCATGATAGTACACAACAAGTCTTTAGAGATGGTGCCGTAGATCCACTGTTTGACGATGGCGTCAAGGCGACGCCAGGTCGAGTCTGCAACATCGGTTGGACGAGGAACAAAATCATCAATATGGTCGAGCACATTGTACGCACATGCATGAATATAGAATAGTTCTATCCACATGGAATACTGACAGTCTTCTTGGTCAAGAATGATAGGGATAAAATTCTTGATGTTGGTAACGACAAACGCCGGATGAAAAGAAGACGATGAACGTTGAGGGGGGTTGTCAAGGGTGTCAGTGGAAGAACCGGAATTGGTGGGGGAAGTAGGGCGAGACATGGTGGCAAAGTGTTGCCGTCGGCCGAGAGGGAAAAAAAATTTAGGGTGGTGTTGGCCGAGAGGGAGGAAGAAGAGAAGAGTAGGGATTAGGGTTTGGCTCTTGATACCATGTAAGATTGGAATAATTTTCCTTAGAAAATCCTTTCATTAATCACAATATATATAGTTGTACAGAGGTTGATTCCTAATACAATAAGAATCCTAACTTACCTTAAATGGTTGATTCCTAATACAATAAGAATCCTAACTTACCTTAAATATACATCTATCATAATTATAAAATATACTGTGAATATTTAGAGAATATTCGCTCATATAACACTGTGTATTGCCATCTCCCTATGAGCGGTTTGTCCATTTGAGATCTTTGGTTTCATCCACTCAACACAATCCTTTGTTCTTTTTTAAGTATCAATTGGGCAGAAGACTTGTTGTATCATTTATCTTACGAACAGATGTGTCCTTTGTGATACAAAGTTCGTATCTGAAACATTTAATGCTTATTCTCTTCTTTTTTTTTGTGTCTTTAAACTTGGGATATTTTACTACTTTCCTTTTGTTGAACAATGAAAATGAATTTGATTGTTGGCTACGCCTTCTTCTCTTTTTCTTTTACTTTTTTCTTCTTTTTCCATCTTTAGTCTTTGTAGAATGACTAGTCTAATGTACTTTGTGGAAACAAATTGTCTTCTTATTACTTGTTGCATTTATTCTTCGAGGGGTTTAGCGATTTAAAAGCACTCAAAGTGTAGAATATTGTCCCATTTCCCTGAGTATTATTTATACTCCTTAATCTCTTGTCCATGTATTTGAAATAGGTTGAACACAAACTCTAGTATGAACTGGAATTACTATCTTCAGAAATAATCTGGTGTTAACCGAGAAGCTGAATATAAAAAAAAAATTATCTGCGAGATGTGTGGTTATTTGACGTGGCTGACAAGTGTACAATATTTCTTCTTCTACCAATGGTATGATGTTCGTGCTGCATCATCAGTTCAATGGCCTGCCACATACGCTCAAGTCTCAAGGTGGTCAGTTGAAGAATTTCGTCAGAATAAAAAATTTGATTTCACCGCTACAAAATTTAGTGGATTTTAAAGTTGATATCGAAATAATGTTTTTTCCCATGCCATGATTGTTTTGAGGAATGATGTAGTGTGTAATCGGCTATATTACTCCCTCTGTCTCAAACTATTTGTTATTATTAAATATATACATAATATACCTGAGATACACATATATATGATGTGTAATATGAATATTGATTTTCAGTTTTGTATAGAAAGCTGACGGTAATTGGGCAGATTTTGTACATAGTTATTGTAATATTTTAGTGTAAGTATTACTTTACTTAGTCTTGTACACTTACCATAGTTATAGGAGTCTTGTACTATTAGAATAAGGTTTTGGGATTAGAATAGGAATAGGTTTTCTATTATGGTAAATTGTACCTTGTATATATACTCTTTTCATTAATGAGAATAATCAAGGGATTATTTCTTTCATGGTATCAGAAGTCTAGCACTCAAATACTTCCGCTCCTCTCTCAAAAGAAAATTCCCTCTCGGTTTCTTCCTCAAACCTGAGGCCTCCCTTCCAAATTTTCTTGTCCAAATTTCCTGTTCTATTCACTATGACTGATAGGAACATGTTTCATCCTGCCCTAACAGTTTCTAACATCAAGAGCGTTCTTCCTATTGTTCTTGACAAAGAAAACATCAAATATAGTACGTGGGCAGAGTTGTTCAAAATTCATGCACTTGCACATCAAGTCCTCCACCACATAATTCCTCCGGCTCCTGGCACGCAGGATGTACCCACCAAGGAGGACAATCCTAAATTATGGATTACTCTTGATGCTACGGTTCTCCAGTGGATTTATGCCACTATCTCCGTCGACCTCTTACAAACGATAACTGAACCCAACTCTACGATTATGGCTGCTTGGGATAGATTGCGTGATATATTTCAGGATAATATGCATTCCCGTATTGTCACCCTCGAACAGGAATTTTCCCAAGTCACTATGGAGGATTTTCCGAACGTTTCCTCATATTGCAAATGACTCAAGGAATTGGCGGACCAACTTCGCAACGTTGGTGCTCCTGTTAGCAATGATCGTCTCATTCTACAGGTGGTTGCAGGCCTGTCTGAGGCCTATAACGGCGTTGCTTCGATACTTCGTCAAAGTAACCCTCTACCGCATTTTTATCAAGCCAGGTATGTGCTTACACTAGAGGAGGTTGGTTTGGCTAAAAAGGCAGCTATTGGCGCTAACTCCGTCTTGATGGCCACGTCCAATGGTTCTCCGGCATTTTATGACAATTCATGCCAAAATCGTAACAACGGTGGCAGCAAGAAAGGTCAGAATCACAAGAATAAGAATAAAAATAAAGGTGGTGGCCGTGGTGGTAATGGCGGCAGCGGCGGAGGACGAACCACTGGGGGGTCCCGACCAGCTGGACCACCAGCAAACTGGCCATGGGCCAACTGCCAGTGGCCCGTTGTCCCCTCTTCACAATCAGGTACTGGATACGGGAATTGCGCCACTGCCCAGTCCAAACCCAATTTCTAGCAGCAGTCACGCAGTCCAGCCCAGCTTCAGCAGCAGCAATCTCACCCAGTTGGACCTTGGCCAGTCACATGCCTGCTTGGGCCTCAGCCACAGCAGGCTTTTGCGGCTGAGAGGCCCACTTTCATCCCTTCTTCGACATATATTGAAGTCGCAATGCACACGATGGGATTAACTCCTTTTGACCCAAATTGGTACATGGACACAGGAGCCATCAACCTTTGCAGCTCTTGCTCCTTCCTTGTGGCATGCTTGCCTAGGTCATCCGGGGTCGTCTATTTTGTCTTCCTTAGATAAAAATAAATTTATTTCATGTAAGGGTACGCATAGTACTCTGAATTGTCAATCTTGTTCTTTAGAGAAAAAATTGTTAGGTTACCATTTGTAGACTCTAATTCTCATACTTCAAGGCCATTTGATATTATTCACAGTGATTTATGAACATCTCTTGTTCTCAGTTCTTTGGGTCATCGGTAATATATTCTATTTTTTTATTATTATTCTAATTTTTTATGGACTTTTCCTAGAGCGAAAAAATCTCAAGTTTTTTCCACCTTCTTATAATTTAAAGCATTCATTAGAACCCAATTCGAATGGGAATTCAAAAATATTCAATGTGATAATGGAAAAGAATATGATAATGGGGTGTTTAGGGAGTTTTGTGCTAATAATTGGATCAATTTTCATTTTTCTTGTCCTCATACGTCTTTACAAAATGGGAAAGCCGAACGCAAAATTCGTACCATTAATAACATTGTCCGAACTTTATTGATTCATGCTTCCGTACCCCCTTCATTTTGGCCTCATGCTCTACAACTGGCTACAAATCTTCTTAACATTCTCCCTTCCAAAGGTTTGACATATTTGTCCCCTCTTCAAATTTTATACAATAAGACTAATTCGTATTTACATATTAGGGTCTTTGGGTGCCTATGTTATCCACTATTTCCGTCCATCACAATTAACAAACCTCAGGCTCGGTCTACCCCTTGTGTGTTTTTGGGGTATCCGTCAAATCATCGTGGTTACAAATATTTTGATTTATCATCTAATAAAATCATCATTAGTCGCCATCTTATTTTTTATGAGTCCCAATTCCCGTTTGCAAAATTGAGTAGTCTCGTGCCTAGTTCGTATAATTTTTTGGATGACGGTATATCCCCGTATATTATTCACCATTTTTCGGACGTGTCCCGCACCTCAAATCCACTAGCGGGCCCATTACTCGCTGGACCCACAGTTCCAGCAATAGTTCCCGTAACTAGACCAGTGACGGAAATTGGGCCAGCTTCACAGCCCAGTAACACCATTGTTCCCGTGATGGTATACAGTCCAGTTCAGGCACTGAATTCCAATGTTGGGCCAGCAGGCCCACTGCTCGTTGGCTGGTCCGTCACGTATCCTGCTAATTTCCAAAATTCACTCAATTCTCCCCCGAGTCATAGACCGGTCACTCGTAGTCAACGGGGTATTTTTAAACTAAAAAGACATTTCAATTTAAATTCTAATGTTCTTAAATCACCCCTACCCCGTAACCCTGTGTCTACATTAAATGACCCTAATTGGAAAAATTTTATGACCGACGAATATAATGCTCTTATTAATAATAAGACGTTGGAGTTGGTGCCCCATCCATCTGTTGTTAATATAATTCAATCTATGTGGATTTTTGCTCATAAGGACAATTCTGACGGTTATTTTGCGAGGCATAAGGCTCGTCTTGTAGGTGATGGTAAGACTCAGCAGGTTGTGTGGATTGTGGTGAGACGTTTAGTCCAGTGGTCAAGCCGGCTACCATTCGCATTATGCTCAACTTGGCTCTTTCGAAAGCATGGCACATCCATTAGTTAGATGTGAAGAATGTTTTCTTACATGGTGATCTCAAGGAAACAGTCTATATGCATCAGCCCTTGGGGTTTTGGGATCCCAAATATCCTCATCACGTCTGTTTGTTGAAGAAGTCCTTGTATGGACTTAAGCAATCCCCACGGGCTTGGTATAAAAGGTTTGCATACTATGTTTCGAGTATTGGGTTCGATCACATCAGGTCTGATAATTCATTGTTCATATATCGTCGTGGTTCTTCCTTGGCTTATATACTGCTATATGTGGATGATATTATCTTGACTGCCTCTTCTGATACGTTACGTCGGTCTATCATGACCATTCTCAGTTCTGAGTTTGCTATGAAAGACTTAGGGTCTTTGAGTTATTTTTTGGGGATTGTTGTTACTCGTCACGCATGTGATTGTTCTTGTCACAGAGAAAGTATGCAACTGATATCATTGAGTGGGCTGGGATGTCATCCTGTAAGTCCACTTCCACTCCAGTTCATACTAAACCCAAGTTGGGTACTGCGGCTGGCTCACCTTATGAGGATCCGACCCGCTATCGCAGTCTTGCAGGGGCCCTTCAGTATCTTACGTTCATGAGATCTGATATTATGTATGTCGTACAACATGTGTGTTTCTTTATGTATGACCCCAGGATTGAGAACATGAATGCGCTCAAACGCATTATTCGATACATTCATGGGACACTTGATTATGGCTTGCATTTGTATCCTTCGTCGACGTTTACACTTGTCTCGTATACAGATGCTGATTGGGGTGGTTGTCCAGACACCAGACGGTCTACGTCTGGCTATTGTATGTTTTTTGGTAATAACTTGGTCTCCTAGTCTGCTAAGCGTCAGTCGGCGTTATCACATTCTAGTGCAGAGGCCGAGTATCGAGGGGTAGCCAATGTGGTATCTGAGTCATGTTGGTTACAGAATCTGCTTTAGGAGCTTCATTGTCCTATTCAGAAAGCTACCTTGGTGTATTGTGATAATGTTAGTGCCATCTACCTTTTCGGTAATCCTGTTCAGCACCAGCGCACTAAACATATTGAGATGGACATTTGCTTTGTTCGAGAAAAGGTAGCTCGTGGACAAGTACGCGTCTGACATGTCCCTTCCAGGTATCAAATTGTAGACATCTTCACAAAGGATCTTCTCTCTGTTCTTTTTGAAGATTTTAGGGATAGTCTCAGCGTACGAAGACTGTCTCCTATGACTGCGGGAGGGGGGGTGTTAAATATACACATAATATACACGAGATACACATGTATATTATGTGTATATTATGTGTATATTTATGAATATTGATTCTGAGTTTTGTATAATATTGATTCTGAGTTTTGTATAGAAAACCCATGGTAATTGGGCAGATTTTGTACATAGTTGTTGTAATATTTTAGTGTAAGTATTACCTTACTTAGTCTTGTACACTTACTATAGTTATATGAGTCTTGTACTACTAAAATAAGGTTTTGGGTTTAGAATAGGAATAGGTTTTCTATTATGGTAAATTGTAACTTGTATATATACTCTTTTCATTAATGAGAATAATCAAGGGATTATTTCTTTTGTGTACAAAACTAAGTAAGGTAATACTTACACTAAAATATTACAACAACTATGTACAAAATCTGTCCAATTACTGTGGCCTTTCTATACAAAACTGAGAATCAATATTCATAAATATACACATAATATACACATAATATACATGTGTATCTCGTGTATATTATGTGTTTATTTAACAGTTATGGTTATTAAAAATAATTATCTCAAATTATTTATCGTTTTAGAAGTTTAAGTCATAATTAACTATTCTTTTTTTATTTTACCATTTGTCATTAACGAAGATGACACATAAATAGAGTAAACATTTAGTGAATATAAAATATAACTTAGACATAAATAAAAATAAAATAAATTAAATATTTTTATTAATTAATATTTATTAAAGGACATGTAAATTAAAAAATAACAAATAATTTGAGAGTGAGGGAATATTTGTTTTCTTTGAAAATTGGTTCACACCGAAATTCACATAACTCTGCATTACAATTCTCGGGTTTCGTGATCACATGGAAACTGAAGTATATTATTCCTTCCATTTCATCTTTTGAGGCACTATTCCTTTATTGGCCAAATGCATAGACCCCTAAGCTTGTCTGAATTCTTAACTTTAATATTTCACTTGAAGTCATGAGTACCATCGAATGTATGTGCAAATGTGCCTACTAGACACGAAATACAGAATAGTAAAATATAGAGTAAGTTCTTGTCAAAAAGTTTTTCAGCCAAAAACAGCTTAAGTAAATACTTTAGTTTAGAAAAGGAATCCAGCTAGCCTTTTTTTATTTAAAATATTCTATATAATTAGTGAAAACCATGGTAGTTCAGTTCGAAAAGAAAGATAATTCAGTCATTCGCGAGCAAAAATTTTTAAAAAGGAAAGTATGTTATTTCTCCTAGCCTTCTTTCTTGATGTAATAATAATGAATAATACTAAAATTATTTTTACAACCCTACCCTCATTTGTCGTCTTCTTTCCCAAAGACAATCCAGGATTTAGAGGTTGAGAATGCTACTATTTAAAGAGAATAATCTCTTGATTATTTTTATTAATGTAAAAGGTATATATATGATATACAATCTCTATTTATGGCAATTAAATCTACATTTTCCTAATATAAGACTACTACATTTTTCTAATAGAAGACTACTATCATAATTACACTTGTACAAGAATTCTACAAATTACATACCAAATATATACACGAGTACGTGTATATTCTGTCACACCCCGAAGTCATAGCGGGCGGTTGTCGTACACTGAGACTGTCCCTAAAATCTTCAAACAGAACTAAAGGAAGACCCTTAGTAAAGATGTCAGCAATTTGGAACCGTGAAGGGACATGCAAGACACGTACTTGTCCACGAGCTACCTTTTCGCGAACAAACTGAATATTCATCTCAATATGTTTAGTGCGCTGATGTTGGACTGAATTTCCAGGGAGATAGACCGCACTAACATTATCGCAATAGACCAATGTAGCTTTCTGAATAGGAAAGTGAAGCTCTAATAGGAGAGTATGCAGCCAACAGGACTCAGACACCACATTGGCTACCCCTCGATACTCGGCCTCCGCACTGGATCGCGATAAAGTAGCTTGGTGTTTAGCCGACCAAGAGAACAAGTTATCACCAAAAAACATACAATAACCAGATGTCGAACGTCTGGTATATGAACATCCATCCCAATCAGCATTTGTACAAGACACGGGAGTAGATATGGGGGATGGATATAAGTGCAAACCATAATTCTAGCAGTTATGGCAATTCCAGCAGTTACGGCCCACAACCCAATTCTGGGATTCTCAGGCCCCGGCCTCCGCAAGCTCACCATGCAGTGGGCCCCACTCACACCGACATTGAGGCCACAATGCACACACTTGGGTTGACGCAACCGGATCCAAATTGGTACATGGACACCGGCGCAATGACACACATGACCTCCGATCAAGGTACTCTCTCGTCTTATTCCAATTTGAGAAACCCTCGTGGTATAATTGTCGGAAATGGTAACTCTATTCCAATACAGGGTTATGGTCATAAAACGTTGTCTCCCCCCAATCCACTCCTTATCTTGAAAAATACTTTACATGCCCCCAAATTGATTAAAAACTTAGTGTATGTCCGCAAGTTCACCACTGACAATTTCATTTCTGTTGAATTTGATCCTTTTGATTTCTCTGTGAAGGATTTCAAGACGGGGAGTCATCTCATGAGGTGTGATAGTAGGGGAGATCTTTATCCTATCACGCTCGGTTTCAGTCCATCGAGTCAAGATTTGCCATCAGCCTTTGCAGCCATTTCTCCTTCCTTGTGGCATGCCCGTCTTGGTCATCCGGGATCATCTATTTTGTCGGTTTTAGATACAAATAGTTTTATTTCATGTAAGGGTACGAGTCGTACTCCACTTTGTCAATCTTGTTCTTTAGGAAAAATTGTTAAGTTGATATTTGTAGACTCAAACTCTCATACTTCAATGCCATTTGATATTATTCATAGCGACCTATAGACGTCTCCGATTCTAAGTTCGTTAGGTCATCGGTATTATGTTCTTTTTTTGGATGATTATTCTAAATTTTTTTGGACGTTTCCAATTGCAAATAAATCTCAAGTATTTTCCGTCTTCATAAAGTTTAGAGCATTCATTAGAACACAATTCGAAAGAGAAATAAAAAATATTTAGTGTGATAATGGAAAAGAGTATGACAATAGGGAGTTTCAGGAGTTCTGTATCAATAATGGGATCAATTTTTATTTTTCGTGTCCTCATACATCTTCACAAAATGGGAAAGCCGAACGCACAATTCGTTCCATAAATAACATTGTCCGAACTCTCTTAATTCATGCTTTCGTACCCCCATATTTTTGGCATCATGCTCTTCAAATGGCAACATATCTCCTTAACATAATTTCTTCCAAAGGTCTGACATATTCTTCCCCCCTCCAAATTTTATATAATAAAAATCCATCTTATTCTCATCTTCGGGTTTTTGGGTGCTTATGTTATCCGTTATTTTCTTCCACCACAATTAACAAACTTCAGGCCCGGTCTACTCCGTGTGTATTTTTGGGTTATCCGTCGAATCATCGTGGTTACAAATGCTTTGATTTATCCTCCAAGAAAATCATAATTAATCGCCATGTAATTTTTTATGAAACCCAATTTCCATTTACTAAAGTTCATACTCCCGAGCCTAGTTCGTATAATTTTTTGGATTATGGTATATCCCCGTATATTACTCACCATTTTTCAGACATATCCGCACCTAAAATTCTCCAGCGGGTCCATCGCCTACCGGCCCCATCGTTCAGAGTCCGGTTTACGTCACTAGATCGCTTCAACGATTGGGCCACCCAGCCCACTCGAACTGATCCAGCCCCTCGCTAATGTTTCTAAGTTGGGCCAAGAGCCCATCGTCACCGCCGCTGCATCCCGAGCCCAGAAACTTCTCAAAATCCGCCCACCTCTTCCTCGAGTCTTTGACCAGTCACTCGTATTCAACAGGGTATTTTTACACGAAAAAGACATTTTAATTTACATTCGAATGTCTATAAATCCCCCTTGCCCCGTAATCCTGTGTTTGCCCTAAACGACCCGAATTGGAAAATTGCTATGACTGATGAATATAATGCTCTTATTGATAATAGGGCATGGGAGTTGGTGCCCCGTCCCTCTGGTATTAATGTTATCAGGTCTATGTGCATTTTTGCTCATAAGAAAAATTCGAATGGTTCATTCGCTCGACATAAGGCACGGCTTGTGGGTGATGGTAAGACTCAGCATGTTGGGATAGATTGTGGTGAGACATTTTGTCCAGTGGTCAAGCCGGCTACCATTCGCACTGTGCTTAGCTTGGCTCTTTCAAAGGCACGGCCTATTCATCAGTTGGATGTCAAGAATGCTTTCCTACATAGTGATCTCAAGGAAACAGTCTATATGCATCAGCCGTTGGGATTCAGGGATCCCAACCGTCCTCATCATGTCTATTTCTTGAAGAAGTCCTTATATGGGCTTAAACAGTCTCCACGGGCCTGGTATACGAGGTTTGTTGACTATGTTTCGACTAATGGGTCCACTCACAGCAGGTCAGATAATTTCTTGTTCATCTACCGTCGTGGTTCGTCCTTGGCCTACATTCTGTTGTATGTGGATAATATCATTTTGACTGCCTCTTCTGATGCCTTACGTCAGTCTATCATGGCCATGCTCAGCTGTGAGTTTGCTATGAAAGACTTAGGGCCCTTGAGTTACTTTTTGAGGATTGCCGTCAAGCGTCATTCAGATGGTTTGTTTTTGTCTCAAAGAAAGTATACGGCTGAGATTATCGAGAGGGCTGGGATGTCATCATGTAAGTCCACTTCCACTCCAGTTGATATAAAGCCCAAGCTTAGTGCCGCGGCCGGCGCACCATACGAGGACCCAACCCGCTATCGCAGTCTTGCAGGGGCCTTCAGTATCTTACTTTTACAAGACCGGATATTATGTACGCCGTCCAGCAGGTGTGTTTATTCATGCATGATCCCCGAATTGAGCACATGAATGCAATCAAACGCATCATTAAGTATGTTCAGGGTACACTGGACTATGGTTTGCATTTATATCCTTCCTCGCCATCCACACTTGTTTCATACACAGATGCTGATTGGGGTGGTTGTCCAGACACCAGACGGTCGACGTCTGGCTATTGTATGTTCCTTGGCAACAACTTGGTCTCCTGGTCTGCGAAGCGTCAGGCAACTCTATCCCGCTCAAGTGCCAAGGCTGAATATCGAGGGGTCGCCAATGTGGTCTCAGAATCATGTTGGTTACGTAATTTGCTTTTAGAGCTTCATTGTCCTATTCAGAAGGCAACCTTGGCGTATTGCGATAATATTAGTGCCATTTACCTGTCTGGTAATCCGGTTCAGCACCAACGCACTAAGCATATCGAGATGGACATTCACTTTGTCTGCGAAAAGGTTGTTCGGGGTCAGGTACGCGTCTGTCATGTCACGTCAAGCTATCAAGTTGCATATATCTTTACAAAGGGTCTTCCCTCGGTCCTTTTTGAAGATTTTAGGGACAGTCTCAGCCTTCGAAAATCGCCCACTATGACTGCGGGGGTGTGTTAAACAAGGTTTATACCCGTGATATACACTTGATATACATAAGAGTATATCACGGGCAATGCAGTGGATTCGGCAGTGGGCTTTCCAGCAACCCAGACGGCAGTAGACGGTCCAGATGGCCATTACGGTCAGGGATGTATATTTGGTATATATTGTTAATATATTGTAGTGTAAAGGTTACCTTAATTAGTCTTATACACTTACCATAATTGTATATTTAGAATTATGGTAGAATAAGGTTTTAGGAATAGGATTCTCCTATTATGGAAATATGTAACTTGTATATATACCTTTCAATTAATGAAAATAATCAAGAAGATTATTTCTTTCATTTACATTTTATAAAAAAGACTCATAATTTTAAATTTTGTAAAAAGAAAACTCATGCTGACATGAAGAGATTGTCAGTACTATGTGTGAGAATTATATTAAAGATTATGATTATCTAGTTACTATTGTTGCTGATCCATTGAACCAACGTGGATTTTTGTAAAATTATGTATATTTGAAAGTTTGTTATAACATGTATTTGTAAGCATTTATTCATTAAAATAATGCAGAGATATGTGTTCTATTAAAGCAGTGACTTAGGATATTCTAATAATTTATTTATGAACTATGATTTACGCATTTAATAAGATTGTATAAGAATTAGAAATTTTTTAATAATTTTCACAAATTATGTCATTTTCATATTTATAAAAAATATAACTTTTAAAATACAAATTTCACATAAAAACTAATGAAATGATTAGTCTCAGATGAAAGTGGTGGCACTAACATTTTTGTACAAAATTAGGGCACACCCAAATGGAACAGCGCACCCCAAAATAGATCACCACTTTCCACACCGAAGATGCAGTTGACTTGTTCGAGAATATTTGTGAGCCTAATGAAGTCATGTATGTAACAGTAATGAAAAAAAAAATTAAGTTTGCTCCGGTTAATGAAAAACAAAGGGAACCCGACATATTCGTCTACAATATTGTTATAGATGTGTTTTGCAAAGATAGAAACTTAGATGTTGCTATCAACCTTTTGAACGAGATGAAGCAGAAAGGCATTCCTCCGAACATAGTCACATATAATTCAGTAATTGATGATTTGTGTAAGTTTGGTCAGTGGGAAAAAGTTGAGACTTTGTTGTTCTCTGAGATGATAAACCTTAATATTTATCCAAATGCGCACACTTTCAACATAGTTATAGATGGATTATGCAAAGAGGAAAAAGTTGAAGATGTTGAGGAAGTCATGAAACACAGTTGAAAAAGGTGTAGAGCCTGGTATAATCACCTACACTGCTATAATGGATGGATATTGTCCGCGTAGTCAAGTGGATAGTCCGAAGAGGATATTTGATTTCATGATAGATAAGAGCATTGAATCTGACATTATTTGCTATAGCGTACTAATAAATGGATATTGTAAACAATAAGAAAATTGTTGAGGCCATGCAAGTGTTTCATGAAATTTCTCAAAAGGGATTAAAAACTAATATCTTTATCTACACTACTATCTTGCAAGGTCTATTTGAAGTTAGAAAAATAAGTGATGCAAAAAAGTTCTTTAATGAGATGCTATCTATAGGGCACGTACCTAATTTATACACTCATGGCACTTTGCTCAATGGTTATTTTAAGTACAGATTTGTTGAAGAAGCTACGTCACTTTTTCAAAGAAAGAGAGAAAATATTAATATTATATTTCACAATATTATCATTAGTGGATTGTGCAAAAATGGTATACTCAACAAAGCTTGTGCTATTTTTGAGAAGCTTTCTTTATATGGATTGCTTCTGAATACAAGGACATACAATACCATGATAAATGGATTTTGTCCTGAATGGTTGTTAGATGAAGCTAAAGATATGCTTAAAAATGAAGGACAATGATTGTTTGCCAGACAATTTCACTTACAATATATTTTTTGCAAAGATTTCTTAGGTGTAGCAAATTTAGTGAAATGAAAACTTTTATAAAGGAAATGTCTGGAAGGGACTTCTCATTTGATGCAACTTCAGCTGAGTTAAAGGTAAAAGCCACTCCTTTCGGCCATTCACCAGTTTCTTGCAGTACAAGATCCAAAGGACTTCTAAATTGAAGGACAATTCTCCTTCCGCAAAGGACTTTATTTCGGGACAATTTCATAGTTCCAGTGTCTTAATATATGGAAGGAGTTCCTGAATACCTTCTGACAGCCACTTCAGCTTCTCATAGTTGTAAATATGCAAATGACAACAACATCGCCTGAGTCCTGCACGCCACTGAAAGTATTTTAAGGTTCTTACAATCCCAAATGTCGAACTTTTCAGTCGCAGTGGGAATCAAAAGCCTAGTAAGGTTGTGGCAACTTTTTGCACTCAAATAGCGTGCTCTTGGGACCAATTCATGTGATATATCATTTATAGAATCACATCTATATAGATCCAAATTCTCAAGAAACATGTTACAATATCCGCTAGAAATCATCCCACTAACTGGCATCTCCAACTTAAATTTCCCGCAACTAGATATTCTTATTCTCTTCAAGGTACTCGGTAGAATGCTGATAGGTATAAAGGTAAGATAGTTACGATCAGTAAGAGATAATTCAACAATCTGCTTCATTCCCTGAAGTTGGGATGCAAACAGTATAGAACCTTCAAAGACAAAAAAATTACACTTGAAAGTTGGTAACGTGTTTCCAAATTGAGTTCAGGACATTCTGAAATTATCAATCCTGTTAGAGAACAAATATTTTCAGGCAACTTTCCAATCAACTTGGAGCAATTAATCAAAAGGTCATGAAGTTTAGGGAACTCTCCATTTCCCAGTATATGCCACTGCTTCCACTCCGGCATCTCTGCAAATTCAAGCTTCTCAAGAGAGTTAAATGACTTTTAGAGGAAGAACTGCCATAGAATTCTTCAGTCAGATCTGTTATTCGATGCATCCCTCTAATGGGAAGGAATTTCAAAGAAGGAACCACAGTCCTTGTAGTATCTAAGTGACAATTTCACCAGCTTAAGAAACAAATGATCAGCAAGTCAGTTTAGAAATTTTATCCCTCTATATCCGATGATTTGAAGTTCTTCTATGTTTGTGAGTGGGTGCAGCTCATCAAGTATGTCTCTTTCAGTTTGTGAATTATCGGCAATAATCTCACTCCACTCTAACGATAACTTTTCAACATGATTCTTCTCCCTCATGTTTGCCTTCTGAGCTTCCCTTCTATCAACCACATTTTGCAACTCTAGAATGGATAAGAGATCCATACAAGTTATGTAGTTCACCCAAATCTTCCATTCTAGAACCACTGCGCCCACCCAGAAGAAACTTGGCTCCCAATAACAAATGAAGGCTTTTCAACTTGCCTGGATGTAGTGGAATCTTCAAGAGAGAAGTGTTTCTTATGTCAAGATGATGCAAGTTGATCAACTTTTCCTTATGCAGCGGTAGCTCCTCAAGATCATCACAATGTGACAGAAGAAGAGTCTCCAAGTTATAAAATACACAAACGGAATCTGGTAACTCTTTTAAATTTGTCCAAGAAAGGTCCAAACATCTTAGGAGTTTTAATTTGATAAACAAGATATTTGGCAACTCCTTGAGATGATAATGAGACAATGATGGTGCCCTTAAGGATGTTAGTTTTGACAATATGTTATGCATCACCCTCTTGCTTAACTTTAAGAAGTAATGGAGGTGGATATCAATTGGAAGCAATGTCCTTAGCTGCTCTGATTTGTAGAGTGATTTCAACTCGAGAAAGTATGCAATCATATTATTATTATTATGTATTAATGTAGTATCATTTTATATATGGTAGGTAGTAAAATGTTAATTAGGAATATTATGTTAATTAGGTAGAAGATTATTAGAAATTGATTAGGAAGATTAGGCATGATTGACTCTTCCTAATTAATGTATATGGTGTATCTATTGTATCCTTGAAGGATGAATAGATTGAGAAAAATACTTTCAAAGTCTTACATGGTATCAAGAGCTTAAGGAAAGATCCAAAATTAGTTTATTTTATTCCAAATTTTAGGTCATCTTCCTCCCTAGAACCCTAGTTGGCCGAAATTTCTTCAATTTTTTTTTGTCTCTCTTACTCCGTTATTGATTATCCTTCATTACAACCAATTATGTCTGAAACCAAATCATCCTTTCACCCTGCCCTTGCTGTCTCAAACATCAAAACACATGTTTCCATCAAACTAGAAATGAAAACCGTTCATTATGTGATATGGGCGGAATTGTTCAAAATATGTTGTTGTGCTCACAAAGTTCTTCATCATATAATTCCTCCAAAAGATGGTAAAGGAAAAGACATAACAAACTATGCAGACAAGGAATTGTGGGATACACTTGATGACACAGTCCTTGGTTGGATTTATGCAACAATCTCCACGGACTTGTTGCATACGATAATGGAACCGGATTCCACAGCCATGGCGGCGTGGGAACGCTTGTGAGATATTTTTCAAGATAATCAAAACTCTCGCACTGTTACATTGGAAAATGAGTTCTCAACCATTGACATGGCGGACTTCCCAAATGTTTCTACATATTGTCAACGACTCAACGTGTTGGCCGATCAATTAAGAAACATTGATTCACCGGTTAGTCTTACAATTGGTCGCCAGTCTCACCGACGCGTGTAACGGCGTGGGAACTCTAATCCGTCAAAGTAATCATCTACCACAATTTTATCAAGCAAGGTCCATGCTTGTACTTGAAAAGTCGGGCTTGGTGAAAAAGGCATTAACTACTTCAAATTCTGGCATGCTTGCCACTCCTTCACATGATGGTAATTGTTTTTACCCTTCTCAACAAAATAAGGGACAAAAAGGACGTCATAACAATAAAAATAAGGGTGAAAATCGCGGAAATAACAAAGGTGGAGGCCACCGAAATTCTGGTGGCGACGGTAATGGCGGCAACACCAACTCCGGTGGTGGACAGTGGCAGCAACGCGGCGGCAGGGGCGGCGGACAGTAGCCGCAACCCACCGGCTGGCAGTGGCTTTGGGCTATACCACTCAGCCCAGCCCCAACATGTAATTGGGCCAGGCAGCCCCAAAGGCCCACTAGCCAGCCTCAACAAAAGAGTGGGTATTTTCCACTGAATTGGCAGTAGCAGCAACATGCCCAGCAGGCCCATTTTGCTGGGTCTGTTAACACATGCAGTAGCAGTGGGCCTCAGCCGACCCAGTGGCATGAGGCCCATTCAACAGGGGCCCACCCCACGGAAATTGAGTCAGTCATGCACACTCTTGGACTTAATCCACCGGATTCAAATTGGTATATGGACTCCGGAGCGATGTCACATATGACGTCCTCTAAAGGTAATCTCTCATCCTATTTTAATTTGAGCAATGATAATAAAATAATTATCGGAAATGGTCATTCAATTCCAATAAAAGGTTATGGTTCTAGCAAATTGTCACCACCAAACCCACCCCTAATTTTAAAGAATGTCCTTCATGCTCCCAAATTAATCAAAAACTTGGTTTCTGTTCGAAAGTTTACAATTGATAATTGGGTATCTGTCCGGTTTGACCCCTTTGGCTTTTTCGTGCATGATTTTCAGACGGGGAAGCTTCTCATGAGATGTGATAGTAAGGGGGAGCTCTATCCAATAAATTCGTCAACACAACAATCCAAGTTTTCTTCTGTTTTTGCAGCCTTGGCACCATCTTTATGGCACCAACGTTTGGGACATCCGGGAGAGCCTGTTTTGGCTTCTCTTAAATAAAATAATTTTATTTCTTGTACCCAAACACGGACTCTAAATAAGTGTCATTATTGCACACTTGGTAAACATGTTAAGTTGTCATTTATTTCCTCTACTTCATGCACTCTTTTGTCATTTGATATTTTACATTGTGATATTTGGACATCACTTGTTTTGAGTTCTTCTGTTCATAGATATTATTTGCTTATACTTGATGACTACTCTAATTATTTGTGGACATTCCCTTTATCGAAAAAATCACAAGTGTTTTCCACTTTTCTCACTTTTAGAGCACTCATCCGAACTCAATTTGAACGCGATATCAAAAATATTCAATGTGACAATGGGGGGGGGGAGAGTTTGACAATAAATAGTTTTGGGATTTTTTCAAAACAAGTGGTCTCCAGTTTCGTTTGTCTTGTCCTCATACTTCATCACAAAATGAGAAGGCGGAACGCAAAATTAGAACCATTAACAATATTGTTAGGACATCTCTTTCTCATGTTTCACTTCCCCCCGTATTTTGGC
The DNA here is from genome assembly GCA_029783415.1 of Anisodus acutangulus. NCBI lineage: Eukaryota > Viridiplantae > Streptophyta > Magnoliopsida > Solanales > Solanaceae > Anisodus > Anisodus acutangulus. The sequence goes on from CM056493.1 coordinate 30,208,670, forward strand.
ATCATGCACTCCAAATGGGTTACCCCTTGGGTCCCAAATCCTTATCTATTTTTTAGGCTTATAAAAAGAACAATTCTTCTTTTTCCCACCGATGTGGTAGATTTATCTCACACCATATTTTCATGTCTCAAACACCTTAGTTAGTGGACCAATATCTCTTTCATTTCTTAACGAAATTTGACGATCCTTGGCCCTACGGTCATCTACTCACTTAGTAGATTATGCACGTGTGAAGAACCAAAGACTCCAACATGCGGAACCCGAGTGTTTAAGTCATTAAAGATGGATGGACGTAACCCCCATCAAAGACAAATTTCCAACAAGAATGAAACAGGTTAAAGGTCGGTATTTTTGGTTCTTGAAAAGCTTGACGTTCTCCAGACACTGTTTTTTCAGCAACTGTAGGATACATATTTTTTTTATTTCATCTTCAAAAGAAATAAGGCTTTCAATTAAAAAAAACGTCATGAGTTCAAATTGTGAAAATAACCTCTTGCAGAAATTGTGATACGGCATTTTCCCGGATCCCGCGCATAGCGGGAGCTTAGTGCACTGCCCTTTTACTAGATCTAAAGTATCCACAATAATCATTAGCACCCAGCTGAAATATCTAACAAAATACATTAACACTCAAAATCATTTACCAGAACATTCACTTTGGAGCAATTGTTGATAAGTTGCAATCCCAAAATTTCAGCTTAAGAATCACCAATTTGCTCATTTTCACTTTTGTTGCCATTTTGGATGATTTGTTGGTTTTGAAAGAGGAAGAAAATGGATTGTTTCAGGTATGGAATGTGGGTGTATTAAAGATTGTAGTTATTTAAATTCTAAATTAATTAGGAATTGATGTGTAAAAATATCAGAAATGAAAAGATTAAAATTTAAAAAATTTCTAAAATATGAGATCCGCTGGTGAGGTCGCATGCTACAGGGCCTCTATCTCACCCAAAATATCATGCCACATAGGATTTTAACAGTTGAGCATTTGCCATAGTGAACCTCTGTTAAAAGTAGGGATATTTTTAACAGCTTTACTAACCTCAAGGGTAGATTTGGTCACAGATAGGGATGGCAGGTGGGTATAATTTTGCGGATTTCGCACCGCACCCGCCTCAATTGGGGCGGGTATGGGTATAACTTTGGCGGGTAGTAGGTGGGTATGGGTATTGAAAATGTACCCGTCACGGGTAGGCGGGTAGGTGGTGGATTTGCAGTCATATCCGCCTACCCGCCCGCCTACCCCCCTACCCGCCCTCCTACCCGCCTACCCGCCTACCCGCCCGCCTACCCGCCCGCCTACCCTCCTAGCTTATATAGCTAAAATAATATCTGAGTTTTGTCTACATTTGTAATATATAGTTATTTGGGTGGATAATTTTTTGGGTTTCTTAGAAATTTTATTTTCTTGATTCTTTGTTGTGCAATGGGGAAGAGGTGAAAAAAATGGGTGGCGGGTAGGCGGACGGGTAGGCGGGCGGGTAGGTGGCGGGTAGGCGGACGGGTAGGTAGGTGGCGGGTAGGTGGCGGATATAGGAATATACCCGCCTAGGCGGGTATGGATGTTGAAAATTGTACCCGCCACGGGTGGCGGGTAGGTGACGGGTATAATTTTTTTTGGCGGGTACGGGTGCGGGGGAGGGGGTACCCGCACCCGCCCCGCCCAATTGCCATCCCTAGTCACAGAATATAAAGGGAGGCAAAATTAAACTATTTTTCAAAATAGAGAGGACAAATCGTACCCTTTTCCCTAATAAATAAGTTTAACTATTAAATTGATAGTTTAATCAAATTTAAATTTAGACTTGTGAAGTGCTAAATAAGACTAAACACATGTTTAACATAACGCGCGCCTTTGAACTACTTCTTCATGTTCACTTTTTATTTATTTATTTTGATTTAAAATAAGTCCACTTACATGATAAAGAAGAAATTAATTATTTTTTAAAATTATATCAATTAGATAGTACTAATATTAATTAAAATTAATTTAATCGAAATACCAACTTTTTAAAGAAGAGAAGTGCAAAAAAATTAGATGGACACTTATTTTGAACAGGAGTACCAAATTGAACGATACATACCGCAGAGGATGAAAAGAAATCAGATGTGATCTTTGTTGGGTGTTTTTTCTCTATGGTACTTTATAAAGCAGTACGGGAAGTATATAACTATTACAAGTATTCGAAAGGATAAACAAAGATTCAATAATTCATCTAGAAATCTGAAAATTATAATATCACCACAAAACTGAAATTACAATTTTGTTGAAGACGGAAAAATGGAAACTGGTTTTGCTGAGTCGAGTGTGGCACTCTGTCCTTAAGACAATATTGCCCCGTATGTATCCTTTATACGTCCTAGACAATTTGTCTCCCAAGATAAAACAGCAATGGAACACTTGAGCAAAGGAAACTCAAGAGCTACCGTGAAGAATATTGAGTAACGAAATGATGCCTTGGAAGGTGTAGGAAGAAACTGTTTTGCTTGTGTATTTTTCTGTATTTTCGTGTATCATATATGTATGTTCTTAGTGCTCAACAATAGTGTAAGGGGTGTTTATATAGGTGATGGAGGGGCTGAAAACTGCCTCCATAATAGCTAAATAATGGCCATTATGGAGGTAGTAAAGTCACCAACATAAATGGTGAAAGACCAACGGATTTGGCCATTACATGAGAGTAATTCAAACAAAATAAATGGTGAATTGAGTGCTGGCGTTCTGCTTTGATCGCCCAAATTCGACGTTCAAAACTTCGGGACCAAATCGTACATCTGAAAGAATTCGTGCATCAGACATCTGAAAGAATTACGTCCGAATCAGACATCTGAAACTTGGGATCAAAGCGTATACGGCAAAGTTCTCTGGCCCAAAAAGATAATATCAGAAGACCCACAGCCCACGACCCGTGAACCCGTGAACCCGAGAACCCGGAACCCGGAACTCGGAACTCGGAACCGGACCGGACGGGCGGGCGGGCGGCGGCGGCGCGCGTGTGGTCTTTCCTCGAACCGAAGCACATCTAGGTCCTCCCTCCTTTAAACACATGGGATACCCCTTGGGGTCCCAAACCTCAAACCAATTTCGAGTCTTATATACACAACAATTCCTTCTTCCTCTACCGACCCACGACCCGTGGACCCGTGAACCCGAGAACCCGGAACCCGGAACTCGGAACTCAGAACCAGAACCGGACCGGACGGACGGGCGCGCGGCGGCGGCGCGCGTGTGGTCTTTCCTCGAACCGAAGCACATCTAGGTCCTCCCTCCTTTAAACACATGGGATACCCTTTGGGGTCCCAAACATCAAACCAATTTCGAGTCTTATATACATAACAATTCTTTCTTCCTCTACCGATGAGGGAGAATTGAACACAACACCACACTTTCCATGCTTCAAACAACTCACTTCGTGGACCAATATCTCTTTCATTTCTCAATGAAATTTGACGATTCTTGGCCCTACGGTTATCTACGTACTTAGTAGATCATGCATATGTGAAGAACCGGATTCTCCAACATACGTAACACTAGTGTTTAAGCCATTAAAGTTGGTCGGTCGCAACTCCCGCCAAAGGCAAATTTCCAACAATCTTTACCATCAAGGTCATCAATGAGATATATAGTTGTGCTTATAAATATGATGACGTTGAGTTTTGCAATAACGAGCAAAAGCCATTGTTCTTTGAATTTTTTTTTTATATCCAGCTTCCCGGTTACGCCAGATTATTTCTTGAGATAGTAATCCCGGTCCCTCAACATTACTACTTGTAAATCACGGGATGTGCCTGAATGACCAGGGTTTGAGAACAGAACAACTGATATCACCTACAAGGTACTACCCAAAAGAGAGCAAATTGCTCTCACCAGAGTTCGAACCCACGCTGTAAGCCTCCAGCTGAATTTTAAGTTTCCCTCCTTTGCCATCCAGCTATATCCGGGGGACTTCTTTGAATTTTTTCTAGTTGATTCTTTGGTACTTCATTAATTTCTTTAATTGAACTTTATTTTCTATGCTTATGTTGAATTTTGACAATAACGAGCTGAAGCCATTTTTCTTTGAATTTTTCTACCCTTTTTCTATCTCAAATTATTTATCATTTTTTTAGTTTACACATCCTTAAAAAATATTAATTAAAAAGAATATTTAACCTATTTTATTCTTATTTATGTCTACGTCATAATTTCTCTCCATTAAATTATGTGTCATCTTCATTAATGACAATTGATAAAATAGAAAAAATAATTAATTATGTCTTAAACTTTTAAATCAAAAAAAACTAAGAGACTGGGAACTTAATGAAAATTGAATAAAATAGTATTACTAATCAAAAATCCTTCCTTAAATTTGGGACTTTGAATGTAGAAGAAGTCCTTAAATTTTTTGTTCTTCATCTTTATTCATTCGGTAACTTAATAATTTCTTAAGTAGAAGTTGAGTTTTAAATGGACATTACTGTGCCCAATTCGTGAACATAAAAGTCGAATAACCCAAAAAAAAAAGAGAAAGATATTAGATATTAGAGATATTGGATTGTAAACACTTTGAATTGATTTTTTTTAATATTATTTCATCATCAACGGATGATTCTTTGAATTCAACTAAAAAATTGCTCATGTTATGGGTTACTAATTTATTACTTGTAGTTGGTTTTAAATCACCCACGATTATTGAAGAAAAGAGTTGCACCGTTTGTGTATTAGTATTAGCTCAAAATATGGTTAAATTTAATAGTGAAATTTCTGACACTAAGGTACCAGCCTATTTTAGTATACTACTATAATTAGTATTTGACAATTATTTTTACATTATTTGTACAATACAATTTTCAAACAAGAGATATTCAATTTAGTCTCCATTCTTCAAACTTGCTCTCGCACTAAATATTTTCGTGCATCATAGAGACTAGTAAAGAAAAAAGAGGCCAATTGCACAATTTTGGTTCTAAGCAAATCCCATGATCATGTCATTGCCTAAGCTCCTAATCACTTTTGGTATCTTCATTACAACTTCTTCCTTCCCTCTTTCTCCCTCTTCCTCCTCCTCCCTCGGATCCATCGGCTCAGTCGGAGCAACTGATGCCGACGGCAAAATAACTGCTTCACGCTGAGCGTCCAAGATTCTCCTAAGCCTCTCTTCACTAACACCAAATGCAGCTACAAATTCAGGTCCTCTCATGCTCTGCAGTATCGAATTCTGACCCACCAAGTGTTGTAGAATATTCAAAATAAGTTAATGCATTAACTTTGTGCAAGACGAATTTAATAAGTAAATTAAAGAGAGAAATCATGAAAGAGAATTCAATAGAAAACATGGAACGAATAGACAAGGCGCTTTCTGATTACTATCTTTAGGATAGTAATTTTCCCCCACCGTGCAAGTGGTTGACGGGAAAGTTCATCCCAAAATACAATGCCTACTCTGGATTTTTCTGGTCACAAAAACTCAACCCAATAGAATAAGAGACTTTGGAAGAAGACAATAAGAAGATGGTGTGTGTTTTTGATTGGAAGATGCATATAAAGTGTTGATCGTTCTATATTAAGGCTCCTGCCAAATGCCAACGTTACAAAACATCCTAATTAAAAAGATTAGTAACCAACTTCTCAAACAATCACGCCCTTTTAGCTTCATATTAATTAAATATTATTATTATTATTAAATAATGGAAATAGATTCTTGTAGAAATGCAAGGTAAGGCTGCGTACAATAGACCCTTGTGGTCCGGCCCTTTCCCGAACCCCGTGCATAGCTGAAGCTTAGTGCATCGGGCTGCCCTTTTTTTTAATACTTATATATTATAATATATATAACAATTAACTGTGGCCTGTTCTTCCTTGCTATCATTGTGAATCCGAAAAACTCAAAAGGGTCCAGTTCCTGATGCAATTTGACAGAAGGGGAAGTACCTCGGCACCCAGCACGTCTCCTTTTTTTACTCGAGCGTTTATTGCTAATGTCCCTGTTTGGATACACGATTTGGATGCTGCCGCTTCCTCTCAATACTACATATTCTGTTGGGATTTATACGAGGTGCCATCATAGCTCCCAACATGAAAACATAGTACTATGTAAAGACTGTAAAGTTTTGATCTTGACAAATCACAAAAATAGGTTGTGACTTGAGAGTGAGGTGTTGTTATTCTAATGTGGGAAAAATAGTTTTGCGATTATTATTATAGCCGAATGCCGAAGTACAAAAATGCAAGAATGTTACGTCTAGTATTTCAACTAAAAAAAAATCAAGAATGTCACGCCTAGAGCTCTAAAAATCTAACAATATCACGTCAAACAAGTAACATTTGTACCCCTTTACCACTATATAATTGTTTTACCCTATTTGCACTGTATATTTTCCCGAGAAAAAAAATCAGTTGCATTCCGTTCATCCGACCTAACTCCGCCACGAATTATGGATTTGTCCATAGTGGATAAAGTTCAATGATCACATGACACTGGGAGGATTAACCCTATAAGGACAATAAACATGGACCAAACATCATACTTTACAAGAATGGTGTAGGTGAGTTACTGCTGTAAGATTGACAGATATTTTTGCTTCTCACTTCGGTCAATTAGCAATATTTTTTCTGTGGACTTCCGGAAATCTGTTTCATGTAGACGCCAACGTCGGGGTGTTTCAATGGAGAATACTCAGTTAGATCCAATGCCAACCTCCATCCATAATCATTCTTGTAATCTGGGTTTCTATCAAACAGGTTGAAGGAATCTGGACCTTTTCCTGATGCTGAAGAAGCCAAGGCAGACAATTCATCTCTGATGCAAATCAATGCTGATACAATCTCAGTGGTTGATGCTGAATGGCAGTGCCATTTCTCAAATTTTCAACATTTAGCATAGTTGTAATGACATTTGTTTTATTATCTAACCTTGAATTCATCTCTGATGCAATTCATTGCTGATTTTCAAGTTCTAAGTTGCCATATGCAGTTGACCTCCCAAAAAACGCATAAATACTGACAGGAAAATGAATTTGGAAGATTTTTCAGGCATTCGTGCTCTTCCTGGTGATTCCTCAAATTGATTGAGCAACTCCTGCAGTGATAATGGATCAAAAAACTGAAACGAGAGCTAATAGAAAACAAGGATAAATTTTCAAAAATAACTGGTACGTTATATAAAGAGTAAGTATTGTTCCTAGTAGCATGAACAACCGATCCTTTTAGATGGGAACTAGAAATCTTAGGCCACTCCTCACCTTTCTCAAGTGTAAAAATGGTTGAAGCAATAGATCCATACATACATAGTTCAGAGATAGACAGAGCAATTAATGATTACCAGAACAAAGAGGGATAGTTAGTGAAGGCCTTTATCGGCAATTATAGCTTCTAGTTGCAAACTTCAGCTACTAACTGAAAGAATCTCCCACAAGGAAACCACATCGTATTTGTTGGAAAATAATTCTCAAAATAGAGCAAAATGACTGATTTCTACTGTTCTCAAGTTCCTGACAAAATAGAAGGAAACAAAAATTAGTTGTTTGTTAGTTTGCCATAAAACCATTCTAGAGATGATACTTCTCATAACATAATGCAAAACTTAAAAAGACTGTCGTCCTTTATAAGATAAAACAGAAAAAGACTAAGCTCTGGGTGATGTAAATATGCATTGTACTACATACAAGAGTAAAACATATCTGTTTATGCTTATCAAATTCCAGATGACAAGGTTAATATTCATCCCCGTCTTAGGCTAACAGAAAAGAGAATGTCAGCACAACTTTACTTTCACCAACCGAGCTAAGAGCTGTAATAACCTATATATTACTGACGCTTTTAGTTGTTAATTATTGGGAAGCAAACTTTTACATTTTAGATAGATAAGAATCCAACTTTGTGTCTCGTATACCTCTGACTTAAATTGGATCCATGCATTCATGAGTGAGCATGTGCATTACTCTAAACCACCTCCTTGCTCAACTCACTGAAAAACAGAAAGAACCAGAATACATGAATTGCTATTGAGATGAAAGTTCAAGCAATACAAGAACTATATAACAAGAGTACATGAATTGCTATTGAGATGAATTTCCAAAGACAATAAACATCCGGCTGACATATATGTGCATGGTAAAAGATTACTAGTTCATTAATATTACTTTGAGCTATCAATTCCTACCTAACTAGATTTCGTTTTTTGTCACCTTTTCTTTTGTCATATATAGTTAAGTTCATCCTGATCTGAAGATGATTCCTCGGATTCACAGTGGCAATAGACACTTTGTGCTTCTCAAGGATTTAATGAAGGAAAAGAATTAACAAACAAGCAAAGCGAAGTAAACACAAATAAAAAGCAACCGAGGAAAAAGAATAACTTACAGCTGTTGGAGCGCCATTCGTCTTAATCATCACAGATATTGCTCATCGATCTCTATGGTGGGAATTTGAGCAATATTTGGCCAGTAATCCCCCTAGTCAAATTCTAGGAGTGGTTTGAGCAATGGGCAGCAGGAAATAGATAGTCTAGAGATGGAAGAGGGCATCCCTTTTACCGGAAGAGATTGGAGATTAGGGCAATTCGAAACGGCCAGGGCAGAGAGAGGGAGGTGGGCAGCGCTGATACCATAAGAGATTGGAGTTGATTACAAGAGGATATGTATAGATTTCAAAGTGAAGTGACTCATCGAAGACCTTCCATCGGTAGCGGACGGAGCTCATGATGGCCAAATAAATGTAGCTCAGAAAGAGACAAGGGAAGCCCCTCTTCCAGCAGTGACTGAATTTGAGTTAAATTAGCAGCACGTAGAGATTCAAGAGAGGTGAGGCTTTTGAGAACTTGTCTGCTTAATGTTTTCAGATTGGATATTAAGACTTTGACTAGAGCAAGGCAACTCCCAATTCTCATCAGCTAGAATCTCTTCGCCACTGCTATCATGGAAGATGCGTAACTCTCTGAGACAGGGGAGTCTCTGTAAACGCCACCCCTTACGGCCATTCACCAGTTTCTTGCAATACAAGATCCAAAGGACTTCTAAATTGAAGGGCAATCCTCCTTCAAGAAAGGACTTTATTTCGGGACAATTCCATAGTTCCAGTATCTTAAGAGATGGAAGGAGTTCCTGCATACCTTCTGGCAGCCACTTAGCGAGCTTTATAAGGCCGACCACTACATAAACCGCCATTTCATTAGGACAGCACTTGCTTAGTCTTTTTCTAGCTTGATGGCGAAGCATTCAGCTTCTCGCAGTTGTAAATATGCAAATGACACAACAACGTCGTCTGTGTCCTGCACGCCACTGAATGTATTTTAAGGTTTTTACAATCCCAAATGTCGAACTTTTCAGTCGCAGTGGGAATCAAAAGCCTAGTAAGGCTGTGGCAACTTTTTGCACTCAAATAGCGTGCTCTTGGGACCAATTCAGGTGATATATCATTTATAGAATCACATCTATATAGATCCAAATTCTCGAGAAACATGTTACAATATCCGCTAGAAATCATCCCACTAACTGGCGTCTCCAACTTAAATTTCCCGCAACTAGATATTCGTATTCTCTTCAGGTACTCAGCAGAATGCTGATAGGTATAAAGGTAAGATAGTTACGATCAGTAATAGATAATTCAACAATCTACTTCATTCCCTGAAGTTGGGATGCAAACAGTACAGAACCTTCAAAGTAAAAAAAAGTACACTTGAAAGTTGGTAAGGTGTTTCCAAATTGAGTTCAGGACATTCTGAAATTGTCAATCCTGTCAGAGAACAAAGATTTTCAGGCAACTTCCCAATCAACTTGGAGCAATTAATCGAAAGGTCATGAAGTTTAGGGAACTCTCCATTTCCCAGTACATGCCACTGCTTCCACTACGGCATCTCTGCAAATTCAAGCTTCTCAAGAGAGTTAAGTGGCTTTTTAGAGGAAGAACTGCCATAGAATTCTTCAGTCACCTCTGTTATTCGATGCATCCCTCTAATGGGAAGGAATTTCAAAGAAGGAACCACAGTCCTTGCAGTTGCTAAGTGACAATTTCACCAGCTTAAGAAACAAATGATCAGCAAGCCAGTTTGGAAATTTTGTCCCTCTATATCCGGTGATTTGAAGTTCTTCTATGTTTGTGAGTGGGTGCAGCTCATCAAGTAAGTCTCTTTCAGTTTGTGAATTGTCGGCAATACTTTCACTCCACTCCAACGATAATTTTCAACATGATTCTTCTCCCTCATGTTTGCCTTCTGAGCTTCCCTTCTATCAACCACATTTTGCAACTCTAGAATGGATAAGAGATCCATACAAGTTATGTAGTTCACCCAAATCTTCCATTCTAGAACCACTGCGCCCACCCAGAAGAAACTTGACTCCCAATAACACATGAAGGCTTTTCAACTTGCCTGGATGTAGTGGAATCTTCAAGCGAGAAGTGTTGCTTATGTCAAGATGACGCAAGTTGATCAACTTTTCCATCTGCAGCGGTAGCTCCTCAAGATCATCACAATGTGACAGGAGAAGAGTCTCCAAGTTATAAAATACACAAACGGAATCTGGTAACTCTTTTAAATTTGTTCAAGAAAGGTCCAAACATCTTAGGAGTTTTAATTTGATAAACAAAATATTTGGCAACTCCTTGAGATGATAATGAGACAATGATGGTGCCCTTAAGGATGTTAGTTTTGACAATATGTTATGCATCACCCTCTTGCTTAGCTTTAAGAAGTAATGGCGGTGGATATCAATTGGAAGCAATGTCCTTAGCTGCTCTGATTTGTAGTGATTTCAACTTTTCAGTCACCATATCCCATTGAATATGATAGGTAAGCTTCTCAAGAGAGTTAAATGGATTTTTGGAACACGAACTACCATAGAATTCTTCAGTCACCTCTGTTATTCGATGCATCCCTCTAATGGCAAGGAATTTCAAAGAAGGAAGTTGTCCTAGTGCTGGCAAGGAATCACAGTCCTTGCAGTTTCTAAGCGATAATTTCACCAACTTAAGAAACAAATGATCAGCAAGCCAGTTTGGAAATTTTGTCCCTCTATATCCGGTGATTTGGAGTTCTTCTATGTTGTGTGTGGGTGTAAATCATCAAGTATGTCTCTTTCAGTTTGTGAATTGTCGGCAATACTCTCACTCCACTCCAACAATAATTACTTTTCAACATGATTCTTCTCCCTCATGTTTGCCTTCGGAGCTTCCCTTCTATCAACCACATTTTGCAACTCTAGAATTGATAGAGATCCATACAAGTTACGTAGTTCCCCCAAATCTTCCATTCTCGAACCACTGCGCCCACCTAGAAGAAACTTGGCTCCCAATAACATATGAAGGCTTTTCAACTTGCATGGATGTAGAGGAATCTTCAAGTGAGAAGTGTTGCTTATGTCAAGATGACGCAAGTTGATCGACTTTTCCATCTGCAGCAGTAGCTCCTCAAGATCGTGACAAGATGAGTGGAGAAGTGTCTCCAAGTTATAAATACACGAACAGAATCTGGTAACTCTTTTAAATTTGTCCAACAAAGGTCCAAATATCTTAGGAGTTTTAATTTGATAAACAAGATATTTGGCAACTCTTTGATATGATAACGAGACACTGATGGTGCCCTTAAGGATGTTAGTCTTGACAATATGTTATGCATCACCCTCTTGCTTAGCTTTAAGAAGTAATTGCAGTGGATATCGATTGGAAGCAATGTCCTTAGCTGCTCCGAATTTGTAGAGTGGTTTCAACTTTTCAAAGTCACCATATCCCATTGAATACGACAGGTGTCGACTTTTTCCAACATATGAGATCCTTCGTTATTTTCCAACCTGATACAAAGTTTTGAAGATGCAATTTGGGCCAAATCATTGACAAGGTCATGCATTAAGAATTTCTCTGTATTCCTTTCAGAAGACTCTGGGACCTTTTCGAACAATGATCTTGATCTCAACTCGAGAAAGTATTGGTTACTGTAATATAAGACCATTAGCAATCCACAGGTGAATAACTTGTTCTCTGAAAAATGCATAATCTTTTGGAAATATTGCACAATAGGCAAAGCACTGCTTCAAATATGAAGGAAAATCATTGTAGCTCAACATCAAAACTGGTAAGATGATTCGAATGACTCGGCAGCTCCCATATTTCACTTCTTAAAATGTCTCTCCACTCATCTACCTCTGATTTGGAGCGTAAAATACCAGCAAGTGCCTTTAGAGCTAAAGGCAATCATTTGCACTTGTGTGCAATTTGTTTTCCAACCTCTTCAAGTTCTGTATGTTCTTCAGGATCCTTGTTTTCCAATGAATGTCGTTTGAATAAAGCCTAAGAGACTTCACTAGACAGAGTCCCCACGTTGATTGCCCCACTACCCATCATCAAGGCAACACTCTACTTACGTGTCGTCACAATGATATTAAAAATATTTCTCAAGTCATCCCACTCATCATAGTTATCATTCCAGACATCATCTAAAGCAATAAGAAACTTTTTGCCTTTTAAGCTTTCCTTCAATTTGATCTGAAGCTGATTACGATTGTTATTAACCATACAGTCTAAGCCAAAATAGTTTTTCACGTTCTCATAATTGTAAACAGCTTTAGCAAGTGTAGTCTTTCCCACTCCGCCCATTCCAACAATAGAAACTACAGTTAGATTTTTTCCATTTGCATCATCAGACAATAAACCGTCAATCAATTCATCTATTTCATTCTGCCAACCAAAAATATCAGATTCACCAACCGAAGAAGTTGAAGGTCTTCTAGTATCTTGTTTACCCGAACCAAGATATTCCTTTAGAACAAGGCGACGGATTTGTTTTTCCAACACCTCCAATGTTTCAATGGTGTATTCCAACTTCTCCTTTATGTGAAGAAAAGAATCATCAGAAAAGCCCAAAATTAGGCCACTTACCTGCTGGTTGCTTATTGTTTCTTCAAGATTTTGATGCTGACCTTCCACCTTAAGTCCCAAAGCTTCATAATTGACTTGTTCTATTAAGTTTTCAGCGCCATCCACAGCACTCACGTATGGACTTGATGCTTGTTTATTCTCTGTATCACGTAGCAAAATGTCCTCCAGTTTCTCACGTTTGTCCCTCTGAAACATCTTCAGAGCACCAACTGCTAAGCCAATCTCCATTGCTGAAATCTGCAAAGAAAATCACAAAATGATTATAAGAATTTTGAGATCTTTACCTGATGAGGATGGTGTGCCAGAAAGACGGTAGGTGACTATGGCTTGATATAGTGGGGAAAATGAGCTAAAATGGATAAGGGATTTTATTTTATTTCACAAATTGATTGAATTTAAATGGGGGCTAGATTAGATTTATTAAAAGTTTAGGATAAATAATTAAAAATATAAAAGATTCGAAAAGCTCATACCACCTCTTTTATCTCTCATACAATCTCTTTCTTATTTTTTCTTCTCCTCCTCAATTTCTTCTCTTATTCTTTTTTTTTTTTTGGATTAAAAATATAAAAGAATTTTTGTGTTGTTTTAGAATGGGCGTTATTTGAAATTGTTGAAAGTGACATTTAAAGATTGAGTACAAAATTTAAGATCATTTAGATGTGATTTAGATTGATTTATATCAAAATTGCTGCTATATTAAAACCTTGTTGTTTATAAAGAATATGAATTGACAAATGTTTCATGTATAAGCAAACACAATTTATTTAAGAAATCTGCTATTGTTTACACATAGAAAGTTCAAATTTTATGTACAAACAATCATGATTTTAAAAAAAATTGATGATTGTCTATATTATTCTGGATAGTATATGCATATAGTCTTCAACTGACAGAAATTTTATATGTAAATAACGGCATGTTTCTTAAAAATCTTGTGGTTGTTTACACATGAAATCTTTATAAATTCATGTTCAAGTAATTAATTATGAATTGTTAAAATTCGATATGGTTATTTACACATGAAATCTTTACAAGTTCATAATTGTGTATAAATAACTTTAAATTATTTAAGAGAACACATTGTTTACAAGTATAACTTGTACGAATTCAAGTCCCATATATAAATTAGGGTGGCCAGTGGGTCGGGATGGGACGAGATTTGGGGGGACGAGGTGGGGGTCGGGATCGGGTCTTGGCAGGCCGGGCGGGCCGGGATAGGCTGGACGGGAAGAGGTCCCGTCCCGTCCCACATCCCGTCGGAAGAGGAGACTGGTCGGGTAGGGGGATTTTAATTTTTTTTTTGTTAGACACTTAATTTTAAAAAATATATATTTAAACACTTAAATAATTGAAGAAGATAGTGAATAAAAATATCTCAAGACTGTTTTTGTGCCTCTTATATTATTTAATAGAAATATAATTTATTTTGTAATATAATTTCAAAATTGCAACTTTATTTCGTAGTTCAAAACTGCAAATCACATAGTAAAATTGTCATAAAAAATTATATAGTCAACCATACTATTTCTAATTTTCGTACAATCTCTTGAGGATCTTCTGTTGGAATTGGAAGTTGTTGGTCAAATTATTCGACGTCGCTTCCTGCTCCCTCGGATAAGATTTCGTTGTAGTTGTAGTCGTCTTCTTCGTTGATCTATGGTTGACCATACCTTCTGCGTTCCGCTCTAATCCAATCTCTGAATAAAACTGCAATCTCCAAGCTCTCCCGCCAATGAGTGTTTGTTCTCTCCTATTTGAAACCTTCCAGTAGAAAAAGCGCTTTCCGAAGCTGTTGATGACGCTTGAATATTCAACACATCTCGAGTCATCTTTGCTAGTGTTGAAAATGTCTTCTCATTCTCCCTCCAGTATCTCAGCAAGTCTTCACGTCCACCTTCATTCACAATTGTTTCGTACGGTACATCACCCTACAAGACATAAACATCAAACTCGCAAATTTGTGAAGAAGTTGAACAATTATACATTCTATTCTAAGGCCTTGAATACTTGAGACAGAAACAACATGTCTTTTATAAGGTTGCAGCGAAGTAGAAGAAGATGGTACAGAAACCGGTTGATTATTTGCATTTTGTTCTTGATAATATATATATATATTGCATTCAGTGTGTGTGCTAGACGTAACTTCTTCTCTAGTTGGTTCGTGAGTTGGTACTTTATTTGGGTATGTTGGACTTGGAGGTGGAAGTATTTCTATACTTTCATAAATCGTTTCAACAAGTGTTTTACAATCATCTACTTTAATAGTCGGATTTAATACAACACCAATAATATAAATAGCGGGAATAGAAAAAAAGTATTTTTTAATTTTATAAATATTTTTTTAATAGATGGAGCGTAAGATGATTTTTGCATATATATTCACTAAGTAACAAAAATATTAGAGCTATATAAAATAATATAGTTGAAATAGTAGGATAATAAATACTAGAAAATTCTTTAGTAGCTAGAAAAAAATTCTCTAGAAATCCAATAAGTTCTAAAAAAAAAATCTCTCAATCATTATCTACAAGCATATCCCTTGAATTTTGATTATGGGCGTTAAATATAAAGGTATAGGTCTTCTATACTCGTGAGCAACAAGTAGTTGTTCATACAGATAATTCCACCTAGTCGCTACTTCTTTTGGAAAATTTTCTATAAGGTAATCCACAATCATGACAAGTTTTTTTATACTCTTTGCGTCTTTGTTTTATTACCTTTAAAAATAAAGTTTATAGCAAATTGTACTTTATCAAAGATGTTTTTAAAAAGTTTTAGGCCATACTTTACAACTAAATTATAAATATGACATGCACATATAACATGAAAAATATCGGAAAAAGATGGAGTAAATCGAGTTTTTAAAATGTTTACAACATAATCATTAGAAGAAGCATTATCTAATGTAATAATCATAATTTTATTAGTAATTCTATAATATTCACAAATTTCATGAATATTTCTTGAAATAAAAGCTTCAGTGTTCCTATCTATCAATATATCTATATGCTAATATACGTTTTTGCATAGACCAATTCTGATCTATTCAATGACATGTGATAATTAAATAATCATTACCGTTAGTACTACGGCCTATATCAGAAGTGATAGCCATTTTGCCATTAAAATGATACAATGCATAACGTAAATATTGTTAATATTCATGGTCAAATTTAAAAACATTTCTTCTAACAGTTGATCTAGCAAAACCGTTAAAAGCAGGATTATATGTTTTTCTAATGTAATGAATAAAATCAAGAGATTAAGGAAATTAGCAAATAAAATATAATATTTAGTAGGCAATGCAGACTTGTAGAGAGATATTATAGAGATGATAGGAAGATTTGTGAGATAGATGAAGAGGAAAATGAGATATTTATAGTTGAAAAATAGGGTTAAAGTGTAAATATACTAACTTAGGAGTTAAAAATAAATATTAAGGGGTAGAGGGTTTATGGGGTGGGGGCCAAAATGGCCGTTATAGCCGTTGCCAACGGCTAAAATTGAAATTGGATTGTTGTGCAACGACTATTTCTACAAAGGATGACGGGACGGGGCGGGGTGAGATGGGCGGGACGAGCCCTAGTCCCGTCCTAAATTTGATCCCCGACACCGTCATTTTCCATCGGGGATCGGAGCAGGACGGCCCGGGTCGGGATCTGGCTCCGACCCACTGAATACCCTTAATATAAACAACTATGAGCTGTTTAAACAACTTGTGGTTGTTCATATATGCAACTTTTGCTTGTTCATAGATTGAAGAAGAAGGAGATACGAAGAAGAAAAAGAATGGTGTGCGGGTTGCGAAAAGGAGGAAGAAGAAAAACGTAAGAATTTTTGTTTTTTGGGTAAAAAATGCTTTTATAGTTGGACTTTTATGTAAATTTAAAAACTTTGGAACGTATAAAAACTTAGATTTTGGATGAGCTTAGCCTTATTAAGATAGAATCCCTTTCAACCAGTTTTTAAAACTTGCATCTTTATTTCTTAAATAAAAGACTAAAAAGTCTCTTTTAATTCCAAGATAGTTAAGTTCACATGAAAAAAATAAAAACAAAATGTATAATTTTAAGAGGCTTTACACGCTTAAAAATGTGCGAATATCAAACATTTCGCATCACTAAATAAGTTTAAATATCAAATTAATAGTTGATTCAAATTTAAATTTAGACTTGTGAAGTACTAAATAAGATTAAACACATGTTAACATAACGCACGCCTTTGAACTACTTATTACTGTTTATAATAAGTGTTTATTTAATCTTTTTATTTTTGTTCAAAATAAGTGTTCACTTATATGATTAAGAGGAATTAATCAATTTTTTTAAAATTTACCCCTATTTAGATAGGTGAATTTTTATGTAATTAAAAGACTATACCAATTAGATAGTATTTAATTAAGAGTAATTTAGTCAAAATATTTAAATTTTTTAGAAGTTAATATTTTCTTAAGTGAAAGATACATGCCACAAATAATGAAAAGAAATGGGAAAATTTCAGAGAAGTACACTTCTCCGACTTACATTATAAAACATAGCCCAACACTTATATTGCGAAAACATAGCTTGAAAATATGCACTTATGCACATTTACACACATTTATACATAATTATACAATATTGTATAAGTGGATATAAACATAGATCTGGATTGATTTCGAATAGAATAGGGAATATCCTAATCCTGGGAACCAGAGCCTGACCATCCTTCGTTTGCAGTCGCATTTTTATACAAGACATATACATTATGTATATAGGTTTATTAAAATATATAATATTGTATAAGATAAGAGTTGTTTTTACACTCATATACAATATTATGCAAATAAATTCTATTAATGGAGCTTCCCAGATTCATCTTCTTCCTTGAGCCTCTTCTCCACCGCCGATTCAATCACCTCCGATAACTTTCTCACAGACGATTCAATCACCTCCGATAACTTTCTCACAGACGATAATTTCACCTCCACTGCCTGTGCTCCCTTGTCGGTGGAAGAAAAAGAAGAACACGACGGAGAGAGAAAGGGGAAAGAGGAGGGAGTGAATCATTTTTTTTATAAGATTTAAAAAGGTAGATCAATTTTTAGTAACATTGTTACTCCAATTAACATAGGGCATAATTAAGTCAAAAGAAATTAGATGTATTCTTTGCCATCAATGAGATATACAATTGTGCTTATAAATATGACGTTGTGTTTTGGCAACAACAAGCAGAAGCCATTTTTCTTTGAATCTTTTCTAGTTAATTCTTTGGTACTTCATTAATTTCTTTCATTGGACTTTACTTTTCATGTTTATGTTGAATTTTGATAATAACGAGCTGAAGCCATTTTTCTTTCAATTTTTCTAGTTAATTCTCTGGCCAAATTAGATATTGGGCCTAAGTCCCAACTCATATATCAAAAGTTATCTCTCTGGCCAAATTAGACATTGGGCCTAAGTCCCAACTCATATACCAAAAGTTATCTCATCTGATGTAATACATTTCTCTTCACCCACGCTCAGATCCGAACATTATTTTTATCCGGAATTCTGTCCCGTCTGAAGCGTGCACATTTATAAACCATCGGTCTGGGACCGATCAATTGATCAGGAGGCGGAACCCGTCTGAAGCGTGCACATTTATAAACCATCCTCCCGAAGGCAGAACCTAACTCTGATATATGTCAAATTATCATAATACCAAACTCTGATATCATATCAAATTATTAAATTAACTCTGAATGTCAAATTATTAAATTAGACGGCCTAACTTCTTTAATGTCTTCCATCGGACTTTATTTTCTAGGTTGTCTTGCACAGAATGTTACGCTTGTAATTACATTAAAATTTTCGTCTTTGTTGGCGATGACAGAACCTCTTGAGGTGTTGCATGTCTAGGACATACCACCTGTCTCTGTACATTATAAAATTCACACACAGAGAGAACAGACTTTATTAACAACAAATGAAGAGGACAATTAAACAAAGTGACAAAGAAAAACTAATTGAGATGATGCTCTTATTCACAAGAGAAAAGAGAATTCTCACACGGCAAGGAAGCAAAAACATAAAGAAAAAAAACATTAAACTCCAACATGAATCTACATTTGCAAACAAGAGGCCAATTGCACGATTTTGGTTCTAAGCAAATCCCATGATCATGTCATTGCCTAAGCTCCTAATCACTTTTGGTATCTTCATTACAACTTCTTCCTTCCCTCTTTCTCCCTCTTCCTCCTCCTCCCTCGGATCCATCGGCTCGGTCGGAGCAACCGACGCGGACGGCAAAATTACCGCCTCATGCTGAGCGTCCAAGATTCTCCTAAGCCTCTCTTCACTAACACCAAATGCAGCAGCAAATTCAGGCCCTCTCATGCTCTGCAGTATCGAATTCTGACCTACCAAGAACTGTGGCCTATTCTTCCTTGCTGTTGTTGTGAAACCGAAGAACTCGAAGGGTCCGGTTCTTGATGCAATTTGGCAGAAGGGGAAGTACCTCGGCACCCAGAACACGTCTCCTTCGTTTACTCGAGCGTTCATTGCTAATGTCCCGTTTGGATACACGATTTGGATACTGCCACTTCCTCTTAACACAACTCCGTACTCTGTTGCTGTTGGATTTATGTGAGGTGCCATCATAGCTCCCTACATGAAAACATAGTACTATGTAAAGACTGTAGATTTTGACCTGACAAATCACAAAATAAGTTGTGATTGTGACTTTACAGTGAGGTGTTGTTATTCTAATGTGGGAAAAAATAGTTTTGGGACTATTATTATGGCGAGTGCCAAGGTACAAAAATGCAAGAATGTTACTACATCTAGAATTCAATTAAAAATAATTCAAGAACGTCACGCTTAGGGATTGTCAAATAACGTTTGGACCCTTCTACCACTAAATTTAAAGCCCCTCTTATTTTAGGGGGATCCGAAAGATTGTCTATATACCAAAAAAAATTGTTTTACCCTATTTGCAGACTTAACTCCGCCACGGATTATAGTGGATAAAGTTCAATAATCAATCACACGATAATGAGAGGATTAACCCTATAAGGTAATAAAACATGGACCAAACATCATACTTTACAAGGATGGTGCAGGTGAGTTACCGCTGTAAGATTGACAAGATAGACACCAACGTCGGGGTGTTTCAATGGAGAATACTCAGTTTGATCCAATGCCAAGCTCCATCCATAATCATTCTTGTAATCTGGCTTTCTATCAAACAGGTTGAAGGAATCTGGACCTTTGCCTGTGCCTCTTCCTCGGCCATCGCCTCGTCTCTCCTCTCTTTTATTTCCTTCGTCACCAAAAAGATTATTCAAAAACTTCCTCAAAGACCATGTTGGTTGCTCTCTTTCCTCATCTTCTTCTAGGCTAGCTTCTTCCTCCAAATGCACAATTCTCTTTAGGTGATCAAGTCTCTGGTGCTGTTCTAGGTTCAAGAATTGAGCCCATATGCTTGGAGTAGGAGAATGAGTAGTTGTGTTCAAAGGTACAATTGCACCTGAAAATTGCCTTGTCAAGATCTCTCTCACTTCTGCTGATGATACCTGTCATATGTAACAAATCTTGATCAAATTATTTTTCTAACATATTCAGGATATAATAATTATAACTATTTGATTTGAATTTTATATTTACTAGTAACTTTTAAATAAAGATCATTTCAACATATCTAAATGATGAGAAAACAAGCAATTTTAGTTATTTCATAATCAAAATTAAAGACAATATCTTTAAGTCTTAAGTTTTTCAATACATATAACATAAAATTTAGTGCTCTTATGAATTCCATTCTGTTCCCTTTAATTGATCGAACATCCCAAAATTCAGTTATTTCAACTACATTAAATGATCTTTCAAATTGATCAATACTCTCTAGTTTATGGCCGCTTCTCTATGGATTCCTCTAATTTGTGTGTCTTACCTTCCTTTTTAGTCAATTTTTTAAATTTAAAAAAGGATGCTTCTTTCCTAATTAGGGAACTCTTTAATTTCAAGACCTCACATCCCACAAGATTAAAACAAATTTTGATACATTATACATACAAAACCACAAGACTCAAAATTCTATCATTTCTTAAACTTCGTACCCCGTCAAACAAAGACATTCAAACAAACTGAAAAGGAGGGAGTACTACCTTTCATGTTTCCATATATGTATCTTAGTTTGATCAGATACAAATACAAAATTTAAGAAAGGGAAACTTTTTAATGCCGCAATCTTAAACGAGTATGCACTAAAATATTGTTGAATCTTCTAGTCTTGGAGATGTCATTGCGGTCCCCCGTTAAATTGGGTCAACGTGAACTCATGATCACCCGACTAAACTCGGTATATTATATGTATAATTCTTAATTAAAATATATATAATATTAAGTGAAGGAACCCATGATCAAATTAGATTGTGTGGTGCACTTCCTTAATTTCTTAAGATTGAGGGATTAAACCTACCTTGGTGCACTTTTTTTGTCTTTTTTTTTATTATTTTAATTTCTAAAGCAACCTTTAAAAAGCAATGTTGCACATATCCTCTTTGAGTGGTCCTAAAGATGTCATGTACTCATGTGAAAGGCTGGATTTAAAGAAATACTAAATAAATTTTTTAGAATATATTTTTCCCAAAAAAAAATGTAACACACAAATTGAAACAAAAAAGGTGCTGTATATATCATATAAATTCAGATTTACAGTGCACTTTAATTCTGAAAAAGAGAGAAAAGGGGCCCTTAGTGTGGTCTTAATGTTACTTTAAAAAAAAAAAGGTGTACACTAAGCGGGAGCGGAGAAATAAACATAAAATTCACTTACATTGAATGCTGTTGATAATGTAAGAGTGTCAAATCCACCAAGAATAGATGTTGGATAGATTCCACCACCAATGAAGAAAGACTGCAAAAATTAGTCAATTGTAACTCAACAATTCAACAGCCAAAGAAAATATTTTTTGCACAAGAAATTGCAAAAAGTGTACCTGAAAACCATGCAATCCTAAGCTGCTGGAGGTGCTAATGCTGCAAATGATATGAAGTCTCTGTCCTTCAGCTGGATTAACAAGATAAAAAGCCGAGCCAGCGCGAATGCTGTATACATCTCCTTCCTTCAGTCGCCTTTCCGCGAAGTCATCTTTGTAGATGTGCCCAATTCTTGTTTCCCCTGCAAACTCAACAAAATTAATTCATTTCTCCGAAGATTTTTTTGGACCAAAAAAACAATCGTACAAGAACTATAACATCGTTCGAACCTCTCTGTGTTAAAATTTTCATTTTTTCTAGCTAGAACTCAGTAAGCAAAAAATATTGTGGTCTAGAAAGTAGAACCCAAACTAAAAATAAAAAATCCTGGCGGAGTGTTGGAGCAAGAATAAGAGTTGTAGTTTGTCATGGGACATGGACATCATTAGTTCAACCCGTAAAAACAACCAGTATTACATAAATGCAAGATAATTTTTGAGTAAAATAAATTCAACATGATCCGATCCTTCTCATACAGAGATGTGTATTTTAAGGGATATTATTAATTGAACTTAGTTTTTTTTTTTTATTGAGACCATATATATGTGAAAATCCTGAAAAATAGCAATTTTCAATTTAGGTCTCATGCTTCCAAAAAAAATAAATTGAAAGGGATTACAAAGCGGGAAACTAAAAGTTCATATAGGCAACTTAGTACGCTCCCAAAGAATTGAGAAGCAAAACTAAATCTTGAATTTGCCTTTATTTTAAAGAGAGCTAAGTGCACAAGATTGCTCCTTTTTTTTATTTTTTATAAAAGAACCATAACAACAAAAAGCAAAAAAAGGCCGAAAACTTTACCTCTACGAACAAAGAATGTAAGATGAGAATCAAGGTACTGAGGGATGAAAAGACTATTAGGTTCCATAGTGATGAAACCAATATGCATTGGACTTTGAAACATAGAAACACCACCACCAAATCCACCCTTCACAACTCTCATAACTCCAGCATCAGTCCTCACTATTTCCTTTGAATCATGCAACAAAAACCACCCTCCATCTCCCTCTTCTTCTTCCACTTTTACCCCTCTTCTATCAACTTCATTAGCACCAACAAAAGCCACCAGCACCAATAAGATCAAAAGGACATTTCTGTAATTTCCCATTCTCTTTTTTCACTTACCAAAAAAAGGATTAGATCTTTTTTTTTTTTGGTTCTCAAATGGTGTATAGGGAAATGCATGGATTTGATGCTGTTTATGTAGAGGAAAGGGAAGTATTTTAGGAGGACACGTGGCCTGCATGCAGGATTTGAAGGATTTGGTGGCGTATTGTGGTGTAGCCGTGTAGACAGAGTTGAGTTTGAGAGTTAAATGAGAGAAATTTTGTCTCATACAAAGACAAAGTCCTGTGCTTATAGCTTTGTTATTTCTTCTTACACATTTTTGTAAGCAAAATTGGAAATGTTGGCCCGAATTTTCTAAAACATTGCACCAATTGAGCTTGATCGTGTCTTCATTATTTTCATTAATTGAAAAACTATTCTAAAATTTTATTCTATTTGAATATTAACTATATAATTATGGTAATATAATTATAGTAAGTGTACAATACTAATTACACCACAAAGCCTTATCTAAACTATCTATTACATACACGGTAATACAAGGAACCCGAGAGCCAAATATACAACCAAAGTATACATAATATACACTGTATATTGTGTGTATATTATGTATATCTAACACACCCCCGTAGTCTGAGCGTGCGGTCTTCGAACGCTGAAACTGTCCCTAAAATCTTCAAAAAGGATCGAGGGAAGACCCTTAGTAAAGATGTCGGCAATTTGATACCTTGACGGGACATGGCAGACGCGTACTTGACCACGAGCAACCTTTTCGCGGACAAAGTGAATGTTCATCTCGATTTGTTTAGTGAGCTGGTGCTGAACTGAATTACCAAAAAGGTAGATGACACTAACATTATCGCAATAAACCAAGGTTGTTTTCTGAATAGGACAATGAAGCTCCAATAGCAAACTACGTAACCAACATGATTCTGAGACCATATTAGCTACCCCTCGATACTCGGCCTCGGCACTGGATCGGGATAATGTCGACTGACGTTTCGCAGACCATGAGACCAGGTTATTGCCAAGAAACATACAATAGCCAGACGTAGACCGTCTGGTGTCCGGACAGTCACCTCAATCAACATCTGTATACGAGACAAATGTGGACGTCGAGGAATGATATAAATGCAACTCATAGTCAAGTGTACCCTGAATATACCGAATGATGCGTTTGAGCGCATTCATGTGCTCAACTCTGGGATCATGCATAAACAAACACACCTGCTGGACATCATACGTAATATCTGGTCTCGTGAATGTAAGATACTGAAGGGCCCCTGCAAGACTGCGATAGCGGGTCGGATCCTCGTATGGTATGCCGGTCGCGACACTAAGCTTGGGCTTAGTATCAACTGGAGTGGAAGTGGACTTACAGGATGACATCCCAGCCCTATCAATGATCTCAACTGCATACTTCCTTTGAGATAAGAACAACCCACTTGCATGACGAGTTACAGCAATCCCTAAAAAATAACTCAAGGGCCCCAAGTCTTTCATAACAAACTTAGAGCTGATCATTGTCATGTTAGACTGGCGTAAGGCATCGAAAGAAGCAGTCAAAATAATATCATTCACATATAACAGAATATAGGCCAAGGACGAACCACAGATGGTAGATGAACAAGAAATTATCCGACCTATTGTGAGTGAACCCAATAGTCGAAACATAGTCGGCAAACCGCATATACCAGGTCCGTGGAGACTGCTTAAGCCCATATAAAGACTTCTTCAACAAACAGACATGATTTGAATGTTTGGGATCCCGAAATCCCAAAGGCTGATGCATATAGACTGTTTTCTTGAGATCACCATGTAGGAAAGCATTCTTTACATCTAACTGATGAATAGGCCATGCTTTCGAAAGAGCCAAGCTAAGCACAGTGCGAATGGTAGTTGGCTTGACCACCGGACTAAATGTCTCACCGCAATCTACACCAACATGTTGAGTCTTACCATCACCCACAAGTTGCGTCTTATGTCGAGCAAATGAACCATCTGAATTGTCCTTATGAGAAAAAATCCACATAGACCTAATAATATTAATACCATATGGACGGGGCACCAACTCCCATGTCTTATTATCAATAAGAGCATTATATTCATCGATCATAGCAATTTTCTAATTCGGGTCATTTAATGCAGACACAGAATTACGGGGTAAGGGTGATTTAAGAATATTAGAATTTAAATTAAAATGTCTCTTTAGTTTAAACACACCCCGTTGACTACGAGTGATCGGTCTAAAACTCGAGGAAGAATTAGGCGGATTTTGAGAATTTTTTGGACTTGGGACGGACTGGCCAGCAGGCAGTGGGCCTGTTGGCCCAACACAGTAAACATGGACTGGACCAGTTTCAGAATTGGGCTAGACTGGCCCTGAAACTGGCCTAGTGACTATACTGGGCACTGTAGCTCGTGACGGGGCAGTGGGGGCAGTGGGGTGAGCGGACAGTGGGCCCGCTGGAGAATTTTGGGTGCGGGAGACATCCGAAAAATGGTGAATAATATACGGGGATATACCATCATCCAAACAATTATACTGTAACGCCCCGTATTTTCGGGTAGCGGTTGAACTCATAACGTAGGTGAGTAGACCCGGACCCGGGAAAATTTTCGTTGTACTTGTGTATATTAATAAGAGGATTAGTATATAAAAGGGCGTGATCCCGAAATAATTCTGGGATTTAGTAAGAGTGATGACGGAGTGGAATAATAATTGTGTGTCCCCGAAGAGAGTATAGACTGGTATTTTTATTACGGGAATTATGATATTGACATATGAGGATTTTAATAATCGTCGGGATTTAAATAATCGGAGACCGGAATTTAATTGTGTGTATAATTAATTTTTTATGGGATTAATTAATTAGGGAGGGGACAATTTATAGTGGGAGTTGGTAAGTGAGATGTTATAATCGATTTGGGGGTGGCTAAGCCCCAAATCGATCGACCGAGAACAACGCCCATAAGGGCCTTCCTTCTCCATTTTTTTTTCTCTCCATTTATTCAACTCCATCAGTTCTTCAAGCTCTCTTCATCTCTACCAAATCCTTCACCAAATTCATTTCTAGTAACAAGAGAAAGCTCAGCTGATGGGTTTCTGGAATTTCGACCAAATTGGGGGATATTCGGGAGCTTCCATATAACCAAAACGAGGGAGAATTCTTGGTGTTCTAGGCTTTGATTCCAGTAGAATCGAAGCCAAGAACGAGCTTAGAGACTCAGAAGCTAAACAGGAAACCTTGAATGCGAAAGGATTCTGGCGCGAATCGATTTTGGGGATTCTGTTTCAGTTTTGTCGGAAGCTGTTGGGATGACAGGTTCGACGACACTCGTCACTGCGTTTAAGAGAGGTAATATTCTTTATTCTCTAAGTTTGTACAAGTTCTAGACTTGATTCTTGCTATTAGTTCTAAAGACGATTGTCGAAAATGCGAATTTGGGTTGGGTATCGTTAGGACTGCTGTAATTGGGAGTTACTGGGATTGCATGTGAAATTGTGGTACTGTTTTGGAGATTGTAGTAGTATAAGAAGGAGGATTAAGAGAGTTGGATGTTTCACTACTTACATAGATTTCGATATAAAAGGAATATAGGTTCTACGCGTTCGAGGTATTCGTTAGAATGTCCCTAAGGAGCTGTTTTTAATGTGTTGATTCGATTATGATGTAATTCGTCCGTATGATGTAGATAATCATTCTTAGAGCTTACAAGAACCCGTGGAACTTAGATAAATTCGACAACAAGGTTGAAGTTCTAAAAGGAGGCATACTCTAATATTGAGTTGATAATTCGTCTAAGAGGTATGTGAAACTCTTACTTCTTTCTTTTTGGCATGATTTAATGAAAATACGGCGGACGTACTTAATTCTTATACAGTTTAATTCCTAATGAGGATTGTTATGAGAAGTGCCTATGATTTTTCAGCAAAGAGTTTATTATGACATTATTACAATAATTTTATTGAGAGTTAGATGATAATTTTTACTTGCATATGGTTACTCACGAGATCTACTCGTGCTAAGTGTTACTACTTCACCTCACCGAGTCCCGGGTCGGGTTACGACTCGTGCACAACCTTGCATTGTTCACCGAGACCCTCACTAGAGGGCCGGGTTACGTAGGATGGATCCATAGATGAGAGATGATTTACCGAGTCCCAGCATGGGCCGGGTTATGATATGATTCCACCGAGTCCCGCACTAGTGGGCCGGGTTACGTTACAGGTATATATATGTATATGGACATGCATTCATATTTTCTTGCCTTGACTCTCATCTTTATAAGACACATCTGACTTTTATGGTTTATGGCACAGTTGGATTTGGATCCTGATTTTTATACTGATCTCCTATTTTCTGTTGGCTAATTATGATCTCTTTTACAGCTTCATGTTTTACATACTCAGTACATTATTTTCATCGACCCCTTTCCTGGGTCATGCGTTTCATGCCCGCAGGTACATGCTCTCAGTTTGGTGAACCTCAGGCCTAGGTTCCTACTCAGCAGGTTGGAAAGCTCCTTTGATCCAGGGTTTTGTCATTTTGGTACCGAACCTCCTTTAGACTTATGTTTGTATTTAGGGGCACGACGGGGCCCTGTCCCGTCATATGTCGTTATTCTTCTTATAGAGGTCTGTAGACAGTGGTGGGTTGTACTTATGTAAGGGTTATAACTCTGTTTTGGTCAGCCATATCATTGTATTCTGGGTTGGGGTGTTTCCATGTATATACGTTAGCATCTGTTGGCAGCCTTGTCGGCTTGCCTGTTATGTTATCTGTTGGCAGCCTTGTCGGCTTGCCTGTTATGTTATCTGTTGGCAGCCTTGTCGGCTTGTCTGTTATATTGTGTTGGCTAGCTGTGACTCCTCAGGAGACAGGTATATTCGGGGGTAAAGGCAGCCTTGTCGGCTTGCCTACCCTGGCATATGTTGCTATTGCGGCGTTATGCTGCCGGATTTCAGACTCATTAAGTGATTAGTTGGATTATATGTGACAGGTTAGTATAATGACATTATTAGGGCGATTAGTCGCGGCCCGTCGGGTCGGGTCGTGACAAAAAGTGGTATCAGAGTAGTTAGTCCTCGGAATGTCTACAGACCGTGTCTAGTAGAGTCTTGCGTATGGGTATGTTGTGCACCATACTTATACTCAGGAGGCTACCGGACATTTAGGATTGGTTTCTATTCTTCTTACTCTAAGATCGTGCGATAGAGCTATGTTATTAGGTTATTCCCTCTTTGACGTATTAATGTGTTACAGCTATGCCTCCGAAGAAATCGACAGCCGCTAGAAGGTCAATACGAATTCGAGGTTATGAGAACCTATCTTACTCGTATACGTGAAGAAATAAGGTAAGTTTGGGACATGGAATATTTGAGACTCTTAGAATGTTACATAATCGTTGAGACCTTAGATATACAAGGCCTTCTTGAGTAAAATATTTTATGTTTGATCTGGGTTAAAGTACATGGTATGTGTGAAGTCTATTAGTTGTGATGACTCCTTGATATGCTTATGTTTATATGAAAAGGGATATGAGATATGCCAAAAACTGGAATTGCTACTGTTGTACATATAAGGTTTGTTGTCTCTGGAGCAAGTTGTCTGGATAAGTCCTTGAAATTAGTTCAGCAGGTAGTTGATAGTCGTTAACGGGTTGTCCTACTTGTGGATGGGGCTTAGGAGTAGATGATCCTCTACATGTTGTAATGTTACCCTGTTTAAGTTGATGTGTTCCAGGTTTTCTTATGAGTTATGTTATCTATGTTATGTATAAATGTATTCTGTCTTGGTCATACTTCTTAGGGTGGTCTGTTAATGTCCTTGTACAGTATGTGGGTTGAGTATAAATCACTTGTGTTAGGACCTATCTTGGCCAATTTTGCTCAGTGGGACTACCCCTAAACAGTTAATTAGACTTGCCTAGATATCTTTTATGTTGATTAAGAATTCCTCCGTAATTGTCTTTGTGTATCATAATGTAGAATGCAAAATGTTCTAATAACCCAAGCCTGCGTTTTATCTCTTAAATAGGGAATAGACTCGTATGCTAAACATGTTGTCAATAGTTGCCTAAGGGAGTGGAAAATCGAGTATTAACATAATTCCAGGAATGACTTGTTGCTGCAATAGACGGTTTACTTATTTAAGTTAACTATAAAGCCTTGAATATATTATGCCAAGCATTTGAGTTTTGATAGGCATCTAAATCACATGTTGGAAAAAAAATGAATGAAAAATGAATATCTGAGTAGTTCCTCAACTAGGTGCATTCCCTTGCCTCTGCCGATTTGGTTAAGTTGTTAAGTGAGTAGTGATGAGGTTAGCATGACATGGATTGGCAGGTTGGATTGAAGTTGGGTTAGCATGTATGGGTTATTTAAATTAATGTGATGACCAATATATTATTTTGGAAACTCGTTTGGCTATCAGAAGTCGTTTGGTCATATTATCTACCTAAAACAAGCGCCGCTAATTAAGAACAAGATTAGTTGTCCTTTTTAACAAAACTTGTCTTATACCGTCTGATATGATAATGTAAAACTAGAAGAGAATAAGTTAAGTGGGTTGATATGGTTGAGGTTATATGATGTGATTTATGATGGGAATTGATAAAGGGTAGCCTATGTGATGATTGTGAATTATGAATATTACCTAAATTCCGAGCCTGCTTTACTGATTTGAGGGTATGTTAGAAGATGTGACTAAGCATGCCTAAATAAATGGTTATATGTTTGGATTAATCAAAAAGGAGTATGTGGATTTTGCATGTTGATTGATAAGGTTGTTGTATAGTCTGGTGTAATTTTAGTTGAATCATGAAATGACTGTTAAACTATTGTATGCATAAGTTAAGCAATAATAATCCTGTTTGGATCGATCTTGGAGTGATTAGTGTTGTTAGAGACAACTCCGACTTGATAGAAATCTAACCCAAAGTTAGGAGTAACCTATAACTTATTGGTTATAGTAAAAAAAAGACCGGTGTGACTTCTATTACATTTTTTTTCCACATAATTACAATAGTAACCCTGGTTGAGTATAAGCTTAGAGAATATGTCGGCTTACTGTTTTTGGTTTTTCCATGTGGTATCCAATAATTTGAAATGATGTAGCCTACAAGGTGGTCTCCAATGACATGTTTAGTTTCAATTATGACTACATGATGTCCTGTCTGTGCTATTAATATCTTGTTACTTCTATGGATGCATACTGTGATATAAACTGGAATTTTTTTTTAAAGAAAAAAAAAACCAAAGGACTTATTTTAGTTTATTGCTGGACTTTATGAACTTAACACTAACCCAAGAGGTTGTGGTATGTCCAAAGGGAAGTTTAGTTCCTAAGTTGTTTTCTTAGGTATGTACTTGTTGTATCTATGTTCTTGTAACTTGAACTTTATGTGGGCTGAACTTTGAAGTTATGTTATGAATACCTAGAAAAGAGTATTTCTGCACCCATTCATGTATCCATGTGATCATTGCCAATGTGTAAACCAATCCACCTAGTTTAAGTGCATGTGTAAGTTAGGAATAAAAGCTTAGGACCACTATGCTAGTTGACATATGTTCCCAACAAGTTAAGATGACAGGCTTAGGATAATTTCAGCATGCTAGTCTTGGAGAGATGATTCAGAAAGTTCCCCTGGATCCTGTATTTTGCTTCTGTGGACTGTTGGTATGCAGTCTCTTAATGCATCTGTTTTGACCCCTGGATATGCAGACTGTTTATGCTAAAGTAGTGGTAATGTGACAGTTTGGGAGCTTGTTTAATTAGATAAAACTGACCTAAGTGAATATATGTGGATGAATGTGTTGTGGTGGTTTAAAGTTAACATGTACAGTTAAAACAAAGCATAATGTGCGAATTTTAGACTTGTACACATGCAGTGTAGGTAACTTCATGACTAAAGTGCTGTTAATTTAAAGTTGTTCCAGTTATATGTAGACTTTAACCTCCAAGATGAGTTTCAACCCTTCTTGTTTTAAAATATGACCTCTCATGTTAGGGTTCTAATTAAAGACATGTTATAGGTAAGAAAATGTGCAAGGGTTGCTTAGTCCATTTCTATGCCTTGGTTGCATTTGCTTGCCTATAATATTATTTGTCTTGTTCAAGGATGTATGATTGTATGAGAAGTGAAATATCCAGCATGTTTAGACTGGTTGTCAGGAAACCAGTCAAGATAATGAGGCATTTAGCTACCATGCTTGATGCTATTATGGATGTGGTTTGATGTCACCTGTTCTCTTTGGTTAGCCGTTGCTTCTTAATCGCTACTCTTGTCCTTGTTACACTTTAAACATATATTATTGCTTCAGTTGGCACAGATGTTGCTGCTTTTTTTTTTCAGTCTCAAAGGTCCTGTTTTCAAACATGTGGTGCTCTCTTAGTTATCTTATTCATTGTTAAGACTGGTGTGACTCTTAAAATACTGGATTCTGAGTTATAGTTGCTGCTTGTTTACTGATGGCTGCTACCTGTTGTCCTGATGCCCTGATGCCCTGGACTGCTGAAAAAAAATTTAGTAGGCCTGTTGTGCTTTTGAGGTAACTTGTGGTTATGTGTAGTCGTTATTTTTGCTACACATATAGCCCTATAGGACTGTTCTGTGGTGCTGAAAAAGTTACTGATCTACTGTGCTTTAGTGCAAGTTATTGCTGCATATTCTGCCTCATTTATATAGTTGTTGTTAGGGCTGTTTGGTTATGCTTTAAGGCTGTTGTTGGGCTGCTATTTTGCTGTTATTTTCAACTGAAATCACTGCTGTCTGTAATTCCAGTTTCTGCTGTTATTTACCTGCTGTTTTGGCTGTTATT
Source organism: Anisodus acutangulus (assembly GCA_029783415.1). NCBI lineage: Eukaryota > Viridiplantae > Streptophyta > Magnoliopsida > Solanales > Solanaceae > Anisodus > Anisodus acutangulus. Next base: position 30,240,414 of record CM056493.1, read on the forward strand.
TGAGCTCAGTTTCTGATGTTATTTAGCTGCTGTTTTGGCTGTTATTTGAGCTCAGTTTCTGATGTTATTTAGCTGCTGTTTTGGCTGATATTTTGGCTGTTATTTGAGCTCAGTTTCTGCTGTTATTTAGCTGCTGTTGTGGCTGATATTTTGGCTGTTATTTGAGCTCAGTTTCTGCTGTTATTTAGCTGCTGTTTGGCTGATATTTTGGCTGTTATTTGAGCTCAATTTCTGCTGTTATTTAGCTGCTGTTGTGGCTGATATTTTGGCTGTTATTTGAGCTCGGCCTGTGTTATTTAGCCGTTGTTTGGCTGATATTTTGGGTATTATTTGAGCTCATTTTCCGCCGTTATTAACTGCGTTTGGGTTGTTATTTGAGCTCATTTTCCTGCCATATTATCTTTGTTTGGGTATTATTTGAGTTTATTTTCTGCTGTTATTAGCTGCTATTTTGGTAGTGTTTGACCGTTATTTGAGTTCATTTTCTCTGTTATTTAGTCATTGTTTTGGCTACCGATTATTTGCTCTTTGGCTCTTTGTTTCTTTGTTATGTACTAAAATCATCTTTGTATTTTGGTGAAATTGTGCCCTGCACAAACACATGTTATCGCTTTATTTTGAAGCAAATTCTTTGCAAAATTCTGGCAGAGGCAGAGTGAAAAATCAGTAGTTGTGTTCTTGCACTCTAGCCCAAGACCAGTGCAATAAAAGAATCAACTGCAATAGTATAAAAACAGTTACATGGCTAATTGTATTGATGTGTGAGCTATTATAAATAACTATGTTGCGTATAGAACTCTAAATTAGATATTAGGACCTTCTACCTCATTTACCTATTGTTTGAATTTAAGGAATGTAGTCACCATGTGTTTATCTTGGTTTGCATACGAAACTTGAGTCTGTTCTTTAGAAGTAGTCATAAATTGATATATTTCTCCTCACAGTTTAAAAGATAGTCTAAATTAATCCATGAGTGTTTATCTTTTTTTTATTTATGAATTGGAATGACAAATTTGGGAATTCTTTTTATATGGTGTCAAAGGTTAGAAATGTCGTACCGATATTCGAGGACGAATGTTTCTAAGGGGGGGAGGATGTAACGCCCCGTATTTTCGGGTAGCGGTTGAACTCATAACGTAGGTGAGTAGACCCGGACCCGGGAAAATTTTCGTTGTACTTGTGTATATTAATAAGAGGATTAGTATATAAAAGGGCGTGATCCCGAAATAATTCTGGGATTTCGTAAGAGTGACGACGGAGTGGAATAATAATTGTGTGTCCCCGAAGAGAGTATAGACTGGTATTTTTATTACGGGAATTATGATATTGACATATGAGGATTTTAATAATCGTCGGGATTTAAATAATCGGAGACTGGAATTTAATTGTGTGTATAATTAATTTTTTATGGGATTAATTAATTAGGGAGGGGACAATTTATAGTGGGAGTTGGTAAGTGAGATGTTATAATCGATTTGGGGGTGGCTAAGCCCCAAATCGATCGACCGAGAACAACGCCCATAAGGGCCTTCCTTCTCCATTTTTTTTTCTCTCCATTTCTTCAACTCCATCAGTTCTTCAAGCTCTCTTCATCTCTACCAAATCCTTCACCAAATTCATTTCTAGTAACAAGAGAAAGCTCAGCTGATGGGTTTCTGGAATTTCGACCAAATTGGGGGATTTTCGGGAGCTTCCATATAACCAAAACGAGGGAGAATTCTTGGTGTTCTAGGCTTTGATTCCAGTAGAATCGAAGCCAAGAACGAGCTTAGAGACTCAGAAGCTAAACAGGAAACCTTGAATGCGAAAGGATTCTGGCGCGAATCGATTTTGGGGATTCTGTTTCAGTTTTGTCGGAAGCTGTTGGGATGACAGGTTCGACGACACTCGTCACTGCGTTTAAGAGAGGTAATCTTCTTTATTCTCTAAGTTTGTACAAGTTCTAGACTTGATTCTTGCTATTAGTTCTAAAGACGATTGTCGAAAATGCGAATTTGGGTTGGGTATCGTTAGGACTGCTGTAATTGGGAGTTACTGGGATTGCATGTGAAATTGTGGTACTGTTTTGGAGATTGTAGTAGTATAAGAAGGAGGATTAAGAGAGTTGGATGTTTCACTACTTACATAGATTTCGATATAAAAGGAATATAGGTTCTACGCGTTCGAGGTATTCGTTAGAATGTCCCTAAGGAGCTATTTTTAATGTGTTGATTCGATTATGATGTAATTCGTCCGTATGATGTAGATAATCATTCTTAGAGCTTACAAGAACCCGTGGAACTTAGATAAATTCGACAACAATGTTGAAGTTCTAAAAGGAGACATACTCTAATATTGAGTTGATAATTCGTCTAAGAGGTATGTGAAACTCTTACTTCTTTCTTTTTGGCATGATTTAATGAAAGTACGGCGGACGTACTTAATTCTTATACAGTTTAATTCCTAATGAGGATTGTTATGAGAAGTGCCTATGATTTTTCAGCAAAGAGTTTATTATGACATTATTACAATGATTTTATTGAGAGTTAGATGATAATTTTTACTTGCATATGGTTACTCACGAGATCTACTCGTGCTAAGTGTTACTACTTCACCTCACCGAGTCCCGGGTCGGGTTACGACTAGTGCACAACCTTGCATTGTTCACCGAGACCCTCACTAGAGGGCCGGGTTACGTAGGATGGATCCATAGATGAGAGATGATTTACCGAGTCCCAGCATGGGCCGGGTTATGATATGATTCCACCGAGTCCCGCACTAGTGGGCCGGGTTACGTTACAGGTATATATATGTATATGGACATGCATTCATATTTTCTTGCCTTGACTCTCATCTTTATAAGGCACAGCTGACTTTTATGGTTTATGGCACAGTTGGATTTGGATCCTGATTTTTATACTGATCTCCTATTTTTTGTTGGCTAATTATGATCTCTTTTACAGCTTCATGTTTTACATACTCAGTACATTATTTCGTACTGACCCCCTTTCTCGGGGGGGCTGCGTTTCATGCCCGCAGGTACATGCTCTCAGTTTGGTGAACCTCAGGCCTAGGTTCCTACTCAGCAGGTTGGAAAGCTCCTTTGATCCAGGGCTTTGTCATTTTGGTACCGAACCTCCTTTAGACTTCTGTTTGTATTTAGGGGCACGACGGGGCCCTGTCCAGTCATATGTCGTTATTCTTCTTATAGAGGTGCATGAGACGGTGGTGGATTGTACTTATGTAAGGGTTATAACTCTGTTTTGGTCAGCCATATCATTGTATTCTGGGTTGGGGTGTTTCCATGTATATACGTTAGCATCTGTTGGCAGCCTTGTCGGCTTGCCTGTTATGTTATCTGTTGGCAGCCTTGTCGGCTTGTCTGTTATATTGTGTTGGCTAGCTGTGACTCATCAGGAGACAGGTATATTCGGGGGTAAAGGCAGCCTTGTCGGCTTGCCTACCCTGGCATATGTTGCTATTGCGGCGTTATGCTGCCGGATTTCAGACTCATTAAGTGATTAGTTGGATTATATGTGACTGGTTAGTATAATGACGTTATTAGGGCGGTTAGTCGTGGCCCGTCGGGTCGGGTCGGGTCGTGACATATACGAACTAAGCACGGGAGTAATAACCTTAGCAAACTGGAATTGGGATTCATCAAAAATTACATGGCGATTAATGATGATTTTATTAGAGGATAAATCAAAGCATTTGTAACCACGATGATTAGACGGAAAATCCAAAAACACACACGGAGTAGACTGGGCCTAAAGTTTGTTAATTGTGGTGGACGGAAATAACGGATAACACAGACACCCAAAAACCCGAAGATGTAAATACGAAGGAGTCTTATTATATAAAATTTGAAGGGGGAAGAATATGTCAAACCTTTAGAAGGAATTATGTTAAGGAGATATGTACCCATTTGTAGAGCATGATGCCAAAAAGACGGGGGTACGAAAGCATGAATCAAAAAAGTTCAGACAATGTTATTTATGGTACGAATTTTACGTTCGGCTTTCCCATTTTGTGAAGACGTATGAGGACAAGAAAAATAAAAATTGATCTCATTATTAGCACAGAATTCCCGAAATACCCCATTGTCATATTCTTTTTCATTATCACACTGAATATTTTTTATTTTCAGTTCGAATTGGGTTCTAATGAGTGCTCTAAATTTTAAGAAGATGAAAAAAATTTGAGATTTTTTCGCTATCGGAAAAGTCTATAAAAACTTAGAATAATCATCCAAAAAGATAACATAATACCGATGACCCAAAGAACTAAGAACATGAGACGTCCATAAATCGCTATGAATAATATCAAATGGCATTAAAGTATGAGAATTTGAGTCTACAAATGGCAACCTAACAATTTTTCCTACAGAACAAGACTGACAATTTGGAGTACTAAGCGTACCCTTACATGAAATAAAATTATTTTTATCTAATGAAGACAAAATAGATGATCCCGTATGACCAAGATGAACATGCCACAAGGTAGGAGAAAGGGCTGCAAATGCGGATGGCAATGCTTGACTCGATGGACCGAAACTGGGCGTGATAGAATAAAGATCTCCCATACTATCACACCTCATGAGAGGACTCCCCGTCTTGAAATCCTTCACAGAGAAACCAAATGGATCAAATTCAATAGAAACAGAATTGTCAGTAGTGAATTTACGGACAGACACTAAGTTTTTAATCAATTTGGAGGCATGTAGGGTATTTTTCAAGATAAGAGGTGGATGAGGGGGAGACAAAGTTTTATGACCATAACCGCGAATTGTAATAGAATTACCATTACTAACAATTATGTCGTGAGGGTTGCTCAAATTGGAATAAGACGAAAGCGTACTCTAATCGGATGTCATGTGGGTAATGACACCGGTGTCCATATACCAATTTGGGTCCGGATGATTTAAACCAAGCATGTGCATTGCGGCGTCGATGTCGGTAGACGTGGATGTGGCTGCGTGATGGGCCTGCGGGGGCCGAGGCCCAAGTACCCCTGCTTTCTGCCTCGGCCCAGAAGGCTGATTGTACGTGGACCAGGTAGAATTGGGCCTGGATTGCGGCTGGGCAGCCCACTGCTAGTGAGGCAAAACATGGCTTGGCCCAAACTGTGGTTGTGGGGCCCACTATAGGGTCCAGAACTGATGCTGCTGCTGACCACTGTGAGGGCCACCGCCGCCACCACCATTGTGTCGGTTGCCGCCATTATTGCCGCCGCGGTTCTTGCCATTATTTTTCTTATTTCCACCCTTTTTGCCGCCACTGTTGTTGCGATTTTGGCCCGAGTTGTTGGAACCGGTAGGATAAACCGCGGACTCGGTCATCATGACTACAGGACTAGCACCTGTAGACGCCCTTTTTGCCATGCCTGCTTCATCGAGTGTAAGCACATAACGAGCCTGATAAAATTACGGAAGCGGATTGCTTTGCCGAAGAAGCGTTCCAACACCATTATAGGCCTCGGAGAGGCCGGAAACCATTTGGAGGACCAAACGATCATTCGAAACCGGCGCTCCAACATTGCGGAGTTGGTCCGCCAATTCCTTTAGTCTTTTGCAATAAGCTGAAACGTTAGGGAAATCCTCCATATTGAAGTGGGAGAAATCCTGCTCAAGAGTAACAGCTCTAGAATTTTGATTATCTTGGAATATATCACGCAGTCTATCCCAAGTCGTTTGTGCCGTAGCGTCAGGCTGAATAATTATTTGCAAAAGGTCGGTAGAAATTGTGGAATATATCCACTAGAGGATAGTGGCATCAAGAGTTGTCCACAACTTAGGATCATCCTCGCGTTTTGGCACCTCCGTATTCTTAGGAGCCGCAGGGATTATGTGATGGATGACTTGATGCGAGCGTGCGTGAATTTTGAACAGTTCGGCCCACGTCGCATATTGGACGTTTTCTATTTCAAGAACAAAAGGAATGTTATTCTTGATGTTAGAAACTGCAAGGGCATGATGAAACGTGTTCTTTGATGTAGACATACTGATAGAACAATATGTGATTGAGGGATTTGGAAGGAAAATTTAGGAGAAAGAGGAATCGTCGGGTCGAAACCCGAGAAGGAGGGCTCGGTTTTCGAGGCTTAGGACGAGAAGGAGGAAGGAATTTTGGAGAGGATTTTAAGACCTAAACTTCTGATACCATGAAAGAAATAATCCCTTGATTATTTTCATTAATTGAAAGACTATATATACAATTTACATATTTCCATAATAGAATAATCTTATTCCTATTCTATTCCTAAAACTTTATTCTACTTGGATACTAACTATACAACTATGGTAATACAATTATGGTAAGTGTATAATACTAATTACACCACAAAACCTTACCTAAACTATCTACTACATACACGGTAATACAAGGAACCCGAGAGCCAAATATACAGCCAAAGCATACATAATATACACATGTATATTGTGTGTATATTATGTATATCTAACAGTGTTTTCTTCATTTTAAATAATCATTTGATATCCTTTTATTACTTAAAAATATTATATAGATAAATTTAAACTCGAGATCTTTAAATTTGTATATTGATTAATCTTATATATGCTATTTTTCACCTTTCTACTTTATAAATAAAATTAAAATTTATAAAATATATGTATCTATAGATAAGTCCATCTCATAATATTTAAAAAGTAAAAAATAATAAAAATTGATAATTTAGAGAATAAAATTAGAATATGGACTACTGACTTACTAAGTGATATATGTATAGCTAAGTAATTTTTATGTTACAAATAAAAAAAACATAATTTTATAAATAATTTTAGATAGTTGAATGACCTTTAACTCTAAAAAATGCTCGATTTTGCTAGTTATTATCTGAGCTTTTGTTCATGGCTTGTGTTTACCAGGAGAAATGGACAAATAATTACTTTTTAAATCACTAATCAAACTTTAGCCATCGTTTCAAAATTAAGTAACCTCTAGCCATTTTTTAATATGAAAGCTCATTTGAACGATCATATCCACAGGTTAAAACATATAAAGTCTTAAAAAACTTTAGATATACCCTGTACAACTTGAGATATAGAGGCTCTAAGAAATGTTCTTGAAGTTTAGTACTTAACATTTTTTAAATATGTAATTCAAACTCTAGAACTTTCTTATCGAGTTTGAATTCACTTTTACAAATTGGATTTCTAGGTTTTTTTGCTAAATTTCACGATAGACTCTTGAAATTTCAAATGTATAAATTTGAACTTTAGGATGCGATAGTTTTACTAATTGATTTTTTACAGCGATGGTTGTCCAATTTCCGAAATATTATTCTAGAGTTTAAAACAAATACAATGAGTGAAATAATTTATCTTACATTATTTGATGTGCCTATTTCACTAGTAATACCTATTTTAAAATAATATATATTTCATAATTATTTCGGTCATGTGATAAAGTTAGATATCATGGTGAAATAATTTTTAAATGTTATTTTTATCCATAATATCTATTTTAAACTCAAGTATAATGTATTTGAGATATTTGAACCTTTATGAGTTCAAACTCTACAAAAAATAGAGTTTAAATTGTGCCACTTCAAAGTTCAAACTCCAAAAAGAAATGTTGAAATTAAAGCTATCACTATTAAAATTCCAGGAATTACAATATTGGAATTTGACAACATTTATAATTCTATTGCAAATTCTATCACATTTTGCTGAAATTTTACTTAGTCAAAGTTTTGAACTCTAGCATTTTTAGCTAAATATACTACTATTGTCCAAATATTATCCCCAATTTAAAACTAACTATTTCAAATGATGCCTAAATTATTAAATAATCCAGAATATGGGCATTCAAACTAATTTTATTTGTTTAACTCTCTGACGTAACTTGAACTGCCATAAAAATGGTATCGATATTCGACGTAGTATATGAAGCAAATGGCCATCAAGAAATGATTAAGGGTGCGTTGTGTAGAGAAAAAAAAAAATTAATAATTTTTTTTTTATGTTTGATTGGTCAAAAATTATAAAAAATGTTTTCTCTAAGAAAAAAATTAAAATGAGAAAAATTATTCCTTAATGAAAGTATGAAAAATAAGTTTCATAAATGACATTGCAAATTCATTAACGCTCTTAACCCCCATCCTTTAACCATCTCACCTCCCGCCACCCCCGAAGCCCCATTCCCCATGATCTCACTCATCCCACCCTCGTAGTGTTTAGCTAGATTATATATAAATATTTTTAGGGTAATATTTTCTTACTTATTTACCAAAAATTAGAAAGTAAGTAAGAAACCCACTTGTTTTCCAAGAAAACATTATCCGTCGTACCAAACACGTCCTAAAAGAAGAGTATTTGTTGTTGTTAATACAACACACCGGTGTAGTTCCATAAGTAGAGTCTGAAAATGACAAAGTGTACTAGACCTTACTTCTACCTAGGGAAGTAGAAAATTATTTCCGATACTCTCCATTTGTTGTTCTTAATATTAGTATTAGAATTTATATTTTTGCTTTAGGTTGTCATAATTGTTAGTACTTAACTCTTTTAGATTGGTTTGAAAATATAAATAAAAGGTCATATAGCATTTTTTTTTTCCCTTTGTTATTGCTATATTATAATTTTATTCCTTGTGTTATCTAACTTTTCATTATTAGCCTTCAATTATATCATGTGAGTGATTTTGATTCTTCAACAAAAAAATTAACAGATTGTTAGTTCAACGTAACCTAGGGGCAAATCTGGTATTAAATTTTTTGTTTGGTTGTCGACGAGCAACATGCACCAATTGTTGGCATCTTGCAATGTTGGACCAATATTTTCCACATACTTATTCTTCATGGAGCTTTCTTTCTTGAGAAGAGTTCTCAATAAAGAATCCTTCTTACTCTTCTAGTTGAACGTGTACGAAAATGGTCATACATAAACTGATTACTACAAACCTTGCAAGTTTCAAGTGCTATGTTTTGTTTTGTCATATTGAGCTTTCTACCGGAGAAAAAGACTAGCGAAATTTTCTGCGCATGTGTTAGTGTTGCCAAATAGCATTTTGAAGTAGTTCTTCTTCTTCACCAACTAAATTTAATATCAGAATTGCTCTTCCATTGAATTAACTATTTGTTAACTTTTTTTGAGTCTATTAATTAAAGGATCAAAATCACTCACATAAATAAAGGTTAATACTGATAACTTAGACAACACAAGGACTAAAATCATAATGTAGCATTAATAATGGGATTAAAAGTGCTATTTGTCCTAAAAGAAGAATTCGAACTGTAACCTAAAATAGAGCAAAGAGACGAAATATATACGATATTTGGACCATATAAATAATAATATGTCTATATTTAGAATAATTGGGCATCGAAATCTCAATATCTTGAACCGGCTACAGGCATAAGGCATTATTATGCATTTTTGAGTTTAACTAAATTTCACTGCCAATGCACACTTATTTTACACGGTCAGGTCAACATAGAGCCCATTGCCTGTAATTAATTCTAAACTATTTTCACTTTTTTAATATTTAAAGGAACAAAGTTGTAAAAGGCAAATTGACCATCCTTTACCACAAATACAAGGATTCCACCATTAATTCTTTCGCATATTCTTATTTATTCAATACCATTTATGTCACGATCCCAAATTTCATTGTACCGTGAGGACACCTATCCTAACTCGTAGGTGAACCCAACATACAACATCAATATATAACGAAAAAGTAATTTAACAAGCCTTTTAAATAGAAATACATAAGTCTGAAGAACCCCAACATGATCCAGTAGTTATGAGTATAAACTCTAACAATATCTGAATACAACTCTAAATGGGAAATATATAAACTGTCTGAATATAGCAAAACATCATCTGTCCAGGAATAACAAGAACAGAACATAAGGTAGAATGGAGTTCCAGTGCCGGGGAAGAAGCTGCACCTCACCCTGGACTCCAAATATCACGCTCTCTGATGAGGTGGATCAAGCTGCTCCAGTGTCGTCTCCTGGCTCGGTACATGCACATAGAGTGCAACAAGCGTAGAGTGAGTACGGAAAACACGTGTACTTAGCAAGCATCATCGACCGACCTAGCTATAATGGTGACGAGGGTTGGTACTTTCCGGTACCTCTCTCTACTAGTTAGTTATTTAAGCATAAGAATAATTCAGTTAACCAACCTACAGTAAGTCTATAGTTCAATTAAGCTTAAGTACTCTCAATTCACACATCGCACAAGTCCAGCCTAAACCCCGTTCAGGGCTTCTAGATCAATCAAGCTTCTCTACTCAAGTCTCACCACAAGATTAAGGATAAACTAACAATATTCCTTCTAGCAGCATAAAGATCGCAAGTGTAATAGAGTTCAATCCGGGTACATATGACATCAATCACATGTCAGGATATAAATTAATGTAATGTAGGATGATGTGTATGAATGCAAATGGCCATATGTACCTTGTATACACACGGTGCTGCAATAGCTGTCACGTGACTCATGAGGGACTCATGAGGTTCATATACCCATTCGATCCCATCGGATACCAACACGAGGGATGAAGTGTCATATCACTCATCACTCTCATAACCATGTACCATATTTCTTAATCAGACTTCCCAAGTCATTCTCAGTAATTTATCAGTAAACCAATGTCAAGTATATATAATATATGAATGAGATGGATATGAATACACCATGCAATAAGCATAATCAATTTATCAATTATATTTAAGTGTTCAGACGAGATGTAGAGTGATGAATGCATGACAGTCAAATCAGAATATCACATCAATGGCTACAACCCCAAGTAAACAACAATCATACCAAGCTAAGCGGACTCTTTACCGAGCTCTGTGGCCCTAAGGCTAAACACATAAACTCATTCACTTGCTCTATATTAGTTCATTAATTACCCATTTAAGTTCACTCGATACCCGTATTAGTGCTCATCGCCTCACTAATACGGGACTTTCAGATCCCCATTACTCCCCTTGGTTCATTACAAGCATACCAACATAAATACACAACACTAGAGTCTAGAAAGTCTCAACTTGCCTGGATGAAACCGAAGACTCACGCAACCGTCTTTTTATTTCCGCTGAGCCTCCTCATGAGCCCACTTTAATCAATGACATCGAGTACATGATATTATGGTCTAACACTACTCATAATCCCCAAAGCTAGGTTACAAAACATATCCGGGCCCATATTATCAAAATACTAACTTTTCTACTCAATTAGCACTACCACATGCCAGATAGTCATAATCCCAAGTTAATTAACCAACGAAGTCCAAAAGGGTCCTCAATTTCATAAATTGGCAAAAGTCTCAATTCTAACCCTAGATTTTCCCCTAATTTCCTAAAAGGGTTTATAATATGAAATTGGTCAATTAATCATCATCTACTAGTTAAATGCATCATCACTTGTTGAAAACGTTTACTTGCTTGACCACCTCATATGGTAATATTAGTAGACTTGCAATATAAAGTTAACATTAGTTGTTCAGACTGGAAAGGTTAACACAAGCTATAATTAGTTAGTTATTTATATAGCTGGCTAGTGGGCCGGGCTCGAGTCTGGCGGGATCGGGGTCGACTTGTCTCATCCCGAGACAATGTCTCATCCCGAGCCCGCCCCAGGCCCGCCAGCCCCGATCCCGCCCGTAAGTCCCCCCTTTGCAAATATAGTCGTTGCACCAACGACCATTTAAGATTTTGGCCGTTGGGCAACGACCATTTTTGGCCTCCCCCCTACCTCTTAATATTTATTTTTAACCCATAAGTTATTATATTTACACTTTAACCCAATTTTTCAACTATAAATAACTCATTTTCTCTTCATCTTTCTCACAAATCTTCCTACAATCTCTCTAATCTCTCAATATATCTCTCTACAAGTCTACATTGTTTACTAAATATTCAATTTTATTTATTCATTTGGGAATTGGGAGTGAAGTTGGCAACTAGCTTGAGGATCTAACATCGAGCAAAATTTCAATTTTCAACCTCTCGATTACATGTCGGCGTTACGTCGGCGTTTGGTACATTCGTTCCTTCATTAAATTATTATTGTCTATTTATTTTATTTAGCACACTTAATTTTATTATCTTTAATTATTTATTATCAGAATTAAAATGGAAGGATTAAGAGGTATGTTTAAGGGTAAGGGTAAGGGTGCTTCTTCTAGTAGGGGCAACCAGGGCAAGAGTACTTCTTCTAGTCATCCTATTCCTACACAGAATGATTTTGTTGATACCCAACATTTTTCTACAATTCCATTAGATTTAGACGTGGAGCTATTTTCTGGAACTCAAGAAGACGTTAATTTAGACGATGATACACCCACTAATGTTGATGACAACACACCCACTAGTGCACCTTCAACTGAAATGCCTCATATTCCCCCTAGTATGAGACGAGGTCCAGCAAGACGACCATTAAAATCAGATGCATGGATATTTTTTTATAGGGACGTAGAGAATCAAGTAGCTAGATGTAAAATTTGTAAAAATGTTTTAAAATTTAAAACTGGAAAAGGTCACGGTGGGACGGGGGGTTTAATTAGACACATAGTAAGTGCTTATCCAGCTAGGTATGCCCAATACCAGTCTTCAAAATCGGGTGCGCAAACGTCCGCTCCATCGGAACAAGATTCACATATTGTCCCGGACCAAGTACATGTTCAATTTAACCCCACGACAGGGGGAATTGTAGACCCTAAATACAACAAACACAGAGATAGAAAAGCAATATCAAAATTAGTTACTGTGGAGGGTTTGCCTTTTTCATTTCCTTCATCTCCCGGTTTTATTCATTACATTAGTGATATATATAATCCTTCTTTTAACGGTTTTTCTAGATCAACTGTTAAGAGAGATGTATTTAAATTCGCACATGAATATCAACAATATTTACGTTATTCATTATATCATTTTAATGGCAAAGTATCTATCACGTCTGATATAGGTCGTAGTACTAACGGTCATGATTATTTAACGGTAACTTGTCATTGGATAGATTATAAATGGTCTATGCAAAAATGTATCTTAGCGCATAGATATATAGATGATAGGCACACTGGTACTTTTATTGCAGATAATATTTATCAAGTGTGTCATTATTATGGAATAACCGATAAAATTATGACTATTACATTAGATAACGCTTCTTCTAACAATTACGCAATTACAATTTTAAAAAATAGTTTAACTCCATCTTTTCCAGATCATTTTCATATAAAATGCCCGTGCCATATATATAACTTAATTGTAAAGGATGGTCTATCACTTTTTGAAGACATTCTTAGTAAAATACAATTTGCTATAAATTTTATTTTTAAAAGTAATAAAGTACAACGTAGAAAAGAATATAAAAAAACTTGTCACGAAAAATTCCACAAGAAGTATCCACTAGGTGGAATTCTTTATACGAGCAACTACTTGTTGCTTATGACTATAGAATACCTATAACTTTATTTTTTAACTCTCATAATAAAAATCCAGCTGATATGATTTTAGATAGTGATTGGGTAAAAATTTCCGAACTTAATGTATTTTTAGAGAAATTTTTTCAAGCAACAAAAGAATTTTCCGGTATATATTATCCTACTATTTCAACTATGTTGTTTTATATAACTCTAATATTTTTATTACTTAGTGAATCTATTTGCATATGGGCTGTTTTTTCATTAGTTTAGTGCTAATCTGAACTTGTTTATTCATCCATCGCAGCTTCTTCCTCCCTTTCCCCTTTTCTATCTTACGGAGCTTGATAAAGTCCGATCCAATATCCAAGTGCTTTTTCATTACTGAATTTAGTGTTGGTTGCTATTGTATAAAGCAGTACGAGAAGTAAATAACTATTACAAGTGTTCAAAAGGATAGATAAAAGGTCAATCTTCAAAACTGCCGCAAGCTTGTTGTGTCTTGAATCTTGATAACCTGAAATCAAGAAACAACTAAATCTGGATGGTTACAACGTTGTGTGTTGAGTCGAGTGATTGCACTCTATCCTTAAGATAAGATTTCTCTATATATATGTTTTTACGTTAGCAGGCAATAGTCTCCCAAAATAAAACAACACTTTAATCTCAACGCTACAAAGCCAATAGGTTGAGTCTGACGAAGAAAACAAATACGAATCGACTTGCTGAAGATATGAAAAAGGAAGGAAGAGTTTTTGTTTTCTCCTCTGTTTTGTCTTTGTGTATATCTTGTGTATATGAGTGTCTTTACTCACTGTTTTTCATCACTGTTTGTGCTATATTTTTGTCTGTATGTGTCATCCACAATTGAGCCAAAACAACTCAATATATAGCATGGAGGAGGGCTGTTCAACTGCCCAAAACATGGTTGTTAATGACCATTAGGGAAGGCTGTAATGGCAGGTTTAATGCCATGAAGGAGGGCTGATTATGGTCATTGAATGAGGCTTTTTATGGAGGAGTTAACAGCCAAGTTAATGCTCCAGAAAATAGCCCAAATGGTAGGCAGAAAGTTTTTGTCTTCCGTCACTCCCAAAATCAACTTTCCAGAAACTCTAGGGACCAAACTATAAATATTAAGCAATTTGGGATCCAAAAAGATAATATCAGAAAGTCCCCACAGCCTGTGACCCGTGACCCGTGACACGAGACCGGACGGGACGGGATGAGCGGCGCGCGTGTGTGCTTAGCCTTGAACCCAAGCACATCTAGGTCCTCCCTCCTTTAAACACATGGGATACCCCTTGGGGATCCAAACCCTTTGCCACATTAGAGACTTATATAGAGAGCAATTCTTCCTATTCCCACCGATGTGGTAGATTTGTCCCACACCACATTTCTATGCCTCAAACACCTTACTTCGTAGACCAATATCTCTTTCATTTCTCAACGAAATTTGACGATTCTTGGCCCTACGGTCATCTACTCACTTCGTAGATCATGCATGTGCGAAGAGACAAGGTCTCCAACATACGGAACACTAGTGTTTAATTCATCAAAGATGGGTGGACGCATCTCCCCGCCAAAGGCAAATTTCCAACAATCCCCTTTATGAAAGAGAGATTTTGGCGCACACACAAGGTGCCTACTTTCACCAATCTTTCAGCGAAAAGATATTACATCAGGAAAGGTAGCTTTCGCTTTGAACCTTCCCTAGTTGAAACCATCGGACTTACTTACTGCGCGGTGAACGTGATGTCTTGAACCGTCAGTGTTTAGTGTAAGCCAAGACAATGATATCAACACAATAACTCTTCTTATTCATTTTCCTTCTTACGTTTCTGTCCGTTGTGGCCATGGACACACTTGGATTCTTAAGTGCGTTCATTTGAGGCGGCCATCCTCGCACTTAAATAGGTGATCTCCTACAAGGTATCCTGCTATACCCCACTTCTCAAGTGTTAGGAATCATTAAAAGTTTCCCCAACCTTAACCTCAACCATTTGAGGATCTTTTAAAAGGTTTGGAAGCTTAACCTTTACCCACCATGCAGGTAGCACTTTAATGTCTATCGCGGGAACAACTTTGGATTCATGTTTCCGTACAGAAATCATCATCCGAGGTGCTCTTGCTTCCACCGAAGCGCTCAACTGAACCTTTTGCCGCTTAGTTTTCCCATTGAACCAAATTCTTGGGATCTCCAATCAGTATGGTTGGGTTACCACCGCAAAGGTTCGTATTGTTTGGGTTTTAAGCCAATTCCCCTAGACAGGCAGAACACTTGATCTTCGGTTAGTCCCTTAGTTAGTAAATAATGATGTGACACCCGTGATGATCAACTGCCATACGGTCTTATGTCTCCGACAGATCCTGAAAGATATGTCCAGACGCCATCATCCGTGTCCTTCCTGAAGCCGACCGGCTAGCCACAGTGTATAACTGCTGAAGGCACGGGTTTCTCCCAATAAGGACGTACGTCCTCTAAGGAGCCGTGAAGTTACTCAACTTCTTTCATGCTTTGTATAAAGCGATAAACTCTGATTCCATCATGAATCGGCCGATGCAAGTTTGCTTAGAGGATTTTCCAAGACCCACTATACACATTTACTTGTGGCTTTGGTGTTCTTCAGATCTGATATCCAGTTTTCATCATTGTGTTCTCCCAGAACCGCTGGACATCCAGAATACTATAATCCGTAAATAAGCGAATAACTCAGATATCGGCATATCCGACTTAAAGCCTTCTATTGATCATGTATTAAGATCATCAGTGAACCTTAGTTCAACTGATCTGTTCGTAGGACGATACCAGGTCGGTTGTAGTGTGTACAATACATTGAACTACACATGGCCTGTGCATATCGCTCCTTGTCTATGGGTGCACCATGATTCCAATCAGTTCTATGATTCATATCCATTGGTGGCTTCAACGAGACTGTCAACTATCGATCAGTCCGTTAGATGTCTTAGAAATCCAATTCCTAAGATGTCATCTGTGATACCCATATCTTTCATATCGAGACTTTGTTTCAATATGACTTTTACTTTCAAACTGTTGATTCTCCAACTGTTGGCTTTCTAATTTCAGAGTCAATGTTTCTGTGGTCAGATTCATTATTTCTGTTTTATCTGAAACTTTCATGACCAAAATGTAAACATTTCAGGGACCAAAATGAAAGTTCAGGAAGAAGTCCAACAGTTCAGCAAACCAACTCTGATCCTCTTCTTCCAACTCTCCGGTTGAGAAGGCTAATTCAACATTCATGCCACGCAAGACTGCAATGGCCATGGATGTGAAGCTACTCACAGGGGAGCACATCTTACAACCCAAAGGTTCTTTTCCCGGAGGAAGATCAATCATTACGCAAGTATGGTTCTATATGATAGAGTTTATTTCTCTCTTTGTAGCTTTTTTCCAAAGCAGCGCTTTTGGAGATGACGATTATTTGTTAATTCTCCATGGTTCATTCTTAACCATACGAGCTAGAAGGACTGAAACAAGTCTTTGTCCCCTTCTTTGCTCCGTCTCGATTCAACATCTAGAATCCCTGAGTTCTACATATCTGGAATATTAAGTTCCGGATAGCCAGCAACTTTCGAGTCATGTAGATACGGAACGTCTAGTTCCGGACAGTCAGGCCCTCGCGGGTTCTTGTTAACCTTGAGCAATTACTCCTTTTTCCTTTTTCAAGGAAAGTTATCTCCAAAGAATTCAATATTCTTTGACGCCAAGAGGCGATCAACACTACTGTTATTTGCAGATCCTGACAGATATGCAATCTACAGTCTTAGGTACAACTTGACCTGTTTCAGTATTTCAACTTTTACCAAGCCACCCCACATAATTTGGGCGTTCGACTTTGCGCTTGGCTAACACCGTTGGACTGAGGTGAGAAATGAACAGTCGTTTAATGAACGATGCTTCACATTCTCCCCCTCTATCACTACGAATTTCTCAATCCGTAGGCTTAGTTGATTTTCAACTTCTGCTTTATAGCGATTATCCGCTTCAACAACTTCATCTTTGTTTTTTAACAAATAAAAGATTCCATACGTTGTACCATCATCAATGAAGGTCACAACGTACTTGTCTCCCCCCTCTATTTTGTATAAACTTCAAATCACCCAAGTAGGTGTGACTAAGTTCTAGAGGAGCGGTGCTTCTTTCGCTATTCCCTTTGACGGAATTTGAAAAGGTGATTTTGCCTCTTCGTCTACCTCACATTCATTTTGAGGGTTTATGTCTACAGAAGGCAACAATCTCAACATCGTTAGCTTTAGAATGACTTGCTATTTAACGTGTCTTAATCTATGATGGCATAGATGCATGTATTACAAATATATTATTCATTTGGCTACAGACGTACTGTACCATTCTTAGTTATTACAGACCTATTGGACTAGTCTCAAACCAGCTTGACCAACAGCGTCTCTTAAACCAAGTTAGGGATATGTATCACCTCATCTTAGAGTGATCTCATTCCCTGAAGTCCTATTGAGGACAACCTCTCCAACCCCTTCTACTTTAGAGGTGGCGTTGCTTCACATGAACAACCTCTTGCCCGTGGTTAGGGCGCAACCGGATCATATATGATCTGGATACTCTGGCCCACTCCAGTTGCTTTGGCAGACAGAGTGTCCAATTTTTTTTCTGCCTTTCTTTAGGCCTTCAGATCATTTAAGACCTGGAAACTCTGGCCCACCCTAATAGGTGTCCATTACTTTTCCTATGAAATGAATTCTGGCCCCACTCCAGTCTCCCGGAGGCTTTATATGACTGAGTGTCCAATATCATCATATCAAAGGAATTTTGGCCCACTCCAGTCGCCCGGAGGCTTTATATGACTGAGTGTCCAATATCATCCTATGAAAGATCTTCTGCCAAATAGTATGACAGGCTCAACGTCTTTAACTTTTAGACTTCTTCCGTTATGACTGGTGCCCAGATAATTCTTGGCGCTTACTTAAGAGTGGTAACAGTTTTCGCACAGTCAGCGGATCTTACTCCCTCGTATGTGCGAACATACTTTACACACTTTTAATAATTACTCTTAAAAGAACGGATCTTTTTAAGTTGCTTTACAATCCAATCCTTAAACGAAAAAGAAGATGAGATTAAACTTCTGATTTTTAAAGTGTAAGGAATATAAATTATTTTCATATTCCTCCTTACTTTAATCCATTTTTAATCAGACCTCATTTAATCTTTATTCTTGACAAGTAAGAAAAACTACTTATCCCAATTTCGGATTCTGGCTCACTCCAGTCACTTCATCAAACTGAGTGTCCAGTTCCTTCTTACCATTATTCAGATCTTTTGTCTGGGATAGATACAGGCCTTCTGCTGCAAGATAGAAGTACATCTTCAGTCTTCTCCTCTTGTCCCAGTTGACATCATCAGGCTCTCGTGAGCGCTTGTTCCAACCAGTCTTGGTAGCGGTGACACCATGAACACGTTCATCATCATCACTCTCTTCTACCAGAAAACCATTGCCATATCCAGATTTGGTCACACAACTTTTGACCGACATCTTTCGAACACTAATAGTATTACAATACAATCTTGTCTTAAGTTGTTGGTATTTCTATGGTACTTTATAGAGCAGTACGAAAAGTAATAACTATTACAAATGTTCGAAAGGATAAATAAATGGTCAATCTTCAAAACTGCCGCATGTGTGTTGTGTCTTGAATCTTGATCACCTTGCAAAGCCAATGTTGAGAACTGCCAAGTTTGTTGTGTCTTGAATGTTGATATCCTGAAATCAAGAAACAACTAAATCTGGATGGTTTAACGTTGTGTGTTGAGTCGAGGATAGCCCTCTATCCTTAAGACAAGATTGCCCCGTATATATGCTTTTACGTTAGCGGGCAATAGTCTCCCAAGATAAAACAACACTTTAATCTCAACACTACAAAGCCAATAGGTTGAGCTTGTCGAAGAAAACAAATATGACTCGACTTGCTGAAGATATGGAATAGGAAGGAAGAGTTTCTTTCTACTCTTCTCTTTTGTCTCTGTGTATATAGTGTGTCTCTGTAGTGTATATCTTGTGTATACGTGAGGGTTTGGTCACTGTTTTTCAGTCAAAAATTGCACTGATTTTCGCTGAATTTCACTCACTGTTTTGTGCTATTTTGTGGCTGTTTTTCTGACATGTTTTCGCCATGTTTGCTGCCTGTTTTTCGTCTATATTTCTGCCCTGTTTCTTGCTGTTTTTCGTCTATTTTTTTGACATGTTTCTTACTACTGTTTTGAGCCAAATGAAGCTCAATATATAGCATGAGGAGGGGCTGTCCATCAGCCACAAACAAGGTTGTAATGGCCATTAAGGGAGGCCATTAAAACAGCAAAGTAATGGATATTAAAGCCATTGAAAGAGGCTGCCCATATGCTCAAGTAATGGGTTGTTAATGGAGAGTTAATCAGCCAAGTAATGGCTGATTAATGCCTCAAAAAACAGTCCAAACGGTAGGCTTTTTGCCTTCCGTCACCTTCCCAGAAACTCTGGGGACCAAATTGTACATATGAAAGAATTCTGGTCCAAACTGTACATCTGAAACTTCAGGGATCAAACTGTACATCTAGCAGAGTTCTCTGGTCCAAAAAGATAATATCAGAAAGGCCCACAGCCCACACGACCCGTGACCCGTGACCCGTGACCCGTGACCCGTGACCCGAGAGCCCGAGAACCCGGAACCCGGAACCGGAACCGGACGGGACGGGCGGGCGGCGGCGGCGCGCCTGTGGGCTTGGCCTTGAACCCAAGCACATCTAGGTCTTCCCTCCTTTAAACACATGGGATACCCCTTGGGGTCCCAAACCCTTTACCAATTAGAGACTTATATAGAGAGCAATTCTTCATATTCCCACCGATGTGGTAGATTTGTCCCACACCACATTTCCATGTCTCAAACACCTTACTTCGTGGACCAATATCTCTTTCATTTCTCAACGAAATTAGACGATTCTTGGCCCTACGGTCATCTACTCACTTCGTAGATCATGCATGTACGAAGAGACAAGGTCTCCAACATGCGGAACACTAGTGTTTAATTCATCAAAGATGGGTGGACGCATCTCCCCGCCAAAGGCTAATTTCCAACAGCAAGTTGCGTACAATAGACCCTTGTGGTCCGGCCCTTCCCCGGACCCTGCGCATAGCGGGAGCTTAGTGCACCGGGCTATCATTTTATTCTGCAGAACAGAAGAACACCAAAGAGAATTAATCCAATTGTTAGAGCTGAATATTTTTGGAGGCATCGATGGATCTTCAGAGAAAATGGAAGATGTATATGCAGTCATGGGGAACACAAGGTGAGAAAGACAACATGGAGCTTCTAATGTAGTGGAAAAAAGTTGTTTGAACTGCAGATCGATATATTTTTGGTAATGTTTTGAAATGACAGGGGACGCAGTAGAGCACAATCAATATGGAGATTTGTTTTGATCGGTAATAGGGAGAATTCATATACTAGACCTCAACTAGTTTGGAATTAAGGTATTGCTGATTGGTCGATAGATAAATAGATATTTGGTGCATACATAATATCCAGGATGTATAGATCATTAAGCAATTACTGTAACGAAGGCTTGATGTACAAGTCCATGTATTGTAGGTTTGCCCAAACTCTGTCAATAAAGTTGTTCACTTAATTTATATATACATACATATATTCGAATTTAAATACATATCATGAAAAATGAAATAAACCTTATTTGTGTGACGCAATTTACACTTAAAGATTTAGAACTGCTAAATGTTGGAAATTTGCCTTTGGTGGGGAGGTGCGTCCACCCATGGTTAATGAATTAAACACTAGTGTTCCGCATGTTGGAAGCTTTGTCTCTTCACACATGGATAATCTACTAAGTGAGTAGATGACTGTAGGGCCAACAATCGTCAAATTTCGTTGAGAAATGAAAGAGATATTGGTCCACGAAGTAAGGTGTTTGAGGCATGAAAATATGGTGTGTGACAAATCTACCACATCGGTGGGAAAAGGAAGAATTGCTCTCTTTATAAGTCTCTAGAGTGGTAAAGGGTTTGGGACCCAAGGGGTATCCCATGTGTTTAAAGGAGGGAGGACCTAGATGTGCTTGGGTTCCAGGCTAAGCCCACACGCGCGCCGGTCCAGGTCACCGGGACTTTCTGATATTATCTTTTTGGATCCCAAATTGCTTAATATTTATAGTTTGGTCCCTAGAGTTTCTGAAAAGTTGATTTTGGGAGTGACGGAAGGCAGAAACTTTCTGCCTACCGTTTGGGCTGTTTTCTGGAGCATTAACCAGCCATTAACTTGGCTATTAACTCCTCCATAAACAACCTCCTTCAATGACCATAATCAGCCCTCCTTCATGGCATTAAACCTGTCATTACAGCCCTCCCTAATGGTCATTAACAGCCATATTTTGGGCAGTTGAACAGCCCTGCTCCATGCTATATATTGAGCTGTTTTGGCTCAATTGTGGATGACACATACAGACAGAAATATAGCACAAACAATGATGAAAAACAGTGAGTAAAGACACTCATATACACAAGATATACACAAAGACAAAACAGAGGAGAAAACATAAACTCTTCCTTCCTTTTCCATATCTTCAGCAAGTCGATTCGTATTTGTTTTCTTCGTCAGACTCAACCTATTGGCTTTGTAGTGTTGAGATTAAAGTGTTGTTTTACCTTGAGAGACTATTGCCTGCTAACGTAAAAGCATATATACGGGGCAATCTTGTCTTAAGGACAGAGTGCAATCACTCGACTCAACACACAACGTTGTAACCATCCAGATTTAGTTGTTTCTTGATTTCAGGTTATCAAGATTCAAGACACAACAATCTTGCGGCAATTTTGAAGATTGACCATTTATCTATCCTTTCGAACACTTGTAATAGTTATTTACTTCTCGTACTGCTTTATACAATAACAACCACCAATTTAAGACAAGATTGTATTGTATTAGTATTAGTGTTCGAAAGATGTCGGTCAAAAGTTGTGTGACCAAATCTGGATATGGCTGTGGTTTTCTGGTAGAAGAGAGTGATGATGATGCTATTGAAGGTCAACGTGTTTGTGATGTCATCGCTCCCGACAGTGGTGGGAACAAGCGCTTACGAGAGGTTGAGAATGTCAACTGGGACAAGAGGAGAAGGCTGAAGATGTGCTTCTATCTTGCAGCAGAAGGCCTATATCTGTCCCAGACAAAGGATCCGAATAATGGTTAGGAGGAAATGGACACTCAGTCCGATGAAGTGACTAAAGTGGGCCAGAATCCGAAATTGGGATAAGTAGCTTTTCTTACTTATCGAGAATAAAGATTAAATAGTGTCTGATTAAAAATGGCTTAAAGTAAGGAGGAATATGAAAATGTTTTCACAAAATAATTTATATTCCTTACGCTTTAAAATCAGAAGTTTAATCTCTTCTTCTTTCCCGTTTAAAGATTGGATTTTGTAAACGACTTAAAAAGATCATTTCTTTTAAGTGTGTAAAGTATGTTCGCACATACGAGGGAGAAAGATCCACTGACTGTGCGAAAACTGTTACCACTCTTAAGTAAGCGCCAAGAATTGTCTGGGCACCAATCATAACGGAAGAAGACTAAAATCTAAAGACGTTGAGCCTATCACATTATTTGGCAGAAGATCCTTCATAGGATGATATTGGACACTCAGTCATACAAAGCCTCCGGGCGACTGGAGTGAGCCAAAATTCCTTTGATATGATGATATTGGACACTCAGTCATACAAAGCCTACGGGCGACTGGAGTGGGGCCAGAACTCATTTCATAGGAAAAGTAATGGACACCTAGTAAGGTGGGCCAGAGTTTCCAGGTCTTAAATGATCTGAAGGCCTAAAGAAAGGCAGAAAAGAAATTGGACACTCAGTCTGCCAAAGCAACTAGAGTGGGACAGAGTATCCAGATCACATATGATCCGGTTACGGCCTAACCACGGGCAAGAGGTTGTTCATGTGAAGCAACGCCACCTCTAAAGTAGAAGGGGTTGGAGAGGTTGTCCTCAATAGGACTTCAGGGATTGGGATCACTCTAAGATGAGGTGATACATATCCCAAACTTGGTTTAAAGGACGCTGTTGGTCAGGCTGGTTTGAGACTAGTCCTAACTAAGAATGGTACAGTATGTCTATAGCCATATGAATGATATATTTGTAATCCGTGCATCTATGCCATCATAGTTTAAGACATGTTAAATAGAAAGTCATTCAAAAGCTAGCGAAGTTGAGATTGTTGCCTTCTTTTGACATAAACCCTCAAAATGAATGTGAGGTAGGAGAAGAGGCAAAATCACCTTTCCAAATTCTGTCAAAGGAATAGCAAAAAAACACAGCTCCTTTAGAACTTAGTCACACCTTTATGGGTGATTTAAAGTTTATACAAAATAGAGGGGGGAGACAAGTACTTTGTGACCTTCATTGATGATGGTACAATGTATGGAATCCATTGTTTGTTGAAAAGAAAAGATGAAGTTGTTGAAGCGGATAAGCGCTACAAAGTAGAAGTTGAAAATCAACTAAGCCTACGGATTGAGAAATTCGTAGTGATAGAGGGGGAGAATGTGAAGCATCGTTCAATAAACGACTGCTCATTACTCATCTCAGTCCAATGGTGTTAGCCAAGCGGAAAGCCGTACGCCAAAAATATCTAGGGCAATGGGATCCTTACCGCTAATGCGATTCTCAACAGAAATACGCATAAGGATAAGGATAACTCTCCGTGTGAAACATGGAAAGGATCTCACATACAAATGTTGTGATGTGGAGTGGCTTGGTAAAAGTTGGAATACCGAAACAGGTCAAGTTGTACCTAAGACTGTAGATTGCATATCCACTGGATCTGCAAATAACATTAGTGCTTATCGCCTCTTGGTGTCAAAGAATCCTGAATTCTTTGAAGATAACTTTCCTTGAAAAGAAAAAAAAAGTAATTGCTCAAGGTTAACAAGAACCCGCGAGGGCCTGACTGTCCGAACTAGACGTTCCGTATCTACAGGACTCGAAAGTTGCTGGCTATCCGGAACTTAATATTCCAGATCTGCAGAACTCAGGGATTCTAGATGTTGAACCGAGTCGGAGCAAAGAAGGGGACAAAGACTTGTTCCAGTCCTTCTAGCTTGTATGGTTGAGAATGAACCATAGACAATTAACAAATAATTGTCATCTCCAAAAGCACTGCTTTGGAAAGAAGCTACAAAGAGAGAGAAATAGATTCCATCATATAGAACCATACTTGCGTAATGGTTGATCTTCCTCCGAAAAAAAACCTTTGGGTTGTGAAAATGGATACTCAAATGTGAGTACCAAGTAGATGGATCTACTGACGAGTATAAAGCCTCGGCTAATTGTACATGTTCTCCCCTATGAGTAGCTAAACATCATGGGTCATTGCAGTCATGCGTGGCATGGATGTTGAAACAACCTTCCCAATCGGAGAGTTGGAATGAGAGGATCAGAGTTGGTTTGCTGAACTGTTGGGCTTCTTCCTGAACTTTCATTTTGGTCCCTGAAATGTTTACATTTTGGTCCTGAAAGTTTCAGATAAAACAGAAACAATGAATCTGACCACAAAAACATTGACTCTAAAGTTAGAAAGCCAACAGTTGGAAAACCAACAGTCTGAGAGTAGAAATTATATCGAAACAAAAGATATGGGTATCACAGATGACATCTTAGGAATTGGATTTCTAAGACATCTAACGGACTGGTCTAAACTCCAAACTCAGTTGTGAGATAGTTGACAGTTTCGTTGAAGCCACCAATGGATATGAATCATAGAACTGATTGGAATCATGGTGCACCCATGGACAATGAGAGATATGCACAGGTCACGTGTAGTTCAATGTATTGTACACACTACAACCGACCTGATATCGACCTACAAACAGATCAGTTGAACTAATGTTCACTGATGATTTTAATACATGATCAATAGAAGGCGTTAAGTCGGATATAATGATATCTGAATTATTCGCTTATCTGCGAATTATGGTATTCAGGATGTCCAGCGGTTCTGGGAGAATAAAGTGATGCAAACTGGACATCAGATATGAAGAACACCAAAGCCACAAGTAAATGTGTATGGTGGGTCTTGGAAAATCCTCTAAGAAAACTTGCATCAGCCGATTCATAATGGAATCGGAGTTTATCGCTTTATACAAAGCATGAAAGAAGTTGAGTAACTTCATGACTCCTTAGAGGACGTCTCTTATTGGGAGAAACTTGTGTCTTCAGCAGTTATACACTGTGGCTAGCCGGTCGGCTTCAGGAAGGACACGGATGACGGCGTCTGGACATATCTGTCAAGATCTGTCGGAGACATAAGACCGTATGACAGTTGATCATCACGGGTGTCACTTCCTTGATTACTAACTAAGGGACTACCCGGAGATCAAATGTTCTACATGTCTAGGGTAATGGGCTTAAAACCCAAACAATATGAACCATTGCGGTGGTAACCCAACCATACTGATTGAAGATCCCAAGAATTTGGTTCAATGGGAAAACTAAGCTGCAAAAAGGTTCAGTTAAGCGCTTCGGTGGAAGCAAGAGCACTTCGGATGATGATTTCTGTATGGAAACATGAATCCAAAGATGTTCCCGCGATAGATATTAAAGTGCTACCTGCATGGTGGGTAAAGGTTAAGCTTCCAAACCTTTAACGATCCTCAAACGGTTGAGGTTAAGGTTGGGGAAACTTTTAATGATTCCTAACACTCGTGAAGTGGGGTATAACAGGATACCTTGTAGGAGATCACCTATTTAAGTGTGAGGAAGGCCGCTTCAAATGAACGCACTTAAGAATCCAAGTGTGTCCACGGCCACAACGGACAAAAATGTAAGAATGAAAATGAATAAGGAGAGTTATTGTGTTGGTATCATTGTCTTGGCTTACACTAAACACTGACGGTTCAAGACATCACGTTCACCGCGTAGTAAGTAAGTCCGATGGTATTCAACTAGGGAAGGTTCAAAGCGGAAGCTACCTCTCCTGATGTAATATCTTTTCGCTGAAAGATTGGTGAAAGTAGGCACCTTGTGTGTGCGCCAAAATCTCTCTTTCATAAAGGGGATTGTTGGAAATTTGCCTTTGGCGAGGAGGTGCGTCCACTCATGTTTAATGAATTAAACACTAGTGTTCCAAATGTTGGAGGTTTTATCTCTTCACACATGCAAAATCTACTAAGTGAGTAGATGACCGTAGGGCCAACAATCGTCAAATTTCGTTGAGAAATGAAAGAGATATTGGTCCACGAAGTAAGGTGTTTGAGGCATGGAAATATGGTGTAGGACAAATCTACCACATCGGTGGGAAAAAGAAGAATTGCTCTCTTTATAAGTCTCTAAAGTGGTAAAGGGTTTGGGACCCCAAGGGGTATCCCATGTGTTTAAATGAGAGAGGACCTAGATGTGCTTGGGTTCAAGGCTAAGCACACACACGCGCCGCTCTTCCCGTCCCGTCCGGTCTCGCGTCACGGGTCACGGGTCACAGGCTGTGGGGACTTTCTGATATTATCTTTTTGGATCCCAAATTGCTTAATATTTATAGTTTGGTCCCTAGAGTTTCTGGAAAGTTGATTTTGGGAGTGACGGAAGGCAAAAACTTTCTGCCTACCATTTGGGCTATTTTCTGGAGCATTAACTTGGTTGTTAACTCGTCCATAAAAAGCCTCATTCAATGACCATAATCAGCCCTCCTTCATGGCATTAAACCTGCCATTACAGCCTTCCCTAATGGCCATTAACAACCATGTTTTGGGCAGTTGAACAGCCCTCCTCCATGCTATATATTGAGCTATTTTGGCTCAATTGTGGATGACACATACAGACAGAAATATAGCACAAACAGTGATGAAAAACAGTGAGTAAAGACACTCATATACACAAGATATACACAAAGACAAAACAGAGGAGAAAACAAAAACTCTTCCTTCCTTTTTCATATCTTCAGCAAGTCGATTCGTATTTGTTTTCTTCATCAGACTCAACCTATTGGCTTTGTAGCGTTGAGATTAAAGTGTTGTTTTATCTTGGGAGACTATTGTCTGCTAACGTAAAAGCATATATATAGAGAAATCTTATCTTAAGGATAGAGTGCAATCACTCGACTCAACACACAACGTTGTAACCATCCAGATTTAGTTGTTTCTTGATTTCAGGTTATCAAGATTCAAGACACAACAAGCTTTATGCGCTTTGAAGATTGACCTTTTATCTATCCTTTTGAACACTTGTAATAGTTATCTACTTCTCGTACTGCTTTATACAATAGCAACCAACACTAAATTCAGTAATGAAAAAGCACTTGGATATTGGATCGGACTTTATCAAGCTCCGTAAGATAGAAAAGGGGAAAGGGAGGAAGAAGCTGCGATGGATGAATAAACAAGTTCAGATTAGCACTAAACTAACGAAAAAACAGCCCATATGCAAATAGATTCACTAAGTAATAAAAATATTAGAGTTATATAAAACAACATAGTTGAAATAGTAGGATAATATATACCGGAAAATTCTTTTGTTGCTTGAAAAAATTTCTCTAAAAATACATTAAGTTCGGAAATTTTTACCCAATCACTATCTAAAATCATATCAGCTGGATTTTTATTATGAGAGTTAAAAAATAAAGTTATAGGTATTCTATAGTCATAAGCAACAAGTAGTTGCTCGTATAAAGAATTCCACCTAGTGGATACTTCTTGTGAAATTTTTCGTGACAAGTTTTTTTATATTCTTTTCTACGTTGTACTTTATTACTTTTAAAAATAAAATTTATAGCAAATTGTATTTTACTAAGAATGTCTTCAAAAAGTGATAGACCATCCTTTACAATTAAGTTATATATATGGCACGGGCATTTTATATGAAAATGATCTGGAAAAGATGGAGTTAAACTATTTTTTTAAATTGTAATTGTGTAATTGTTAGAAGAAGCGTTATCTAATGTAATAGTCATAATTTTATCGGTTATTCCATAATAATGACACACTTGATAAATATTATCTGCAATAAAAGTACCAGTGTGCCTATCATCTATATATCTATGCGCTAAGATACATTTTTGCATAGACCATTTATAATCTATCCAATGACAAGTTACCGTTAAATAATCATGGTCGTTAGTACTACGACCTATATCAGACGTGATAGATACTTTGCCATTAAAATGATATAATGAATAACGTAAATATTGTTGATATTCATGTGCGAATTTAAATACATCTCTCTTAACAGTTGATCTAGAAAAACCGTTAAAAGCAGGATTATATATATCACTAATGTAATGAATAAAACCGGGAGATGAAGGAAATGAAAAAGGCAAACCCTCCACAGTAACTAATTTTGATATTGCTTCCATATCTCTGTGTTTGTTGTATTTAGGGTCTACAATTCCCCCTGTCGTGGGGTTAAATTGAACCTGTACTTGGTCCGGGACAATATGTGAATCTTGTTCCGATGGAGTGGACGTTTGCACACCCGATTTTGAAGCCTGGTATTGGGCATACCTAGCTGGATAAGCACTTACTATGTGTCTAATTAAACTCCCCGTCCCACCGTGACCTTTTCCAGTTTTAAATTTTAAAACATTTTTACAAATTTTACATCTAGCTACTTGATTCTCTACGTCCCTATAAAAAAATATCCATGCATCTGATTTTAATGGTCGTCTTGCTGGACCTCGTCTCATACTAGGGGGAATAGGAGGCATTTCAGTTGAAGGTGCACTAGTGGGTGTGTTGTCATCAACATTAGTGGGTGTATCATCGTCTAAATTAAAGTCTTCTTGAGTTTCAGAAAATAGCTCCACGTCTAAATCTAATGGAATTGTAGAAAAATGTTGGGTATCAACAAAATCATTCTGTGTAGGAATAGGATGACTAGAAGAAGTACTCTTGCCCTGGTTGCCCCTACTAGAAGAAGCACCCTTACTCTTACCCTTAAACATACCTCTTAATCCTTCCATTTTAATTATGATAATAAATAATTAAAGATAATAAAATTAAGTGTGCTAAATAAAATAAATAGACAATAATAATTTAATGAAGGAACGAATGTACCAAACGCCGACGTAACGCCGACATGTAATCGAGAGGTTGAAAATTGAAACTTTGCTCGATGTTAGATCCTCAAGCTAGTTGCCAACTTCACTCCCAATTCCCAAATGAATAAATAAAATTGAATATTTAGTAAACAATGTAGACTTGTAGAGAGATATATTGAGAGATTAGAGAGATTGTAGGAAGATTTGTGAGAAAGATGAAGAGAAAATGAGTTATTTATAGTTGAAAAATTGGGTTAAAGTGTAAATATAATAATTTATGGGTTAAAAATAAATATTAAGAGGTAGGGGGGAGGCCAAAAATGGCCGTTGCCCAACGGCCAAAATCTTAAATGGTCGTTGGTGCAACGACTATATTTGCAAAGGGGGGACTTACGGGCGGGATCGGGGCTGGCGGGCCTGGGGCGGGCTCGGGATGAGACATTGTCTCGTCCCGGTTCGAGTTCCGCTATCGATTTTTTTTAAACTAATCGGGGTCGGGTCGGGGTCGGGCCGTCCCGGCCCACTGGCCAGCCTTATTATCTCAAGGAAAAAGTTAGATGCCACTTTATTATCTAGTTGATACTTATAAAAAATAGCTATATGTTTGATAAGGTTTCAAATTTTGAACTCATCCTCGTAAAAGTCTAGCTAATATATGGAAAAACCAGTTTATATGACAGCTATTAAAAAAATGTTTATCAAAATAAAATAAAAATTTATTCCTACTCCCACTATTTATATTATTGGTGATGTATTAAATCCGACTATTAAAATAGACGGTACTAAATCACTTATTGAAACTATTTACGATTGTATAGAAATACTACTACCTTCAAGTCCAAAAAATCTAAATCACCCACTACCTATTGAACAAACTAAAGAAGAAGTGTTGTCTAGCGTAGAAGACCAATGCAAAAAAATATATAGGTTTTACCAACAAGAAAGTGCTAGTAACCTACCGGCTTCCATACCATCTTCTTCATCTTCAACACAACCTCACAAAAGACATATTGTTTCTGCGGCTAGTATTGAAAGCCTCAGAAATAGAATGTGCGGCCGTACCGCTACTAACCAAATTAGTGAGTTTGATATTTTTGTTTTGCAGGGTTCTGTACCGTACTAAGAAGTTATCAATGAAGATGGACATGAAGACTTGCTGAAATATTGGAGGGGGAATGAGAAGACCTTTCCGACACTTTCAATGATGACCCAAGATGTTTTGAACATTCAAGCGTCATCAACTGCGTCTGAAAGCGTTTTTTCTGCCGGCAGATATCAAATAGGAGACCACAGACACTCATTAGCCGGAGACAGCTTGGAAATTGCAGTATTATTCAGAGATTGGATACGAGCGGAGCGGAGAAGGTGCGGTCAACCGGAGATCAACGAAGAAGAAGACGAAAACTACAACGAAATCTTATCCGAAGGTGGTGGAAGCGACATGGATCAATTTGACCAACAAATACCAATTCCAACCGAAGAACCACAGGAAATTATCAAGCAATTAGAACAGGTTTTTTTGAGAATATAATTTTTTTAATTGCAATTTTATTATGTAATTTGCAACTTTTGGACAACACCACAAAGTTGCAATTTAGACAATTGTATTTGTATTACAAGAAAATCATATGTCTATTAAATAATATAAGAGACACAAAAACAGCATTGAGATATTTTTATTACACTATCTTGTCTTGTTTATTGAATTTTTTTTATACATATGTTATTAAAAAAAAGAAAAAAAAAAGGAAAACCCACCGGAAAGCCGTACGCCCAAAATATCTAGGGCAATGGGATCCATACCGCTAATGCGATTCTCAACAGAAATACGCATAAGAATAAGGATAACTCTCCGTGTGAAACATGAAAAGGATCTCACATACAAATGTTGTGATGTGGAGTGGCTTGGTAAAAGTTGAAATACCGAAACAGGTCAAGTTGTACCTAAGACTGTAGATTGCATATCCACTGGATCTGCAAATAACATTAGTGCATATCGCCTCTTGGTGTCAAAGAATCCTGAATTCTTTGAAGATAACTTTCCTTGAAAAGAAAAAAGAAGTAATTGCTCAAGGTTAACAAGAACCCGCG
Source organism: Anisodus acutangulus (assembly GCA_029783415.1). NCBI lineage: Eukaryota > Viridiplantae > Streptophyta > Magnoliopsida > Solanales > Solanaceae > Anisodus > Anisodus acutangulus. Next base: position 30,271,946 of record CM056493.1, read on the forward strand.
AGGGCCTGACTGTCCGAACTAGACGTTCCGTATCTACAGGACTCGAAAGTTGCTGGCTATCCGGAACTTAATATTCCAGATCTGCAGAACTCAGGGATTTTAGATGTTGAACCGAGTCGGAGCAAAGAAGGGGACAACGACTTGTTCCAGTCCTTCTAGCTTGTATGGTTGAGAATGAACCATGGACAATTAACAAATAATTGTCATATCCAAAAGCACTGCTTTGGAAAGAAGCTACAATGAGAGAGAAATAGATTCCATCATATAGAATCATACTTGCGTAATGGTTGATCTTCCTCCGAAAAAAAACCTTTGGGTTGTGAAAATGGATACTCAAATGTGAGTACCAAGTAGATGGATCTACTGACGAGTATAAAGTCTCGGCTAATTGTACATGTTCTCCCCTATGAGTAGCTAAACATCATGGGCCATTGCAGTCTTGCGTGGCATGGATGTTGAAACAACCTTCCCAATCGGAGAGTTGGAATGAGAGGATCAGAGTTGGTTTGCTGAACTGTTGGGCTTCTTCCTGAACTTTCATTTTGGTCCCTGAAATGTTTACATTTTGGTCCTGAAAGATTCAGATAAAACAGAAACAATGAATCTAACCACAAAAACATTGACTCTAAAGTTAGAAAGCCAACAGTTGGAAAACCAACAGTCTGAGAGTGGAAATTATATCGAAACAAAAGATATGGGTATCACAGATGACATCTTAGGAATTGGATTTCTAAGACATCTAACGGACTAGTCTAAACTCCAAACTCAGTTGTGAGATAGTTGACAGTTTCGTTGAAGCCACCAATGGATATGAATCATAGAACTGATTGGAATCATGGTGCACCCATGGACAATGAGAGATATGCACAGGTCACGTGTAGTTCAATGTATTGTACACACTACAACCGACCTGATATCGACCTACAAACAGATCAGTTGAACTAAGGTTCACTGATGATTTTAATACATGATCAATAGAAGGCGTTAAGTCGAATATAATGATATCTGAATTATTCGCTTATCTACGAATTATGGTATTCTGGATGTCCAGCGATTCTGGGAGAATAAAGTGATGCAAACTGGACATCAGATATGAAGAACACCAAAGCCACAAGTAAATGTGTATGGTGGGTCTTGGAAAATCCTCTAAGAAAACTTGCATCAGCCGATTCATAATGGAATCGGAGTTTATCGCTTTATACAAAGCATGAAAGAAGTTGAGTAACTTCATGACTCCTTAGAGGACGTCCCTTATTGGGAGAAACTTGTGCCTTCAGCAGTTATACACTGTGGCTAGCCGGTCGGCTTCAGGAAGGACACGGATGACGGCGTCTGGACATATCTGTCAGGATCTGTCGGAGACATAAGACCGTATGACAGTTGATCATCACGGGTGTCACTTCCTTGATTACTAACTAAGGGACTACCCGCAGATCAAGTGTTCTGCCTGTCTAGGGGAATGGGCTTAAAACCCAAACAATACGAACCATTTCGGTGGTAACCCAACCATACTGATTGAAGATCCCAAGAATTTGGTTCAATGGGAAAACTAAGCTGCAAAAGGTTAATTTAAGCGCTTCGGTGGAAGCAAGAAGTACTTCGGATGATGATTTCTGTATGGAAACATGAATCCAAAGATGTTCCCGCGATAGATATTAAAGTGCTACCTGCATGGTGGGTAAAGGTTAAGTTTCCAAACCTTTAACGATCCTCAAACGGTTGAGGTTAAGGTTGGGGAAACTTTTAATGATTCCTAACACTCGTGAAGTGGGGTATAACAGAATACCTTGTAGGAGATCACCTATTTAAGTGTGAGGAAGGCCGCTTCAAATGAACGCACTTAAGAATCCAAGTGTGTCCACGGCCACAACGGACAAAAATGTAAGAATGAAAATGAATAAGGAGAGTTATTGTGTTGGTATCATTGTCTTGGCTTACACTAAACACTGACGGTTCAAGACATCACGTTCATCGCGTAGTAAGTAAGTCCGATGGTATTCAACTAGGGAAGGTTCAAAGCGGAAGCTACCTCTCCTGATGTAATATCTTTTCGCTGAAAGATTGGTGAAAGTAGGCACCTTGTGTGTGCGCCAAAATCTCTCTTTCATAAAGGGGATTGTTGGAAATTTGCCTTTGGCGAGGAGGTGCGTCCACTCATGTTTAATGAATTAAACACTAGTGTTCCAAATGTTGGAGGTTTTATCTCTTCACACATGCATAATCTACTAAGTGAGTAGATGACCGTAGGGCCAACAATCGTCAAATTTCGTTGAGAAATGAAAGAGATATTGGTCCACGAAGTAAGGTGTTTGAGGCATGGAAATGTGGTGTGGGACAAATCTACCACATCGGTGGGAATAGGAAGAATTACGCTATTTATAAGTCTCTAAAGTGGTAAAGGGTTTGGGACCCCAAGGGGTATCTCATGTGTTTAAAGGAGAGAGGACCTAGATGTGCTTGGGTTCAAGGCTAAGCACACGCGCGCGCCGCTCATCCCGTCCCGTCCCGTCCGGTTTCGGTTCCGGGTTTCGGGTTCCGGGTTCTCGGGGTCACGGGTCGTGCGGGCTGTGGGCCTTTCTGATATTATCTTTTTGGACCAGAGAACTCTGCCAGATGTACAGTCTGATCCCTGAAGTTTCAGATGTATAGTTTGGACCAAAATTCTTTCATATATACAGTTTAGTCCCTGAAGTTTCAATATTTACAGTTTAGTCCTCAGAGTTTCTGGGAAGGTGACGGAAGGCAAAAAGCCTACCGTTGGGACTGTTTTTTGAGGTATTAATCAGCCATTACTTGGCTGATTAACTCTCCATTAACAACCTATTACTTTGGCATATGGGCAGCCTCTTTCACGGGTTCACGGGTCGTGGGCTGTGGGCCTTTCTGATATTATCTTTTTGGACCAGAGAACTCTGCTAGTGACGAAAGGCAGGAAGCCTGCCGTTGGGACTGTTTTTTGAGGCATTAATCAGCCATTACTTGACTGATTAACTCCTCCATTAACAGCCCATTACTTGGCCATGAACAGCCATAAATCTGCCTCATAAATGGCCATTAACAGCCCTCACTAATGGCTATTAACAGCCTTGTTTGTGGTTGTTGGGCAGCCTTCTCCTTGCTATATATTGAGCCTTCTTTGGCTCAATTCAGTGATCAGAAAACAGACGAAAAAACATGAAGAAACAGGCAGCAAGCAGAGACGAAAAGCAACAAGTAACATGCCCGAAAAACAGCAAGTAACATGCCCGAAAAACAGCCACAAAATAGCACAAAACAGTGAGTGATATTCAGCGAAAATCAGTGCAATTTTCGACTGAAAAACAGTGACCAAACCCTCACGTATACACAAGATATACACTACAGAGACACACTATATACACAGAGACAAAAGAGAAGAGTAGAGAGAAACTATTCCTTCCTATTCCATATCTTCAGCAAGTCGAGTCATATTTGTTTTCTTCGACAGGCTCAACCTATTGGCTTTGTAGTGTTGAGATTAAAGTGTTGTTTTATCTTGGGAGACTATTGCCCGCTAACGTAAAAGCATATATACGGGGCAATCTTGTCTTAAGGATAGAGGGCTATCCTCGACTCAACACACAACGTTGTAACCATCCAGATTTAGTTGTTTCTTGATTTCAGGATATCAACATTCAAGACACAACAAACTTGCGGCAGTTCTCAACATTGGCTTTGCAAGGTGATCAAGATTCAAGACACAACACACATGCGGCAGTTTTGAAGATTGACCATTTATTTATCCTTTCGAACATTTGTAATAGTTATTACTTCCCGTACTGCTCTATAAAGTACAATAGAATACCAACAGTTTAAGACAAGATTGTAATGTAATACTATTAGTGTTCGAAAGATGTCGGTCAAAAGTTGTGTGACCAAATCTGGATATGACAATGGTTTTCTGGTAGAAGAGAGTGATGATGATGAACATGTTCATGGTGTCACCGCTACCAAGACTGGTGGGAACAAGCGCTCTCGAGAGCCTGAGGATGTCAACTGGGACAAGAGGAGAAGACTGAAGATGTATTTCTATCTTGCAGCAGAAGGTCTGTATCTATCCCAGACAAAAGATCCGATTAATGGTAAGAAGGAAATGGTCACTCAGTCTGATGAAGTGACTGAAGTGGGCCAGAATCCGAAATTGGGATAAGTAGTTTTTCTTACTTGTCAAGAATAAAGATTAAATGATGTCTGATTAAAATAGATTAAAGTAAGGAGGAATATGAAAATAATTTATACTCCTTACGCTTTAAAAAAAATCAGAAGTTTAATCTCATCTTCTTTCCCGTTTAAAGATTGGATTGTAAACGACTTAAAAAGATCCGTTCTTTTAAGTGTAACTATTAAAGTGTGTAAAGGATGTTCGCACATACGAGGGAGTAAGATCCACTGATTATACGAAAACTGTTACCACTCTTAAGTAAGCGCCAAGAATTATCTGGGCACCAATCTTAACGGAAGGAGTCTAAAAGCTAAAGACGTTGAACCTGTCATACTATTTGGCAGAAGATCCTTCATAGGATGATATTGGACACTCAGTCATATAAAGCCTCCGGGCGACTGGAGTGGGCCAAAATTCCTTTGATATGATGATATTAGACACTCAGTCATACAAAGCCTCCGGGCGACTGGAGTGGGGCCAGAATTCATTTCATAGGAAAAGTAATGGACACCTAGCAAGGTGGGCCAGAGTTTCCAGGTCTTAATGATCTGAAGGCCTAAAGAAAGGCAGTAAAGAAATTGGACACTCAGTCTGCCAAAGCAACTGGAGTGGGCCAGAGTATCCAGATCACATATGATCCGGTTGCGCCCTAACCACGGGCAAGAGGTTGTTCATGTGAAGCAACGCCACCTCTAAATTCAAAGGGGTTGGAGAGGTTGTCCTCAATAGGACTTCAGGGAATAGGATCACTCTAAGATAAGGTGATACATGTCCCAAACTTGGTTTAAGGGACGATGTTGGTCAAGCTGGTTTGAGACTAGTCAAACAGGTCTATAATAACTAAGAATGGTACAGTATGTCTGTAGCCAAATGAATGATATATTTGTAATCCGTGCATCTATGCCATCATAGATTAAAACACGTTAAATAGCAAGTCATTCAAAAACTAACGATGTTGAGATTGTTGCCTACCGTCGACATAAACCCTCAAAATAAATGTGAGGTAGACGAAGAGGCAAAATCACGTTTCCAAATTCCGTCAAGGGAATAGCGAAGGAAGCACCGCTCCTCTAGAACTTAGTCACACCTACTTGGGTGATTTGAAGTTTATACAAAATAGAGGGGGGAGACAAGTACGTTGTGATCTTCATTGATGATGGTACAACGTATGGAATCCTTTGTTTGTTAAAAAGCAAAGATGAAGTTGTTGAAGCGGATAAGCGCTACAAAGCAGAAGTTGAAACTCAACTAAGCCTACGGATTGAGAAATTCGTAGTGATAGAGGGGGAGAATGTGAAGCATCGTTCATTAAACGACTGTTCATTTCTCACCTCAGTCCAACGGTGTTAGCCAAGCGCAAAGTCGTACGCCCAAATTATGTGGGGTGGCTTGGTAAAAGTTGGAACACTGAAACAGGTCCAGTTGTACCTAAGACTGTAGATTGCATATCCACTGGATCTGCAAATAACAGTAGTGCTGATCGCCTCTTGGCGTAAAAGAATACTGAATTCTTTGAAGATAGCTTTCCTTGAAAAAGGAAAAAGGAGTAATTGCTCAAGGTTAACAAGAACCCGCGAGGGCCTGACTGTCCGAAACTAGACGTTCCGTATCTACAGGACTCGAAAGTTGCTGGCTATCCGGAACTTAATATTCCAGATCTGCAGAACTCAGGGATTCTAGATGTAGAACCGAGAAGGAGCAAAAAAGGGACAAAGACTTGCTCCATACCTTCTAGCTTGTATGGTTGAGAACGAACCATGGACAATTAACAAAGAATTGTCATCTCCAAAAGCACTACTTTGGAAAGAAGCTAAAGAAAGAAATAGATTCTATCATATAGAACCATACTTGCGTAATGGTTGATCTTCCTCCGGGAAAAAAACCTTTGGGTTGTAAAATGTGCTCCCCTGTGAGTAGCTTCACATCCAGGGTCATTGCAGTCTTGCGTGCATGAATATTGAATTAGCCTTCCCAACCGGAGAGTTGGAAGAAGAGGATCAGAGTTGGTTTGCTGAACTGTTGGGATTCTTCCTGAACTTTCATTTTGGTCCCTGAAATGTTTACATTTTGGTCTTGAAAGTTTCAGATAAAACAGAGACAATGAATCTGACCACAGAAACATTGACTCTGAAATTAAAAAGCCAACAGTTGGAGAATCAACAATCTGAAAGTAAAAGTCATATTGAAACAAAGTCTCGATATGAAAGATATGGGTATCACAGATGACATCTTAGGAATTGGATTTCTAAGACATCTAACGGACTAGTCGATAGTTGACAGTCTCGTTGAAGCCACCAATGGATATGAATCATAAAATTGATTGGAATCATGGTGCACCCATAGACAAGGAGTGATATGCACAGGTCATGTGTAGTTCAATGTATTGTACACACTACAACCGACCTGGTATCGTCCTACGAACAGATCAGTTGAACTAAGGTTCACTGATGATCTTAATACATGATCAATAGAAGGCTTTAAGTCGGATATGACGATATCTGAGTTATTCGCTTATCTACGGATTATAGTATTCTGATGTCCAATGATTACGGGAGAACACAAAGGATGCAAACGGATATCGATCCAAGAACACCAAAGCCACAAGTAAATATGTATGGTGGGTCTTGGAAAATCCTCTAAGCAAACTTGCATCGACCGATTCATGATGGTATCGGAGTTTATCGCTTTATACAAAGCATGAAAGAAGTTGAGTAACTTCACGGCTCCTTAGAGGACGTCCCTTATTGGGAGAAACCCGTGTCTTCAGCAGTTATACACTGTGGCTAGCCGGTCGGCTTCAGGAAGGACACGGATGACGGCGTCTGGACATATCCTTCAGGATCTGTCGGAGACATAAGACCGTATGGCAGTTGATCATCACGGGTGTCACATCCTTGTGTACTAACTAAGGGACTACCCGGAGATCAAGTGTTCTACCTGTCCAGGGGAATTGGCTTAAAACCCAAATAATACAAACCTTTGCGGTGGTAACCCAACCATACTGATTGGAGATCCCAAGAATTTGGTTCAATGGGAAAACTAAGCGGTAAAAGGTTCAGTTGAGCGCTTCGGTGGAAGCAAGAGCACCTCGGATGATGATTTCTGTAGAGAAACATGAATCCAAAGTTGTTCCCGCGATAGACATTAAAGTGCTACCTGCATGGTGGGTAAAGGTTAAGCTTTCAAACCTTTAAAAGATCCTCAAACGGTTGAGGTTAAGGTTGGGAAACTTTTAATGATTCCTAACACTTGAGAAGTGGGGTATAGCAGGATACCTTGTAGGAGATCACCTATTTAAGTGTGAGGATGGCCGCCTCAAATGAACGCACTTAAGAATCCAAGTGTGTCCATGGCCACAACGGACAGAAACGTAAGAAGGAAAATGAATAAGAAGAGTTATTGTGTTGATATCATTGTCTTGGCTTACACTAAACACTGACGGTTCAAGACATCACGTTCACCGCGCAGTAAGTAAGTCCGATGGTTTCAACTAGGGAAGGTTCAAAGCGAAAGCTACCACTCCTGATGCAATATCTTTTCGCTGAAAGATTGCTGAAATGTAGGCACCTTGTGTGTGCGCCACAATCTCTCTTTCATAGAGGGGATTGTTGGAAATTTGCCTTTGGCGGGGAGATGCGTCCACCCATCTTTGATGAATTAAACACTAGTGTTCCGCATGTTGGAGACCTTGTCTCTTCACACATGCATGATCTACGAAGTGAGTAGATGACCGTAGGGCCAAGAATCGTCAAATTTCGTTGAGAAATGAAAGAGATATTGGTCTACGAAGTAAGGTGTTTGAGGCATGGAAATGTGGTGTGGGACAAATCTACCACATCGGTGGGAATAGGAAGAATTGCTCTCTATATAAGTCTCTAATGTGGCAAAGGGTTTGGATCCCCAAGGGGTATCCCATGTGTTTAAAGGAGGGAAGACCTAGATTTGCTTGGGTTCAAGGCTAATCCCACACACGCGCCGCCGCAGCCCGCCCGTCCCGTCCCGTCCGGTTCCGGGTTCTCGGGTTCACGGGTCGTGGGCTGTGGGCTGTGGGCAGTGGGCTGTGGGCTGTAGGCCTTTCTGATATTATCTTTTTGGACCAGAGAACTCTGCTAGATGTACAGTTTGATCCATGAAGTTTCAGATGTACAGTTTGGACCAGAATTCTTTCATATGTACAGTTTGGTCCCTGAAGTTTCAATATTTACATTTTGGTCTCCAGAATTTCTGGGAAGGTGACGGAAGGCAGGAAGCCTACCGTTGTGACTGTTTTTTGAGGCATTAATCAGCCATTACTTGGCTGATTAACTCCTCCATTAACAGCCCATTACTTGGCCATGAACAGCCATAAATCTGCCTCATAAATGGCCATTAACAACCCTCACTAATGGCTATTAACAGCCTTGTTTGTGGTTGTTGGGCAGCCTTCTCCTTTCTATATATTGAGCCTTCTTTGGCTCAATTCAGTGATCAGAAAACAGACAAAAAAATAGGAAGAAACAGGCAGCAAACAGAGATGAAAAACAGCAAGTAACATGCCCGAAAAACAGCCACAAAATAGCACAAAACAGTGAGTGATATTCAGTGAAAATCAGTGCAATTTTCGACTGAAAAACAGTGACCAAACCCTCACGTATACACAAGATATACACTACAGAGACACACTATATACACAGAGACAAAAGAGAAGAGTAGAGAGAAACTCTTCCTTCCTATTCCATATCTTCAGCAAGTCGAGTCATATTTGTTTTCTTCGACAGGCTCAACCTATTGGCTTTGTAGTGTTGAGATTAAAGTGTTGTTATATCTTGGGAGACTATTGTCCGCTAACGTAAAAGCATATATACGGGGCAATCTTGTCTTAAGGATAGAGGGCTATCCTCGACTCAACACACAACGTTGTAACCATCCAGATTTAGTTGTTTCTTGATTTCAGGATATCAACATTCAAGACACAACAAACTTGTGGCAGTTCTCAATATTGGCTTTGCAAGGTGATCAAGATTCAAGACACAACACACATGCGGCAGTTTTGAAGATTGACCATTTATTTATCCTTTCGAACATTTGTAATAGTTATTACTTTCCGTACTGCTCTATAAAGTACAATAGAATACCAACAGAAAAAATATATTAACTGATCATAACGTAACATATCAAATTTGTCAATCGTGTACTGAACATGCTTAGCTTGTTTAGATGCTAAAAGATGTTGCCAAATAGCTGTTAAGTCCTTTCCTGGTTCTTCTGCTTTCTTTAGTTCTTGGCTAGCTTCAACGCGCATACCCTGCTCCCCTCTTCCTATCTTTCTCGGTACTGACAATTAATTTGTGCAGATAAAAGAACTTGACAGAAATCTTCCTTCTGAACTAGAAGACTTTTTGCACAAGAATGTCGATAATGTAACTGGTGTAAAGTTGGCAGGAAGGAACATGGATTCTGAACCTCTTCCCATTACTCACAAGCCTTCTGTGGCATCAACTGATATTCAAGAAAAAGAGGTAATTTCCAGTTTGATTCATCTTATTTTGTTGCTCAGGCATCATCCTTTTTTTTAATATTTAAATTTGGGCCGACTTGAATGAAAACCTTTTGTAGTTTTTATTAAGCAACTATTTAAAATTTGAGTAATTTTTCCATCATTTTAGCCTCATGAAGCTGAGTTGGTGGAGGAAAATGGTTTAAAGAGTCAACGGAAAAACGAATCAAAATGCAAACGTCAGGTAAATGGTGTATGTATCTAAGCACACCTCTGTTCTATTTATCAACCATCAGCAGTCGAGTCCACTGTCACCTGTTACATATGAAACAAGTATCAGCGGACTAGTGCCAATTCATTTTTATTTGTAGCAACTCTTTCACCCATATTCCTATTTGCAAGACCACCAGACCTCTTCTTCTTTTACCAGTATGATGCAGATCAAATTATCTAACATTAAAGATTTGTGGCAGGACGATCAAGTTGGTATCCAAAGCATGGAAATGTTAAAAGTGAGAGCTGCCCTTGAGGAAAAATTGAAGCATACAGGTGTGTTAAGTTCCATTGCACGTAAACATGAAAAACAAAACAATCGTTCGCGACTACTGAATGGGTATCAATTTGCTTCGCAATATCTTGCTCCATTTACCTCTTCTGTTAATTTGCATAACTTAATGCAAACATGAAAGCACTGATGGGAAGTCCAATGAATTATATGCAGGTCGTTGGCAACACCTGATGATTTTGATGATGATGCCATGGGTGCTGGAGATGATCGTGAGACACGAAGTATAAACAAGCTATCTAGGCTTGTAACTCCTCAAGTAGTGAGTGAAAGAAATAATCTCCTTGATTATTTTCATTAATTGAAAGGCTATATATACAAGTTCATATTTCCATAATAGGGAAATCCTTTTCCTATTCTATTTCTAAATCCTTATTCTACCATAATTCTAACTATACAATTATGGTAAGTGTATAACACTAATTAAGGTATCTTTTTCCTTACAATATACTATAAATATATATACCATATATACACTATTGTTTTGTACTCATTTTGGCCGAGATGGGCTGAGGCTATTGCATTCCAGTGGGCTGGCCGAGAATGGCTATGGGCATTGCATTGCAGTGGCCTCTGGAGTGGTCGATCATTCTTTGGCCGGGCATTGCATTACACCAACGCCGAGAATGGGTCGAGCATCGATGGGTCGCACGCTGGTGGCCCAACGGCCGTGACCGCTATATCGATGATATATATATGTGATATACACCGATGTATATTCAGTGTATATCACATGTATATTGCGTCATTTAACACACCCCGATCATAGCGGGCGGTTTCGAACGCTGAGATCGTCTCCCTAAAATCTTCAAAGAGAACCATTTGGTAGACCCTTTGTAAATATGTTCGCAATTTGATAACGAGACGGGACATGGCATACGCGAACTTGACCTTTGCAACCTTTTCACGGACAAAGTGAATGTCCATTTGGATATGCTTGGTGCGCTGGGGTTGCACTGGGTTACCTGAAACGGAGATGGGACTAATGTTATCGCAATATACCAAGGTTGCCTTCTGAATGGGACAATGAAGCTCCAAAAGCAAATTACGTAGCCAACATGACTCGGAGACCACATTCGCTACCCCTCGATATTCTGCCTCTGCACTGGAGCGTGACAGAGTTGCTTGACGTTTTGCCGACCATGAGACCAAGTTGTTGCCAAGGAACATACAGTAGCCAGAAGTCGACCATCTGGTGTCGGGACAACCACCCCAATCAGCATCCGTGTAAGAGACAGGTGTGGATGTAGATGAAGGATACAAGTGCAACCCATAGTCCAGTGTCCCCTGTATATACCGAATGATGCGTTTGATTGCATTCATGTGCTCAACTCTGGGATCATGCATGAATAAACACACCTGCTGAACCGCATATGTAATATCCGGTCTAGTAAAGGTAAGATACTTGAGGGCCCCTACAAGACTGCGATAGCGGGTCGGGTCCTCATATGGTGCACCTGCTGCGACACTCAGCTTTGGGTTTGCATCAACCGGTGTGGAAATGGACTTACAGGATGATATCCCAGCCCTCTCTATGATCTCGAAGATACTCCGCTGGAGACGAAACAAGCCATCTGAATGACGTTTGACGGCAATCCCCAAAAAATAACTCAACGGCCCTAAGTCCTTCATAGCAAATTCAGAACTGAGCATGGCCATGATAGACTGACGCAAAGCATCGGAGGAGGCAGTCAAGATGATATCATCCACATATAACAGAATATAGGCCAATGACGAACCACGGCGGTAGATGAACAAAGAATTGTCTCGACTGCGTGTGTGAACCCAATAGTCGAAACAAAATCAAGAAATCATGTATACCAGGCACGTGGAGACCGCTTAAGCCCATATAATGACTTCTTCAACAAACAGAGATGATGAGGTCGGTTGGGATCCCCGAAACCCAACGGCTGATGCATATAGATCGCTTCTCGAGATCTCCATGTAGAAAAGCATTCTTGACATCTAACCGATGAATCGCCAAGCCTATGAAAGAGCCAAGCTAAGTCCAGTACGAATGGTACCCGGTATGACCACCGCACTAAACGTCTCACCGCAATCAATACCAACCTGCAGAGTCTTACCATCACCAACAAGTCGCGCCTTATGCCGAGCAAAGGACCCATCTGAATTCTCCTTATGATCAAAAATCCACATAGACACGATAATATTAATACCATATGGACGGGCACCAACTCCCACGCCTTATTATCAATAAGAGCATTATATTCATCACCATAGCAATTTTCCAATTAGGCTCATTTAATGCGGACACAGGATTGCGGGGCAAGGGGGATTTAGAGACATCAGAATGTAAATTAAAATGTCTTTTAGGTGTAAAAATACCCCGTTGACTACGAGTGACCTGTCTATGACTCGACGAAGAATTAAGGGAATTTTGGGAATTTTAAGGCTCAGGCGATCGGCGTGACGGTGGGCTCTTGGCCCAAATCGGGCTGGACTCGGCCTGGACCCAGTTCAGGCCCAGGCTGGGCCGCCCGATTCTTTGGGAAGCTGCTCGATGGGTGGAATAATCGGGTGTGGCGATCTTGTTGGGCGGTAGGCGATGGGCCATTGGAGGATTTTGGGTACGGGAGATGTCCGAAAAATTCCAAATAATATACGGGGATATTTGGTCATCCAAAAAATTATATGACTTAGGTTCGGGAGTATGAACTTTCGTAAATGGAAATTGAGTTTCATCAAAAATGACATGGCGATTGATTATGATTTTCTTGGAGGATAAATCAAAACACTTATAGCCACGATGATTTGACGGATAACCCAAAAATACACACGGAGTAGACCGAGCCTGAAGTTTGTTAATTGTGGTGGATGGGAATAACGGATAACACAAGCACCCAAAAATCCGAAGGTGAGAATAAAATGGGTTCTTATTATATAGTATTTTTAGGGGGGAAGAATATGTCAGACCCTTAGAAGGAATTATGTTAAGAAGATATGTGGCCATTTGTAGAGCATGATGCCAAAAATATGGAGGTATGGAGGCATGTATTAGGAGAGTTCGGACAATATTATTTATGGAACGAATTTTGCGTTCGGCTTTCCCATTTTGTGAAGATGTATGAGGACATAAAAAACGAAAATTTATCCCATGAGTAGCACAAAACTCTCGAAACTCCCTATTGTCATACTCTTTCCCATTATCACATTGAATATTTTTTATTTCTCTTTCGAATTGAGTACGAATGAACGCTCTAAATTTTATGAAGACGGAAAACACTTGTGATTTATTCGCAATTGGAAACGTCCACAAAAATCTAGAATAATCATCTAAAAAGAGAACATAATATCGATGACCCATTGAACTAAGAACAGGAGATGTCCATAAGTCGCTATGAATAATGTCAAATGGCATCGAAGTATGGGAATTGGAGTCTACAAATGACAACTTAACAATTTTTCCTAATGAACAAGACTGACAAATTGGAGTACGACTTGTACCCTTACAAGAAATAAAGCTATTTTTATTTAAAGCTGATAAAATAGAAGATCCCGGATGACCCAGACGAGCATGCCACGTGGAAGGAGAGATGGCTGCAAAAGCTGATGACAAGGCTGGACTCGATGGACTGAAACCGGGCATGATAGGATATAGATCCCCCCTACTATCACACCTCATGAGATGACTCCCCATCTTGAAATCCTTCACAGAGAAACCGAAAGGATCAAATTCAATGTAAATGTAATTGTCATTTGTGAATTTTCGGACATACACTAAATTTTTAATCAATTTAGGAGCATGTAAAGTATTTTTCAAGAGGAGTGGTGGATTAGGAGGAGATAATGTTTTCTGACCATACCCTAGAATTGGAATAGAACTGCCATTACCAACAATTATCCCCCGAGAGGTGCTCAAATTGGAATAAGATGAGAGAGTACCTGATTCGAAAGTCATGTGAGTAGTGGCCCCGGTGTCCATGTACCAATTTGGGTCCGGTTGGGACAATCCCAACGTGTGCATCGCGGCCTCGATATCGGATGCGAGTGGGGCTGCGCATGATAGGCTTGCGGAGGGCGGGGCCCAGGGCGCCATTCGTGATCTTCTTTGGGGCCGTAGGTCTTTGAATCTGTTGTTGTTGGGCCCAGCGGCGATGGGCGCCAACTGGCGTTGAGCCTGGGGTGTTGGCCAGCCAGCGGCGTGGCGGCTTCTTTGGAGGGTGCGGGTGCCGCGCCCGCCCCACTTTGGGCCCACGGTGGCGGTGGGCCACTGTACCCCGGATGGGACCCACCGCCTTCTTGTTGCTCACCGGAACCGCCACCAGAACCACCTCGTTTTCCCCCGCGGTTTTTGTTATTTTTGCGATTATTCTTGCCGCCACCATTATTATGGTTTTGGCCCGAATTATTAACAAAACCCGAAGAACTAGGAGAGGATGCCACCATGACAACCGGGCTTGCTCCGGTAGCCGCCTTTTTAGCCAATCCGGCTTCTTCCAACGTCAGCATGGAGCGGGCTTGATGAAAGTCGGGAAGAGGGTTGCTTTGGCGAAGGAGAGTTCCAACACCATTATAGGCCTCCGAAAGCCCGGCAACCAACTGTAGAACTAGACGATTATTTGTTACTGGTGCGCCAACATTACGGAGTTGATCCGCCAATTCCTTTAGTTTCTTGCAATATGCAGAAACGTTAGAAATCGCCCATTCGAACGAGAGAGAATTCACCTTTCGAGTGTGACGATACGGGAATGTTGGTTGTCTTGGAATATGTCACGCAATCTATTCCATGCAGCCATAGCCGTGGTATCGGGCTCCATAATCGTCTGTAGAAGGTCCACTGAAATAGTGGCATATATCCACCGAAGAACGGTAGCATCAAGTGTAATCCATACCTCAGGATCCTCCGCAGGAAGGGGTCTAGCGGGAGGAATTATGTGATGAAGAACTTGATAAGAGATAGCGTGAATTTTAAACAACTCCGCCCACATTGCATATTGAACGTTTTCCATCTCAAGGACAATAGGGACACTGAGCTTGATATTGGAAACCGTGAGGGCAGGGTGAAAATTGTTCTTAGACATATTTGAAAGAACAAAGAAGGAGGATAAATTTAAGAGAGGTTTTTTAGAGCGGAAGACGAGATATTTGGAGAGAAACACCCGAGGGAGGGGGGGGGGGGTTCTCGGCCAAAGAGGAGGCAAAAGTTTGAGAGAAGAAAACTTTTGTTTAGACCTAGTCTCTTGATACCATGAAAGAAATAATCCCCTTGATTATTTTCATTAATTGAAAGGCTATATATACAAGTTCATATTTTCATAATAGGGAAATCCTTTTCCTATTCTATTTCTAAATCCTTATTCTACCATAATTTTAACTATACAATTATGGTAAGTGTATAACACTAATTAAGGTATCCTTTTCCTTACAATATACTATAAATATATATATCATATATACACTATTGTTTTGTACTCATTTTGGCCGAGATGGGCTGAGGCTATTGCATTCCATTGGGCTGGCCGAGAATGGCTATGGGCATTGCATTACAGCCAACGCTGGAGAATGGGCTGAGCATCGCTGGGCTGCACGCTGGTGGCCCAACGGCTGCACTGCTTATATCAGTGATATATATATGTGATATACACTGATGTATATTCAGTGTGACATCGGTGTATATCACATGTATATTGCGTCGTTTAACAGTGAGACCCAGTGTGTGGATCATAAATGCTTTAATTCTATCTTCATTTTGTTGATTTTCATGCAAATAAACTATCTATGTCTTTTATGTGTGTGTATGCAACTGCATTGAGATTGGTTCTCTGTGCTTATGGAATTTGACAGTCTTTTCGACTTCTGTCTCTGTGTATGACTATCTTTCGCAATAGAGTTTCCCCTTTTTCCTTTATTGGTGGTCACTTAACTGTTTCCCCTTATACCTTCTTGCCTCGTTTATAGCTATTCCCAAGTATTTGTAAAAAAGAAACCTGTTTGACCTTGATATTTTGGAAATGGCCAATTGATTTGTGATGTAGGGAGTATATCTTTGCATGTGTTTCAAAGAAGTTACACCTTTAGAAGGTCATAATTGAATGAGGTCGTAATCTATGTTATTTGAGTTGTACTCAACTGCATTTTGACTGGATGTTATTGTTAAGTTTTTATTTCTCCAGTGGGCTTATCAGAGTGAAGACAACTTGTTTTTACTGTTTGATGTCATAGTTTTCTAACTTGTGAGAATTAGGATTACTTAGAAAGCCTTCATGTTTGACACATGATGTGTTTAGCTGCTCGTCATCAGTTCCAGAAATCTTGATATACCTTTTCACAAATATCGCTATTACGAAAATCAAAGAAATAAAGTGTGGTAGACCAGGCGTAGAATAATTGTGCAAGCAGTTTTTACTGATGATATTCAGGTAGCTGCCTGCAAAATTTGCTTTATGATACACTTCTTCTTTCCTGTTTCCTAAGTATTGTATAAAAAAGGGAAGCCCGGTGCACTAAGCTCCCGCTATGCGCGGGGTCCGGGGAAGAACCGGACCACAAGGGTCTATTGTACGCAGCCTTACCTCACATTTCTGCAAGACGATATTTCCACGGCTTGAACCCATGACCTCATGGTCACATGACAACAATTGTATCAGTTACTCCAAATATATATAGGTATTGTATGCCATATATATATATAAAGGTCTGCGTACACTCTACCCTCCCTAGACTCCACGTTATGGGATTTCACTGGTATGTTGTTGTTTGAATATATATATATATAAAAAAAAATCTTATAAAATGATGTATATATTTTTGGTTTAACCATATGGTATCCGAAACCTATTGGCAACCGCGTAGGGGCCATTACAGGGAGAAACACTCCCTACCAGGAATTCTCCATTCCCGGGGCTCAAACCTGATAACTACATCTGTGTTTGTATTTCGCTTCTGTTAAAGTGGGCTTTTGTTACAGTCATTTTTGCTTTCATGGAATTTTTTTTCTGCTTTCAAATTCTTTTAGTATGTCTCCTGTTATTTAACCAAATTAGATGTATTATACTAAGTTCTGTTCCTTTGGAAGGTAATCTCTGGTGATGATGATTTACCAAAACGAGATGACATTGGAGAAAGGAGAAGAAAACATGAAATGAGATTTCTAGCCGGAGCTGGAGTTGAAGGTTTTGATGATGTCAAAGATGAGCCTGGTGACCATGCAAGTGATGATGTTGCTGCTACTTCTGACGATAGTGAAATGGACTCAGATTTGGAATTCTATAAAGAAGTGGAAAAGCAGCATTCAGTGAAGGTTGCTGCTAAAGAAAAGATGTATTCCAGGTTAGACTCAATATTGTTTTAAGATTGTTAAAGCAAGTTCATTCAAGCATGCTAAACTACTTTCATGTGGAAGATTTCGAGGATGCCTCATCAGTATGGATTATTATGTATTATCCTTCTAAGCCCTGCATTTGTCTCGTCTCTTATCTGATTGGCTGTTTACCATCAGTGCATAATCCGGAAACCCACATTCATTTTGCTCACTTAATTCACCTATAATTTGCCACTGTAGATCCCCAGCTACGCCATTAGCTCCAGAAACCCTTGTGGATGGGAAGCGCCAGATAAATTATCAGGTATGACATAGTAGCTTTGCTGCCATGCAATCATGGCATTCCTTTTCTTCTTTTGTTTCACTAAAATCGGGTTTCTTTATTTTCTAGATGGAGAAAAACAGGGGCCTTACTCGTAATCGTAAGAAGCAAGATAAAAATCCAAGGAAGAAATACAGGGTAAGTGGCTGAAGCAGAATGCTTGTGCTTGAAAGAACTAAATTCTTGATATAACAATGTTGACAAACTCTGTGTCTATGTCTCTCTCTCAGGGGAAACATGAGAAGGCTCAGAAACGTAGGGAAGGACAAATACAGAAAATTAAGAAACCAAGTGGTCCTTATGGTGGAGAAATTACAGGAATTAATGCTAGTACTAGTCGAAGTATCCGATTTAAGGGGTAAGTTCTTAGCTTGCCTTTAGGGCTTTGGTCTAGTGGTAAGAGCTCATCATGAGATATGTGGGTTAGTCTCGAGTTCAAATGCTCACACAGACAAAAACCTGGTATTTGAGTGGAGAGAGATAGAGGGGTGTAACCTTTATTCACCGAGTTCCGAACATTGCGTCAAACTGGCACTCGGAGATTTATTGGTTATGAAAAAAAAAGTTCGTGGTTTCTAGACCTGGTGTATAAGAGTTGGTATTCTCTTTTTCAGGAAATCCTTTTCTTTTAGTGGTTAAAATTAGTCTTTTTTCTTCTTCCTTCCAATTTTCCTTCCCTGGAAGAGGGGAGTGGAAAGGCATGTATAAGGTGAATGTGAACTGCTTCTGTTTCTTTATTTAAGCTTTTTAATTATCTATGTCGTATTGGTCACAACTTACATATAATTGTAATGGTTAGCTTATAATTTTCTCGTTTTCCACTCTCTTTAGATCCTAGTATTATAAGTTGTTGGCAGGGTTTTACGATAACCAGACTTGTCGTTTGATTACCGTATGGAGAATTTGACAAGAGGGACTCTTTCTTCATTTGGATTTTTGTCCAAATACGTAGCAATGGGTGGTTTCCAAGTTGATTTGGATACTATGGTTATTAAAATAAGGAAAAAAGCTCAAATATGTCACCAAACTATCAGAAATGGCTCATTTGTGCCACTCGTCAATAGTTTAGCTCATTTATGTCATCGCAGTTATCAAAATGGCTCATCAATGCCATTTTTATTAACGTCGATTTTATAATTTCATTTTTCATTACCGTCGGTGTTAATGAAAAATGGCACAGATGAATTATTTTGGTAACGGCGATGACATAAATGATTCATTTTGATAACGACAATAACATAAATTAGTCAAACTATTAATGAGTGATATAAATGAGTCAATTATGATAGTTCCATTCGATATCATATTTGAGCTTTTTCCCTTAAAATAATAAGCCAACTATTAATTTTGACAAACCTAAAGGATCAAAATTGGTTAGGTGATACCTAATGGATTAATACCTACAAGGCTACAACCAAAGATAAGGGACTATTTTAGTAATTTTCTCAAAAAATTCCACTCACAAATCTGCTAACCTTTTTTTTCAAGTGAAACTCATGTTTAAATTTAAACACAACTTTAACTTCTAGTCACTATTGTTCAATTTCAACTTTCAAATTTTATTTCAGAATTTCAATCAAATGTCTAAATCAAGCGGAACTAGGTTAGACTAGGGCTGGCCAGTGGGCCGGGACGGCCCGACCCCGACCCGATCCCGTCCCGAGCCCGCCTCGGTCCCGCCCCGACCCCGCCAAAAAAAATAAATAATAAATAACGGGGGCGGGACTCGAACTCGGGACGGGACGATGTCTCGTCCCGCGAGACCCGAGCCCGCTTGACCAGACCCCGCCCCGACCCCGTCCCGAGCCCGACCCCGCCCTTTTCTCCCCTTTGCAAAAATGGCCGTTGCACCAACGACCATTTTAGATTATGACCGTTGGCCAACGGCCATTTTAGGCCCCCTCCCCAACCCCTACCCCTAATATTTATTTTTAACCAATAAGTTATTATATTTACACTTTAACCCAATTTTCCAACTATAAATAACTCATTTTCTCTTCATCTTTCTCACAAATCTTCCTACAATCTCTCTAATTTCTCAATATATCTCTCTACAAGTCTACATTGTTTGCTAAATATTCAATTTTATTTATTCATTTGGGAATTGGGAGTGAAGTTGACAACTAGCTTGAGGATCTTCCATCGAGCAAAGTTTCAATTTTCAACCTCTCGATTACACGTCGACGTTACGTCGGCGTTTGGTACATTCGTTCCTTCATTAAATTATTATTGTCTGTTTATTTTATTTAGCGCACTTAATTTTATTGTCTTTAATTATTTATTATCATAATTAAAATGGAAGGATTAAAAGGTATGTTTAAGGGTAAGGGTAAGGGTGCTTCTTCTAGTAGGGGCAACCAGGGCAAGGGTACTTCTTCTAGTCATCTTATTCCTACACATGATGATTTTGTTGATACTCAACATTTTCCTACAATACCATTAGATTTAGACGATGAGCTATTTTCTGGAACTCAAGAAGACTTTAATTTAGACGATGATCTAGATGATATATCCACTAATGTTGATGACAACACACCCACTAGTCCACCTTCAACTGAAATACCTCCTATTCCCCCTAGTATGAGACTAGGTCCAGCAAAACGACCATTACAATCAGATGCATGGACATTTTTTGATAGGGACGTAGAGAATCAAGTAGCCATATGTAAAATTTATAAAAATGTTTTAAAATTTAAAACTGGAAAAGGTCACGGTGGGACGGGGGGTTTTAATTAGACACGTAGTAAGTGCTCATCCAGCTAAGTATGCCCAATACCAGGCTTCAAAACCGGCAAACGCCCGCTCCATCGGGACAATGTTCACATACTGATACTGTCTCGGACCAAGTACAGGGTCAAATTAACCCTATGACGGGGGGAATTGTAGGCTCTAAATACAATAAACATAGAGATAGAAAAACAATATCAAAATTAGTTGTTGTGGAGGGTTTGCCTTTTTCATTTCCTTCATCTCCCGATTTTATTCATTACATTAGAGATATATATAATCCTGCTTTTAACGATTTTCCTAGATCAACTGTTAGGAGAGATGTATTTAAATTCGCGCATGAATATCAACAATATTTACGTTTTTCATTATATCATTTTAATGGCAAAGTATCTATCACGTCTGATATAGGTCGTAGTACTAACGGCCATGATTATTTAACTGTAACTTGTCATTGGATAGATTATAAATGGTCTATGCAAAAACGTATTTTAACGTATAAATATATAGATGATAGGCACACTGGTACTTTTATTGCAGAAAATATTTATCAAGTGTGCGATTATTACGGAATTACCGATAAAATTATGACTATTACATTAGATAACGCTTCTAATAACAATTACACAATTACAATTTTAAAAAATAGTTTGCAACTTTTGGACAATACCACAAAGTTGCAATTTAGACTTTAGACAATTGTATTTGTATTACAAAAAAATCATATGTCTATTAAATAATATAAGAGGCACAAAATCAGCCTTGGGATGTTTTTATTATACTATCTTGTTTTGTTTATTGAGTTTTTTTATACATATGTTATTTAAAAAAAAAAAAGGAAAATCCGCCGTATCCCGCCCCGAGTCCGACCCCGATCCGAGCCCGCCCCGACCCGATACCGACGGGATCGGGATCGACGGACTTGCTCCATCCCCGCTGCATCTGACCCGCCAGAGCCCACCGACACCGACTCCCGACCGCCGCATCTCGCCCGTCGGACGAGCTCGCCCATCGCCACTCTTAGGTTAGACAAGGTCTATCATCCAAACTATTTTGCTGAAAAATTACATTGTATAGACAAGATTAAAATTATTTTATATATATAGTTTATATTAAACCTGTTTCGCTTTTCATGTGTTTACTTCTTTACATTTTTAACATTTTCGTAAAATTTCTAGCTCCCCCGGTGATTCAAATGCTTTCGTTAGGGGAAATATGTGTTCATCAACCCCAGTAGGCAAAACAATTATTGAAAGTGAAACAGTTCCAGCACTTGCACTACCAAAAGCAGAAACAAAAACACCCTTTACCTTATTTGATACAAACCATTACTATATAATCCTTGGATCCTCCAAAGGTCACATGCTACAACTCAGTCCAAAATGACCGAGTCACAATCACCGAGTCACACCCCTAATGAAGAAGAACAAACACCACAACAAAGCAACAAATTACCTGATATTCCATTAGAGATAATCAGTGACGAAGAAATGGCGTTAATCGAAGCTGCCTTTTCCGCCGCCGCCACGCGATCTCTGGTTTCGTCTCCGTCACGCGCGCATTTCCAGAACAATGTTAGGTCCATTAAGTCTATTACTCTGTTATCGAAACGGAGTTTTTCGGGTTGTGGTTCACAGAGTGATCCGTTAGTTGTTGATGTAGAAGATTCTGGAAGGTTAATGAGTAGCCAGAAGAGGAATAGAGTTGTTGATTCGTTATTGCATCGGTTTCGGAGGAAAAGAGGCTTGTCTGTTACCGATATTACTGCCACAGTATGAATTTTGAAACTTTATACTCCCTCTATTTCAATTGATGTTGCACTTTTCGCTTTTTTATCATATTAACATGAGAAGAAGAATTGCAACTTATGATAATTTTTGTATAGTTTTTGAATATTTAAAATTTAATTTTAAAATATTGAGTTGATCTAATCCAATTTATTCCAAAGATTAGTCACATTGACTCCCAGGAAGCGGAAAGTGTCACATTAATTGTGATCGAGGGAGTAATACAATCTGGTGTAGTTATGTTGCAATTTGGTGTCTTTTTGATGTTGTAGTTTTTGTTGCTTTGTACATGAGGGCTTGTTATCATCCGTTTATGTACCTTTTTGACTGATGACATATTTTAAGATATTAATTTTACTTGCCTTTCTTAGATTAGTATAGTGAACGACAAAATCAAAGTAAAAGTGTGAAGGTTACTTTGATAGAGTTTAACTTTTGAATAGTCTAATGAATTTGATTTATTAAAGTTGTGATAAATTTTATGGAGATCAACTGGTGTTCAAACAATTTGGGACGTTCTAGAGTGGAAAGAGTTTCATATAAATTGGGACAAAGGGAGTATTATTTTTTCTTATTTTTTATTTTGAGGTCTTCTCTAGTCATCTTTGGGCAGATAGATATCGGTTCGACATGTTATTTGAATTGTTTGACGGACAGACTTTAGTATTGAGATGGAACAGGGTGAAGTGAGATTACTCATCTGATTTATTATTAAGTTCTAGAATGTAGTATGATGTTTAGTGCAAAAGATCCATTTCATTTCATAATCGCTTGGACAGTGTGTGAGACTGCAAGATTTTTAATCTAGATATGGCTTATCTAACTTCTAGCTGGTTCATTGTATTGTAACCTTTATGTTGACGTGCATTGACCATGTTAAAGACATAATTAAGTAAATAAAATGGATGCTCTCTAACAGCTTAAACTTTTAGATAAGATGGCCACATAATTCAACATGGTATCAGAGTAGGCGGAGGTGTGAGTTTGAGTCTTACCATCACCCATTATCAAAAGGAATTTTCACGTGCTTGTCACACACACAAAAAAAGTCAACCTACGCGTGAAGACATAATTAAATAAATAAATGTGGTGCTCTCTATAAGAACTTAAACTTTTAGATGTGATGGTTACACAGTTCAATTAACTGTATTGTCTCAAATTCAATTTTCCTTTGTCTTCCGTAACAACTCTGATTTTGTTGTTCTTTTGGTCTCAAGAAGCAGACAGTACTGTTGAGTGTTGGCCAATATGAGTTGCTGGACTTCCTAAAAATCCTGAAGCTGCAGTTTTAATTTATTTTCTTTGGTTTCTCTCTAATACCCTCTCATTGCGATCAGCTTGCTAGGTAACCTACATAGATACAGTAATAGGGATAATACTATTCTATATATTTAATTTGAATATTAGACTAGTACAAGTGGAAGTACTCGCTTTGAGCCTTTCTGATGTGTATGTTGTTTTGAGCATATTCTCGTGTTCCGTATTGGTTTTGTTTATATTTAAGTCATTGTGTAGGGAGAAAGTTCCTCCCTAAAACATGAATTCTAATGATTATTTATCCTCATAATCGCAAGCTACCTTCAGGAATGGTGTGAAAAAAAGATGGAGTATACTCTTCTTTGTGGCAAACCAGAAAAGACCAAAGCTATGAAAGCTGGTAGCATTCGTCATGAAGCACTCGAACAAGAGGTATTCCCTATACAGAGTTTAGTCCTCCATTTATTTTACATTTTAACTGTCTCAGCTCGAGTGGTTGAAGGTAGTAATACTTTGATATGATATATATTTTGTATTGTTCTGTATGTCCTTTTGGTGAAGGATAGTGAAGGGATAACATCAAGACTGGTGCCAAATTCCAATGCTTTTATATGCTGAACATTTTCCATTTTCAAAGTGATTCTTTAGTATACTCTTTATGTTTTAGTTATTGCTCGATCTGAGCTTACTGTGGTTTTGAATATGTGCAGGTGATCAAAAAGGTAAAAGTTCATGTTGCGTCAGCTGAAGATGTATGGGCATTAAAGTTCTTAAACTTCATAGTTGGTGCCAATCAGTTGTTATTTGATGGATTGACACGTGAATTGCCCTTGTGAGTCTCTTTTGCATCTTTTTTTTGTTCATAGTAATTTTTTATATTCCTATAAGTTTGTTTAGTTGATGATAGTGTTCCAGATCAACCATCAATTTTAAGCTAATGACCTTATTTATGTGTGTGTTTCTAAAAACCTTTTTTGTTAAGCAAAAGAGGTGTGCATATTTAAGTGTCAAGTCCAAACTTTATGACCCACTAATGAAAGACCTTGACCATTTAACCTCAATTAAGAAGATGGAGGAGATGTAAGAGTCACCACCATTTGATTCACCACTGTAACTCATCAACTTAAAACGTTTGACCTACCAACTAGATTAGTTTGGCTTTATTGCTGATCTAGAATAGAAAAAATAAATGTCTCATGTCTAACAACTTAAACTTTATTATTCACGCAATAAAACAAAGTATCAGATTAAGCGAAGGTCTTCAAGTCTCACTGCTACCTATTATTAAAAAGAATTTTCACGTGTTTGGTCCAAGAAAATGCTTGCAGCTCAAGCAAAATAAATGAATAAATGTATCCCCTTTCAATAGTTTAAACTTTTAGATCAGCTAGTCACACAATTAAATAGATATAATCAGTTGATTAGAAGATTGCTTCAGCGTTATGCAGATAAAATTCTTGGACTCATCTCGAGCTGCGTGGTTTAGATAACGGACCCATGCACTGTGAATTTTAGTATTTCTTTCCCCTTTAGACTGTACACCTGGAAACATAGAGAGTATTAATGTATAGTAGGTCCTGTTCAGCCCTCTGGTTATGGTTTTGTACTTGGATGTTTTACCGGATTTTTTTTACATTTTCCTTTGTTCTTGTCCAGTTGTTTTCCTGTAAAGCATATATTTGTCCCCACATGTAAACACCTACTGACACCCATGACCATTAGGTGCATTTTTTTGCTGCATTTGTGCATGTAAGGCATTCCTACACGTCCATCAAAATTCGCTTGTGACTGAATGCATATCCTCACACTAATCCACCTCAACCTTCTTTTTTGTACACGGCGGGTAGAATTTTCCTTGTTAACAAGTTCACTGATTCCTGCAAAGTAGAAAGTATGAAATATTCTTTATTATTTGCGTCCTCATTAGCTGCTGAGCTAATTCATTCAGTTCATCAGAGTAGGTTTTGCTGAAGGTGTATGGATGGTGGGAATTATTGATGAGATACGAATGCCGAAAGGACAAAGTGATGCACATCCAATGTTAGTTGACACAAAAACACGAGTGAGAACTAGCCTTCCTTCTGAACCGCAACGGAGGAATGGAAGGTATAGTTTTGCACTTAATGTTGAATAGTAAAGAAACTTTAATATGGTGCATCTCTTGGATGAAGATCTGAGAGATGCAACATATCTAAATTTATTTACTATTCTAAATCTACTTGGATACAAAATCTGATGAACTGGTGATCCCTTTTATGGCAGGCTTCAGCTAATGTGCTACAAGCATTTGTGGGACAGCTTGGTGGCTGACGAATTCCCCTCCAGACAATTTTTTCGGTTCTTCTCTCTGAATCCTTATCACATTTTATCTGCAGAAATCAGAGAAAATACTGCTAAATGTGGTTTCCCTGCAGAGGTATTACCCAAAAAAAAGTTTTTTTTAGGATTATATTATTAGTTTCATATTTTAATGAAAAAGAAGAAAAGGTACGTAATTTAAAGATGTTGTAGGATCATGAGTCAAGAACCTGAGCGAGCAGCCAATCCGTTTGGTCTCTGAGTGAACTCTTAATATTTGGCTTGCAGTTAACAGTTACTTGAAGGCATAAGAGTTCTCTTAGGATCTTTATTTTCTTTCTATTTCTCAAAATGTTTACTTGTTCGGGTCCTTCGGTATTGAGGCGTTCCTGTTGTATTTCTCAAAATTTCCCCTTGCTGTGAAGCCTTTTCTTCATCCATCTTCCCAGTGTGATCAAGATGAGAAACGGACGCTTCAATAAATCCTAATGATCATGATGATTAATTATGTCATGTCAGGATAAAAAAGAAATACAACTTTACTTCAGGGGAAAATGGCTAAAAAGAGTGTGGGGTTGGGGGAGGGGTGTTCTAAGTCCTTCACAACACAACTGAATAGGTGTCTAGTTTATTGTGGATGATGGAGATTCAGCTTGGTTTCCTGCTATCAGAATCTTACTGGTGATTTCAGCCTTTGGAAATATTTGGTTTATAGCTTGTGTTTGTTCGCATCCAACTCTTGGCTGTCAATGCAGACTCTCACTGATATGTTGAGGTACTCTCGTAATACTTGGCGCATGCTTCCACCAGCACATGAACAACTACTGTTGAGGTGAATTGAAATTTCATATAGTAAGCTAAATGTTTCACATTTTTCAGATAGTAGAAATAGAGATTTTGTTCTAACTTCTACCAATATATCCCTGTCGAAGATGCTTCAGTTTCTGTTGATGACATCTTTCTCTGTTTCTCTCTTTTGGTTAGTGAGATGTTTGAAATTGACCTGTGAAATCATCGCCCTTCCATATTAGAAAGAGTGAGTTCATTTTTTAGTTGTTTTCTATGTTCTTTTGTTAGAAATATGAAGCTCAACTTGAACTGAGTTCCTTTATAGAAGAAAAGATACCAAGGTTGGACTATAATGAAGAACTGATCGTAGAGATTATTATCTGACGACTCTTAATTTATTTGCTTCTGTATGAAAAACTCAGAACTGCCCTCATGTTTCTAATACTTTCACCCAAGTTCTTTATATATTCATTGTATGCTTTTTTGTTCTGATTTTGTTTCATTAATTACTTTTTATGATTAGACATGGTCATTCATCAGATTCAATATTTGATTATCACGTGTGAAAATCACTTCCTAGCCCCACAAGTTTCACCGTTAAAAGTGATAAATATAAACTTCTTATTTAAATAATTACAATCAGTTGCATAATCCAAACCAAACAGGCCCAAGAAAGTTCATTTGCTGAAAGCTTCATTCCATGCATTAGAAGAGACCCTTTTTACATATTAGATATTAGTAAAAAATTTAGATTCTTTTCTGCAGGTATGAATTACAAGAAGATCAATCATTGCTTGGTGAAGATCAGTTTGAGTATGATCTTGACTGGGTAAAGGGTCAAATAAAGTCTTCGTTAGAGGTGTGGCGAGGCGAAAGAGAAGCCAGTTTCACCCCTGAAGACGAGCGCTGGAAATGCAGGTCTTGCAAGTTTGCTTCTGAATGTCCAGCCAGCAATTGTGGCTCTCCAAAAGAAAGGACACTGAAGGTTAACTGCTAAGTTTGGCAAGACTAGTTTTCAACTAGATCCTTAATAAATTAAGTTCACGTTTTGCGCATATACAACATTGGAAATCTCCGTATCAAGCCTGATAGGTAATTTGGAGAATAGATAAGCTATAGGTTAACTTGTATTGTTAGTGTAAAAGTTCTTTACATTGCCAGTGAATATACAACTTAAACTCTTAACGAACTTGTGTATCCGATTGGGGTCGAAGAAGCTAGAAGTTTTTATACTCCGGTAGGTACATTCTGAACCTGAAAATTCACATTGTTGTACCAATTCTTGTTTTAGCAGTGTAGGTTATTCATTTTATCTTGTAATTGTTATTCACCCTCATTTCATTGTTGTTTGTAATATCAAAGGTATTGACATGGTCACTGTGATTGACATCCGTTAAATACACACACGATGGGAGCACTTTGCTCTCTGGATAGGACCTTGTAGGTGATATCAGTTGCTCTGTTCTCAAACCCTGATCATTTAGGCACATTTCGCGATTTACTGATAGTAGTGTTGAGGGACCGGTACTACTATCTCCAGAAATAGTCTAGCGTAAGCCAGAAAGCTAGATATAAAAAAAAATATACGCACGATCGTTGATGGATTCTTCTCCCTTTTTTTTTCCTTTAGATAGTCCTGGTTTTTTTTATCGACTCCTTTTTCTCCAAGAATGTATAAGAAGAGGAAGCTGTCAATTTAGTGAAAAATAATTAAGAGATTGTTAAGCAGTGGATAACAACAACAAATGGACTGTCAATAGATCGGCTAATTTAAGAGCACTTTTGTTATACTGTGAATAGCAATATATGAATGAGCACTTTTGTTACGCATTGAACAATAATCAATGTATTGTTAATGCACATTTTCTCGTTTGATATGTTATTCCGTGTAATATCACACATAAATTTTTTAAGCGAAGATTTTGGAGACAGAGGTTGAAGTAGGAAATAAATAAAAGAGGATGCGCCCTTTTGTTGCTTCTGAGGTACAATCCCAACATAAAATTATAGAATATTTGATTGATTGCACAATAAAAAAAAAGATCGCCGCATTACTTAATACAACTATTAGTTGACAATGTTAAATAATACACACATTAATTTATAGAGATAATTACGCTGTATGAAATTTAGGACAATAATGCTATTAAAATTAATTAATTTTTTTAAATTTTATAAAAAATGACTCAAATTTTCTCTCTATTGTGCTCTCTCTGCCTCCTCTCTCAAGATCTCCGGCAATGGCTGGTAGACTAGGCGTCTATCACCGTCGTCTCAAATCTCCGGCGATGACCGGTAGACTATGAGAGGCGTGTCGCCGTTGTTTTGGTGGTATCGAAGTTATTTTTTTGTATAATAGTGTATATGGTGTTATATGAGTGTATATGGTGTTATATGGGTGTATATGAGTGTTTATGTATATAGGTGTATAAATATGCATATACCTTCAAACACATATATACATAATGTACTTGACTTTTGTATATAAGTGTATAATATTTCTGTATAAATTATTTTTGGGTCAGAACTTTGCAATATATATTTTGGACTATCTTTTTTACAATGTAAATGAATAAATTGTATATTTTTAAAAATTTTCTTAATTTATACAGATATCATTGTTTATTTTTTGAGGGGTATAAGGTCGGGTAAGGCTAGTATATGATGAAACCATCTCGTAATATTTCAAAAATTACATGCTGTATAACTTTAACTTTTTTATATTTTAAAACCCTTTAGTGAAAATTGTACCCACGGGTGTTTTGCGCGGGACTTATTCTTTTTTAAATGGCAACAAAGGCTTTTCAGAGTGTATTATTGTTAAGCAATCAGGCCGCTGTTGACACTGTTTGGATTCTACTTACACTTCCAATACTTTCTGTACCATGGCGCAAAATAGCAGTGGCAGGAAAAACGACGACGTCCTCTGCACTTGCGGAGGGGACGCAGCTCCGGCAAATTGCTTAAAGATAAGAAGTTGCACGACGGATGGGACGATACCTTGGACTGTTACATCATCAATGAAGAACTCGTAAGTCATTTAACATTGAGAGAATAGTTGCTGTTGAAGCTGTTTATTTATTTGTTGGGTTGTTCAAGTTTTGAGCTTCACAACAGTACTAGTAGCTCACATAGATAGATAAAATGAGAATGGTCGTTTGAGATGTTTTCGCCATGTCCTATATGGCGGAGCCAGGAATTTGGCAAAGTGTATGATTTTCTTTTCACTTGTGTAAGGGTGCAAAATTAAATATATGCTCATAATATATAGGTTAAATGTTAGCTATTTTTTTAATTTCAAAAAATTACTAACATTTAACCTATAGACGGCGTATTATTCCGGCAAAGGTGTGCACTTGACCATCCTTCGCCTAAGGTAGCTCCACCCATGTCTCTGAGAAAAAGAAGAATTGATGAGGATCGAGACGGGGATGTTGGCCCCTACTCAGTACGAAGAAGGGTGGGTTTATGAGAAGCAATAGCAACGAAAAGAAAGAACACACAATTTCACATGGAAACTCTCAAGGGGAAGAAAATCCACGGTCAGTCACCAACTCTTTTTATTTCTCAGTGAAAGATAATACAATTTATAGTGGAAAAGCCAAGTTTATATAGGCGGCCCTTTGCTTCATCCATCATAGGGGGCAGCCGCCCCCTGCAACCTCCTTAGTCTGGCCCACAAACTTAACAATATAGACCTCTAAATGTGGTGGTTAAAAGAGTTATTTAGAGGACAAGGTATACTTAAAATTGCTTTATGAGAGAAGGTATACTTAAAATCACATTGAGAGCATTCTCGCTTAGGGTGCAAGAGGTCCTGAGTTCAATTCTCAGAATGCCCCTTAAAACAATACTTTTTTCATCACAAATCACATTGAGGGAGTTATCTCAATAGACTATAATTCTACATATTTTTGAAGACTTGGTGATAGAATCGTAACACAATGGATTAAAAATCCGTTGTGGTTGGGATTAAGGCACTATTGTGTTGGTTAACTTAAATTAAGTCTGATATTTGTTATGTCTTTTTAGTTTGTTTAGAGATTTATATTTTAGTGGAAAATACAGAAGACCTAGTATAGTTATTATTGTTAAGTTTCAAGATACTTGTGGTTCCAAGCCATAAAGATGCTCTTGTAAATGACCTAAAAAGATGGTCGTTATATATTCTTTGCTGTGGTGAATAGGATTGAATGTGGAAAAGGACTAAAAGTGTCTTGGAACATTTAATGAAGTTCTTAAACTGCTTGTGATTGTTTATAATGTTAAAAGTTGAAAATCTATATAAACTATTTTGATTTATGAGCAGTTTCAGAGAACTTGATTCAGTGTGTCCATTTGGTTCTAAGAAATGACATGGTGGTGTTGACTTAACCTTTATTTGGTTTCAAAGTAGAAAGAATTGATTAATGGAGTATAAGTCATTATCCCTTTGGATCAGGTGGTCCAATATACGTCTAAGTTGCTCGGACTCGGGTGCGGGTATCTGATACGGGTACGGATCCGAGTGTCGGATTCATCAAAATCTAAATTTTAAGATTCGGGGGTGCGTATTCAGGTATGAATACGGATGCGGGGATTCGGCTGCGAAAATTTAAAATTATAAAAAAATAGAGCTATAAAGAACACCACCTTGAATTCTTGGTTTCTCCGAAACAGCAAAAATGAGACAAAAGTACTATAATATTGAAGGGGTGTCATTTCCCTTGTCTTAAATCCATTTTATCTTTAATTTTGAGAAATCAAAATCTCAATCCCCCCCCCCCCCCGAATTTGTGGATTGACTCCAGTCAAAGTATCCGAAGTTAGTTGACCGTATCGAGACGAGAACGACACCAAAAACGGAGAGTCCCCGCAACTTAGATATAAGTTATGGTGGCCATTTCTTCTTCATTACTTCCTATCTGGTGCTTTTATGCTGTATAGGTATTTGATAATTCCCCCGAATATCATTAAAGACAACTGGTCGGAGTGAAGTGACAGAGAAAAAGGGAAGTACAAAAACCCTCTGACAAAATAAGGAAGGAAAAGAGATGGATGAATGTGCGATAAACTATGATAATTGAAGATTAGCAATGGAATGAACTTCACTTAATAGGATTAACAAATGTAACGCTTCTCCTGAAAGAAAGAGAGGTGGGGGGATAAAAGGATTAGCAAATGAAAGGGGTTTTCTGTTGGGACAGTGGTGCATTGGAATAAAGTTCTCGTCTTCTTTAGTAATACATGCGTTTTGCACACAACTTTCCTATATGGTTTGCATCCCAAATACTGCTTTCTGTATTAACACGTTTAATTATCAAAACAAAATAAAGAAGAAAGCATAAGGTAAATCGGATTTTCTTTGTCAAAGAAAACAAGGAGAGAATTTTTCTGTGTTACTGGTGCAGTTTGAGCTTTTGCAGCATCTACCCTCTGCATGTTCTTCCTTATTTGCCTCACACGCGCTAGCACTTTCAGAATATAGTTTACCAATTACTCCAGCTTTAGTCTTTCAATCTAAGCACCCCACCATATCCTATTGGACTGATAGGAAGTCAAATGAATGCTCTTTGCCAATTACAATATAGCTGCTCTATGGAAATTTTACATTAGTTGGTGTTATACAAATAATTTATGTTCATATTGCTCCAATGTGATTAACTGGTATTGTGACTGTTGCAGAGATACTAAAATTGCGATTTTCATCTATGCTTTTATTGCTTTGAGTTTTAAATTTATTCTGTAATAATGCAATAAAAGCTATCTGCCAGTTCTAAAAAGGACTGACCTTAGATTTCCTACAATTAACGAAGATTGTGCTGTTACGAGTTTCATGATGCGACTGTTTTAGGTATGTGATGAGCTTGAGGACATGACGGAAGCAGGTGGAAACATTGTTGATCATCATGGTTGTGATTTCTTTCCGGAACGTTGGTTCGATAGGGTGGTGGTTCTTCAAACAGACAATACTGTCTTGTATGATAGATTAAGTAGAAGGTACACTATTAATTGACATCTTTTTTGTTTTCTCAGATTTTCCTCTCGTGTTGCTCACACAGATCCGTCTTGACTTGAGTGTCCTAGGGGTTACACAGGTCAAAAGCTCACCAATAATATCGAATGCGAAATATTTCAAATCTTGCTAGAGGAGGCAAAAGAGAGTTATTCAGAAGATATAGTAGTGGCACTAAGAAGTGATTCTGTTTGAGGATATTAGCAAAAATGTGGAGATGCTGTCCAATTGGATCAGTAGTTGGTACCCAGTCTCATGAATGAAATATCACAAGAGAATTTCCCATTGCTTAATTGTTATTGTACCCAAATAATAGTTCTATTTTAGAGTGGTTTTGGTTGTTTGGTGAAATACCGTTCTTTTATATAAACAGAAATTCTGCAGAAATGCATGTGTTGCTTTTCATTAATAGACTTTTTTAGAGGTAAAGTTTTTCGGGAAAGTTATGTTTTTTATCACTGGTTTGTACTAGCGCCATCAATCTTTAAACGATCTTTTTCAGATTCGCACAGAATTTTGTCCAGATGAGTGCGGCCTTAATTGAGCATGCCTCAACAAAAGGCGAGGAGAAGTTGATTCTAGGAGCTTTGGCCCAAATAAATTCTGGAAATACAATTTAGCCATTGGAGCGACATGGATAGTGACAATTCATGTCAATTCCGACTAACTTCGGATTAAAACATAGTTATATTGCAGAATAAATGCAAACACATTAGGAATAGCGCAACACACTGGCAAAATATGGTCTGCTTTATTCAAGAAAAATGCTACCGGAGTTTCAAAATACCCAGGGCCAAGACCTTTTATTGCCTAAACATTGTACATTTTCTTTACATATAATTCCTATTCTGCAAGACTGCTTTCCAGCCAAAAGAGCACGATCCTACAAAATTGTTCCTACAACTCAGGAGAATCATTACATGATATCCACTCAGAACCGATTTAGGATTCGACACAATGTAAATCCGCTCAAGACAAGGAATTACAAGTAGAGTTCAAAAGAATCTGAGAGTGCCAGTTATAGTGACTGGTGGATTTATATCAACACGGATAGCCTTCCCTCGGGAAAGTAATTGTGGTAGTGTATTTGCATCTTTAGCAGTAACTCCTTCCCCAGTCCGTAATGTGACATGGGGCCATTGGTTTTTAGAATTGACCTTTTCACCTTCAACAGAGCCAGGCTCAGCTTCTAGTGCAGCCAATTTTTCGGAGAACAACAAAGCAGCCACGTCTACTGGCACCTTTTGGTGAAGAAAGGAACCGTAATTGGCAACTGCAGTAACACCGTGACTTCTTTTGTGAGCCAGGGTCAAATAGGCCTTCTGAATGCAGCTCTCCATGCTTTTGTCCTTCACGAAATCGCCAACCTTCGGATCTTTTTGGGCTAGCTGTCCACAAAATAATGAGAAGCATGAGATAACATAGTTGAGTTCCTTTATGCAAAACTAGAATGCGTCTCCCCTAGTCCCTTACTCACAGTTCACCGGAAGGATTTTTGAACGAAATGCAGAAATTTCAGATAGGAAATCACAAAGATTGGAAGGATAAAAGAGCAAGATTGTTAATTGAGAGAAACAGAATGCAGCAAACAGATACCAAGAATTACTATCAGTCTCTTCAACATGCCAACGAAACAAGCCAGCCAGAAGGAATAATATGTTTTATGCACAAACTAATAAGTACGATAAGAACAAAAACCACGAACTACAACCATCAAGACATAAAATCTCCAGCCATCAAGACTCCATAACTGCAACTTATAAATTTGCAAATTCACTTGCATCATTCAGAAGACCTAGAATTTCTGGAACTGGCAGGCTGATAGCGGCAAACACAATAGATCCCAGCTTCCTCTTCTCAGAACTAGGCGCTGCATATTCGCCCCTCGCTATAGCTTTCAGTTGTTCCAAGACTTCTTTAACAGCAAATTCAAATGGAACCTGAAATAGAATTTTGCTGAATCGCTAGCCAAAAGTTCTCCTACCACAATGGTAAATTTCTTTCAAGCTCTCACTACTCTTCTCAGTTCACACTGGGTTCCGGGGAGGGGGGGTTGTTGATCATGGAATACTGGACCATCCAACAAACCCCTCCAACTAGAAAGACATTGCTAATGCAGCACTTTTGCTACAGACATGACTTCCTACTTGAAGCCACTCTTCCCCCCAAATGCCTGCACCCTCCCCATGTCAAAGAAGATACATAGAGAATAAACACATTAATGCAAACATCGCAGGTAAAAACGCTTCTGTGCTTGGTCATGGATATGTTACATGGACTTGTTTACAAGTATAAATATCCTATAGGGGTGTGCATAAGTATCTCCTATGGGCATGCCAAAATTTGTTGCTGATATTTTATTTGAAGAACCCGTATGAACTACTCGTCTTTATCATACAATTCCTACACAGGTAATGACAACTCAAATAAAATATGCATGTAGTGCCACTACGTGTCATGGGTAACATTTGAAGTGAAGGGCTTGAACAACGTTATAGCAATTTAAATTGTATTTTCAGTGGAAAGTAAGATCAGATAATTACATGCCTTGAGAGATATAAGAGCACTGAGTTAAGCTGCACAAACTTACCTGTATTGAATTGAGATAGTCCGCATTTCCAAGTAGAATATCCCTCATTTGCTTCTCCCATTTAACCCACTCTTTTGCATATGTCCCTTTTGTGGACTCCAATCTACCATATTGAATGGACCAAATCACACACAAGGAAAAAACTCATCAGTCACAATCAATCAATTGAAACTCCTTTTTACCCTCCAATACTGGAACTGAACCCTTAAGCCCTAAAAGAAACCCTAAGTCCTAAATTTCTTTACACTGATCAACCCCAAATCTAAGCTACTTTGAACCATTCAATCCATCCTAAAAGTTGACACCAAAACAGTAATTAAAATATAAACTACAAATAGAAGGGGCTGACCATATTCAACTGACGAAAGGAACAGAAAATTCTTGAACCAAAGAAGAAGAAACTAACACTCTGTTTGGATGGTCGTTACCCATGGTTTCATAATGTACAATATTGTAGCATCGTTTTTTTTTCTTGAAAAGGTAACATGTTGTATGTATTAGACACAAAACAGTACATTGATTGTACTGAAACCATATATACAAGTGAGCAAAAGAGAGTAAACCAGTTTACTGTACCTAATGTTAGACTATATCGTTTGTTGTGGTTTAATATGATTTTTATTGTTTGGTTGGACGGTATGGTACTGTATAATAACATGCAAGTTTACTAAAATACCCTTAATTACAAACTAGTTTACAAAAGGATAAATTAGGAACTTTAAAAGATTAGGTGGTGGGTGGGGTTGGGCGGTGGTGGTGGTGGGTAGAGTGGGTTTGGATGTGATGGAGGGGATGGGTGGGGTGGGTGTATAATGGGGAAATGAAATAAGTAACCACA
Source organism: Anisodus acutangulus (assembly GCA_029783415.1). Taxonomy (NCBI): domain Eukaryota; kingdom Viridiplantae; phylum Streptophyta; class Magnoliopsida; order Solanales; family Solanaceae; genus Anisodus; species Anisodus acutangulus. The sequence continues at coordinate 30,308,052 of CM056493.1, forward strand.
CAAAACCCACCAAACACGTGGTTACAAAATTTGAGATTTTTTATGGTTATATAACAACGAAGTTACAACGGGTTTACAACACCATACAATATAATTTTAAGAACAATGGAAACAAACATGGTATCAAGAAATACAATACAATAATGAACCATAGGAAACAACCATCCTAACAGGGGGTAAGATTGACATACCAATACTTTAACTGGCAGAATTTCTGTTTTTTTTAAACTGAGAAATCCCCTAGGGCTAGCGGCGCACGGTTCGGAACTTGGTGGATAATGAGCCAGTCCCTCTACCCTCCTCTACTTAATTACCATGGTTTTTCCTGCGACGCAGTTTGAACCTGTGACGTGCACCTTACCCACATATCACAAGTTGTGCTCTTACCCCTAGACCAACGCCCCAAGGGTGGAGAATCACTGTATTAAGATGAAATATTCTTCTAACCTTCTCCACCAACCAGAAGTATTAACAGTTAACCATTAGGTATCAAGACCTCTTTGCATCATAATACAACTCAATCATCACAAAGTTATGAGAGTCGAAGCCTCCCAAATGAAGATGGAAGAAAGATTCACACATAATATCCCTACTTTTAATAAAGCATTCTGGAGAAAGTGGAAACCTCAAATTCAATTCATAGTTTCTTCAGCATAAACTATTACATTGAAAATGTTTTTTAGCTGACGATGTAAAAGAGTATAGCTCCACAACGTGCAACCTATCGGAAGGCATAATGCTTCTTCTTACCATGAACACTATAACTCAAGTGCAAAAAGGGGAGAGGGTGTGGAGGAACTCATTAACTACATTTGCTGACAGTAGCTGAATGTAACACTGACCTTCCATGTTTGTTTGTGTGAAGCTTGTACAGATTGATTCCCTCCTCAATAATAGACCTCACAGAATCCGAAAGAGGAGACCTTCATATGATTATAAACAATATCAACAGAAAGTAAAGCAAATGAACACGGGAAGACCTACATGTCCTAAAAACAAGACAGTTCCAAACTATACAGGTCAAATACCAAATACTGCCCCCACAGCAATTGCAACAGAGCAGACTTCAACGACATTAAGGCAAAAAGTCATCTGACATGATAGTAGAATATTATCAGTCCAACTACTACCTGCTGTATGATTGTTGGTTGCATTGCTATCAATCAGTTATATCACTGACACTTCTAGTTGTCTAATGTCCTCTAGAGTTGAACATTCTGTACCAAATAGCTTTGCTGTAATTAGCATACATGTATTCAAAACTCCAGCTTTATATAAAGCAATTGGATTTATAGACAACACCGACTTTGTTCTTTTTCTTTTCCTTCTTTTTCTCCCCCTTTTTTTTGGTCATGAAGAAAACACGGTTACAAGTATTTGAGTTTGTGTTCAAAGTTGGCAATCTACTTCAAAATTCTGAAGGCAGTTTTATATAATGTACGAGTTAGAATCTATGCTTAACTAAATTAAATCTATCTTCACTCTAATTAATGAAAATTAGTGACCAGGTGAAAGCACATACAACCAATTTGTCTACATACTGAAATAATACTTGATAATTGGATGCCAATAACGTGTGTCAAACAAGAATATATGATAATACTATTCAGGATCTTTGCATCATCATGTCTTAGACAGCAATGATTGTTGTCCTTTCCATCTGGCTTGAAAATGGAATTTTAAAAAACAAATTTCATTTTCTATCAAGTAAAAGAGACTTATGATCAAACAAATACTTCAATATTGAACAACCTAGCCCTAAATTGGAAAAGACTCCGCTAATAGATGTAGACATTCAATATTTAGGGTTATTAATTAAGCTCTTACGACGACTTAACCTTTCAAGTCTTTTATTTGAAATAAATTCAGAGCAAATCACGAGTACTTTCTCAAGTTCAGCAACATTATGTACACATCCCTAGCATAAGAAATAACACAAACTCCCTCTTGTTCTAAATTGAATTACAACTACCACACTCGCTTGTGTTCCAAAAAAAAAAAAGGACCAACAAAGATTATGGAGAAGATTCAACTATAATATCAAACCCAAATTCGTCAATACTAAACCTCAATATTCGTCCCTCTCCATTTGCATTTTAAGAAATAGATTTTTTTTTTTAATTTAACCCCAAAAGACCATAATGACAACATCCAAGATTATAAAAAAACTCGCTCTCTTAGAATGCAATCTTAAAATTGGAGATTGAGAAGCATACTAAAAAACAAGAAGGTCAATACCAACATCAAAGCTTGATCGACAACCCAATAAATGTAGAAAAACATACTCTCTGTCCCAATTTATGTTACATTTTTTTATTTCTTGAGATGTGCGAACTTTAGACCAATATTTTAAAATGTCTTTTTTTTCATCACATTAACGCGAGACGAATTACATCTTATAGGACTAAAGTTTCTAATTTCAAAATTAATTCAATTATTGTGGGTTACAACAATTGCAGGAAACGGAAGTAAGTAAATATTACAAATTGCTAGAAAGGATAAACTAAAGATTACAACAAACTGGAATCAAGAACGTTACAAACTCCTTGAGATTTGTTGAGTCGAGTGATGACACTCTGTCTTTAAGACAAGATTGTCCCGTATATAACCTTTTACGTTGTCGGGCAATAGTCTCCCAAGATACAACAACAACTTAAGAAATGAGCAAAGGAAACTCAAGTGTTACTCTTGAAAAACTTTGATTATAGTAAACTTGCTAGAGAAGAAGATTTCAGAAAATTCTGTAAGTGTTGAATAATTGAGCCAAAGGCCTCAATTTATAGTGTAATGAGATGACCCCTCAACTAGCCAACTAATGGTCTTTAATAGTCATGTAATGACACTTATTGAGGGTTACATTCAGCCAAATAATGGCTCAGCCCAAAAGTCAGAACTTTCCATCTTCCCGTCGCAGCATTCTGCCTCCGAAGCGCCGCGGCTCCCGTGGCTGAACACCCAATTAGCGTCGCGGCCCTTCGCGGCTCCGCGGCAATTTCCGACTCGTTTCATCTTACCCTTCGTACACTTCTTCATTCGTTTACCAACGTAGAATACTTGTCATTTGGCCAATAACCGTCCATCATTCTATGTCTCAAACGTTTCACTTACGTATCAATATCTCTTTCACTAATGAAATTTGTGATACTTGGCACTATGTGTGCACGTGTGTGGAAACAATGTTTCCGACGTACGGGGCCAATTGTTCGAGTCATAAATAATGGATAAACTTAATTCTACATTAGTAAATTTTCAACCATTAATTGTGGGTTACAAAGGCTTCATCTTTTTTTCATCACATTAACGCGAGACGAATTACATCTTATAGGACTAAATTTTCTAATTTTAAAATTAATTCAATTATCATATAAATTGAGAGAGGGAGTAATATAATACCTGATTGTTTGGCATGAGTGGAGAGAACAGTGAGGTACTGAACGTGTTGAGGGAACGAGAATGAAAGAGGAGGAAGGTTCAAGAAGATGAAGATAAGAGTTTGGGAGTGAAAGAGTAAGCAGACCCACATTCAGTGCTAGACTCAACTCAACTGTGTAGTCACACTTACTCGGTCTGGTAGGTTCCATTTTCTAGCTGGTAGTAGAGGAATTGTACTCATCCATAACACCGACTTATAGCTTTTCACTTATAATTTAATAAAAATTTGCGTGGATTTTCTACGGGTTGGTCTTTCATTTTTGAGCCTCAATTCTCTAGTCTTTTAATTTTTCTCTCCATTGTACCTTTTTTCCCATGTTTACTAAATCATACATTTTGGATTCGAATCTTCACATAGTCAAAAAAAAAAAATAGTAATGTAAAATTTTCATAAAAATTATATTTATTTGACAAAAGTTATATAGAGACTATGTACCTCTATGTAACTAGCCAGATAAGACATAATCTTAATGTTTCAGCGAAACTTTAACTTCATACATAGTTATATATAAATTATACCCCTTAAAGCATTATCTCTATATAACTTTGGCCGAATAGACATAATTTTTATGAAATCTTATCTTGCGGCTTTTTTTTTCTTTTCGAATCTGTTGGGATTCGAATTCACAACCTATAGGTATTTTCGGAGCATAATTACATAGAAAATATGCCCCTTAATGCATAATGTCTATATAATTTTTGGCCGAATAGACATATTTTCTAATGAAATCTTGTCTTGTGATTTTTTTTCTTTTTAACTCTGCTATAATTTGAACCCACAAACTCAGGAGTATTTTCGATCATATTTTTAAGTGAAGGAAAAAAATTAAAAACCACCAATTTAAGGGGGGGAAATTGAAGACCACTCTAAAATAGGGGCAATCGTGTTAATTGCCCATAAATCAAAATAAATTAAAAAATTTAGCTTATAACTTTTGACTTAAAACAAATGCTTAAAAATATTTTTTTATTATATTCAAACACTACAAAAGTAGTTATAAGCTATTTCGGCTTAAGCCAATTCAAACAGGCTCTTAGAAATGTATGCGCCCGGCCACGATGGAAGAGGGTTATTTTTGCACGTTAACGGAGAACAGAACTAGAGGAGTAGTTTTTGGTTTTCAAACCCACTTACTTTACTGGTTAAGTTCCATTTTCTCGTCGTTCGTATAGATTTGTACTCGCGTCTCACGATCTTCATGTATTTGCACGCGCCAGGACATGGTGGAAGGCTCTAATAAAGAGGGATTTTTTTGTCACATTTACCCCTTGGTGTAGCTTTATTATTCCATATTGTATTTAACATTTTAAGTAAATCATGTAATTTTGGGGTCTTTTTGGTAAAGTGATGAATTCATACCATTTTGCATTCACTTTTGCCTTACTATTATTTCTTCATGTTTACAGCTACATTCAATCTTATTTGAGTTGGTTATGTAGTAGTAGTCCTACTTACGCGGCAGTTTATAAGTGATTAAGTATACAGCTTCTTGTAATTTGTTGATTAAATCATGGTAAAAACATGATTAAAAGTGAAAATATATTCAATAATAACTGCTATAAAATTGAAGATTGTCACACTTGGCTACTTGAGTATTGAAAAAATATATTTCATATTTAGCATTTTAAGTTCATATATTAGAACGTATCTACCACTCTATAACTCTACTGTAAACGCCTATGTGGACTTAGCAATAACTTGAGTTCTCTATAATCATAAATTATAGTTGAGAAATCAACAACTAAATATGCAGAAAATAGACTACATACAGGGTTGGCTCAACATACTCGGATGCCTAAAGTCAAATTTTGATGAGAGCCCTAACTTTTCTAAAAACTTTTCATATATTTTTATTATGAAGTTTATTTTTCTAACCGGTGCAATCAACATTAGTAACAAATATAAGTTTTTCTTCCCCTTTTAATTAAAATTATACTCTTTTTCTTTTAAATACTACCCCCCCCCCCCCCCGTTCAATTTATTTGTTGATTTTCGCTTTTCATGAGTTAATTTGACTAAATTTTGAAGTTAAATTGAATTAGATTAACTCAATATTTTAAGATCAAAATTTATATATTTGAGATCTACATGAAAAGTACTAATAAATTACAACTTTTTTCATATCAATTTGGTGAAAAATACATTTTAAAATATTGATCAAAGTTCATGCTCGAAAAACAAAAAATATCACATACATTAGAACAGATGGAGTACTTATTTTTTGACTTGATATTAATAAACATATTATTAGTAAAAATGAGGCCTCCAAAATTTGGGGCCTAAAGTTATTGCTTTTGCTGCTTTACCATTGAGTCGGCACTGGTCATATAGTAATTTAACTTGGTTTAGACTTTAGATGAATTTCTTCATTTGAGTTTGGGCCCTTATTATGCACAGGCAACATCCCACTAATCTGAAGGGATGACATAAATGATCCTTTTTATATATTCAGCCTTTTTTACTTTAATTCTCTCCTCTTCGTGAATTTCTAAAATCAAATGGTTAGGTCCTATCAGGGAAAACAAAGACTATATGCTTATTTAATATCTACTTTTAGTCCTGTAATATTTGATTAAGCACTTTTGGTCCAATATATAAGGATTAGAATTAAAATTTACCTAATCAAGGAATCAAAAGTGTTATTTATCCTAATTTAAGGAGAATAACATTGTTGGTCCTTCCGTTATTGATAAATGAGTTAATCCCACTTTACCCCCTAATATTTAAAGATTGAGAAACGATACCCCCTTCACATATTGAATGGAACGATAATTCCCTTATATACAATATTTTTCGGTGAGAATTCTCTTTTGAATAAAAATCTTTTTTCTTTTTCTTTTTTAGTAATTGTTGACACAAAAAAGTAAAAAGTAAAAATAAAAAAAAAAGGCTGAGGGAATATTTTTGGCGCTGTTTGTTTTCCTGCATTTTTTTCACTATGTTAATTTTTGAGATGCAGAAATCACTTAGAGAAATAAGTAAAAATTTCACTCATCGGAACACCTAAGCCATCTGGAAACTAAATAAACTTTTGAAGGTGAGAATTGATTTCTTTAATATTAAAGTATTACTCCATATCAATAGCTTAAGACTTGAACACTATCAATTATTCCAAATATATAGCTCTAGTATGCAAGGAAAGTTAGTACAACTAGCTTAACAGAATATGTAAATGAGAGAATTCATAGATGACTCAAAGGCCAGAGGTAATGTAAGAATGGAAAATTAGGTAGACAATTGATATGCAATTAGAGCCCACAAGTTTGTTGCGCATGTAGATAAAACGAATGTCACGTAGCTTGAGATTTATTAACAGATTATTTCAAGTAGTTATTATATCCTAAAAGGCATACGTTATTTTTAACGGAATACGTGAATGGAATAATAATAAGCATTGTATATTTCGTATTTTAATTCTAGAAAGAAAAAAGATTATTATTCAAAAAAAAAAATTCTTACCGTAAACTATTACATAAGGGAGTTATCATTCTCATTCAATATGTGGAGGGAGTATGTTTCCCAATCTTTAAATGTTAGAGGGGTAAAATAGGATTAACTCACCGAAAAATATCGCATAAGAGGGTTATCATTTTCATTCAATATGTGGAGGTCGTATCATTTTTCAACCTGTAAATGTGGGGGTGGGGTGGGGTGGGGTGGGGGTAAAGTGGTATTAAATTTTGATAAATATTAATTTGGTCCTTGTGATATAGATGGGGCTCAACACATATAACCTTCAATTAATTTAAATATATGCTTTTGATCCCTTTACATAGGAAATGTGCTATATTTGGATCATTCTTAGATGTATATTATCATCAAATATAGAGTAACAATACAAGTTTAACATTATAATTAACATGTGCCTAACAAAAGAGTAAAACAATCAATAGTTCTGAAAATTTATGAATATTCGTAAGCAAAGGGGATCAAAAGTACTCTTGTGCACCTACGTCATTCGGCTCGCGCGCAAAAGGTGGGGCACAATTTAAGTAATTGAAGGTTAAATATCCTTAATCAGATATGAGAATTAAAATGAAACTTTATTAATAATTAATGGATCAAATGTTAATTAATCTTAGAATTTATTCATGAGATATAACTTCGTTATGTGTATAATAAGTTATGAGAAGTAGGTTTGTTCATCGGTCAGGTCGGATTGGATTTAGCACATATCAGATTATAATTTTGGATTTCGAATTTTGTAAAGTGCAATTCGAATTCAGAATTAAATTAACCTCGGATTGGATCATATTTTTAATATTTGGTCCAGATAGACAATTTAAATTTTCGGATCAGATTGCACACCTTATTAAGATCCATATACCACTGTTGCAGCACGCCAACATCCCAACCCCTAGTTCATAATCTTCTTCAACCAATGTATAATAAAATTCATTAAATAAAATCATCAACAAAAATAAACTTCAATCATCAACAAAGTAAATTGAAATCCCAAACAAATGTCTAATATCCTAAAATGAAAATATAACATTTTATATGTATCCATATATTTCAGATTTCGGGTCGAAATTGATTTAAAATTATATCAACCCATATTCGAAATTTAAAAAAACATATCCGAACCAAAATATCCAAAATTCAATCCGACCATCCGAATAACATGGATCGATTTCAAATTCCCGGATATATCCGAACCGTGCACAGCCAAGGTAACGTTGACGAGAAAAGGTGAACAAATATTTTTATTAATAAATAAACGGAGAACCCCAAGTTTTCGGAATATAGTATGAATTGTAATGACCTAACTTACCAAGCTCAATAAATATTTCCACCGTCAGCTTATTATTACTCTTGTTCCCTTCTTTACTCTTCTTCTAGGTTGTACTATCTTATCTGACACAGTAACTAATTCTAAAAATGTATTTTAGAATGTAACTTTAATTTTTTTAAAAGTCAGGTATAAAGAACTTTTAATACATACTAATTTTATTTTCAAAAACCGGTACTCAATTGTGTCATTCATTTTAGAAATAGGAGATAAACGAGCAAAAATTGTGTCCAAGGAGTATTCTCATGAGGTTACAAAAAGGAACATCAAAATAATATGCCAGTATCCCAAAATTTACTGGACCTTATATAAACAAACAAAAATGCTAAAAGGAGAAATAAAAATGAAATGAAAAGAAAAATATGCCAATGTTATTGATTGTCAAGGCTAATTTTTTCTACTGTGAACAGAACCCAGCCTAAGAAAAATCATATCATCTTTATAGCTGTGATCCTGTAATAAAATTGTGTTAAAAAAACTGATCTTGCATGTAACTATTTCCTCCTAGGTAATCTATGCTTCGTATTATTCACAAAGCTAGGAAGGAACCACAATGGCCATATAGCTAATGGACAGTTGGGCTATTTTCGTGGACAAGCTAGTCGATGTAGTCCTCTTTATTAGAATTTACTAGACTAGATACATTCTCTTCATCAGTGGCAACATCACCCAGAATTGTATCTTGTGTCTCTCCATCATCGTTTTGGATGGGAGACTGATCTGCTTCTGCTTCTGGGGCAAGAGGTCCTTGAGGATTTCCAAAAACAGTGCTAAATATGTTTCTATGGCATTCATCGCAAAAGTAAAAATAAGTAAAATGACCCTCATATAAGAGCCTATGTACCATCGCATCTGGTAGGACTCGCTGCAAAAAATCACTTGTGGATGGCGGTACCACCATATCTTCCATCCCCTGATAAAAATTGGAGATTTTAATTACGCACGAGATAAAGACACATGTTGGTGTGAATATGTACATGATCACGAGGAATTATCTTGAATAAGGGGACCGAAGAGGATAGTAGACTCATCTGAAGAAGATAAACAGGTAAAGGTGATATGAACCAACCTGCCATACATGTATTTGACCAAGGAATCCAGTCAAGATTTCTTCTGTTTGACCATATAGAGATTTAATCCAATGTAGAATACCCTTTCCAGGACGTTTCCTCTGTACTTTGAGATCTGCAGGGCTAAAACCCCAATTTGAAACCTGTAAGACAGCTTCCTCCACAAACGGTTTTGCGTTTTTCTGTCGAACAGATTCTTCTAGATCTCTCTGCCAGAACTCTTCAAACGATGGGTGCTCCAGCAAAGCTTTATCCTGGAAAGGTTAGTCATTTTGTCGATTAGGATATGTTGATCTGGGAAAACAAATGTGCCAAAGCCACTCAACCTCCATAGAATCTCTTATAAAACGATGTTATTTTTTAACTACAAATAAAGGGGTAAACAACTTTTTAGTGATTTGATTTCTCTTTATCTTTTATTTCATTCATGAATCTACCTTAATAAGATGTGCACGATACTTAATGGTATTACTCTTGTTACACTATTTCATAGTTGTTGGTCAAGAATCAAGGTTACTCACTCTTATTCCAAGTGACAAGGCAAGCCGTGTTTCGATCTGGCCATGGATTCCACTAAGGAAGCTTCTACGGTAAAAGTAAGGAAGTAGTCTTGGAAACTTCCTAGCTAATATATACATGGCTTTCTTCTTTGTTGTCCATTTCTTCCACATTTTACTCTTCTCCTCCTTGGTCATTTTTGGTTCGTATGGATTAACCATTGGAGCAACCATGACTGCACCTGCAAATCCACTCAGCAATTAGATTCAAATGAGAGAATATGAAGTGAACCTAAATTTTGTTTTGCATGTATTTGATATAGAGTTGTAAAGTCTCCGACTCTCCGTGATAAACATCAAACATGTTGACTGTGACAGGCTGACAGCAGCCAGCTAGATGGCTAGAATGATTTATCTAAAGATTCTTGCATGTGCACTGGAGAGGGGAATGACATACAATTTGCAAAAGCAAAAAAAAAGACCATCTTACCTGCAATCCTGTCAGGGATGTATCTAAGGGCAGCCCAAGCATGCATACTTCCACCAGAGTATGCCACCACCCAGAATTTGTCAGTAACATTGACAGCATATGATAAATGTAGCATATCCATGGCTGATGATTCAAGGTTCCTGGAAGGATGAGGATCACTTTCTCCAAATCCTGGAAGATCATATGTTACCAAGCGAATACCATATTCTTCCGGTAGAGAAGTCTTGATGCCAGGTATTCCTGCTTGTTTTGGGAAGACGCACACCATTAATGCATATGCAAAAGCTTGTATAAATGACTAGCAGAATTAACCACTTTGATCTATGTTTGTTCGCAATGAAAACAGAGAACAGGAAGAAGGGAAGTATAGCAGGGGGACCAAGTATAGCAGGGGTGACCATACATAGTGTTGATTGGAAAGGTTCAAGGGCTAATATTTAGTACAATACCTGCAAGCCGAGACGAAAGAAAAGAATGTGGAGCAATCATAGAAAATCTAGCCAGCTCAGCAGGAACACCTTGCTGATGATAAGCCAAATGTCTACCGTCTGGGAGCAAAATTCGACTAGCACTTGGATGATGCATATATACTTTCTTGACCAATGGAGTTGGATATATATTATCATTACTTGCAATCAGCACTGCAGATTAGCTTTTATCAGTAATTGTATAAAGTAAAGGTATAGAAAGGGAGAACATGAGCAGCAAGTCCTACGAACACGAGGACATTTGCAAACACAGGTGGTTTGATCAACAAATGAAGGGTATCAAATTATCAACCCACTCTATAATCAATTTTTCACAAATTCATGTGGAACAGCGAGAGGAACTCAAGTTTTTTTGTAGCATTCCAGTCCTAATAGGAAAAATGACCTTGGTGAAGCTCAAATAGTAAACATGAACATTATTTCAAGCCGCATCGTAAATATTAATTGGTTGCAGCACATGAATCTGCCAATTTTCCACTCCATAAGCTCTGGTGTTAAAAGTCAAAAAGAGAAGCCGTAGATGTTTGATTTATGCACACAAGCCTTACACATATATCAGACTCATGACCGTAGTTCCTGCAGATTGTTGACCAATATGTTTCATTTTTTATTCCTTTTATAACAACCTACTTTATTAATCAACTCGGTTACTTAAGATCCAGAGTATAAGAAGTCCTCTTTCAAGTAAACTTAGAGAATGCTTGAAATTTTACAGGAAGTTAGAAGTTGAAAAAAGCGGCACTAACTTCTAAAAGGGAAAGAAAAGGACGAAGATTTTATTCGACGCCCTAGACAATGTTCTAGGATTTACCAAGACGCAGAGAATAGGATTAACAAAGGCAATATTAAACATTCTAAAAGCATCATCAATAGCATGATGATGTTAGCTGCCATAAAGACTTCTACCATTTGGCAACAAAAATAAAAGAAGTTAGACGGACTAGATGGCATCCACATCAAATAGACAAATACTATGAGTGCCTCCAAATACGTGGCAAAACTAGTTAATGCTAGAACAATCTCAGTTCTTCACTCCACCATGGTAGATGGAGTTGAATCCTTGTGTCCTACAGTGACTACAATCAGAGAAGCGGCCTTCTAAATCTACAGTCTGAGGAAGGACCCTCTAAACCATCTCACCAATTGAATACTATAGTCATACAAACTGGTTCGACATTTCTGAAATTCAACCAGCGAAGACTATAACAAAAGTCAAATGAGATTGTTAATGTTGGATTTGGTGTTGTGACATTTGACCCAAATTATCTCCTAAAGTATTGATATGAATGTGCAAGTATGTTGGGACAAATGTTGCACAACATTCGGACCAACATTTTCGGAACAGATTTTGCCTTCACGCGATGCAGTAATATTTGTGTAAATATTACTATGAGTTAAAAATGACTTGGCAAGGTAAAAAAGAGCTGGTAAAAAATGAGGAGGCCCAAGTCAAAAGTTGTTGCTTGTTGTGAGGATCAAGCCAAAGCTGTTGAGATTATTACTCCCTGATCTTCTCCAACCAATCCCACCAGCAGTCCACCTTTCCCTCAACTTCCACAACTGATCGATGAGCTTTTCAAGGAAGACCTTCTATTATAAATAGAGAGGCTACTACAGAGTATGATATCCAGAACCAGAAAGTAAAAATACCAAGAGAGCTCTCGGAATTTCATCTCAAAAATCTGGATAATCAGTGTTGACCGAGTGTGTTAACAACATTCTGTCCAACATTACAATTGTTGTTTAGATTCTAGATTAGTTTTGTATGGAGCGATTGTAATGAGAGGATGTCTATGTCTACTTAGTTAGATTTTACAGGCAGAGGTCATCTGCGACTTCAACTTTTAATTCCTTTCTGTTTTATCTTGTAAATCTGTAAAGAAAGAAATTTGTATATTTGTATATAATATATATACAATATATTTGGTCATTGTGAAAATTTAAAACATTTGTGTTCTTTGAATTTACGCTGCATTTACTCTTCAAAGTTTTCTGTTTTGCTAAAGTGTTGTTACTGGTGTTGGACGACATAATTTCCGACATTCGGAAACAGAATTGGCATTCGAGTTTATTTCATTTTGTTTTTATTGCTGCATAGCTCCCTTCAAGTGGTGTCAGAGCCGACACTTAACACAATAAGTGTTTGGTCCTGTTGTCATAAGCTATGGATCAAGCAAATCCAACTATTGGTAGGCTTACTATTTTAGATGGATCAAATTATGCCTATTGGACGATTCACATATGTTCTCATATCAAATCAATTGATGTTAGGGCATGGAGATCTATAACCAATGGGTATGTTGTTCCAATGTTGCCACCGGATGAGTAAGGTGACATTCTTGTTACACCTGAATTCGAATGGACTACAGAAGAAACCAATAATGCTAGCTTTAACGAAAAAACCTTAAATGCAATTTTTGGATGGATTGATATGTATATGTTCAAACTCATTCAAAACCGCCCCACAACTAAGAATGCATGAGATACTTTACAAATTCATTGTGAAGGTAGCTCAAGTATTCGTCGAACAAAGCTACGCATGCTCATGAGTACATATGAACGTTTAAGAATAGAAGAAGCGGATGATATTAAATTTTATTTTGAAAAGTTGATTGACATCTCAAATGAATATCAAGTGTTTGGTGAACCATTAACCAACACTCAACTTGTTGAAAAGGCTCTCCGTTCTCTTCCTGGAAAGTTCAATTTAAAGATTTGTGCTATTGAAGAAACTCACAATCTTGCCACAATGGACCTTCATACCTTAATGAGCATTCTCAAAACTTATGAGATAGAACATCGAGAATCAAAAGAAATTGTATAAAAGCAAGAATGTGGCACTTCAAGTTCAATCCTCGGAGAGTCAAATCAAAAAAGAGGATGAAAATCTTGAAGAAATTGGTGATGGTGCAAATGTTGCCTTACTCACTAGAAAATACAATTCGATGGTGAGGAAGTTCAGCAATGAGAGAAATCAAACTAAATCTAAAGAGCACCAAAACCAAGTCTTCAATCAAAAACCCACTAGATTCCTTACAAATGTACAAAAAAGAAATCAACTACGAAGAACCAACTCAGATCGTACCAAATTTGATCCCAAACAACTTGAATCTGTGCAGTGTCATGCATGCTCGGGTTGGGGTCACTATGCTAACGAATGTGCAAACACTCTTAGAAAAATTGGTAAGAACCTATGAGTTTCTCTTAGTGATGATGAAGGAGAAGAGGAAGGAGATCGTGAAATTGATAATGTTGGCTACTGTTTTCGAACAGTCTCTATTGGATAATGAAAATGTTGTATACAATGTTGTCTCAGATGATATGACATTTGCTCCAACATCAGCAACGACATCAACATCCTCAGCGACATACGAAAGGTATGAAATCATAGAATCCAAGCAACTTGACAAAAAGGTAAAATCTTTAACTCATGAGAATTTAGTATTAAAAGGCATGATAACCCGACTTGAGGTTGCACTTACAAAAAAGGATATTGAATTTGGTAAGATCCATGCAAAATTGGATTTAGCCGAAGCAACCTTCCGTAAGCTCAACACGGGGACTTCGAAATTGAATGAGATACTCAACTTTAGTAAACCTTCACATGCAGGAATTGGGTACAAAAAATCTCTTGAAACCATATGCTCTAATCTCTTTGATAAAAATGAGAAAATATGCTTTGTAAAATAAAAAAGGATGAATAATAGGTTCTCATGTATGTCAAAGAATATGAAGTTTGTGTGTCATCATTGTAACTCAGCTGCACACTTAAAACTATACTGTTTCAAACTTCAAAATTCTGTGAGCAAAATGTTGCCTAAAATGTTGTCAAACATTCCGGATAACAATCGAAGCAACATTTCTGAGCCAAAAGGTAAATTATGTTTTAAGAGAATTTGGGTTCCTAAAAAGGATGTAACATGTAATGTTGCTATAACTGCATTAAGAACTAACATTTCAGGTTCTTAGTACTTTGATAGTGGATGTTCTCGCCACATGACAGGTACAAAAGGTTTCATGTACAAAAGGTTTTCTAAAGAACTATGAGTCATTCAATGGAGGAAACGTGACTTATGGAGGGGGCAGTAAAAGCAAAATAATTGAAAAAGGGATCTTGGATGTTCCTGAATTTCCAGCCTTAAGAATTGTCTTACACGGTGAGGGCTTAATGGCTAATTTGATTAGTATAAGTCAACTGTGTGATGACGATCTTTAGGTAAAAATTTAATAAGAATGACTGTAAAGTTACGAATGAAGCAAATATATGTGTCATGACAGGTACAAGAACAGGTGATAATTGCTATCTTGTTGTAAGACAAGAAACATGCAATAATGCTAAGGTCGATGACAACTACCGCAATTTAGAAAAATTGATCTCATATGAAGCGGTTAGAGGCAGACCTAAACTTAGCCATAAAGGTAAAACTATATGTGAAGATTATTTGAAAGGTAAGCAAACCCGTGTCTCTCATAATGTTGTCCAACACGACGGACAACATTCAGGTACGTCTCACTATTTTCAATTGCTACATATGGATTTAATGTGTCCAACTGAAGTAGACAGTCTAGGAGGCATGAGGTATTCCTTTGTGATATGATTTTTCTAGATATTCTTGGATATATTTTTTGAAAGAAAAATCACAAACGTTTGACATGTTTAAAATCTTGCACTCTAGAATTAGAAATTTATTCTATTCTCCTATTTTTTGGATTAGATCCGACCACGGAAAAGAATTTGAAAATAGTTTATTCACAAATTTTTGTGAGAAAAAGGGAATTTTCAATGAGTTTTCTGACCCCAAAACTACTCAATAGAATGGGGTTGCAGAACGAAAGAATAGGACATTGCAAGAAATGGCTAGAGTGGTGCTTAGTTCTAAACATTTGTCAAAACGTTTATGGGCAGAAGCCTTGAATACTGCTAATCACATCGCTAATAGAGTCTATTTAAGGCAAGGAACAATGATGACACCCTATGAGAATATAAATGGAAAGAAACCAAACTTGCGTTACTTTCATGTTTTTTGGTGTATTTGTTATATTTTAAATGACATAGATCATTTGGCAAAATTTGACTCTAAGAGTGATAAAGGAATTTTTGTTGGCTATTCACAAAATAGTCATGCTTATCGAGTATACAATCTGAGATCCAGAACTGTACAAGAGTCTGTAAATGTTATCTTTGATGATCTTTATGATGTTTCAGGAAAAACTATTGAAAATAACATTATAGATACGGTGGAAAGTCCACAGATTGTAGAAGAATCAAATATTGCCACAAATATTGCCACACCTGAAGCAACATCCGAAACAGCAATAGAGACCACAGAGGCCACAGATGAGGAGTCAAGTGCAGGAGTCAAGTGCTGAATTGTTAGACCAAGTTCGTAGGGACCCTCATCAAGTATTAGGAAGAAACATCCAACGGGCCAAGTGATAGGGGGAGTTTTTGAAGGAATTAGAACAAGAGGCAAAGAACCACTCAACTATAGAGAAATGGTAAGGTATGTGTGTATGTCAATCATATACCAAGAGGTTAGTCTTTCTAGTTTTATATCTAGATTAGAACCAAAGAATGTTGTAGAAGCACATAAAGATAATTTCTGGATACAACCAATGCAAGAAGAGCTTGTACAATTTTCTCGAAATGAAGACTGGGACTTAGTTCCATGTTCAAATAATACAAATGTAATTGGAACTAAGTGGATTCTTAAAAATAAATCAGACGAATCGGGAACAATTGTTAGAAACAAAGCACGTCTAGTTGCACAAGGTTATACTCAGGTTGAAGGAATTGATTTTGATGAAACATTCGCACATGTAGCTAGAATCGAGTCGATTGGACTTTTACTTGCTATTGCTTGTTGTCTGAAAATTACTGTACACCAAATGAATGTAAAAGGTTCCTTCTTAAATGGTTATCTAAACAAGGAGGTATATGTTGAACAACCAAAAGGATTTGAAGATCCTCACAATCCACACTGTGTACAAGCTCAAAAAGGCTTTGTATGGGTTGAAATAAGCCCCTCGTGCATGGTATGGTCGTTTAACTAACTTTCTTCTTGAATTTGGTTTTAACCATGGCGAAGCTGATCGTACTTTGTTTATTAAACGACACGGTGTAGATATTATAATTGCTCAAATCTACGTGAATGACATAGTCTTTGGATCGACTTCAAGTCGTACCTAAATTCATCTGAAGCTATGTCATCGACATTTGAAATGAGCATGATTGGGAAATTAACTTTTTTCTTAGGCTTGCAGATAAAGCAAAGTGAAGATGAAATTTTCATCTCACAGAGTAAATATGCCAAGAATCTAGTTAATAGATTTGGTTTGGAGAACGCTAAACAGATGAAAACGTCAATAGGTTCATCGCAGAAGGTATGTAAAGATAATGTTGGTGAAAATGTCGATCAAATATTATATCGATCTATGATAGGTAGCCTTCTTTATCTTACTGCTAGTCGCTCAGATATTATGTTTAGTGTTTGTGCACGTTTTCAAGCATGTCCCGCTTAAATGTCGTGAAACGTAATATTCGATGTTGCTGGCACATGTGAGTTGGGAATCTGGTATTCCAAAGACACTAATCTTAACTTAATAGGATTTAGTGACTCGGATTGGGCTGGAGATATGGATGATAGAAAAAGTACAAGTGGATGATGTTTTTATCTTTGCAATAACCTTGTTTCATGGTATAGTCGTAAACAAAACTGTCTCACTTTCAACTGCTGAATCTGAATATGTAGCAGCTGGAAGTTGTTGCTCTCAATTAATATGGCTACGACACATGTTAGACGACTATGGATTTACTAGTAACATTTTGATTTTGTATTGTGATAATTTGAGTGCTATAAATATTTCCAAAAATTCAGTTCAGCGCTCACGTACAAAACACATTAATATTAGACATCACTTTTAAGAGATTTAGTCGAAAAACAGCTAGTTCAAATTGAACATGTTGACACTCTTCATCAACTAGCTGATATTTTTACAAAAGCTTTAGACCATGAGAGATTTTCTAGCTTGAAAATATCTCTTGGTCTTTGTAATCTATAAAAAGGCATTTTTGGTGAATGTCGGCTGAAATGTTGTTTAACATTTCGGGTGACATTTACCTATGTTATATCACTAACTGATTATTGTTGTTGTATGGTGCATAATTTTTTGTCACACAAGCATGATCCTTAAATAAGAATATGTTATCAAAGTGATATATATATATATATATATCATAAAAAGTGAGTATCAAAATAAGACAAAGACTTTACAAATATTTGGCAACTGTGAAAAATGGGCAAAGCCCGTAAAAAGATATTGTTCCTATACTATAGAAGTATCGAGTGCTTCAAAAGAGATTTGAGAATACCATAAAAGTATTCTTATTTTTTACACGAAAAATTCTTTTATGTGTGTTATATGATTAGACCAAGAACACGATGGAAAAATGTTACATTGATCCAGTGGTCAAACTCATAAAGTGCATATAAAAAGTGTTTTGGTTTGTTGCCAAATTTGAAAATTCTTGTGGGATCAAAATACTTGTGTCGTCCAAAATGTTGCTAACATTGTTGTTGACATTTTCAGAATGTGATATGTGTTGGGATGTTGTTCCTATCTGATTTTTGAAATATCATATTTTACTCCCTATTATATGCCTTGTTTAATGAAATTTCGGAATTTAAAATGATAAGATTAAATTTTATTCTTACCGTGATGTTTATGTTTTATCCCAATATTTTAGGTGTAAGTTATTGTGTAAAATTGAAATACCTAAAAAGAAGAGACTTTTGTTGCTAAGAAAAGGTTTGTCGTGTATATAAATATTCCTCTCATTTGCTATTATTTTATCATTTTCAATTTTCCCATAAAAAATGGAGGAAAAATCACATCGGGTATACATCTACCTACCTAACTGATGGAATCACCAAACCAAACTCCAATCTCTATAAGAAACCCTAACTTCTCAAAACCCTCTCCCAAATTTTCACTAATGGAAATATCACCAATGTCAGAACAAATGTCATCCAACATCCACTCCAACACTCTAACGAGCACAAGCCCTCCAATGAAAACGGAGGCTTCCGAGCACAATCATCCCTAGCAAACAGAACAGTCATCCACTTCCTCCAATCTCCCAGAAAACCCATGTACAACAATAGTTTTTAAAGGTTTTGATGAACCTTTAGATATTAGCTATCATGGAGATGATAATAAACTCTATAGATGTTGATGAAACTATTGATGTTTCATCTTTGGGTAAAAGGCCAAGGTCCTCTACATTCCCTACTTGTCGATCGAGTAGAGTTTTTGAAAAAACAGTCCAAGAAGGACCGAGTAACAAAAGGTTAGATATGAAACATCTATACCCTCTTACTCGAGCAGTGCAAGTGAAGATACGGACTATGTGCTTTCAATAGAGGAGAGTGAAGAAGAACCATCTGCTTCAGTGCAGCCAAATATGCCTCAAGAAAGGGAAATCCCAGACGACACTCCTTTAAAACAATTATTTCCAAAGGGAGTTCCCAGACCTGCAAAGTCGAGTGTTGCCACAAAAGAGCTCTCGGAGTTTCATTTCAGAAATCTAGATGACTAGTGTTGCCTGAGTGTGTTGACAACATTCTGTCCAACATTATAATTGTTGTTTAGATTCTAGATTAATTTTGTATGGAGCGATTGTAAAGAGAGGTGTCTATGTCTACTTAGTTAGATTTTTCAGGCAGAAGTCATCTGCGACTTCAACTTTTAATTCATTTTCGTTTTATCTTGTAAATATGAAAAGAAAGGAATTTGTATATTTGTATATAATATATATACAATATATTTATTGAACATCATAAGTTATATTGTATATATAACTTATAAAAATTTAAAACCTTTATGTTCTTTAAATTTCCACTGCATTTACTCATCAAAGTTTTTTGTTTCGCTAAAGTGTTGTTACTAGTGTCGGACGACATAATTTTCGACATTCGGAAACTGAATTGGCATTCGAGTTTATTTCATTTTGTTTTTATTGTTCCATAGCCCCCTTCAGAGATAAATCAATTCTCTAAGGTGAGAAAATGTGAATTGTCCTCGTCTTTGGAATTCGAGAATCAGGATGGTTTTCCAAATGCACTCTTAATAAGTCCTGCTTTTTGCATCAACATAGTTAACAATGAGTAAGAAAGGCCAAGCACAACCACTGAGATTCAAACTCGTAACATTACAATTCCAAGTGCTGCCAGAAGTTGTCTCCTTGGGACCAAATTAACAAGTCCTAGAACGATTCTAGGACAACATACCCAGTGTAATCCCAACATACAAAATAAGAAGAGAAAGTTTATCAATAATTCATCCTACATTGCCTTAAATGCAAGCGATATATAGAAGCTAAACTACAGTTACCTGCAAAAGCAATAAATAAGACAAAAAGTATCACACTCCAAGCATGAGCAGGATCACGATCTTCCGGCAAATATTCATTCAAAAAACTCAATCTCCTGCACACTTTATAACACGGCACTCCAACTTTCCTCACAAGTATCAAATCCTCTTTAATCACACTTTGCTTCAACACATCTCTCACTCCTTTCCCAAACTCCACACTCATCTCCGCAAATCCTTTCGCAAATTCCACCGCATGAAATTTCCAATTCTCCGCCGCAGCCGCCGTCGTTGCAACACCGATTCCGCCGCCGTAACAACCTCCGACGGTGGAATACCTCAAATTGTCACCGACAACAGTAGCTACGCTTTCTCTCCATGACGACGACTCGTGGACTTCAGACATGGAAAAAAAATTATTCAACAGCGTAAACTGTAAGCTCCCTCTCTCTCTCACTCACTATATAAACATATATATCTATATTCCTCTACTTTGTACACGTACATGTATATATAATTCTACCCTTACGTGTATGAACAAAGATGTGTGTAGCTATTTTGGATTTTGTTTTCGCCATTGATGATGAAAAAGTTGAGGTTTTAAGTGAAGGGAATTGTGGGGTGTCAAAATGTAATTAGAGGAAAAAATAGGGGGTGGTAGGTACAGGTAATGGATGGATAAAGGGCTGAGATTTAGCCACGTAAGGAAGAGCGGCGTAAGAAGAAAGTGGAGTGGGAGTGAGGGGGTGACAGTAGTGGTGGGGACCTGTAGTTTTTGGTTTTTTTATTTATTTTGAGATTAGAGAGAGTAACCAATGTTACCTGTATTTGCCGGTAAACTTTCGGTTATAGTTTTCTTTTCTTTTCTCTTCTTTCTTTTTGTTTCACTCTATTTGCTAAAGTTAGCTAATGTATTTTTTTAGAGCCTGTTTGGCCAAGGGGTTAAAAATATTTATTTTGGTAAGTATTTTTTAAAAAAGATTTTTTTTGAAAAAATAATTTTAGCGAGAAGTAATTTGTATTTGGCTAATTCATTTGAAAAATATTTTTTAATAAACAGATTGTGTTTGACTAATCTTCTTAAAAAAAAAATTTGAGTGTCAAATTATCAAAAGGGACAAATATCAATGATTATTCGACATCAAAATTATTTTATAGAGAAAAATTATTTTAAATATCTATATGAAAGACTTAAATTAAGTTTTTACCTTTTATTTAATTAAAATTTTAAAGTTCATATTAAAATGTTCAATTAATATAATATCAACATGGTGATTTAAATATACTAAAAGACATCAACTAAAATAAAATTTAACACTATTTCAAAAATTAAAATTCAACACAAAAATACAACCTAAAATAAAATAAAAAATATTAATTATAAGATAATTGATTAATGAGGGATATACTTGGTAAATATATATTTATGATAGAGATATTTTTGTCTTGAAGAAAATAAATTTCTGCTTTTGCATTTACTTAAAAGTAATTTTACTAATTGATCAAACACCTCAAATAACCAAAAAAAAAAAATCTCAGAAAAAGCGCTTTTGATCTCAAAATCGCTTGACCAAACAGGCTCTAATTATAGTATACATTATAGTATAATATCTTTATATCAATCAATATAATACTTTTATACCATTAAATTATCCTTTATTTTCTTATAGTGAGTACTATGTTATTTTTAAGATCATAAATCTCTTATTTTAAAGAAGTTATATATAAATATTAGACGATAATAACAATAATATATCTGGTATAATTGTATAAGTGAGAATGATGGGTACGCAATCTTACCCCTACCTTGTGAGGTGTAGAGGGGATATTTTTGATAAACTTCGGCTCAAGTAAAACATATCATAAAATTTAGACGTGACTTGATAATATAAAATATATTTTACACTAATATTGTATATTATAATGCAAATAAGTTTGATTAAGTCTTTTTCTTTTCCACATAGTTAAAACTTAAAAGTAAGTAAAAAAAAATTATAAACATATTTAAGTTGTTGGGATTAGGATCAGGGGCAGGCGCAAATCACGAATTCATTTGAATTTATTAGCTTTAACATAAATTTATATATTAAAAAGTTTTGTAAATAAGCACAAATAATTTTTTTTGAACCCCATAAATCAAGAAAATTGTGATAGAATATTTAAACTTGAACTCATAAAATTTAAATTTAAATTGACCGTTAATTTAAATTAGAATTTAATTCTTGTTGTCATGCTTATGTGTGTTATTTTCTTAGTTTGAAACTTATTTTGGACACGTATAGTCTTACTCATTTAATCAAATGTCATTTAAGATGTAAACACTACACACTTGTTATTTTATTACTTATTGTTGGTTGCAATTTGCAAGATAAAAAAATAGAAAAGGTAAATATAAATTAAATCGACAAAAAGATAAAGTAAAACTGAACTGAAGTTTAGGATGAAGAGAGTTAGAATTGAAGGTGCTTTCTGGAATTCCAAGCAACTATCATTTGGATTCAAGTTATATACAAAAATAGTAAGAGCATTTTTCAAATTTAATTTACTATAATAAAATATTACTTTATTTTTGCAGGTTATTATATCAAATTTGTAATAGATATTTAATTATTATTATTATAAATCATCTTAACCTAATATCATAAAAAATCTATACATTATCGGAACATAAACTCAAATTATTGTTCTTTGCTCTTCACAAGCAATGTTTAGTTAATGAGTAAAAACTCTAGTTCCGTCATGGTGGTATGAAATATTTTCTCTTTAATGAGCCTTAAACGATATAAATTCATATTGATTGAGACTAGAAATTAAATATCAAGTATCTGATGAGAAGCAAAGGTAAAATTTTTATTCATAAATTATTATTTTTCAATCTTTATAATTAACAAATAGCTATTATCGTGAAATTTCAGATTTTATAAGTAAAATTTCAAGACATTATGGAAGTTTCACTTATAAAATTTTAAAAATCATAAGAGTGACTATTACTTCTACTAGAAAAAGAAAGCAATGTTTTAACAGCAGGGATAATATGGTCCCCACCTTCCGGCATCCTAAAATGGATCGTAACATGTGGATTTGCATTTTTATTTGACTAGTATATATATATCATTATTAATGCTCTATAAGATGTTCATAATTTCCATATGTACTTGAATTTAAAACAAGACCGAAAGTCCATGGTCCCCTTAAATATTATAAAAATACTAAACTGGTCATCTAGAATGAAATTGATAATCAACAAAATACATTATATATGTCTTTTTTATGTTTATTAACAGCTGTAGAATAAAAACATACTCTATATGGCATTATTATTATTATTATTATTATTATTATTATTATTATTATTATTATTTCTATCTGACAATCAAATAATTTTTCTATTTGACTGCAATTTTTCTAGTAATGTCATAAGTATTTTTAACTATGAGAAATTGATCTAGGATACTAGTACTATGTAACTTTTATCTTCAATGTAATACAATAAATTGAACGCATTAATCTTCATACTTCAAAATTTGTTACTCCTATTTTCATAATTTGTCACCCCTACTCAATATTAGTGTATTTACAGTTATGTCATTTATTTCCGTCTACCTAAATACTTTACTTTAGTGGACAAAATTAAAAGGATGGTACCTACCTAATTGAAATACTCAGAGGTGCACGTGAAATGACTTGAATACGATGTAAAACCCGTTCGCTTTAGCTGATTAAAAATATAGTTAATAATGAAAAATACTTTTAAAATGTTGAAGCTTATTTTTTTAAAGGCAAAAGTACAAATATACCTCTTAACTTTGAGATATAGAGTACATATCCTTCGTTAAAAAAGTGATACATATATACCCATGACATTACATAAATGGTGTAATTATACCTCTGTTATTACACAAACGATGCAAATATACCTTTTCGCTAACAGGTTTTAAAAATCTGCAAGCTTATTTTTTAAAAAAGTATACCCATTTTTTAGTAGACTTATTTTTTTAAAGTCACGTGGTAATTTTTTTCTGGTGGATCGGGTCTGGTTCGTTTTAAAAAAAATATCTCTGTGGCTTTTTAAAAAATAGGTCTACCATTTTTAAATGAACCAAATCCAACCCACTAGAAAAAAATTACCACGTGACTTTAAAAAATAAGTCTACTAAAAAAAATTAGATAGACTTCTTAAAGCCACTTTTTAATTAAAATAAGCTAAATATTTTTAAAAAAAATATTCATGTCACGACCCAAACTGGAGGGCCGCGACGGGCACCCAGACCTTACCCGCCGAGCACCACATCTACACTCCACCCTTAATCATATTTAACACGGTCTGAGCCGTGATATATTACATAAAGTTCCAACCCAAAAGCCCCAACTTATCCATTTATATACCAAGGCCGACAAGGCCTTACATGGCAACTAACCACAGGACACCTATCTACAAGCCTCTAAAGAGTAGAACATACCACGACCAGATCGCGACTCCGAAACAAATAGAGTGTTCCGAATACTAGTTGAACCAGCAACCTACTAGCGAACCATCACCCTCTCAATATGAACCTGCGGGCATAAAACGCAGCGTCCCCCGACAAAAGGGATGTCAGTACGACTGATGTACTGAGTATGTTAGGCATAAGAAATAACATAGCAGAGATATATCATAGTCTGAAACAGGAATAGCTGAACATCGGTAAATGCCTCTGAGGCCCTAATACACATGCCTAAATGTTATGCATATACATCAGCCTCTTCGTGCATCTTCCTTACCACAACAGCCTTTGCGAGCATCATACCATATATTGGTAAACGAATGTATGCATGATGCAAATGCGACATATGTATATATATATATATGTTAGTATTTCGGATCGTGCAACCCGTCCCAATAAGCCACACATGCATCACATCATCACATTACATCACATCATCACATCATATTGGCCTCTTAAGGCTCTTTTGTGATAATTTGTATCAGCTGCAGGTGGTGTGCGTATATAACGCCTTTCCCTTTTCCAATATCCCTTATATATATAATATTTACCATATAGTAACGTGCATAGCACAAGTGGTCTAGGGTAATATATGAAGGCAATGCAAATGAGAATGCATGAATGACAATAACACATCCTGGCCCTATATCCTTGTACCTTTGACTAACACTGTGAATATCATCATATTTTCCGTATGCCTCAATAAGGACTTAGAAACATACTTAAAAAAAACTTTTAACATAAGAGTCAATAACATGATTATTCTTAACTAGTTAGAGTAGAGTACTTTATGAAACAATATTCCGGTTATGCTTGTACATAGAATATGTCAAAAAGAAAGAAAGAGCCTTGCATACCTTGTTGTCGAAATTTTTTAAGTTCCGCGGGTCCTTGTAAGCTCTATGAATGATTATCTACATCATACGGATGATTTAAATCATAAACGAATCTACATACTAGAAACATATTCATTGAGACATTCTAGCGAACACCTTGAACGCGTAGAACCTATATTCCTTCTATATCGAAACCTATGCATGTAGGGGAACACCCAACCCTCTTAATCCTTCTTTTTACTGCTACAATCTCCCAAAACAATACCATATTTTTACATGCAACCCTAATTTTGTACAAACAGCCCCTATAACACTCATTAGCATAGCATTATCAATAATCGTCTTAGAATGAAAGAATCATGTTCTGAAATTGTATAAACTTTAGGAACAAGAAAGATTACATCTGTTAAACATAGCGACGAGAATCGTCGGAATCGTCGGAAAACCTTTGCCCAAAACAACTTCCGACAAGCAGAAACCGCAGAAACAGGACCCCAAAAAATCGACTCCCAGAACTCTTTCAGAAACTCTGGATCTCTCGCTTGACTTCGGAGTGTGCATGCTTGTCTAAGGAGTCGATTTTGCTGGAATCAAGGTCCAAAACGCCACGAATTTCCCCCTTTTTGGTTGTGCGAAAGCTTACGGAAATTCTCCCAATTTGGTCAGGATTTCAGCGATTATCAATAGAGACTCATCCCTTCTAATGGAAGTGTGGCAAGCTTTTCTATGGAAGGATTTCTTCAGGAGTGTTAAGGATTGAAGGGGCTTGAAGAACTGAAGGCTTTGAATTATTGAGAAGAGAGAATCGGTCGAAGGCCTATGAAGCTTCCAGCGACCCCTTTCTCTAATTGAGTCATTGCACCGCTGCTTTAAAAGGCTACACGTAATTCTACCGAATTTGGTCCTCCGCTTATAATTAATTAATCCCACAACTAATTAATTATACACACAATTAAATTCCTGATCCTGATTCACTTAAATTCTGACGACTTATAAAATCCTCTTATTCCCAATGTCATAATTCCTGTAATATGACACTAGTCTATAACCTTTGTAGGGATGTACAACTATTATTATTGATCCCCGTCGTCACACTTTATAAATCCAAAATCATTTCGGGATCACATCCTTTTGCATACTAACTTTCTTATTAGTGTAAGTAAGCGCAACATAAACTTCCCGGGGTCCGAGTCTACTTGTCTATGTTTATGTGTTCAACCGCTACCCGAAAATATGGGGTGTTACAATTCCATCAGCAAAAGGGTATATTTGCATCATTTGTGTAACGACAGAGATATATATGCATCACTTTTTTAACGAGGGGTATATCTATTGTATATCACAAAGTTGAGGGGTATATTTGCACATTTTTCCTATTTTTAATAAATAAACAGTTATGTATTTAGATAGAAGTGATAAATTAATAATAAGTAGCTAGTGTGTTTGATAAAAAAAATAATTATAACCATCATTTTTATAAAATGACTGAAATCCTTAAAGTTATTTATAAAAGATATAAATTTAAAAGTTTTTTTTCCATACAAAAGGATGAATGATGAAAATAAAATAGAGAAATAAATTAAAATTTTTATATTTTAAGAAGAATATTCTAAGACTACAAAAGATATTAGGGACAAAAACATAAAAGATTTGATCAAAATTAACCGTACAACTTATAAGCTGTAAAAATGTAAGCTAGAAATGACGAACTTATTGTTTTTGATTGCTTTTAATTTATTAACAATTTTAATATTTATCAAATATGTAAAAAAAAAAAAGTTTGATGTACTAAGCTTTCGCTATGTGTGGAGTTCAGAGAAAGTCCGGACCACAAGTGTCTATTATACACAGTCTTACTCTGCATTTATGCAAGAAACTGTTTTACGGCTCGATCTCATGACTTTTTGATCACATAACAACAACATTACTATTTACGTCAAATATGTAAATAAACTAAAAAATACTTATAAATTAATTTAATCAGCTTATAAACTTAATTGCAAACACATTCACGTAAGTGTGAGTGAGAGCTCGCGTGAAACTAGAAAAGAGTAGTTGCAATAATGAAGATAAAAGTGCTTAGAGTAGAGGTGGCGCATACTGAAAAACTGGGGATCTAGTATTAAAGAGCGTAACTTTTGGGGAGTAAAATAAAATAACGTAGAGAATGAAGAAAAGGAGAATACAATAGTTGAAAAAATTCGCACGTGGAATCTATACCATTGTCCATACACACACTGATACGCAATGATATAGGAATAAATTAGGTCGTTGTGGTGGTCCAGAGTAAGTGATGCGAAACACAGACAGTAACCATTCCCAATATCCCCAACTCATTTTTTTTATATTCAGTTTTCCGACTTACGTCAGACTAGATAGATAGCAGTTTCGGTCCTTCAGCACTATTATCAGTAAATCGCGAGATGTGCATAAATGACCAGGGTTTGAGTACAGAATAACTAATATCACCTACAAGGTCATACCCAAAAAGGGAGCAAATTGCTCCCACCATGATTCAAACCCACGCTGCAGGCCTCCAACTGAATTTTAAGTTCCCCTCTTTTGTCATACATCTCACATCCCCAACTCATTTCATTCCATAAAATATAGGAGTTGAAGTGGAAGAAGGAGAAAAATGCAACTTTACCTGCATTTTTTTTATCCCCATTCCGGAGGAACTATAGTATTTTCACACTTTCAATTCAGTGTGACTCAAAAAATGAACCTATCAATCGTGGGTGGAGTACTAAGTAACCCTCACTTGTCTAACTTTACATGCGTCACATGAATTATGTAACGAAAATCATTTTTCAAAAAAATCGAGAAAACTTTTCTGTTGTTTGATTATTAAAAAAAATACTTTTTTATAAAAAAGGAGAAATAACCATTTTTGTCTAATCTAACCTCCTCGTTCCCTCGAAACAACAAGGGACAATACATGAATATTCCCATGTTGTCCATCAATTACGCCTTTTGGATTGTTTTAATTTTTTCCTCTAATTTATCTAGTTCCTTCTAGTCCCCTTATAGAAAGAAAATTGATTTTTGAATTCCTTTCACGCTCGATTCGTCACAGCTATAGTTTTTTTCTATCTCGTTTTTTGAACAAATACATTTTGACATATTCATCATCTAAAGATATATTTCCTCTGTCCAAAAAGATTGTTCTACTTTCCGTATTAGTTTGTCCTAAAAAGATTGACACATTTCTATATTTAGAAACAATTTAACATTATGAGATTATTGACAGCTACATAAATTTATAAGGCTTGTTTTGGACCACACATTTCAAAAGTCTTCATTTATTTCTTAAACTCCGTGTAAAGTCAAACTAGGTCAATCTTTTTTGGACAAAAGAAATATCTTTTATTACAATAGTTACATAACAGGTCCGGATAAAATGCTCGATAGGGCATGATTTCTAGTATCATAAGTGTTTCCTTATAGCAACGTCCATGAATTTGATTGATTACTATAACTCATAGAGTGTTTCCTTATAGCAACGTCCATGAATTTGATTGATTACTATAACTCATAGGAAAGAAAAGTGATTTATGAATGAGATCAAATATACAGCATTTACAGACAAAAGTATTCGATTATTGAAAAAAAAAATCAATCTCACTTATGAGCGAAAGTAGGATTATTTTCATGAATGGTCATTTAATTTTTACGTTGTTATACTAAAATTAATAAAATACTGGAGTATTTATATGATGGAACTACTCAACCTCCCTAAGTATTACGAAAATTACAAAACTATTTTCTTATAACCATAAGGTTACTCAAATTTGCCTACATATATATATCAAGAGGAAACAAATGACTGGACAAGTCATTTTCTATGATACTTAGGTAAAATTGAGTAATTCTTCTGTTACAAGAAAATTATTTAGTGCCTTAGATAATACTTAGAGATAGTTGAGTAACTTTTTATTTAAACTGTGGTGCAATAAGTAAAACTTACCGACCATCTGTAAAATTATTGGAATGAAATTATTTATCTTTTAATTTCGTTTTACTTGCTCTAACTAACATCTGAAACTCTAAACATAGTCAAGATGCTAGTGCATGGAACTTGTAGTTTTTATTCTTGTTTGTCTTCTTTTTTTTTTGTCTGTGTGTGGCGAAGGTTCGAGTAGAAAAAGGAGAAGAAAAGAAACATTGTTCTCCTACTCACTTATCTATATTTTGTAGAAATTTCCTTTTAAAATTACGCATTATTCAACTCGGGAATACTTTTTCTTCTTCTAAGATATGATAATTGCGTCTCGCTCATTCATTATAGATTTGTTTTTAATTTTTTCTTCATCTATTTCTATAAAAATAGTAAGCTTTTGTCCTTATATTGGGAGATTTATACTTCTCTCGGTTCACTTTTACTTATCGATTATGTTAAAAATAAATTCACTTTACTTGTCCACTTTAACGTATCAAGTAAAGACAAAATAATTTCTTATTTTACCCTTAACATTAATTATTCATTTTAAATCATTTTTCAAGTCTAATGAAATTACACACCAATTAATATGAATATTATAATAAAATTTATATTTTATGTATTAATTCTTAAGAGATGTGCAAATTCAAAAGTGGACTAGTGAAAATGAACGGAGGAAGTACTATGGTTCGGCCAAAAATAAATGTAGTCCCCATCCTAAGCAAAGATGATCACCTAATGAGTCAGCCTGACTCATCCTAGCTATTTGAAAAGTATGGGAGCATTAATTTTATCCACCTTTATAGAGTAGGAAGATAGAACTTATTGGTTTCTCTTCTGTGGATTATATTTAACTCTTAGTACTAAAGACTAGTAGTATAATAGTATTGGTTGGTGAAAATTTCACTCTCTAAAGAGATTCAATTCTCACTGTTCACTCTCTTGATCTCCCCCATGTAATAGAAAAAGAAATTCAACCAGACACTTATAATTATTTACATTTGGGAAAAAGGTTAATAAATAATTCTTTCTGTCCGATTTAACTGATTTGAAAAAGCTACTATGTATTCCTTCGTTTCTACTTCAAATCCTCTTTTACTTTTTCTTGTAAAAAATTATAGTGTTGGAGTCCGTTTGCACGCACCTCGAAATTTATGAAATAATTTGTTATCTTCCACCAACACAAGTATCTGGTTACTCCATCCACCACCGCTTGGACAGATGCGTAGATACCTCCCCACCCACACAAATATGAATACGTCCACAGGACTTGGACAGATACGGAAAATTTGAACCTGAATTTCATAGTTCTCAACTCCTTCATTGACCACTAGGTTGCACCATTTTTTAGTACATTTTGACTTGATACTATATCAGTAAAGTCAAGCCTAAAGGCACCTTTTAGACAGAAATCAACGATCTAACGTTCTTTTACCCAAAAAGTCATTTCCGCTAGGCATTTAACAATGAATTGACTTCATACAATAACTTCCCTAATCCAAGGGCTTATCCCATGATATTACCTTCCCCAACTCGACCATAGAGGAAGTGCCAGATCAACCATCAACGTTCCTTGTGATTTTAGGAGTTCAGGATAGGACTAAGTTTAACCAAAGATGCTAAATAAGCGCATTCATTGTCCTGTTGACTCTGTTAAGCAAGAGGACCCTACTGATATCAACCTATGTTGCTCTGACTTTTCAAAAATGGTGTCACACCCGTGTCAGATTCTATAAAAATGCACTACTTTTGATAGATCCGACACACCTGTTGATATCAATATTTTTGAAGAGTCCGAACAATATAGATATCGACAAATCTATTGCAACCCTATCAAAGTCTATTCCATTGCTGCAAATTCTCTCCCAGAAAATAACCTGTTGACAAGCAAGCCAGAAATTGGAAAACAAAGACTGCCGTCGACAAAGACCACAAACTAAAATTCCGCAAGCATGTTGAGAATTGGAAATGTAACTTTTCTTTGCATAAGAGCAACAGTTCAGCCACGAATACAAAATGTTGCATTAAACATGGAACTTCATCTTGACTGGGTAATATTTCTTCAATCGGCATATAATAAAATCCAGGACGTGCTTTAATACACTCAGAACTGGATTTATTACATTGAATATTTTGAGAATCCATCTCTTCTTTAGTCAACAAGCAAGGATATACCAATCATAACATTCAAATCAGTAAAACACTAGTCGCGGTTAGAAAAAAGACACAAGATTAACACCAAATGGTGAGAATTCCAGTATCAAAGAATTCAAGAGATCTTCAGTAATGGAATTATGATATACTTATCCACTCAAGACATCTTTTGCCTCCACCCAGAGGCTACATTTGTGTCAGAGCCAAAGTACATTGTAGCAGTTCACATTCTTCAAAATACCCCAGTATTTGAAATGACAAACCAATTGGTTCTTTCCTTATTATTCCTAAATAACAGATGAGCTCAGAGAATCCACCCCACAGGAGGATCCAGAAAACTGTTCATGAAGCCAACTAGTAGCCCCAGTAATCATTTCGAATTTCATCATCAAATTTCTTCTTTAACTCGGGATGCTTCTCAAAGTATTCTTCTGCTGTCATGGTACTGAGTTTTTTCTGTAAATCAAAACAGAGCTATGATTGAATATGCATATTAAGGAAGAGAAAAATAAATTGATATGCCTATTTGGAGATAAAGGAAATTAAGGGGCAACTCTGCATCACCTTCAACTCTTGCACTTCAGCAACTTCCTTTTCTAATCTTTCAGATTCCTTGAGAGATTGCTTCTCGGCCTCTTTCAGTTCCACCAACTGCAGTTTTTTACAAATAATTTCTGGAGCATGAAACTTTTAACTATATTTCTGAAACATGCAATTTTAATTTAGCATCAACACTTGTTTGATAAAGAAAGAAAGTGTATTAAGTGGCTTTTACAACATGCACACAATATAACCGGAAACAAGTATATACGTGTCTACTGTAAGTATCAAATCTGATGACAGTCAATTAAAAATCTAGATGTGAAACATGTAATCCAGAAGATGATTTTTGTATTTATATAGTATTGTTATCACTTTGTTAAATACCTTCAACCTACTTTGCCTTTTATTCAATTTGGAGAAGTTGATCCCTTTCTGTTAGTGGCTGACTACGGACTACCATCTTAAAGAATTTAATTAGCACAAAAGTAAAGAATTCAGAACAAAGAATTCAGTTCAGAGTATTTGTTCAATTGATAGGACTCTTATCTTACAACTTCTTTTTATAACAGTGGTATCTTGGCTAACTTGGCGCACTTAGACTACTACATCGGGCACCTGCTATCTCCCACCACCGACACAAGTACCTAATAACTATGTCCACCAAGGCTTAGGCAGATGGAAAAAAATCACTCAGCATTTTTTATCTCTACTAAGATTTGAACGTAGTCTCTAAAGTTTTCACCCACTTCATTGACTGCTAGGTCACCCTTGGGTGTATCACCACTATACTAGAACGACCGCTATCTTACAACAATTATTCTACTAGTATAACAACAATAATACAATTAGGAAACAAGAAGAAATTACAAGACCAAACGACCAGGGAAGAGGGGAGTAGTATCATGATTTTCCTTACCAAGGCATCAAACTTGGGTTTGTATTGAGGAGTAACTGTGTCCTCAAACTTGGGGATCTCAATGCCTGCAAGACAACATTGTTCAAACCATTAACTCCAGACGAGGATACCTTAGTTTGAAGGAGTAAAATAACATACATAAGCTGAAACACTGTTAACTCACTTCAGATAATTGCAATTGCATCTTCCAATCTATATTAGGCATGACCGCCATAGATCCAAAAGTGATCGAAGGAATTGCAACAAAACAAGGCTGTCTAGACTTCAACAATCAATCAACTAATTACAAAGAAAATTGACAGGAACAGGTAGGTAAAATTTAGCTCATGAAAAATATAACCCACTTTACCCTCCCAGATTAGGATAGGTTGGCTGGGCATATATTCATTGGTGGGTTATTTTGGTATAAGATTGCAAGAAAAAATAAGCACCATCCACCTCCAACCTAACAATTGTGGGTTCAAGTCACCATGTCATCATATAAAAATAAAAGGAAAAATTTACGTATCCAAAACAATATTGTGGAACAAACTGAGGATAAATGAACAAGACCTAGCAAGAATTCTGATTAATAGGGAGGAGAATAAATTGAAATTGTTTTTTCCATATTTCCTGAACTAAGGGAAAATTAAGGCTCTTATTAAGCTGGAGGACATACGTATTTCAAACAGGAGCTATGGCTTTGGTCCGTCAGAAAAGGAAAAATGTGTGAAATTTGATTTCTTTCACTTCCAATTGTTTCATTGTTAAGATATCGTTATCTCCCTCCCACAAAGACAGGAAATTAACAAACAAGAAATCTATTAAGAGGGATCAAGAAGGACAAAAAAATTCCTCCAAGAATTTAGTTCAGGAGACAACTAGAATCTCTTCATTCTGATTCGATGAAATATCTTGAATTTTATGTTGACTTCCTAGGTGTATGTACATGTATCAATCAAGTGAATTTTGTGTTGTTGGGATCAATTCAATATAAGAGAAATGCAATTCAAGTCGGTCTTGAAAGAACTCACGGCTAGAGAATCGCAGTGCATTGAATCATTGATCAAACACAGTGAAATTTGACTCAACAAGCAAAAAGAGGTCTAACAATCTTTTATAAACCTGGTCAATGGTCAGCGATCAGGATGCAATGCAAGAATTCTAGCGCGCATAACATTAGCTTGATGGAAAGGTTGCAGCTGATGTTGGTCTTACTACCTATTGCTTCATGGTTTGTTCACTTTATAACAAAGTTAAGACTTAGTTTTCTAGTGTGAAAGGTTTTTACATGACCTTGCAGTTGGAGAGGGAATATCTCCTTAATTTGGGTCCAAGACATATTTGCGAGTATAAAAAGGAGACAAAGTTTTAAGCAAATCAACTAACTCATCATAACCATACATGAGGATACTTCATGCTCGTTAGATCTTCAGAATTTTGCGTCAGACCTCAAGTTCAAACCCCTCTGTTAATTTCAACTCCCTCTCACCCCTAGGTACTTAAAGCATAACTTTTCAAATCTATTACGCTCATGCTGACAGCCAAAATCCAGATTTTCTCTCAGTTCTGTCGAGGTATCCAAAACGTATGCATCTGGTGGACTTGACAGCTACACTAAGATATTAAGTCTTTCACATACTTCACTCTGAGTAAAACAGAAGATAAAATCTTTCATAGCCAAGCAAATCAAAGTAATAAACCGGGAGTCCTTAGG
Organism: Anisodus acutangulus; assembly: GCA_029783415.1. Classification (NCBI taxonomy): domain Eukaryota; kingdom Viridiplantae; phylum Streptophyta; class Magnoliopsida; order Solanales; family Solanaceae; genus Anisodus; species Anisodus acutangulus. The sequence continues at coordinate 30,342,763 of CM056493.1, forward strand.
TCAAGGTTAGATCTCAAGAGTACACTTGGTGCTGTGACTTAACTTTCATTACAAGAAATTCCTTTTCTTACTAATTCTTTATCGTTTATTAATTACCAGTTAGTTCCCAGGAACAGTTCTATTTTCAGATGATTCACCGTTCACAGCAGAACAGGATCCAACAATTTTTTTTTGATAAGGTAAAGTTTAACAGGATCCAACAAGTTCAGGCACCTCACTTAACCTTCATTGCTCTAAACCTTCTCGACTGTGGAAAATCAAACATTCTTACTCGTCCTAACTTGCTAATTAGACACCAGCAAGAATATTTAGCTTTTAATAAATTAAAAAAAAAGAATAAAGAAAGTCCTCTAACTCTGGAATGTTGAGTAAATCTAACAACACATGACAGGGTCAGGCAGCAGTAAATAATATACATAGATAGACCTTATTAAATAACTGTTCCAATACTAGATAGTAAAATTCTTCAAATTATGCACCACGTCAAAGAACAAATATAACCACACAAGCACACATCATTTTTAATAATCTTCATTACAGCGAGAAAATGGAAAACGATCTCTTGTCTGACAAAATAAGTTGCACAATTAGCTCATCCCAGAAGCTCTTCATCCTTAGCAATTACTAGTGATGACCATGCACACAGTAATCACTACATTAAAGTTCAACACTCTCAAGAAGAGGCATTCTTCAACAAGGACTTTGGCATTAAGTGTTTGGAAATATGCAAGAAGAGTTAGACATTTCCTTTTAGCAGCAATGATTTGATTATTTTCCATACATACAAGGAAACAAAGATTAGAAGCAAGAAATCATGTGCTTGTTTTCTCTAAACTGTGCTAAAGAGGAAATTAATGATCGTATTTCTTACTACAACTCTTATAATGCTGGATGCTATCACCAAAGAGACTACACAAGAGACAAAGTAAGGAAAAGATCGTAAGCACAAAAAGAGATTTGATGTTCCACATACTTTCATAGGCCTCTTTGTACATGTCTACCAAGCGAGAACCAATTCCTTTCCTGTAGTATTCCCAGTTTATGGGCTCAGGCTCCTGCATGATCAAGAAGCGAAGATCCCTTCTGTGTTAAGAGGCTCTGACTTTATCCAAGTCCCAATAAATTAAACATGTATTGAAAATACTGGTCACTCAAAAGTGTAACACAAAAACCAGAAACCAACGAACAAATCTAACCAAAAAAGATAGGCATGATTCATCAGTAATGCTACACTACACATATTGGATTAGGGAATTCTCTAGTAGTCAAATTTCAGAAGTATCGCTAGTCAAATCATAAATGCTGCAAAGTCTTATAGAAAAAAGACAGAGCCTTTCACTTATCATAAAAGATTTTCATTCACACCGCCCTTTCAACAATTTCTTTTTTGCATCAGTGAATCCAAAACGCTACAGAACGGCATAGAGAATCTTTTACAGTACAAAAATGGCTGAATTTGTAATGAAAGATTGGCAAGACAGAGGTCCTCCCCTTTACAAAAAGTCAACTGAAATATGGTCAAGGAAAGTTGGCATATACAAGTATTCACGATACAGCACAATATTCAACAAACACCAAGCTCAAATCATGCAGCCAAGTTTGCAATGTCTAGTTAAAAACGACCATATAAACACTACTCCACATTACAAACGCAATCAAAACATAACGAAATCAATGTGGACCTGGCTCGCACAAGAATATATAGCCTAGAGGCCTAGATCTACATAAAAACGAAATCATTGCGTTGGGAGTGAAAAAGAGAGAGGACCTGGCTCAACTTGGTTTGGAGTTGGGAGTTGACATCATCGAAGGCACGACGGAGATTAGAGAAGTCCATAATGAGATGATTTATAGGCCACACAAATGTTTATCATTTGTTTCAAATCACAAGTTTCAAAAGTCTTTCGTCCTTGTTAAATTCAGTGTTCAATCAAACAAAACTACATAAATTGTGGCAGATATCAATCACCAAACCATCAAGCTAAGCACAGATGCAGTATGAAACCCTAGATCTACATAAAAACGTAATAAATACATAGCGGAAATGAGAGGACCTGGCTGAACTTGGTTTGGAGTTGAGAGTTGACATCATCGAAGGAACGACGGAGATTAGAAAACTCCTTGCGAGCTTCATCGGTGACGAGAAGCTTAGCCATACCCTCCCAATCAATAGTCCTGCCGGCTTTGAATGTCACATCGGCGATCTTCTTCACTGTTCCGCTCATTTTCGATCTCTTTTTTCTCGCTATCGTAATGTTTACGCTCTGTTCGATACGATACCCCAGGGTTCCCCTATCCTCTGATTTTTTTTATTTTTTTTACTTTAATTGTGCTTTAAATTGTGCTTTCTGGTTCTTTTTTCTTTTCCATCACTACTATCACTAAATTTGGGATTGTCTGAATAACCAAAGTTTGAGAACAGATAAACTGATATACCTGCAGGTTCTACCTAGAAGAGAGCAAATTACTCCCATCAGAATTCGAACACACGTTGTAGGCCTCCAACTGAATTTTAAGTTCTTCTCATTTGTCATCCAGCTATGCCCCGAGATATTCTTTTCCCCTTTTTAGTAGCACGGGATTTATGAGTAGTCCTTTTATTTTTATTCTCCTTCCCCCTTCTCAACTACGAAAAAGATCGAGAGGGACCCGAAAGCCCCAAAGAACGGTGAAGCACTTCGTCTATAGGCATTGTAGAAAGGATAGAATATGCGCCTAATCGTTCTTCTCGAATCGCTCCAGTACGATGGACCGGGGGGGTCCGCCAGAGAAAATACAAGAGTTCGCTCCACCGCGAAAGATCCTAGAATCAACCACGACTACCATTTGCGGTTCATTTTCGTTCTCTTTCCTTTCTCCTCAGGTAGATGGCAGGCTTACGGAAAGACCAGATGCAGAATAATAACTATTTTTGTGTGTTGGTACCCAATTTTTGGTTGTTCAAACTAATATGTATTCAGAGATAATGACTATTCAATTGGCTGCTGAAATATGTGTGTAGGGGTGAGCGGGTCCGGGTACCCTAACTTTTTTGAACTACCCGGACCCTACCCAGTAAACAACCGATTCCTAAATCGACTACCCGGAACCTACCCATTACAATCATTACCCAGAAACTACCTGGACTCTGCGGTTCCGGGTAGGTTCCCGGGTACCCTGTAAACCTGTGATCGTGCTGACTGCTGAAAAGTTTCAATTTCATACTTCAATGTTTCAATTCCAAGAACCTTAAATTTAGTGATAGTGAGCAACTACAACTAATATCTTAAGAGGTTTGCAGTCCAAGCAACTCAAATAATTTTAACTAACATGAAAATGTTATCAGTTGCAGCAAAGGATGAGAGACAAGAGCTTCAGAAGCATTTGTCCGATAATGCATCACTCACATAAGCTCATCCATCAGTAGCCAATACTACAGTAGTAATTCAAAAAGAAGTTTCAAGGAGAGACGTATCGTGCACAATAATGGTACAAGAACCATTACATATCACCACCAACCTTTCTGATAATCAACATGAGGAAGGGAGTTATGCCTCTCTTTTAGCAATTAAATCCAGTTGGGAATTTATGCTGGCAACCAATATTCTTATAGGACTCCCTTCTACATTTCTTGACATATTCTCCACAGTACTTAAAATAAAGCCAAGCAGTTGGTGTAACACGTCATCACAAATGAAGAATACATTACAAAACTCCAAATAAACAAAAAAAACAAAAATACATCTTCTAAAGAAACAAGAGACGCCAAAAAAATTAAATAAACGCCCATAAATGCCACACGTCCACTTGCATACTAATCCGCCATTATGTCTTCCGTGACACAACTAAGTTGTACAAAAATAAAATGAAACTATTGTGAGATTCAAAGACAAAAGATAAGACACAAAAATAAAAATTCTAAATAATCCAAATTCATAAAACAAAAATAAAGAAAGACTTAGTGACTTACCTTCCTCATATTTTTCTACATCTTCTATAAATTGCTCAACACTAATGGAATTTGAAGAAGAGCGCAACCAATCTTGGCAACAAATCAAAGCTTCCACAAATTTAGGAGTTAGAGAGTTGCGAAATTGATCAAGCACTCGGCCAGATGTGCTAAAAGCCGATTTCGAGGCTACCGTGGATACGAGGATGGCTAAGATGTCTCTAGCCATCAAACTGAGAACCTTGTAAGTCGACTTCACATCATTCCACCACATCAATAATCAAATGCTTCATTTTTGGGCTCACGAGGACTACTAAGGTACCTTTCCAATTCAGATCTTAAATCCCCACCAAATTCATCTTGGTCATCCTGGTATCAATCTTTGACAAGTGAAGTTGGATCAACAAAACCAAAAATTTCTCCACCAACACTGTCAATAGAGCCTTGAGACTCGTCCAATGCACTAGAATCAACCATAGAAGAATGATTTTTGTCATAGAATGCAAAAAGACATTCCAATACATTCATTACCTTACTAACCATCAGTTGTATTTTAGCATCATCAACACCAATCCTTCGACAACTCCAATTCAGAAATCTCAACTTATATCGAGTATCTAGTACTACGGTTATCAACACCGTCATGTTTGTTCTCTCAATACTCCCATAATACTTGTCAAATTTGGCTCTCATTTTCGTAGCCATCGCCTTAAGGTTTTCATTATTATTTTGGCTTTCACATTCAGTTAATGTTGAAAATATGCTAATAACTTCATGAAAATAATGGTTAGTTGTCACATAGAGACTTCCTGACATCCTAATAGTAGCCTCATAGAAACTTTTCAAAAATAAAGACAACAATGATGCATTTTCCCAATCCTTATCTTTCGGGACACCACAATCAAGCTCAGTCACAAAAGCCATATCATCATCTTCAAGTCTTACAAATGCTTGTTTGAACTTACTAGAACTTTCTAACATAAGATATGTAGAATTCCACATCGTACTAATATCAAGACAAATAGAGCCCTTATAAGTTATGCCCTCTTCAGTTATACAACTTTGGAATTGTTGTGCTCTACTTGGGGAACTCCTAACATACTTAACTGCAGCTCGAATTTGACTAATTGATTCACGAACCTCACTCAACCCATCTTTCACAATCAAATTCAATATATGAGCTGCACATCTCATATGAAAAAACTCACCCCAAAAACAAGAGTATTTCTTAACTTGTCCTTCAAATAAGCAACTGACACATCATTAGAGCTCGCATTATCAACTGTAATTGTTGATATACGATCTCTAATTCCCTACTCAATTATACATTTTCTACCATCTTACCAATATCCCTACCTTTATGGCTAGGCATAACAACAAAGTTTAGCAATCTCTTATACAAATTTCAATTTTCATCAATAAAGTGAGCGGTAAGACATAAGTAGCTCAAATTTTGAATGGAAGTCCAAATGTCAATGGTGAGAGCAACCCTAGATTTAAGAGATGACAACTTATCTTTTAAGCATGAGTTTTCACAAACACAAAGTTTCATGCAATCCCTAGCAACTGTGAATCTTGAAATATGCTTAAATAAAGGCTGTAATGCTGACACAAAACCCCTAAAAACCTTCACGTTCAACCGTTCTAAATGGTTGCTCATCAATAATAATCATCCTAGCCAACATGTGCCTACAAAAATCTTTATCATATTTTCAAGTGCTAAGCATATGCTCATTATCCCCATTTATACTACCTTTAAAATGAGTACCAATCAATTTTTGCTTCTTGTCAATATTGTGAGGATGTTTTTTGCAACTTCTCAAATGTTTTCCACATGGATGAGGTACCATTGTTAACACTATAAGCTAAGCTTTCATTGCAATAATTACAGATAGAAACAACATTACCAGTTTTCTCAGATTTTGTTGCCTTTTTTTTCGATGGTGCACAAGTTGTGGATGTCGTGCTAGCCTCAGCCATCTACCAAAAAAATATCAAAATAAAACATTGTCAGTAATTATGACGTACTAAGAAAGAAGGATAAACCAATTAGTCATAGAAATATAAACTAATTTATCCATAGAAATAAAACTAATCACACACAACAAATGATCTAATTTAGCAATCTAAACTAACAAAAACCAACCTAAACTAATTCAATCTAAACTAACAGAAATCAACCCAATCTACTTCATACTAAACTAACAGAAATCAAGCCAAACTAATTCAATCTAAACTAACAGAAATTAACCCAAATACGAGCTTTTTTAATTTTTTAAATATCAAAATATTATGAGAGGAGAAAATAAAACAGCAACTCCAATAAATTAAGCATAACAACAAACAATAAAAGGGAAATATCAACTTTTAAATTGAAAATATTATCATAAGAGAGCCTATCAAGGATGCCAAAGAATATCAAAAATAGAAACTTGGAGACAAACCCATATAAAGAGAATCATAAATTTGACATATCATCTGTCAAAGACCATTGAAATAATTTTTTCAGTTCTCTAAAATATCAAAATATATTAAGAGAAAAAGGAACATAATTTCAATAGAATTGAGCATAACTAAGAAACAATAAGAGTGAAAATTTCAATTTTTAAAATGAAATATTACCATAAGAGCCTATTAAGGAAGCCAGAGCACATAAAAATAGCAACTTGGAGACAAGCCCACGTCAAAACATTATGATAAAGAAAAAAAACTGTAACTCCAATTAAATTGAGCATAACAAGAAACAATAAGAGTGAAAAAATGAAAAAAATCAAATTGTAAAATGAAATATTACCATAAGAGCACATCAAAAATAGCAACTTAGATACAAATCCATATCAAGAAAATCATATTATTGATATATCATCCGTCAAAGACCATCAAAATAGCTCTTTTTACTTCTCGAAACATCAAAATATTATGATGAAGAAGAAAAACAGTAACTCCAATAAAATTGAGCATAATAACAAACAACAAAAATGAAAAAAATCAAATTGTAAAATGAAATATTACCATAAGAGCCTATCAAGCAAGCCAGAGCACATAAAAAATAGCAACTTAATTAGAAACCATATCAATAAAATCATATTATTAACATATCATCAGTCAAAGACTATTGAAATAACTTTTTTATTCAGAAATCAAGCAAAACTAATTCAATCTAAACCAAATGTAAATCAACCCAAACTAATTCAATCTAAACTAACAGAAATCAACCCAAACTACTTCAAACTAAACTAACAGAAATCAAGCCAAACTAATTCAATCTAAACTAACATAAATCAACCCAAACTACTTCAGACTAAACTAACAGAAATCAAGCCAAACTAATTCAATCTAAAGTAACAGAAATCAACCCAAATTAATTCATAATTCAATCTAAACTAATATAAATCAACCCAAACTAATTCAGACTATTCTCTATTGAATCATCAGAAAGCTGAACTATTTAACACACACAAGACCAGATCTATCTCATGCAGTTTTGATATTAAGTCAATACATGCAAAAACCTAATGTTCTTCACTATGCAACAACTTTAAGGGTTATTCATTACCTTTAACAAGACCGAGAGGAATTCGAGCGCAACGCCGCAACCTTTGTCAAGCTTCTGGAGTGAGAAACAGTGACAACAAGAGAGAGGAGCTGCGAGTGCGAGGCTACTGCGAGCTGCGTAATGGCGATTGGCGAGGCTGCGAGCTGTCGACTGCGTAGTGCTTACTACAGCTTAATGATAAAATGAAAACTGAATGAAAATTATGAAAATTAAGGCGAGCTGCAAACTGCGTAGTGTATTTGTGTTTTAGTTTAGACTTTAGAAAGAGAAATGGGCTTAGGGGTTGGTCAGAACCTAATCAATCGGACTGGGCCAAAAAATAAAACGCCCCAAAGCCCAAAACTAAATAATTTAAATGGGGGGTGGGTTCATAGGGTCCGGGTATCAATTTCGGGTCTGGGAACCCGATCTCTATTTACCGGAACCGGACCCGACATTGATCGGTTCCTAATTTTAATACACAGAACCTACCCGTTATTATAATATATCTACCCGGAACCTACCCGTTAGTGTCGGTTTCAGCCGGGTATCTGGGTACCCTGTACCCGTGCTCACCCATATCTTTGTGCATAAAGGCTTCACAAATGTGGCGATTGAGACTGATTCAACCATTGCCGGAATTCGATCAAAAATGAAAACTTTTGATATTTTTCTTAGAAGGAGATGAACTACCTATAGATTTGTATATAAGTGCACGATATGAATTAAGAGAAAGCTGACATCCAATCAAGAAAGAATCACTTCGGACAACCTCAAACCTTTATGATTTCGTGCCGAACCTGGTCTCCATCTTCGAACTTCTCGTTAAATGAGACCCCAGGTCTCGTTGTTTCCGTTTTCTAGGTCACGCTAGATTGGCGAGACAAGAGGGAAAGCTTAGAAATACCCAACAAGCTCCGGCTCGAAAGCAAGAAGCAAGAAGGAAGGGCGCAACAACGGAAGGTTCACAATCAGCTGAATACTTATTCCAAAAGGGTTTATTCGACCAAATTGTACCACGTAATCTTTCTTTGTATAATGACATTGTGTATTCAAACATTTTTCTTGAAATTGTCACGAACTATTATAGTAGAAAACATATACTATAAGATAATGTGAAAAATTAGCTCTAAATAAAAATTAATTATTATATTAAATATCATTATAGAGAGATCAGATTATATATCCTTTGAATTATGAACAAGTATTTTTAAAACTATGAGAAAAAATATTTTTTTATAATAAACTGTAAAATTTTATCATATATTAATAAAATAATACACCTACAGAGTACGAGAAGAACAATACCACCTTCCGGAAGGGTGCATTATCCTCCAAGCCTCTAAAAACAAAATCAGCTAGTTACAAAAATTGTTGAATCAAAAAACTACATCTAAGTGCTTTCTTTGAGCCTCTAACATGGTCTCCTTTTGTATTTGTACAACCACCATATCTATGTGAAAGAAATAATCCCCTTGATTATTTTCATTAATTGAAAGGTATATATACAAGTTACAAAATAGGAGAATCCTATTCCTAAAACATTATTCTACCATAATTCTAACTATACAATTATGGTAAGTGTACAAGACTAATTAAGGTAACCTTTACACTACAATATACCAACAGTATACATTCCATATATACAACACTGCTTCTACCCGTGATGGGCTGAAGCCACTGCCCGAGATGGGCTGAAGCCACTGCCGAGATGGGCTGAAGCCCACTGTCAAGATCATTTGCCCGTGATATACACTTCTGTATATGGGGTGTATATCATGGGTATATTGCTTTGTTTAACACACCCCCGCAGTCATAACGGGCGGTCTTCGAACGCTGAGACTGTCCCTAAAAGCTTCAAAGAGTACCGAGGGAAGACCCTTAGTAAAGATGTCTGCAACTTGATATCTTGACGGGACATGACATACGCGTACCTGTCCCCGAGCAACCTTTTCACGGACAAAGTGAATGTCCATCTCGATATGCTTAGTGCGTTGGTGTTGAATCGGATTACATGACAGGTAGATGGCACTAATATTATCATAATACACTAAGGTCGCCTTCTGAATGGGACAATGAAGCTCTAAAAGCAAGTTATGTAACCAACATGATTCTGAGACCACATTAGCTACCCCTCGATATTCTGCCTCGGCACTTGAGCGGGATAGTGTCGCATGACGCTTCGCAGACCAGGAGACCAAGTTGTTGCCAAGGAACATACAATAGCCAGACGTAGACCGTCTGGTGTCCGGACAACCACCCCAATCCGCATCTGTGTATGACACAAGTGTGGATGTCGATGAAGGATACAAATGCAAACTATAGTCCAGTGTACCCTGAATATACCGAATGATGCGTTTGATTGCATTCATGTGCTCAACTCTGGGATCATGCATGAATAAACACACCTGCTGAACATCATACGTAATATCCGGTATGATAAAGGTAAGATACTGAAGGGCCTCTACAAGACTGCGATAGCGGGTCGGATCCTCGTAAGGGACGCTGACCGCGGCACCAAGCTTGGCTTAGTATCAACTGGAGTGGAAGTGGACTTACAGGATGACATCCCGTCTCTCTCGATGATCTCGGCTACATACTTTCGCTGAGACAAAAATAATCCATCTGAATGTTGCTTAACGGCAATCCCCAAGAAATAACTCAAGGGCCTTAAGTCTTTCATAGCAAACTCAGAGCTGAGCATGGTCATGATAGACTGGCGTAAGACATCAGAAGAGGCAGTCAAAATGATATTATCCACATACAACAGAATGTAGGCAAGGATGAACCACGACGGTAGATGAACAACGAATTATCTTACCGGCTGTGAGTGAATCCAATAGTCGACACATAGTCAGCAAACCTTGTAAACCAGGCCCGTGGTGACTGCTTAAGCCCATATAAGGACTTCTTCAACAAACAGACATGATGAGGATGGTTGGGATCCCTGAACCCCAACGGCTGATGCATATGATTGTTTCCTTGAGATCACCATGGAGGAAAGAGTTCTTGACATCCAATTGATGAATAGGCCATGCCTTTGAAAGAGCCAAGCTAAGCATAATGCGAATGGTAGCCGGCTTGACCACCGGACTAAACGTCTCACCACAATCTATCCCAACCTGCTGAGTCTTATCATCACCCACAAGCCGTGCCTTATGTCGAGCGAATGAACCATCTGAATTTTCCTTATGAGCAAAAATCCACATAGACTTGATAATATTAATACCAGATGGACGACGCACCAACTCCCACGTCTTATTATCAATAAGAGCATTATATTCATTAGTCATAGCAATTTTCCAATTCGGGTGGTTTAAGGCAGACACAGGATTACGGGACAAGGGGGATTTAGAGACATCAGAATGTAAATTAAAATGTCTTTTTGGTGTAAAAATGCCCCGCTGACTCCGAGTGACCGGTCTATGACTCGAGGAAGTGTGGAGTGGATTTTGAGAATTTACTGGGCTCGGACAGATCGCCGGCAGGCGATGGGCATCTTGGCCCACTGCGAAACAAACACGGCCGAAACAGAATCGAATCGACCATTACCAGTGTTGGGTTGGGTATCGCCCAATCATCAAATCGCCCAAATGAGAAGATCGGGCGAAGAGGACCGAGACGGGCCAGTGGGACCAGCGGGTAGTAGGCCCGCTGGAGAATTTTGGGTGTGGAAGATGTCCGAAAAATGCCGAATAATATACGGGGATTTTGGTCATCCAAAAAATTATACGAACTAGGCTCGGGAGTATGAACTTTCGTAAATGGAAATTGAGTTTCATAAAAAATGACATGGCAATTAATTATGATTTTCTTGAAGGATAAATCAAAGAATTTGTAACTAGGGCTGGCCAGTGGGCCGGGACGGCACGACCCCGTCCCGAGCCCGCCCCGACCCCGCGTAAAAAAAACGGTAGCGGGACTCGAACTCGGGACGGGACAATGTCTCATCCCGCCAGACCCGAGCCCGCCCCAGGCCCGCCCGCCCCAACCCCGCCCCGAGCCCATCCCGACCCCGCCCGAGAGCTCCCCCTTTGCAAATATAACCGTTGCACCAACGACCATTTTAGATTTTAGCCGTTGGGCAACGGCCGTTTTAGGCCTCCCCCAACCCCCCTACCCCTTAATATTTATTTTTAACCCATAAGTTATTATATTTACACTTTAACCCAATTTCCAACTATAAATAACTCATTTTCTCTTCAGCTTTCTCACAAATCTTCCTACAATCTCTCAATATATCTCTCTACAAGTCTACATTGTTTACTAAATATTCAATTTTATTTATTCATTTGGGAATTGGGAGTGAAGTTGGCAACTAGCTTGAGGATCTTCCATCGAGCAAAGTTTCAATTTTCAACCTCTCGATTACACGTCGACGTTACGTCGACGTTTGGTACATTCGTTCCTTCATTAAATTATTATTGTATGTTTATTTTATTTAGTGCACTTAATTTTATTATTTTTAATTATTTATTATCATAATTAAAATGGAAGGATTAAGAGGTATGTTTAAGGGTAAGGGTGATTCTTCTAGTAGGGGCAACCAGGGCAAGGGTACTTCTTTTAGTCATCTTATTCCTACACATGATGATTTTGTTGATACTTAACATTTTCCTACAATACCATTAGATTTAGACGAGGAGCTATTTTCTGGAACTCAAGAAGACTTTAATTTAGACGATGATCTAGATGATACACCCACTAATGTTGATGACAACACACCCACTAGTGCACCTTCAACTGAAATACCTCCTATTCCCCCTAGTATGAGACGAGGTCTAGCAAAACGACCATTAAAATCAGATGCATGGACATTTTTTGATAGGGACGTAGAGAATCAAGTAGCTATATGTAAAATTTGTAAAAATGTTTTAAAATTTAAAATTGGAAAAGGTCACGGTGGGACGAGGGGTTTAATTAGACACGTAGTAAGTGCTCATCCAGCTAGGTATGCCCAATACCAGGCTTCAAAACTGGGTGCGCAAACGCCCGCTCCATCGGGACAAGGTTCACATACTGATACTGTCCCAGACCAAGTACAGGGTCAAATTAACCCTATGACGGAGGGAATTGTAGGCCCTAAATATAATAAACATAGAGATAGGGAAGCAATATCAAAATTAGTTGTTGTGGAGGGTTTGTCATTTTCATTTCCTTCATCTCCCGGTTTTATTCATTACATTAGAGCTATATATAATCCTGCTTTTAACGGTTTTCCTAGATCAACTGTTAAGAGAGATGTATTTAAATTCACGCATGAATATCAACAATATTTACGTTATTCATTATATCATTTTAATGGCAAAGTATCTATCACGTCTGATATAGGTCGTAGTACTAACGGCCATGATTATTTAACTGTAACTTGTCATTGGATAGATTATAAATGGTCTATGCAAAAATGTATCTTAGCGTATAGATATATAGATGATAGGCACACTGGTACTTTTATTGCAGATAATATTTATCAAGTGTGCCATTATTACGGAATAACTGATAAAATTATGACTATTACATTAGATAACGCTTCTTCTAACAATTACGCAATTACAATTTTAAAAATTAGTTTAACTCCATCTTTTTCAGATCATTTTCATATAAAATGCGCGTGCCATATATATAACTTAATTATAAAGGATGGTCTATCACTTTTTGAAGACATTCTTAGTAAAATACAATTTGCTATAAAATTTATTTTTAAAAGTAATAAAGTACAACGTAGAAAAGAATATAAAAAAACTTGTCACGATTGTGGACTATCTTATAGAAAAATTCCACAAGAAGTATTCACTAGGTGGAATTCTTTATACGAGCAACTACTTGTTGCTTATGACTATAGAAAACCTATAACTTTATTTTTAACTCTCATAATCAAAATCCAGCTGATATGATTGTAGATAGTGATTGGGAAAAAATTTCCGAACTTATTGTATTTTTAGAGAAATTTTTTCAAGCAACAAAAGAATTTTCTGGTATATATTATCATACTATTTCAACTATGTTGTTTTATATAAGTCTAATATTTTTATTACTTAGTGAATATATGGAAAAAATCAGCTTATATGGCAGCTATTAAAAAAATGTTTGTCAAAATAAAAAAATATTTTATTCCTATTCCCACTATTTATATTATTGGTTCTGTATTAAATCCGACTATTAAAATAGACGGTACTAAATCACTAATTGAAACTATTTACGATTGTATAGAAGTACTACCACCTCCAAGTCCCAAAAATCTAAATCACCCACCACTTATTGAACAAACTAAAGAAGAAGTGTTGTCTAGCGTAGAACACCAATGCAAAAAAATATATAGATTTTATCAACAAGAAAATAATAGTAATTTACCGGCTTCCATACCATCTTCTTCATCTTCAACACAACCTCACAAAAGACATGCTGTTTCTGCGGCTAGTATTGAAAGCCTCAGAAATAGAATGTGCGGCCGTACCTCTACTACTAACCAAATTAGCGAGTTGGATATTTTTGTTTTGCAGGGTTCTATACCGTACCAAGAAGTTATCAATGAAGATGGTCATGAAGACTTGCTGAAATACTGTAAGGGGAATGAGAAGACCTTTCAGACACTTTCATTGATGGCTCGAGATGTTTTGAACATTCAAGCGTCATCAACTGCGTCTGAAAGCGCTTTTTCTGCCGGCAGATATCAAATAGGAGACCACAGACACCTATTAGTCGGAGACAGCTTGGAAATTATTGTATTAATCAAAGATTGGATACGAGCGGAGCGGAGAAGGTGCGGTCAACCGAAGATCAACGAAGAAGAAGACGAAAATTACAACGAAATCTTATCCGAAGGTGGTGGAAGAGACGTGGATCAATTTGACCAACAAATATCAATTCCAACCGAAGAACCACATGAAATCATCAAGCAATTAGAACAGGTTTTTTTGAGAATGTAGTTTTTTAATTGCAATTTTATTATGTAATTTGCAACTTTTGGACAACACCACAAAGTTGCAATTTAGATTTTAGACAATTGTATTTGTATTACAAAAAAATCATATGTCTATTAAATAATATAAGAGGCACAAAAACAGCCTTGGGATGTTTTTATTACACTATCTTGTCTTGTTTATTGAGTTTTTTTTATACATCTGTTATTTAAAAAAAAAGGAAAACCCGCCGGAATCCGCCTCGATCCCGACCACCGCCCAGGCAGGCGATTCGACGGGATCGGGATCGGACTGAGCAAGTCCAAATGCATCTGACCCCGCTGCATCTTACCCCGACCCCCTTCGCCCGTCTCCGCCTCGACTCGACCCCGCTGCACTGAGCCCGACCCACTTGCCACCTCTATTTATAACTATGATGATTAGATGGATAACCCCAAAACGCACACGGGGTAGACTAAGCCTGAAGTTTGTTAATTGTGGTGGATGGGAATAACGGATAATACAAGCACCCAAAAACACGAAGATGAGAATAAGAAGGGTTCTTATTATATAAGATTTGGAGGGGGGAGAATATGTCAGACCTTTGGAAGGAATTATGTTTAGCAGATACGTGGCCATTTGTATAGCATGATGCCAAAAATATGGGGGTATGGAAGAATGAAGTAAGAGAATGCGGACAATGTTATTTATGGAACGAATTTTGCGTTCGGCTTTCCCATTTTGTGAAGATGTATGAGGACAAGAAAAATGAAAATTGATCCCATTATTAGCACAAAACTCTCAAAACTCCCTATTGTCATACTCTTTTCCATTATCACATTGAATATTTTTTATTTCTCTTTCGAATTGGGTACGAATGAATGCTCTAAATTTTATGAAGACTGAAAACACTTGAGATTTATTTTCAATTGGAAACATCCACAAAAATTTAGAATAATCATCTAAAAAGATAACATAATATCGATGACCCAACGAACTAAGAACAGGAGACGTCCATAGGTCGCTATGAATAATATCAAATGGCATTGAAGTATGAGAATTTGAGTCTACAAATGGCAGCTTAACAATTTTTCCTAACGAACAAGATTGACAAATTGGAGTATGACTCGTACCCTTACAAGAAATAAAACTATTTTTATCTAAAACTGATAAAATAGAGGATCCCGGATGACCAAGGCGAGCATGCCACAAAGAAGGAGAAATGATTGCAAAGGCTGAAGGCAAAGCTTGACTCGATGGACTGAAACCGGGCGTGACAGGATAAACATCTCCCCTACTATCACACCTTATGAGAGGACTCCCCGTCTTGAAATCCTTCACAGAGAAACCAAAAGGATCAAATTCAACGGAAACAGAATTGTCAGTGGTGAACTTGCGGACAAACACTAAGTTTTTAATCAATTTGGGGTCATGTAAAGTATTTTTCAAGATAAGGGGTGGATTGGGGGGAGACAATGTTTTATGACCATAACCCTGAATTGGAATAGAGTTACCATTTCCGATAATTATACCACGTGGGTTGCTCAAATTGGAATAAGACGAGAGAGTACCTTGATCGGAAGTCATGTGTGTCATTGCGCCGGTGTCCATGTACCAATTTGGATCAAGTTGCGTCAACCCAAGTGTGTGCATTGCGGCCTGAATATCTATGTGAGTGGGGCCAGCTGCGTAATGAGCTTGCGGAGGCCGGGGCCCAAGAATCCCAGAACTGGGTTGTGGATCGCAACTGCTGGAATTACTGGGCCAGTAGGCAGTGGGTCGTGACTGTTGACTGTTGGGCTTGAAAGACTGGCCAACCCACTGGCTGCCGGGAGCTGCTAGAAAATAGGGGTTGCTGGCCCACGACCCATTGCCCCAGCCCCACTGCCATGGGCCCCACTGCTGGTACTAGTATGGTGGAGGGCCACTGTTCACTGGACAGGGCCCACTGTCGGCCTGCTGACCACCGGAACCACCACCGGAATTGCCGCGTTTGCCCCCGCGGTTTTTGTTATTATTCTTACGATTATTTTTGCCGTCACCATGAGTATGGTTTTGGCCCGAATTATCAACAAAACCCGAAGAATTTGTGGAGGACGTCATTAGGACAACGGGGCTTGCTCCGGTAGCCGCCTTTTTAGCCAAACTGGCTTCTTCCAAAGTAAGCATGGAGCGGTCTTGATAAAAAATGGAAAATGGGTTGCTTTGACGAAGGAGAGTTCCAACGCCATTATAGACTTCAGAAAGACGAACAACCAGTTGTAGAACCAGACGATTATTTATCACAGGTGCGCCAACGTTACGGAGTTGGTCCGCCAACTCCTTGAGTTTCTTGCAATATGCAGATACGTTTGGAAATTATTCCATGCGAACTAGAGAGAATTCCTGCTCGAGTGTGACAACACGTGAATGTTGGTTATCTTGGAATATGTCACGCAATCTATTCCAGGTAGCCATAGCCGTGGTATCCGGCTCAATAATCGTCTGTAAGAGGTCAACCGAAATAGTGGAATAGATCCACTGGAGAACGGTAGCATCAAAAGTAATCCATAACTGAGGATCCTCTGCGGGAATAGGTATAGCGAGAGGAATTATGTGATGGATAACTTGATGGGAGATAGCGTGAATTTTAAACAATTCTGCCCACGTCGCATATTGGAAGTTTTCCATCTCAAGCACAATATGGATATTGTTCTTGATGTTAGAAACCATGAGGGCATGATGAAAATTGTTCTTAGACATATTGAAAATAATCCCCTTGATTATTTTCATTAATTGAAAGGTATATATACAAGTTACAAAATAGGAGAATCCTATTCCTAAAATCTTATTCTACCATAATTCTAACTATACAATTATGATAAGTGTACAAGACTAATTAAGGTAACCTTTACACTACAATATACCAACAATATACATTTCATATATACAACACTGCTTCTGCCCGTGATGGGCTGAAGCCATCGCCTCGAGATGGGTCAAGCCATCACGAGATGGGCTGAAGCCCACTGTCAAGATCATTTGCCCGTGATATACACTTCTGTATATGGGATGTATATCACGGGTATATTGCTTTGTTTAACACTATGGTTACTGTTATGCCCTTGTATTATTTTCGGTTTCTTGCCTTACATTCCATGTGTGATACACTTTTCAGTTTCCCACACTGTAGTTGCTAATTCCTTAAATTGTCTCTAATAACGACCTTTAATCCATTGTAACCAGTTTGCCACTCCTTTCCTTTGAATCCTCATGCCTGACCACCTCTCTAATTTATGGTTCAGAGAACAAGTGCACTTGTGTTTCCTCTTTTGAAACAGCATATCTTTGAGTCTACAAGTATCTGCATTTTGCTTAGCCTTTTTCTTGTCAACAGTCTGCCTTTAGCAGCCAACCACTATATGACTCTATGTATTGAATTCCAAACCAAGTCTGCTTCCTTCCAACGTGGCATTATAGCTAGCTTTCATTTTTTGTCAAAAAATAAGAACCATTTTGATACCGCTGAAGCATGTCAATTTTCAACGAATGTACCAAGTACTGTCCTTTTATGGTACATTAGTCCAGAAGTCTTGATTGTCCTTCATATATAATTCATGCATCCATAATAGATCTTCCTTCATCACCAATTGTCATATGAATTTGCACACAGAAGCAATATTTCATTGTTTGCAGCTCTTAACATTTAGTCCTCCAAACTTTTTGGGAACACATAACTCTCTCAAGACACCAAAGCCTTTTTCCTCTTATCATCCAAACTCCCCCATAAATAATCCCTACACCTCCTATGAATCTCTTTAAGTACACTTTGAAAAGGTATAAAAAAAACAGATCCCCTAAAGTTATAAATTGAAAACGGGACTACATTTATTACTTGTTGTCTTCCTGCATATGATAAAGCCCTTAAGTATGCACTGGTGATTCTACTAGTGATCTTCTCCGCTAACTGGTGACATTCAATTTCACTATATTTTTTTCGAGGGGGGTAGGCCAGGTATCTGATTGGAAAGGTGCCCAACATAAATCTTGTCAAAGCCAGTAATTGCTCCTGAACATTATCATCAACTCCAGTTATAAACATATTTGATTTATCCACATTGGCCACTAAATCAGTGACTGCGCTGAAATAATTCAAGGTGAGTCATGGCCTCTTTTATGAAATCTCAGCTGATCATAAGCTTTCCTCAGATCTATTTTCATGAGGCATCGAGGAGAAGTTTTCCTAATATAGTGCCTAAGAAAGTCATGGCATATCAACACATTATGTACCAAAGATCTTCCCTCTACAAAAGCACCCTGATTTTCAGATACAATAAAAGTTATAGCCACCCTCAACCTCTTGCAGATCATCTTAGACACACATTTGTAAAGAACATTACAACATGAAATAGGCCTAAATTGGCCAGCATTCTGAGGAACTTCTACCTTTGGAATAACTGAGATCATTGTTATATTTAACTGCTTCAACAAGTTGCCATAAAGGAATTGTTGGAAATTTGCCTTTGGCGGGAGTTGCGTCCGACCAGCTTTAACGGCTTAAACACTAGTGTTACGCATGTTGGAGAATCCGGTTCTTCACACGTGCATGATCTACTAAGTAAGTAGATAACCGTAGGGCCAAGGATCGTCAAATTTCGTTGAGAAATGAAAGAGATATTAGTCCACGAAGTGAGGTGTTTGAAGTATGGAAAAGTGTGGTATTGAGATCAATTCTCCCTCATCGGTGGAGGATGAAAGAATTGTTTTGTTTATAAGTCTCAAAGTTGGCTTGGGGTTTGGGACCCCAAAGGGTATCCCATGTGTTTAAAGGAGGGAGGACCTAGATGTGCTTCGGTTCGAGGAAAGCCCACACTCGCGCCGCCGGCCCGGTCCGGGTTCTCGGGTGTGCTTCTTCTGATATTATCTTTTTGGACCAGAGAACTTTTTCATATGTACAGTTTGGTCCATGAAGTTTCAAGAAAGTCAGAATTGGGCAGAGATCAGAAACGTCCATCAGCACTCAATTCAGTCATTTATTTTGGCTGAATTACTCTTCCTAAATAGTCAATCCGTTGCACATCTTCACCATTTATTTTGGAGGAATTACTACCTCCATAATTGCCATTACTTGACCAGTAATGGCACTTATGGAGGTAGTTCATCAGCCTCTCCTTCAACTATATAAAAAACCCCTCTGTCACCAATGTTGAGCTACACTTAACACAAAAAGAGAAACGAATTCAGTCTTCCTAGAAACTTCCAGCATCATTTCATTACTCAAAATTCTTCACGGTAACACTTGAGTTTCCTTTGCTCATTTGTTCACTTGCTGTTTTATCTTGAGAGACAATTGTCCAGGACGTAGAAAGGATACATACAGGGCAATATTGTCTTAAAGACAGAGTGCAAACACTCGACTCAGCATACCTCAAACAGTTCCAGTTTATTTTTCAAGTTCTTTGTAATTTCAGTTTTCTTGTTGAATTGTAATTTCAGTTCTTGTAATCCTTAGCAGTTACTTGTAATTTCCGTTTCCTGCATCTTTATAACCAATAGGAATTGCAAAAAATAATACTTTTTCATTCTCATCTTATATAGCACGTGTATAGGGTGAAATTCATATAAGACAGTTGTACAAATTATGATGTGATACGTGGCAGACAATGCTGAGTCAAATTCAGGTCAGTCTGAGGTGCTACCAGTAAGACATGAGCAGGTCCGAGAGCATCATACGTACACTTGGTATAGATAATTCAGAAGGTCAGGTGAATATTCAGATTACAATGGGTGGTCGTTACTGAGTCGGTCACACATCTTCCACATAGCATTAATGACATTTATGGAGATACTAACCATCCAATTATTACAGCGTTCATACTCTTGTATTAATAAGAGCATATTTCGTGGGGTGTGTACCCGTGAGCTCATGTATAAATAGGACACATAGTTCCATTATAAATCATTATCTTCAAGCTATTACAACACATTCTCTAACATTTCTCTCAATTATAGTGCTTTTATAATGGTTACGGAGACTTTGCCTAGAAGCTTACACAAAGCTCACACTAATTATCTCTTTACTTTGTCTTGATATTATTTACTAGCATTATATTTTATCTAATATTATTGCCAAATCAGTCACTTGAGATCCACGTGTCCTTGATCACGTATACAAATTCAAATGCACCATTTTACACATAAACAGTTTGGTGCCCACCGTGGGGCTTATGCAATTGCGGTGTCACAAGTGACTCATTTTTCTATTAATCTAATCTTTTTTTAGTCTTGTTTTTTGTTCAAAGTAAACATATGACAAGAAGAGAAGAATTCGAAGACAACCGCAACACTGGGATAACACTAATAATCTCCCCATAGGACCAGATGACCTACCGGTAGAGGATCTGGTACTAAGAAATCCAATGGTTGCGGACGGAGCCACTTTCGGAGGTGGACAAACTCAGTAGGAGGATGTTCCCAATGACAAGACGCCTGAAGAAGCCATACAAAATTTGAGGGCGCAGAACGCCGCTATGAGTGAACAGTTGGACCCCTTGATGCGTCTCTATTCAAATTATGTTTCCAAAAAATACTGGCAATACCCCAACAGATGAACCGATACCTCCACCGAATACCACCAGAGATGCCAGAAATGATCAAAATAGATCGAGAAATGATGGTGCTTTAGAAAGCGAAACCGTTCCTGAAAATCCGTTTTAGGAGCAGGTTTTGAAATTTATGAAGGATATGACGAACAAAGTGAACACAAATGCAGAGAAGGCAGAGAAAAATGCCAAGGAGTTCCGGCACCGGTTAAATCAAATACCGGGAGCCCCTCCTATGGTGGAAGGACCGGACACGAGGAGATATATTCAGTTGGCGTATAAGCTAGAGGTTGCGCCTGAACTGATTCCCAAAAGGTTCAAAATGCCATTTATACCCAAATATGATGGGACTACTGATCTCAGGATCACATATTGGCCTATACTGTGACCGTAAAAGGAAATGATCTAAGGGAGCACGAGATAGAATCGGTTCTAATCAAGAAGTTTGTTGAAACACTTGCTAAGGGAGCCTTAACATGGTATTCACTCCTCCATGAGCATTCAATTGGATCATTTACCCAGCTTGCCAACATGTTCATAAAAGCTCATGCGGAGGAACGAAAGGTGAAAACGAGCAAGGCGGATATCTTTCGTATTGTGCAAGGAGAAACAAAACTCCTTAGGGACTTTGTCTTACGGTTCCAAAAAGAGTGGATGTTGCTACCCTCCGTCCCGAACGAGTGGGTTATAGAGGCTTTCACAAAGGGTTTGAATCTTTTGAGTTCAGATGCCTCGCGAAAGCTCAAAGAAAATCTCTTGGAATTCCAGGTTATGACCTTGGAAGACGTGCACAACCGGTATGAGTCTAAGATCCGGATAGAAGATGATTTGCTAGGGACTCAAGCCGAAAGTATTTTTCGGAAGTCAGACAAAGGAGCCGGAGCAGAACGGAACTCCTTGAAGAACCGCTTCCAACCTTATCCTACTCCAGGAAAGCAAAGAGGAGGACATGGTTTTCGCTCCATTGATAAAATAAATAACAAGAGAGGACTGGACGAAACAATCAAGGATTGGTGAATTTCGACACAGGGAATTCATCTAACTCTTCTACTAAGGGTACCAGATATCCAAAATTATCCGAATACGATTTCAAAATCAATGAGGATCAAATGGTGGTGGTACTGAGAATTTATCCGACATCCCGACCTCCAAAACCACTGCAGTCTGATCCTAGTAAAATGGATTAGTCTGTCTGGTGTGATTTTTATGTCACTCACGGGCATAAAACTGCAGAATGCAGACATCTACGAGAAGAGGTGGCAGGAATGCTGAGCAAGGGCCACCTTCAAGAATATCTAAGCGAAAGAGCTCATAACAATTATGAGCGGGGACTACCCGTCGAGGACAAATCTAATCCGGCCATACCATTCCATGTTAAAAACATGATATTTGGTGGGGCAATGATTGTCACTATGTATTTCACTACGGCTAAGAAGACAAAAATTTTAGTAACCCGGGAGAAAAGATTCCGGGAGATACCAGATGAGCATACTACCACTTTCACTGAAGAAGACGTTGTCGATGTGGTCTTCTCTCATAACGACATATTGGTTATCTCGGTACATATTGATTGGTTCCTGGTGAAGAGAGTCATGATCGATCATGTGAGCTCATCTAATATTATCTAGCTAAAGGTCGTAGAAGAGATGAATATGGCAAAAAATTGTCCTGATTGTCATAACCCTCTCAGGTTTCAATATGTCTAGCGAAACCACGAAAGGGGAGTTAGATCTACCGGTGGATGCCATGAGAGTCATTAAGATGACTAAAGTTTATGTCATTAATGGTGACATTAGGTATAATGCAATAATTGTGAGGCCATGAATATATGATATGAATGTGGTCCAGTCAACATTACATCTATTGATAAAATTCCCAACACCGGAAGGAATTCAGCATATTCGAGGAGAACAGCCCCCTGCTAGGAGATGTTTGTCATAGAGGAACCAGAGGCGGTGGCAGATCTAAAATAGAAATTATAGAGAGTAGAGCCTGCATCAGTAGATATTCATCAGGTTCCACCGACAGAAGCAGAATTGACCTATCCGGAAGAGGAATTTTCAGACCAATACTAGGTATTTAGATATTTTTAGGTACCGGACGAGTCAGATGCCACCAAGTCCACTGTAGAAGAACTTGAACAGATTGCTCTACATAAGGAGACTCCCGACAGGAAGATACACCCGGGCACGGGATTAACCCCGGTGCTCAGAGATTTAATTCTTAAATATCTAGCACCTAGCATTGATTGCTTTGCATGGTCACATGAAGATATGACAGATATCCCTCCATAAGTTACAACTCATAAGTTGGGCCTGAATCTCAGTTTCACTCATGTGCGGCAGAAGAAGCGGTCAATCGATGAACTCCGCAACATGTTTTGTTAAAGAAGAGGTAACTAGATTACTTAATAAATGGTCAATCCGGGAGGTAAAATACCAGAATTGGTTAGCAAACGTATTCGTGGTACCTAAAAAGGGGAATAAATTTAGGATGTGCATTGATTATAAAGATTTAAATAAAGCATGTCCAAAAACTCATTTCCGTTGCCAAACAAAGATCAAATGATCGATGCCACAACCGGACACGAGATAATGAGTTTTTTTTATGCGTATTCCTGGTATAACCAAATAAATATGCACCCACAAGACCAAGAGAAAACATCTTTTCTTACTACATTTGGCACTTATTGTTATAATGTTATGCCTTTCGGACTAAAAAATGCCGAAGCTACATATCAAAGGTTAGTAAACAAAATGTTTAAAAATCAAATAAGAAAAACTATGGAAGTCTATATCGACAATATGAGTGTTAAGAGTATTCGTGCAGAGGACCATTTAAGTCATTTACAGGAAACCTTCAAAGTGTTGAGAAAGTTTAATATGAAACTCAACCCCGAGAAATGTGCTTTCGGGATGGGCTCTGATTTTTTTGGGTTTCTTGGTTTGTCATAGAGGAATTGAGATAAACCCTGACAAAATAAAGTCTATCAAAGACATACCAAACACCATAGAAGATGTAAAAGTGGTACATCGACTAAATGCGCGAGTGGCGGCTTTGAGCATATTTATCTCCCGATCGTCAGAAAAATGTCATAGGTTTTTCTCACTTATAAAAAAGAAGAACGATTTTGTTTGGACGCCCGAATGTCAGCAGGCCCTACGAGACCTGAAAGCCTACTTATCCATCCCTCCGCTTATGTCAAAACAAAAGATGGAGAATAATTAATCATATATCTCACGGTCTCTGAGGTAGCGGTAAGTGCAGTTTTGGTATGGGAAGAAAAATGTACGCAATTTCTTGTCTATTATGTAAGTAGAGTAATGTCAGGGGCCGAGACCCGGTACCCGTTACTCAAAATATTGGCTTTGATTTAATTATGTCATCGCGAAAGCTTCGAACGTATTTTCAATGTCACCCGATTGCCGTAGTAACTACGTTTCCACTAAAGAACGTATTGCATAAACCCAAACTTTTATGGCGCCTGGCTAAATGGGTGGTGGAAGTAAGTGAATTTGATATTGAATATAGACTCCGGACAACACTAAAGTCGCAGGTCCTTGCGGATTTTATGGCCGATTTTAGTCTGGTAACCCCTCAAGCGGAAGAATAAGCCATTTTGGTCTCGGGGACTTCCCCAAGGTCTGGATGCACTTCACAGATGGTGCCTCCAACATCAAGGGGACTGGTCTGGGAGTACTATTACATACTCCCATTAGGGAAGTTTTAAGACAAGCAATTCATAGCTCTCCTTTAACTAACAATGAAGCCGAATATGAGGTTTTGGTTGCAGGTCTGGAATTAGCTCGAGGCTTAGGCTCTCAAATTATTGAAGTCAAATGTGATTTGCTATTGGTGGTGAACCAAGTCCATGGGGTATTCGAGACCAAAGAGGAACGTATGTCGAGATACCTCAAGAAGGTTTTGAAGTTGTTGTCCCGATTTTAAGAATGGACGGTGGTGCATATACCCCGGAAAAGAAAACATAGAGGTAGATGCACTTGCGAACTTGGGCTCAAGCACAGAAGTGGAATGTTCTAAAACTAAATCGGTTATTCAACTGTTGCACTTGGCACTGGATTTCATAGGTTATGATGAGGTGAATTCAACCAGCTTAACTTGGGACTGGAGGAATGAATTCTTGGGCTACCTCATAAACGGAAAGCTCTTGAAGGACCCAAAAACATCCAGAGCTCTGAGGACCAAAGTTGTATGGTACTGTGTCGTAGACGAAAAACTTTATCGACAGTATTTTTATGGTCCCTTAGCCCGTGTGTAGGCCCGGATGAAGCTGATTACGTGATGAGGAAATCCATGAAGGCATATGCGGAAATCATTCGGGAGCGGAATCCTTGAAGAGAAAACTCATGAGGGTTGGTTATTATTGGCCCCGAATTGAAGAAGACACAAAAACATTCGTGAACAAATGTGACGAATGTCAATGGCATGCACATCTGTTATATCCATCAGGGAAAGAATTGCATCCGGTTGTATCCCCATGGTCGTTCATAAAATGTGGGATGGACATAGTCGGATCATTTTCTGTGGCACCAGGACAAGTATCTCAAATTATATTTATGACCGACTATTTCTCTAAATAGGTTGAAGTTATAGCTTATACGAAGTTTCAGAAGAAGGAGGTGATGGACATTAATTGGTAACACATTATCGATCGTTTTGGCATCCGAAAGGAGATAGCTTGTGACAACGGCCAAATTTTTATTGGGGCCAAAGTTACAAAGTTCCTCGATGACTTAAACATCAAGCATATCACATCCACTACCTATTATCCCAGTGCAAATGGCTAAGCGGAGTCAACAAATAAGACTATAATTTAAAACTTGAAAAAGAAGTTGGAGGTGACAAAAGGAAGTTGGCCTTCTAAGATACCAAAAATATTATGGCCAAGCGAACTCCAAATTTGAGGTATCTCCGGGCAAAGAACAAGTCTAATGCAGAGTCGATGTCCGTGCACCTGGTTTTGATACTACAACAGTAGCACAAATATCCGACACTTTAAACTCGAGGACTTGGTGCTCCGAAGAGTAACTCAAATCACGCGAGAGCATAATGCCGAAAAACTAGGCACAAACTGGGAAGGCCCATATATCGTCACTGGAATTGTCGGTAAAAGAGCTTATCAACTGACAGACAAAAAATGTAACAAAATTCCTAGTAATTGGAATGTAAGCCATTTAAATAAGGATTATGTATAGTAAGACAAACATGCGTTGCATTCTTTTTTCCTTTGTCCGGTTTTCGTCCCAACTGGATTTTTTCGACAAGGTTTTTAATGAGGCAGCACCGATAAAAACATGTTAAAAGTCGTGCTATCGAGAAAGTTACACAGTGTTCGGGTCCTCACAGCAAGAACACCCAGACACTGGGGATATACACACCCGTATAAGAGGTAAATTCAAAGCGTCAAGGAAAAGCGTGTACTATTGGGGACTCCCCGCACACAATTGCATAAATGTAAGTGGATTGGCCACACTAGATGGCTGCCAGATTATTCTTGCATTTGTTTTCACATTTGTAAGTTAAGGCAATCAATAAAATTTTCCTTTTATGACTAATTAAATCTTTGCCGTCAAGAGCATTTTTGCCATCAAGAGCATAAAACGTGTGTTGTTCTAAACATATTAAAAAATTTGTGCCATAATGAACAAAAGACGTCCTCTTCTACAACACCATTAAAAATAAGGGTGCTTTCATATTAAAAACCTTAACAGAAAGTTAAGGCTCTGAATACTGAAAGTACCGGAGTTATAAGTTGGTCGGAACTAAGGCAAGTCCGGAACCAACTACAAAGGCCATAAGAAGCCTCAATAAAAAGATGAAAAAATACATATTTTGGATTGCATTTAAGTTTGATGGAAAGTTATTAGAAAACTTTGAGCAAACTGCAAAAAAGGAAAATTCATTCATATTTTCTACAGGACTGAAACCAATTCGATTATAAAAGGATGACAATCGGGACCAAAAGTGACCCGGTAACATTAAAAATATAACAGAAAATAAAACCCGTGCGAAAGGTTACGATACCCTCGCTTCATGATTCGCCGGGGTATTTCCAAATATTAGAGTAACTAGAAGTAGCAAGTTCTAAGAAGTTGGGGTTGAAGGAGGCAGTTCTGAGGCTGACGCTCCAGGAGCATTGGATGAGGCAGAAGGCATGTTCGCTTGAGAAGGAGAGGCCTCGACTCCCGGGAGGAATTCATCATCTTTGCCCCCGGATAAAGCATTATATTCTTCCATAGGGACTGTCGGGACTATCTGTTGATGCCAACTCCAACTGTCAGGCTTTGGTGATCTTCTCATCAATATCAACCAGCCAAGCCTTCGCAGCTTTCCTTGCTTTCCGGCATATCATATAGTCGTTTTTAACCATAGACAAAGTATAACTATCAATGGTAGTCTAGATTTCTTTTTCTGCAGCTTGAACGACCTAAGTGAGCTTAGTATTGGTCATACGAAGGAGTTCATTGGCTTGAGTTAGCTCGGCGATGTCTCCCGTCGCTACTCATTTTAGGCGGCCATGGTAGACAAACGAGACCTCAAGGACTCGTTATCCCTCTTAAAAGCCTCTATCTCAGTCTCTTTGATATGGATGCGCTTAACAAAGGTGCTCACATTAGCCTCAAGCCCAGATAAGGGCATCATCAGATCTGACATTGTATCCGATTCCTCGTTCCATTTCTTCTGCCAATCTCTGGCTTGGTTTTCATACAGCGTGGCTTGTTGTCTATAGGCCTCATTCTCTTCTTCCAATTGCTTGAGTTTTCCATGCAGTTAATCAACCTTGGTAAATTTCACCTCTACCACCGATAGATGGTGAATGACGTTATCCCTCTTGGTCACCAAGGCGGCATTCTCTTCAATCATCGTTGAAACCCCTTATTGAATAGAAAGTTGGCCTAAATTGTGATTTTATTATCAGAAGAACATACAGAAGTTAAAAAGAACATAAAGTTTGAAAACAAATTGTACCTTGGCCACAACATGCATGTCCTCGTTGATAGCACATTATATAGATACCCGATGGACTTTCCCTTTTGTCTTTGTTAGAAGCCACATGTTTCATGTAATTAGCCACTCCAACAGGCTTGGACAAAAGATAACAGTCGGCATGAAGCTAGAACATTACAGTCCGGAATTCTACAAGTTGAGCCACCAGAGCTGGATATTCATTTACCAATTCTTCTGTACGCGAAAAAGAAGTCGGGTCAGGTGAAGACAGAATGTCATGGTAGTACTCTTGGGCAATTGTTGGCATAACCGAGGACATAGGATCTTCAACAACTGGTGTGGAAACGACAATAGTTGCCGTATACGAAGGTTGGCGTATGGTAATGTTTGTGTCTACCGGGGCAAAAGAAGTATTGGTATGGCTGGCTCCATGACTGGCAAATTCCATTTAAGCAAAACGTTGAGGGACTTCAGCCTTTCTCCTTTCTAATGGTTGTTTCTCCTTGGGACCTTAATCATCTAGGTCCAATATGGGAAAAGAATCGATCGTCAAATCGGTCACATCGAGGATTGTTGACACCCAATTTTGTCCCATCTTTTTGGATTTTATTTGCAATTTCTAATATTTTTGACACTTTAAGATAATTTTAAAATATAGACATATATATGTATATATATCATTATTATTAGTATTATTTGCATTTTTATTTGTCATTTGCATTTTTTATATCACAAGCATACTTTTATCCTAATATTATATGTTATTTTATTTTCGCAAAACGACATTGCATTTTTATTTTTTATTTAAGCATCAAGCATTTCACAAATATTATATTTTTGTCATATTGTCATCTTTACAATTTATAAATTTTGCAAAGCTTTCTTTTTATATAATAAAACATCTCTTTATATTTTAAACCCATAACCCACTTCATTTCCCCAAAAACAATTTCTACTCAACCCATTACAATAAAAATAACCCATTTTCGGATCACATCCCAAGGCCCAACCGAAAAGGGCCCATATTCGGCCCATCTCCCCTTCCCTTTATTTCCCCCCTTTAAACCAAAACCCTACAACTAAAAAAACATTCATTCCATATTTTTTTCATCTCTCTCTCTCTCAACTACACACACCCCCACAGACCCCTGCCCCCGTCGCCGCACACCCCGACCCCCCTAACCCCGACGCCACCCTCCACCCACATCACCACCACACCACCAGCCACCCTCCCCCATCTACGCCGGACAACCTACACCCACATCACCACTACGACGCCGACACCAACCAGCCCCGCACTACGCCTCACGTCACGCCGACCAACTCACCCCGCCGCACACACCATCACCTTACACCCTCCACACTCGCCGACACCACCAACCAACCCGTTGACCCTACACCCCCAAAATCCGAAACCCATCTATAAATACCCCATTTTTCGCTCATCGCTTTTGGGGGTCGATTTTGTGGATTTTTGTCCCAAAATAGGGAGTTTTGGCCTGAGCTTATGTCGGAAATCGGGTATTATTTTGCCTTTTTGCTCAATGTCGGTCGGGCCTGGGTCAACCCGACTAGGTAAGTTTTCCATAATTTTTATGCTTTTATATATCCTTGTTGGTTATCCAAAATTTGGCATGAATTTGATCCGGTTGGCGATCCGATTCGGTCAGTCACTGCTCAGTCGGGTCGACCCGATTCGTGATATATTCCCAAATTTTTGTGTTTTAATATTTTTGTTGTTGGTTATCCAAATTTGGAAAGAAATTGATTCGTTAAAACATCCGATTCGGGTCATCGACTTGACTCGGGTCGACCCGGTTCGGTTAATTCCAGATTTTTGTATGTTTATATTGTGCTGTTGGTTACCTGAAATTTGGAGAAAATCGATTCGGGTTGAAAAATATCCGATTCGTCAATCATCGACCCGTGTCGGTCGACCGATTGATTAAATTCCAGATTTTGTCGTGTTTATAGTGTTGTTGGTTACCTGGAAATTTGGAAAAGAATTTGATTCGGGTTGAAGTATCCGATTCGGGTCGGGTCACTATTCCGGGTCGGGTCGATTCGACCCGGTTCGAATGAATTTCCAGATTTTTTGTTTTAATATCTTGTTGTTTATTAGCTGAAAATAAAAAAATATATATATATATTGAATTCGGGTCGGGTCAACCCGAAATCCGGGACTGATCACTGTTCAGAATCCGGGTCGGGTCAAATTTAGAATTCGGGTCGGACATTTTTGCTAACTGCTGCTGTTTTTTTTTTGCATTTAAACATCCTTTCAACGGATATTTTGTTGTTTTTACTGTTTTGAATTATATACTACACTTAGGCCGATGAAATTAAATTCGAGGCCGCGCTTTTTTGTTTCGTTTCTCTGTTTTCTGTTTTCTGTTTTAAACATCCGTGCAACGGACATCGCTTTATTGTTTTAACTAATACTACACCGCCGATGAAATTAAATTGAGGCCGCACTTTTTCATTTCTCTATTTTCTGCTTATTGTTTTTAACATCCGTGCAATGGATTATCGCTTTATTTATTTTAACTAACACTACACTAGGCCGATGAAATTAAATTGAGGCCGCGCTTTTGTTTGTTTGTTTGTTTCTCTGCTTTTTCGCTTATCAAGCATCGCTTTAAACATCCGCAACGGATATTTCTTTTATTTCTTGTCTTCTTGTTTTAAACTAAATATCGCGTCTTTCGGGAATTGCTTCTCGATTTGCTTTTCTTTGTTGTGGTTTAGTTTATCGCTTTTGAATTAAATCGCATTTAGGCCGATGAAATTGAATTGAGGCCGAGCTTTTTCGCTTCGCTTTCAGCCACTTTTTTGGCATTTAAACATCCGCGTACCGGATTGTCTTACCGATTTATATAAATCTGCATTTTAGGCCGATGAAATTGAATTGAGGCCGCGCTTTTTGTTTCGCTTTCGCTTTCTGCTTTAAACATCCGTGCTACGGACATGTACTGCTTTTATCACATCGCTTTTTTGAATTAAATACACTGGCCGATGAAAAATATCCGCCGATTTTGAGGCCTCCACAGCTTGTAAAGACGGAAAATAAGGCTTTTGGGCAAGGATGAAACTTAAATCTTTTTCACCCGAGAGACCAACATGTTCGATAGGCAAGGCAACTAAAATGACCAACGAGTCATATGTTCGCAACCACGACGTGATTGGAATGATCTTTTCAAAATTTAAGTCCGAGCCCTCCGTAGCGGATCCTAAGCTATGTATATTTAATTATTTCTAACCGTTTATTCTTGACAAATTGTAAAGATAAAGTCAAAGAAGGCAAATAACCCCTGAGTTTATTTATTTTGTTGTTGGCATTTACTTTCTTAATTCAGCTTTATTTCATTCTCAGATTGTAATATTATTGTACTCGTGAAATTATTGAAATGTTTAGAATAGGCAAACATAGAATTAATTAATAGGGTAGACTAAAACTTGAAACCCATTGCTAGTTCATTTATTTTTAGGCTCGGTTACTTTTAAAATTGTTAATCGCTAGTTTATCTATTTTTAGGCCCGTCGCCCATAAGAAATCACATTGCATACATCTTTATCAATTTTCATACGAATGCATATTCATAGTCTTTTTTAGCTTTACATGTATATTATTGTCATACAAATGCATGCTTGTACAAATGCATAATTTCATTAAATACTTGCAACATTATTTTTATACTTGTAAAACATGCACTTTTAACATAATAATTAACCTGAGTTTGATCGGATAATCGCAAGTTAGCGGATCTTAAAGGATGCCTAACCCCTTCCCTTTAGGATAATAAAGAACCCTTACCTAGAATCTCATTAGTTTTGCAGATCACAAAATTGGAGTTATTTTACAGCTTTTAGTTAGAATTTAGGTGCCCTAATTCACCTTAGAATAATTAGGTGGCGACTCCTCAAAGCAAGCATTTTTAGTCAATCCAGAGGGAATCGACGCCATCGCGTCGCGAAGCCCGCAGGTCAAAATCGGGTGCGACAGCATGGCGACTCCACTGGGGAAATTTCAGGTTCTTAACCATAGCAAACCCAGGTTAATTATTATTGCGCTTTATTTTTGCTCATTATTTGATTTATTGCTTTGATATGTTTCATTTGTGAAATTTTGCATAATTGCTTTAATTGCTTTATTCTTTTATTGCTTTCCTTAAATTGGCATTCCGCTCATATTTCTTCCACTATGGAAAATTGACACTATCACACATTACACGCGAGGTGTGTTTTGCGCACCCGCAAACTTCTTTCAAATTTCCAAAATTTTAGGAGAGTTGGTATATGCGCGGAGTGTCCGGACCATCCGGTTGGCCGCGTAGCCTTCTCACTCGAGCAGTCCGCTCGGGAACCTTGAGTCCAGTAAGCCTAATCTTAGTAAATTTAGGATAGAGCTATACCCTTTTTATTTTTAATCATGCATACATACACCATAGGTGGGTCGATCCTTGGCATCGACTCCACAATTAAGAAATCCACCAAAATTGTCGACGGGTCTCGCTCCCCCAACGACCATCAACATATTATTTGTAGCGTGATAATGATGGACTAATCCAAGCCTAATCATGACATGCCGATATTGGAAAATGTACATACATTTTGTCTTCATTTCCAACAAAAGCACTGTAGTTTGACAGCTTGGATTAATCCGTCATAATCTCTCATATTTGGCGTTTAGGCCACCTCTGGCATAAGAGAGGCTCCATGCATGATAGGACGCATATTTAATTCCCGCACAGTTTGTTTGCTATTTTTCTTCTTTTATCTCTGTACATATTATTTAATGCAATAATTAGCTGCTTCAATTTTGTACATATCATACCATGTCGCTTGCGACTCTTGAACAGGAATTGTGTCACTGCTCGAGAATAAAACGTTCTTGAACATCAACTCTCGGACCTTGTGAAGTAATCAGGGGAGTCTTTGACTGTACTATCACACATCCACATTTTATTATTCTTTATGTGACTTTCCTCCTTTCACCTGGTGCTTTTATTTTTGCAGGTTGATCGTCCTTGCGAACAGTCGGGGGCGGTCATTCTAAAACATTATTCCTTGATATACTCCAGAAAAGAACAAAGCCAAAGGCTTTCACAAAGATGACCGAAAGATGTTTTGACTGGAAAAAGTCAGCCAACACCAGATTCAACGAGTCATCACTTTAATTTGTCTATACTTTTGTTTTGTTACATATTTGCAAATTCAGTTGATATGTTTAATTTTCGTTACATAATTTTTTTATATCATACCATTTTTTACAACATATCTTTACGAACTACGAGTGTCTGATTCTCACCATACGGTGTGATACGTAGGTAACCCTTCTCGGGTGCGACACCCCTAAAAAAAAAAATCAAATAAAAAAAATGAAAATATGATTTTGGATTATCAATCTTTTTTTTTTCATTACATCCTAATGGACAATTTTTTTTCATTACATCCTATTGTGGATTATTATTTTTTCATTGCATTCATCCTAATATGGACAATCACTTTTTTATTGCATACAATTTTACTTACTATCTTATCGTGGATAAATTCTTTTTCAATCTTACATTTTTTATAACCTATCTTCACGAACTACGAGTGTCTGATTCTCACCGTTCGGTGTGATACGTAGGTAGCCCTTCTCGGGTTCGACAGCACTAAAAAAAAAAAATTTAAAAAAAAAGAAAAAGAAAAAAGACGCACTTCCTTGTCCACCGTAGATAAGGACATATCTGGTTTATCAATTTTTTCATTCATCCTATAATGGATATTCATTTTTTATTTACATGCATCCTATCGTGGATAATCATTTTTCATTGCATTTATTCTATTGTGGACAATTATTTTTACTTTGCATTCGTCTCATAGTGGATAATCATTTGTTTTATACAATTTTTACTTTTGCTATCCTTGCGTGGATGAATTTTTTATAAACATACATTTTATATATACTTTCTGCACGAACTACGCACACCTGATTCTCGTCAAAGATGAGATACGTAGGCAGCCCTATTCGGGTTCGGTACCCTTTATTAAAAAAATACAAAAAAAAAAAAAATTAAGAATCATTGATGGACTTGGTTGATACCAACACAGTTAGGAGTGTGCATAGGAAATAACAAGTGGAGAAGATTGTCTTCGTGGTAAACCATAGATTCTTCCGGTACCTCTCATTCACGCCTGTGTTGACACTTAAAAAAATTGTTTTTCATGCTTCCAAGATATGAACAAAGCCAACCTCATCGTTTCATGTGCATTGTGTGGTGAGTTTTTAGAATAAGTTCAATTGCATTGCATTGTGATCTAGAACTTGGCTCGAATGTTTTTTGAGGCGAAATCCTGAGTAACACTTGGTATAGGAAATGATTGTAGGCTTTCTTTGATCCGTTTGAGCCTTTTCAGCTTACCAAATAACATTATCCGTAGCACTTCCCCTTTGAGCCTAAAGCCTATTTTTTTTAACAACCACATCTTACGCCTATACCCTTTCTTAGTGCATACACGCACTATCCCTCTCTTGGCCCGACCTCCTTGAGCGCATCAGAAATGTGCAAATTACTTAAAAGATCCGAGTCGAAGTTGCAATGTTCCCAAAAAAAAGGAAAAGAAAACCAAACAAAAGTACGACTTCACACAAAAAGAAGTCAAAAGCCCCGACAATATCAACAAAAAAAAAAAAAAGGAAATAACTCTGAAAAGGGGGAAAAAGCTCCAAACGAAATATTCAAAAGAAGTCGGTACAAAACAAAAGGGGGCAAAAAGAAGCAAATCGGAATCAATGCACACAAATACCAAGCACGGACATATTCCAACGCTCAAGGAAGGATTAGTCACTCTTTACCCAAATAATATCCTTTCCTTTCCCAAGCCTACATTACAAACCCATAACAAGCCCTACATGATCCTATACCGAGGGTTCTCACATTAGTGGATACTCACATGACGGCCAAGCCTATGGTATCACAATTAAATGCATTGAACATCTTTCTGAGGGTGAGTGTACTTCTCTAGACGTCCCAAAGTTCAAAATACTGAAATACATGTGAGGAAGGGACTTTCTTTCAGTGAGGGCATTTGAAACATGAGGATGCATATATGTCAAAATCTTGGCTTGAAGCAAGTGTCGATACTGTGTATGTCCGAGGTAGCATCCAAGTCATAGGAATTACCTTGGAGTCAGTTTCGGTTATACAGAAAGCAATAACGGGAGCCCCTAAGCACATTACTAATTGTTGGTACCAACCGAAGTCAAGACGTGATTATGTCTTTTTCATATTTTTCACAAAAAAAAAACAAAAAAAAAAACAACAACAAAAAAAAAAACCTTGCAAAATATATTGCATCATTTTTCAAACTCTAGTCACTCTCTTCTACAAAAAAAAAAAAAAAAAAAAACAAAATAACAAAAAAAAAACCTTACAAAATCCTTTTGCTTGCATGAACTACGTTATGACCTGATTCCCTCGGCGGGATACGTAGGCGGCCACATCAGCTTCGGTCTCATTTTTAGAAAACCCTTACAAAATTCTTTTTGCTTGCATGAACTACGTTATGACCTGATTCCCTCGGCGGGATACGTAGGCAGCCACATCGGCTTCGGTCCCATTTTAGAAAACTTCACAATCGTCATTTTACTTGCAGTGAACTACGTTATGACCTGATTTCCTTTATCGGAATACGTAGGCGGCCTATATCGGCATCGGTCACACCATTGGAAATTGTGTGTCCATTATCTTGCACACAACAAAATAGGCTCACATGATCGCCTTGATAGGACAAACAAGTTGCCCGCACAAACTCGATTTTGTCCAGTTGGAAGTTCAACATCTTCATATATACTAGAAACTGGAGCATATTTTAAGGGTTCACTGCAAGAATTTGCCAATGGACCTGGAAAATGCCAGACAACTGAGTCTTCAATCTAAACCAATATGAGCTTGCAAGCGTCCAGGGCAAAAGCTACAACTCACAAATTTCTTTGAGTGCAGGTCTTCAGGTTGACAAAGGCAGAGAAGCCGCAACACGTGTGCTTAATTTGGCAAAGACGTCGCCTCACATTTTTGTCCGTGCAAGAATGACATTTTAATTCA
Organism: Anisodus acutangulus; assembly: GCA_029783415.1. NCBI lineage: Eukaryota > Viridiplantae > Streptophyta > Magnoliopsida > Solanales > Solanaceae > Anisodus > Anisodus acutangulus. Next base: position 30,378,765 of record CM056493.1, read on the forward strand.
CAGTCCACATGAGTTTGAATCGGCAGAAGATTCAACACAACGTGGAATCATATTACACCAAAATGACGGCAATGGATGTCATTTACATCTTTCACAGCATTACAACGACAGCAACACGCCCATACAACGGCGTCATCAGCAACACGCCTATGCAACGGCGTCATCCTGGCACAACACGTCTACACAATGACGCGTTTAACGCACCACGCCTATGCAACGACGTCATTTCAACCCACGCGGGTCACAAACGCATCACGTCAATACAACGACGCTACCAGCGCCCACCTCCTAATGCGGGTATTTCAATTTCATCGAGCCCACCTCCTAACGGGTATTTTAATTTCACCAGCGCCCACCTCCTAATGCGGGTATTTCAATTTGATCAGCGCCCACCTCCTAACGCGGGTATTTCAATTTGATCGGCGCCCACCTCCTAACGCGGTATTTCATTTTCAACAGCGCCCACCTCCTAATGTCGCGGTATTTCATTTTCACCAGCGCCCACCTCCTAACGCGGGTATTTAAATTTGATCAGCGCCCACCTCCTGTCGCGGTATTTCATTTTCAACAGCGCCCACCTTCTAACGCGGGTATTTCATTTCACCAGGCACCCACCTCCTAACGCGGGTATTTCATTTTCGATCAGGCACCCACCTCCTAATGCGGGTATTTCAATTTGATCAGCGCCCACCTCCTAACGCGGGTATTTCATCTTAATCAGCGCCCACCTCCTAACGCGGTATTTCAATTTCATCGGCGCCCACCTCCCACGCGGTATTTCAATTTCAACAGCACCCACCTCCTAACGCGGGTATTTCAATTTGATCAGGCACCCACCTCCTGTCGGGTATTTCGATTTGATCAGCGCCCACCTCCTAATCGCGGGTATTTCATTTTCAACAGCGCCCACCTCCTAACGCGGTATTTAAATTTCACGAGCACCCACCTCCTAACGCGGGTATTTTAATTTGATCGGCACCCACCTCCTAATGCGGGTATTTAAATTTCTGGCGCGCCCACCTCCTAACGCGGGTATTTCAATTTGATCGGCGCCCACCTCCTAACGTCGGGCACCCACCTCCTAATGCGGGTATTTCAATTTGATCAGCGCCCACCTCCTAATGCGGGTATTTCATCTTAATCAGGCGCCCACCTCCTAATGCGGGTATTTCAATTTCAGTCAGGCGCCCACCTCCTAATGCGGGTATTTCAATTTCAGTCAGGCACCCACCTCCTAATGCGGGTATTTCAATTTCAGTCAGGCGCCCACCTCCTAATGCGGGTATTTCAGTTTCAGTCAGGCGCCCACCTCCTAATGCGGGTATTTCATTTTCAGTCAGGCGCCCACCTCCTAATGCGGGTATTTAAATTTCAGTCAGGCACCCACCTCCTAATGCGGGTATTTTAATTTCAGTCAGGCACCCACCTCCTAATGCGGGTATTTAAATTTCTGTCAGGCGCCCACCTCCTAATGCGGGTATTTCAATTTCAGTCAGGCGCCCACCTCCTAATGCGGGTATTTCATCTTAATCAGGCGCCCACCTCCTAATGCGGGTATATCATTTCAGTCAGGCACCCACCTCCTAATGCGGGTATTTCAATTTCTGTCAGGCGCCCACCTTCTAATGCGGGTATTTTAATTTCAATCGCGCCTATGCAACGGCGCCACCTGCATAACGTCTAAGCAACGACGTCACCTCATCACGCCTATGATATATCATCATCTGCATCGGGGAAGTTCTTCGAACATCGTTCAGCCCTTCCCCAGTATCTCATCACATCTGCAACCAGTGTCATCATAACTCGGCACTGGGGCAATGTTTCTTGAATATGCACCATCTTTTGCAACATCTCTTGCCCCCTCGGGATTCTATTTCTTACCATTCATCTCTAATCTTTCCTCGAGTCCCGATGATCAGGACAAAATAGGCTACCCAGTCAACTTCTTTGGCCGAAAACTCTTTCATCGTCTCCGGCCAAAGAGGGGCATCTGTTGACACCCAATTTTGTCCCATCTTTTTGGATTTTATTTGCAATTTCTAATATTTTTGACACTTTAAGATAATTTTAAAATATAGACATATATATGTATATATATCATTATTATTAGTATTATTTGCATTTTTATTTGTCATTTGCATTTTTTATATCACAAACATACTTTTATCCTAATATTATATGTTATTTTATTTTCGCAAAACGACATTGCATTTTTATTTTTTATTTAAGCATCAAGCATTTCACAAATATTATATTTTTGTCATATTGTCATCTTTACAATTTATAAATTTTGCAAAGCTTTCTTTTTATATAATAAAACATCTCTTTATATTTTAAACCCATAACCCACTTCATTTCCCCAAAAACAATTTCTACTCAACCCATTACAATAAAAATAACCCATTTTCGGATCACATCCCAAGGCCCAACCGAAAAGGGCCCATATTCGGCCCATCTCCCTTCCCTTTATTTCCCCCCTTTAAACCAAAACCCTACAACTAAAAACATTCATTCCATATTTTTTCATCTCTCTCTCTCTCAACTACACACACCCCACGCACTCGCCTCGCTGCCGCACACCCCGACCCCTAACCCCGACGCGACCCTACACCCACATCACCACCACACCACCACCACCCTACCCCATCTACGCCGGACAACCTACACCCACATCACCACCACGACGCCGACACCAACCAGCCCCCGTACCCGCGGCCTCACGTCGCCGACCAACTCACCCCGCCGCACACACCATCACCTTACACCCTCCACACCTCGCCGACACCACCAACCAACCCGTTGACCCTACACCCCCCAAAATCCGAAACCCATCTATAAATACCCCAATTTTCTGTCACTGTTTTGGGGGGTCGATTTTGTGGATTTTTGTCCGAAAATAGGGAGTTTTGGTCGGAGCTTATGTCGGAAATCGGGTATTATTTTGCCTTTTTTTGCTCACTGTCGGGTCGGGTCGGGTCAACCCGAATTAGGTAAGTTTTCCATAATTTTTATGCTTTTATATATCCTTGTTGGTTATCTGAAAATTTGGCATGAATTTGATCCGGGTTGGCGTATGCGATTCGGTCAGTCATCGCTCCAGGTCGGGTCGACCCGATTCGTATATATTCCCAAATTTTTGTGTTTTAATATTTTTTGTTGTTGGTTATCTGAAATTTGGAAAGAAATTGATTCGGGTTAAAACATCCGATTCGGGTCGGGTCACTGACTCGGGTCGGGTCGACCCGGTTCGGTTAATTCCAGATTTTTGTATGTTTATATTGTGCTGTTGGTTACCTGAAATTTGGAGAAAATCGATTCGGGTTGAAAAATATCCGATTCGGGTCGGGTCGGTCATCGACGTGTCAGATCGACCTTGATTAAATTCAGATTTTGTCGTGTTTATAGTGTTGTTGGTTACCTGGAAATTTGGAAAAGAATTTGATTCGGGTTGAAGTATCCGATTCGGTCGGGTCACTATTCGGGTCGGGTCGATTCGACCCGGTTCGAATGAATTTCCAGATTTTTTGTTTTAATATCTTGTTGTTTATTAGCTGAAAATAAAAAAATATATATATATATTGAATTGAATGTCAACCCGAAATCCGGATCGATCATCGCTCGTAATCCGCGTCGGGTCAAATTTAGAATTCGGGTCGGACATTTTTGCTAACTGCTGCTGTTTTTTTTTTGCATTTAAACATCCTTTCAACGGATATTTTGTTGTTTTTACTGTTTTGAATTATATACTACACTTAGGCCGATGAAATTAAATTCGAGGCCGCGCTTTTTTGTTTCGTTTCTCTGTTTTCTGTTTTCTGTTTTAAACATCCGTGCAACGGATTACTGTTTTATTGTTTTAACTAATACTACACTGGCCGATGAAATTAAATTCGAGGCCGCACTTTTTTTCATTTCTCTATTTTCTGTTTATTGTTTTTAACATCCGTGCAATGGATTACTGTTTTATTTATTTTAACTAACACTACACTAGGCCGATGAAATTAAATTCGAGGCCGCGCTTTTTTTGTTTGTTTGTTTGTTTCTCTGTTTTTACGCTTATCGCTTATCGCTTTAAACATCCGTGCAACGGATATTTCTTGCTTTTCTTGTCTTACTGTTTTAAACTAAATATCGCGTCTTTTCGGGAATTGCTTCTCGATTTCTGTTTTTACTGTTGTGGTTTAGTTTACTGTTTTTGAATTAAATACTGCATTTAGGCCGATGAAATTGAATTCGAGGCCGAGCTTTTTCGTTTCTGTTTCAGTTCACTTTTTTGGCATTTAAACATCCGTGCACGGATTGTCTTACTGATTTATATAAATACTGCATTTTAGGCCGATGAAATTGAATTCGAGGCCGCGCTTTTTTGTTTCGTTTCTCTGTTTTCTGTTTTCTGTTTTAAACATCCGTGCCACGGACATGTACTGTTTTTTTACTGTTTACTGTTTTTTTTGAATTAAATACACCTGGCCGATGAAAAAATATCCGTCGATTTTTGAGGCCTCCACAGTTGTAAAGACGGAAAATAAAGCTTTTGGGCAAGGATGAAACTTAAATCTTTTTCACCCGAGAGACCAACATGTTCGATAGGCAAGGCAACTAAAATGACCAACGAGTCATATGTTCGCAACCACGACGTGATTGGAATGATCTTTTCAAAATTTAAGTCTGAGCCCTCCGTAAGCGGATCCGAAGCTATGTATATTTAATTATTTCTAACCGTTTATTCTTGACAGCTTGTAAAGATAAAGTCAAAGAAGGCAAATAACCCCTCGGAGTTTATTTATTTTGTTGTTGGCATTTACTTTCTTAATTCAGCTTTATTTCATTCTGTATTGTAATATTATTGTACTCGTGAAATTATTGAAATGTTTAGAATAGGCAAACATAGAATTAATTAATAGGGTAGACTAAAACTTGAAACCCATTGCTAGTTCATTTATTTTTAGGCTCGGTTACTTTTAAAATTGTTAATCGCTAGTTTATCTATTTTTAGGCCCGTCGCCCATAAGAAATCACATTGCATACATCTTTATCAATTTTCATACGAATGCATATTCATAGTCTTTTTTAGCTTTACATGTATATTATTGTCATACAAATGCATGCTTGTACAAATGCATAATTTCATTAAATACTTGCAACATTATTTTTATACTTGTAAAACATGCACTTTTAACATAATAATTAACCTGAGTTTGATCGGATAATCGCAAGTTAGCGGATCTTAAAGGATGCCTAACCCCTTCCCTTTAGGATAATAAAGAACCCTTACCTAGAATCTCATTAGTTTTGCAGATCACAAAATTGGAGTTATTTTACAGCTTTTAGTTAGAATTTAGGTGCCCTAATTCACCTTAGAATAATTAGGTGGCGACTCCTCAAAGCAAGCATTTTTAGTCAATCCAGAGGGAATCGACGCCATCGCGTCGCGAAGCCCGCAGGTCAAAATCGGGTGCGACAAGGATGCTGGAAGGAGTACGGTCGCTCTGGTCCGGGACTCTCTCGCTCAAATGCTTTGGACCCAACCGAGGACTGGCAGATGATTCATTGCGGAGCCTTTTTTGCTCCTGGGCTTGTTGAACAATGAGGGCTGCCACATCCAGATTTTTAATTTCCTTCATGGGAGAAGCGATAAAAGTGGATTTTGGAAAGCCCTGGAAGGGATGACTTAATATAAGTACATCTAGACAAGTAAAAGAGGTAAAAAATACACGGAAGTAAGCATACCATGGTTGTGAGGGACCCAATTTTGATCGTCGACAAGTTTTTTTCACGTCCAGAGTTTTCGGAGTAGACACATCAAGAATTGTATTGACCCAAGCTTTAAGATTGGATATTCCTTCACGCTCCCATATGGTGGCTAAAGGGAGGGGAAAACCCCGATCAAAGTATGAAATGACGGTGTTCAATAAAGGGCACCAAATTGAATATAACATGAAGAAACTTACAGTGAAAATTCCATCATTTTGGGATAGCGTGGCTATATAGGGGAGGAGATCGGCGGTGGCAACAATAATGTATCCCTCCGTCCAGCCTCGGTCACGGTCATCATTGAGATTGGTAAGAATAGCTTTGCTTCCCCTACGGCGCAGGTTGATGACCCCACCACAAAAGATGTGCGGGGAGTAGAGGCAAATAAGATGGTCCAGCATAAAGGGAATGTCGGATTCTCGAGCAAAATATAAGAGGCATGCGACTGCCCTCCAAACTTGAGGGGCCACTTGAGATATACAAACTTTGTAACGGCGGCAAAATTCCAAAATAACGTCATCAATAACTTTCGAAAGTTTTATTGAGAAGGGGTAAGTGTAGACAAATGAAATACCCTTGCTTATATGAGGTTATCCTTTCATTGTCGTTAGGAATCAAAACTTCGATTGACTCCCAACGACGGTTGGCCTTTACCGTTGGTAGAATACTGACGGTGATTCGAGTTTTGTAGTCACCAGCGAGAGAATCTCGACCTCTGGGCAAAACCCTAGAGACTGGTCAATTGTTATATCCTCGACAGGAAAAAGTCAAAGGGTTCCGACTAGGATGTATTTCTTCTTGGGAGTTAAGATTCCTCCTATTTTGAGGATGTTGCTACTGGTAGAAGGGTTAGACATATTTGCAGTGAAGAAGAAACGAGATAGTTCTAAAGAGATTTTGCACAAATGAAGGTCGGACGACAAACCTCCTTCACATGAGGGGGTATTTTTAAGAGATGAAAAGTTATCATTGCAGGGGAAACGATGTGATGGAAGCCAATCGACGGCAACACGTCTGCGTCAAAGCAGGTGTGATAAAACGACATGCCTCATTATTACCCTGCAATCTTTCATTAATCGAGGGTGTCGCACCCGATTTTGACCTGCAAGCTTCGCGACACGATGGTGTCGATTCCCTCTGGATTGGATAAAAATGCTTGCTTGAGGAGTCGTCACCTAATTATTCTAAGGTGAATTAGGGCACCTAAATACTAACTAAAAGCTGTAAAATAACTCCAATTTTATGGTCTACGAAACTAATGAGATTCTAGGTAAGGGTTCTTTATTATCCTAAAGGGAAAGGGTTAGGCATCCTTTAAGATCCGCTAACTTGCGGTTATCCGATCAAACTCAGGTTAATTATTGTACTAAGAAAATGCATGTTTTACAAGTATAAAAATAATGTTGCAAGTAGATAATAAAATGCTGCATTTTGTACATGTAAAGTTGAGAGAAAAATAAACAAATATGCATCTGTATGAAAATTGATAAAAATATATGCAAGGTAATTTTTTTTATATGGGCAACGGGCCTAAAAATAGATAAACTAGCGATTAACGATTTTAAAACTAACCGAGCCTAAAAATAAATAAACTAGCGACGGGTTTCAAGTTTTTGACTACCCTATTAATTAATCTAAGTCTACCTATTCTAAATATTTCAATAATTTCAGGAGTCCAATAATATTACAATACATAATGAAATAAAACTGAATTAAAAAAAAAGTAAAAAATAACAATAAAATAAATAATCTATAAGGGGTATTTGACTTCTTTGACTTTATCCCTTGCAATCTGTCAAGAACAAACGGTTAGAAATAATTGAATATAAATAACTTCAGACCCGTATCCAAAATAATAAATATTTTGATTACGGAGGGCTCAGACTTAAATTTGAAAAGATCATTCCAATCACGTCGTGGCTGCGAACATATGACTCGTTGGTCATTTTAGTTGCCTTGCCCAACGAACATGTTGGTCTCTCGGGTGAAATAAGAAAAAGATTTAAGTTTCATCCTTGCCCAGAAGTTTTATTTTCCGTCTTTACAACTGTGGAGGCCTCAAAAATCGACGGATATTTTTTCATCGGCCAATGTAGTATAATATTCAAATCAGCAAAATGGTACCGAAAACAGTAAAAAAAACAGAAACCGAGAAAATGATGTCTGAAGGGACGCGACCTCGAATTCAATTTCATTGGCCTAAAGCAGTATTTATTCAAATCAGTAAATCAGTAAAACAATCCGTGCACAGATATTAAATGCCAAAATCAGCAACAGTTCGCAAAAAATGTCCGACCCGAATTTTGAAATTTTACCCGACACGGATCCTGAACACATACCCGAAACAGGATTCGGAGTCCAATTTTTCTTGATTTTCAGATAGCCAACAACATAATGTTAAACATAAAAATCTGGAAATTTACTCAAACCAAAGTGACCCGACCCAAAACAGTGATCCGACCCAAAATAGTTTTTCTTGGATTTTCAGATAGCCAACAACATAATATTAAACACAAGAATCTGGAAATTTATTTGAATCGGGTCGACCCGACCCGGATCAGTGACCCGACCCGGATCAGTGACCCGACTAGAATCAGGGTTTCAACCCTAATCGATTTTGTTTTTCCATTATCAGACAACCAACAACAAATTATCAAACACAAAAATCTGGAAATTTAACCAAACTGGATCGACCCGACCCGGATCAGTGACCCGACCCGAAACTGAAATCCGACCCGAATCAGTTTTTCTTGGATTTTTATTTTCAGATAACCAACAACAAGATAAAAACACAAAATCTAGAAATTTAAACCAAACCGGGTCGACCCGACCCGGATGTTTCAACCCGAATCAATTTCTTTCCAAATTTCAGATAATCAACAACAAAATATAAAATATATAAATCTGAAAATTTAACTGGGTCGACCCGACCCGACCCGAATCAGTGACCCGATCCAAAGCGGAGGTTTCAACCCGAATCGATTTCTTTTCAAATTACCAGATAGCCAACAACATAATATTAAACACAAAAATTTGGGAATTTATTCGAATCACGTCGACCCGACCCGGATCGGATGTTTCAACCCGAATCGATTTTCTCAAACTTTCAAATAACCAACAACAAATTATAAACACAAAATCTGGAAATCTACTCAAATCGGGTCGACCCGACCCGGATCAGATGTTTCAACCCGAATCGATTTTCTTTCAAAAATTTCAGATAACCAACAACAAAATATTAAACACAAAACCTGGAGATTTTTGTCAAATCGGGCTGACCTGACCCGACCCGAATCAACAAAGAACAACACTCGATTTTTGATTTTAGGACCTCCAAAATTCCACCAAAAACCGACCAAAAACTCCCATCCGAAACAGTGAATAAAGGGGGATTAATATAGATGGATCCGGACCTCCAAAATCCCCCCTAAAATCGAGTTTGAAATCGAAAATAAAAGGGCAAAAGGTTGCGAATTTTAGGAGTTGAACTCACGGGTTTTGGGGGGTGTAGGTATGGTGAAGTGACGGGTGCGGCGTAGGTGGTGTACGGTGGTGTCGGCGACTGGTTGGGTGAGGTGACCGGCGTGTTGGAGGTACGGGGTATGGGAGTGTCGGCCGAAAAGGGTGTGTTTGTTGAAGGGATGTAGGGTTTTTTTGGTGTTTTTTTTTTGGTGTTATGTTTTAGGGTTTTTTGGTTTAAAGGGGGGAAATAAAGGGGAAGGGGTCGGTTGGGCCGATGGGTCGGGTTGGCCAACTTGGGCCCTTTTCAATTGGGCTCGGGTATGCAGAAAATGGGCGTGGCCAAATGGGCTGCCCCTTTTTAAAATGGATGTTTGTTTTGGGTTGAGAAATAAATGGGTTATGAGTTTAAAATATAAAAAGGGATTTTATTATATATATATATATATATATAAAGCTTTGCAAAAATTATAAATTGTAAAGAAGACACTATGATAAAAATATGATATTTGAGAAATGTTTGATGCTTAAATAAAAAATGCAATGTCGTTTTGTGAAAATAAAAATAACATATAATATTATGATAAAAGTATGTTTGTGATATAAAAAAATATAAATGACAAATAAAAATGCAAATAATAATAAAAATGATGATATATTTACATATATATGCCTATATTTTAAAATTATTTTAAGGTGTCAAAAATATTCAAAATTGCAAATAAAATCAGAAAAGATGGGACAAAATTGGGTGTCAACAGAGGGTAGTCGGAAAGTTGTCGTCATTTCAGTAAGGTGACGATTAGAATGGTAAAATGAGTGGATGATATTTTTTTCCGAGTCTCTTGCCAAATTATAGGTTTTTATTAGTTGATAATTTAAATCCACTTCCAGGAGTGCAAAGGGTACACTGAGAAAGTGCGGGGACTATCTGTATAGGGCAAAATTCGTATAAAACTGATGTACGAATTATGATGTGACACGTAGGAGACGATGCTGAGTCAAATCCATGTCATCCTGGGGTGCTACCGGTAAGACACGAGCATGGCCGGGAGCATCATACATACACTTGGTATACTAACTATCCAATTATTACAGCATTCATTCTCTTGTATTAATAAGGGCATATTTCGTGAGATGTGTACATGTGATCTCATGTATAAATATGACACATAGTTCCATTATAAATCGTCATCTTCAAGCTATTACAACACATTGTCTAACATTTCTCTCAATTATAATGCTTTCATAAATCAATAAAGGAAGCCTATTTCATCAACTTTTGGGAATAAAAGGGGAATGAGAATATGCCAATGAACTTTGGTTACAGAGACTTTGCTCAAAAGCTTACAAAGGTTCAAACTAATTATTTTTTTACTTTGTCTTGATATTATTTACTAGCATTATATTTTGTCTAATATTACTGCCAAATCAGTCACTTCTGATCCACGTGTCCTTTATCACGTATACAAATTCAACTGTACCGTTTTACAAGTAAACATCACAAATTTTTAAACTTCAAATTTCTTGTTTGATTCTTAATGAGATGATTTATAACAATACAAAAATTTATGATTTACTTTAAATCACAAATTTATTTTAAAAAATATTCTTTCTTGTTATACTTGTGTTCAATTAAATAGGACCATATAAACTGCGACACGGGAGTAATATAGTAGTATAAATTTGAATTTGTTTTTAAAAAAAATTATCCTGACTTTTCTGTTAATAGAACTTCCTGACAATTCAAAAATGAACAAATAAAGAAGCGTGGATAGATCAACATTCACACATACACATATTTGCTATTTCATATCTTTTATCTTACTTTTATTAAAAAATTATGAAAAGTGGGAATTTTGTTTTACCCTACACTTCCACCCCCCACCCCCACATACACACCACACATTTTTTATTTCTTATATTTTACTTTTATAAAAAAATATAAAAAATGAAGAAACTTGTTTTTAACCCCCCCCCCCCCCCCTCCGACTTCCCCCGGATATATTTTCTATTTCGTATATATTATCTTAATTTTATTTAAAAATATATAAAAAGTATTTTTTTCTTATCCCACACCCCACCCCACCCCACCCTCCCGCCCCCACCTCCCCCCAAATACATACGTATTTTCTATTTTATATATTTTATTTTTATTAAGAAATAGAAAAAAATTATTTATATAATTATAAATATATGAAAAAATTAATTTAATTTGACAAAAAAAAATTATAACATTACACTAGAAATAATATTACACTTATATAATATGGGCTAACTCATAATCAACCAACCCATTTATCACCGAATTCATATTTACCCACATAAAATATAAATAGATTAAAACCTAGCCCATTTTTATTCAAACAATTTTCAATTAAACCAAATCCAAACAAACCTATTTGTCACCCTGGCACCTAATTTGTCCTTTCTTTTTTATCGTTAGCTCCTCAATTGAATAGGAGGATCAAAATAGCCTTTAGAAGTACATTTATTATCAACTATATATGTTTTTCAATGGAATAGAAATCAAGCATTTTTTTAGTGCCTATCTTATAAATTACTACTTGCTCCGTCTCAATTTATGTAATATAGTTTGACTGAATATGGCGTTTAAGAAATAAATGAAGATTTTTAAATCTTATTGTCTACAACAGGTTAAAGATAGTGTAGTTATAAATCATCTCGTTAAGCGTAAAATGTAAAGTTTAAAATTAAATTATTGTCATATAAGTAAATGTATCATTCTTTTTTTGACAGATTAAAAAGTAAAGTGTATTACATAAACTGGAACAGAGAGATTCTAAAAATCTTTCTAAAAATATGATATTTGCGAACAGAGACACTATGATAAAAATCAATAAAGCAGAAATTACAAAGCTATGGAAAGCATAAGCTCAACCCTCGATTACTGCTAATGACTGCTCACAAAAGATAAAGCAGGCAAAAAGCAATAGGTCTTGGAATGTAGCAGCAAAGGACCCACGAATGGCTAAAAGTGGAGCAGCCCATGGCCCAAAATACAGCTAGCAGATGGCCACAAATGCAGCAGTAGATCACTCCCAAAATGAGGTGCATATGACCAAAAACGCAGCAGTTTTTCCCCTAAAAATAGAGCAGCTTTTTGGCCTCAAAGTAGAGCAGCAAATGGCCAAAAAAGCGTAGGTTAGTTCCACGTCAGAAATGGAATATGAACACTCTTTATATATACTTGAATAATACTCACCCTACAAACTAATTTGGGATTTAGTTAGATTCAAAATCAAAATCAGAACCATTCTAATTATTTGTACATTTACTCCCCAAGATGAGTAGCAAATGGCCAAAATAAAAAATCAGCAGTGTTTGGCCTAAAAAATACAGCAGCGTTAGCGTTTGGCCTCAAAGACCACAAATGTTTGCTTAAAGCGCGGCAGTAGGACCCTGAGTGTGGCAGCAACAAATTTCATCCAAATAAACAACCACCAAGTTTTGCACAAATATACAAGTCCAGCGTGATAGGCAATAAAATAGCTTAGCATCTCAACTGGACCATTTCTATTTAAAAAAATATCTTCCTCATGTTTATGCCTTAGGGATTCCATTTGTATGAGATCCAAGTCTGTAAGGTCCGATGGCCCTTGATGGAAGATGAGCATGTGCAAAAATATTCAGATCCTTATTAGTTTGTAAGGTGAGATTATCCAAGTTCTGTCCAAGTCCCATATAAGGAGTCCATTTCTTATTTCATATCTGAGGTGTCTCTTAACACTCTTCCGCACGCCCAGACCTTGTTAGCTGGAGCGTGGATAATATAATTTGGGGGCCAACATCGGTGAACAAAGAATTGGAATAGGTCTGACTATGATACCAGGTAAAGAATAGATCTTGAACCTAAGTCAACCCCAAAAGTTAGCTTGTAGGGTGAGGATTGTCCAAGTCCATATAATGAGTCCATATTCCCATTTCATATCCGATGTGGGACTCTTAACATAATACTTCATTTTGCTAAGGCACCTGGGACTTGGTTGACTTCCCAAAATTCAATTTTTGTTGCTGATGGGATTGGAGCCCAGGTCTAACAACTAAAATACTACGTAGTAAAGTGGATTTTCACAACGTAACTGGTAAAATTATTGTCATGTAATCAGGAGGTCATGCGTTCAAGTCGTGAAAACAAACTCTTGTAGAAATGTGAGGTAATACTGCGTACAATAGACCATTGCGGTCCGATCCTTTTTCGAACCCCGCGCATAGCGAGAGCTTAATACATCGAGTTGTCCTTTAATAAAGTGGATCTTCGTTGTCGCTAACCTTAAGCTCTTCTTCATTTTCTCTAACACTATTGTAGATTGTAGAGACACACTAAGTTGATAATAAGTATTTTCAAATTTAATATTTGCTCTTGAGTGAATTTATTGAAATATCAGTTAGTAGGTTTATCATGTATGTCAGGTGAAATATTGTTTTCGCTCACAATTCATTAAAAGTTTAACAAACCTAAAGTTCATTTCCAACCATAACTTATTCATGTGTTTGACAAAACAAAACAAAACAAAAAGTGTTTTTGAGTATTAAAAAAAAACATTTCTTCTATTATAGGGAAGAAGCTACCAATTTCAGACCATCACTTCATGATTTATCCTAATAAAGATTGTGAATGTTAGTAAGTTGTAACAGTTCTCTCTAGTAATGACCTTTCAGCGCTTACCACTAGGAAAATGAATGTCCAAACATAGAAAATGCTACAGTGGCAATCATATCGGAAACTGGAAATGGTCAACTACCCTTTGATCAGTCGCTAAGTGTATCCACATCCATACAGACCTGAAGCAAAGGGCATCATCAGATGCTAGATTCATTTTTGTGAAGGGGTGGCAATTCTTGTTAACAAACGAGAAATGTTTGAACAAGTAATTTTGGTACTAAAAACAGAGATAATCTTATTTTATCATCGAAACGATGTTTGGCTTTCTGAACACACGTATGCCCTCCAAGATCCCCTCTGAAAATACACAATTACCTCGCGCTACACCACCAAATATATATAACAAAAAGGAGGCAAAGTCCTATACCAATGGAGCGACCATCACGGAGTCACATAATCAATTTATAAGAGAATGCAGCACAAAATGTGCTAATTTCTCCAGCAAATTCCCAAAATTGACCAAATATTCCAGATAGTCAAGTACCAATATAAAGAAATGCTGAAATACAGCACTAAGGCCACCACTATAACATTCAGTAGTAATCATCAGAATCGGTATCATAATAATCATCGTTCTCCTCCTCATCAGAATCTAAAATGTAATCCTCGTCCCAAAGCTTACAGGAGCAAGTTGCTTTCTTGTCCTTCCATGGTTCCCCGCATGTATAACAAAATTCATACCCACATCTGTACATACAGGTAAAATTGTTGTTAGTATATAATATACATACAGACATACAGTACAACACAACTGTAATCAACAGAGACACAGAGAAGTTGGGTATATCATGTGTAGGAAATTTACAAATGTGGAATTAAGTTTATCCCATTATTTATGACTCGAACAATTGGGGCCCCGCACGTCGGAAATGTCGTTTCCACACACGTGTCACCTTAGTGCCAAATATCGTAAATTTCGTTAATGAAAGAGATATTGGTACGTAAGTGAAATGTTTGAGACATAGAATGATGGACGGTTATTTGCTAAATGACAAGTGTTCCACGTTGGTAAACGAAGGAAGGATTGTGCGAGGTGTAAGATGGTATGGGTCGAACCGCGGAGCCGAGAAGGGTCGCGGCGTTGACCGGACTGGGCCGCGGCGCTTGGTCGGCAGTGAGCCTTCTGGCTAATTAGAGTCGCGGCGCCTCCTAGCTGAGCCGCGACGCTAATTGGTTGTTTGGCATTCTGGAGCCGCGGCGCTAAATGCTGCAGCACCGCGGCGCTTCCCAGGCAGTGTTTGCTCGACGGAATCCCAAAGATTTGGCTGTTGAGGTGGTTTCAATGGCATTGAATCCACCCAATAATGGTCATTACTTGGACCATTATGTTGTTGCATTACTTGGGGGATAAATGTCATCAATTACATGGCAATTGAATGTCATTATGAGGCATTTGAAAGACCATCTTGCACACCTAAAAATTGAGGCCTTTGGCTCAATTCTATAGAGGAGCATGAACAGAAAAACAAGTTAACAACACCACAAAGAGATCGGATTTTCCTGATATCAATCCTTCTCTTAGCAATCTTCATTATTCGTGTTATTCGCGGAGATCATTTGTGTAGGCTTTGCACACTTGATAGTTTATTGTTTCATCCTGGGAGACTATTATCCACACTTCCGTAAAGCCTATATACGGGGGCAATCTTGTCTTAAAGACAGAGAGTCATCTCTTGACTCAGCTGGTGGTGTTGTGTTTATCTAATGGTTGCTAAGTGTTTCAGGTGTTAACTTAATAGACGAAGCACTCTAACCCTTCGTATTCTCAGTGGATCTACAAGCCACAAGTGTAGCAGTTCATACTCTTGTATTTCCGAATACAAGATCCATATTTGAAATTTTTCAATTCAAGATCAAGTTATTGACAACTTGTTGTTGTCCTCTTTGTTGTTTATCCTTTCGATCACTGTAATAGTTATTTACTATTCTTGTACGTGCTTTACATATCCAACAATTTTAAGACAAGATTTGTATTAGTGATTCGAAAGATGTTGGTCGACAAGTGTGTGACCAAATCTGGCTGTGATTTTCTTCTTGAAAACAGTTCTGTTAACAGTTCAAACATTGTCTCTGTCAACAACCGTGCTTTCAAAACTGGTCCTAGTTTTGGTTCTCTCTTTGACGACAGTTACAAATCTGTTTCTGTCAAAGGTGGGATCTCTGGATCTAATGCTGAGCTTCAAGGTACTGCTGATAGTCATGCTAGTACGGCTAAAGATCAAGGACGAGTTGGTGTCACTGCTCCCGAGGGTGGTGGAAACAAGCGTTCACGAAAGGCTGAGGATGTCAACTGGGACAAGAGGAGAAGACTGAAGATGATGTTCTATCATGTAGCAAAAGGCCTATATCTGTCCTAGACAAATGATCCGAATTATGGTAAGGAGGAAATGGACACTCAGTCTAACTGAAGTGAGCCAGAATCCAAAAGGTTTAAGTTAATTATCCTTCCTTATCTATAATGTGTTTAGATAATATCTGAATAAAAGTGTGTAAAGCAAGGCTGGGAATATGAAAATGTTTTCATTAAAAACTTATATTCCCTACCCTCTAAAATCAGATATTGAATCTCCGTCCTTCCCTGTTAAAGATTGGACTATTGTAAACAAACCTTAAAAGATCCGTTCTTTTGGGTGTAATTATTAAAAGTGTGTAAAGTATGTTCGCACATACGAAGGAGAGAGATCCACTGATTGTGCGAAAACTGTTACCACTCTTAAGTTAGCGTCGGGGATTTCCCTGGGCACCAATCACAAGGGAAGAAGACTAAAAGATAATGGCTTATCTTAGGACGTTGAACCTGTCACACTATTTGACAGAAAATCCTTCATTTGATAGTATGATATTGGACACTCAGTCGTACAAAGCCTGCGGGCGACTGGAGTGGGCCAGAATTCATTTGATAGGATGATATTGGACACTCAGTCGTACAAAGCCTACGGGCGACTGGAGTGGGGCCAGAAATCACTTGATAGAAAAGTAATGGACACCTAGTGAGGTGAGCCAGAGTTTCCAGGTCTTAAATGATCTGAAGGCCAAAAGAAATGCAGAAAGGAATTGGACACTCAGTCTGCCAAAGCAACTGAAGTGGGCCAGAGTATCCAGATCACATATGATTCGGTTACGCCCTAACCACGGGAAAAAGGTTGTTCATGTGAAGCAACGCCACCTCTAAAGTAGAAGGGGTTGGAGAGGTTGTCCTCAATAGGACTTCAAGGAATGAGATCACTCTAAAAGGAGGTGATACATGTCCCAAACTTGATTTAAGGGACGTTGTTAGTCAAGCTGGTTTGAGACTAGTCCAACAGGTCTGTAATAACTAAGAATGGTACAGTATGTTTGTAGCTAAATGAATTATATATTTGTAAACCGTGCATCTATGCCATCATAGATTAAGATACGTTAAATAGAAAGTCATTCAAAAGCTAACAAAGTTGAGATTGTTGTCTTCTGTCGACATAAACCCTCAAAATGAATGTGAGGTAGGCGAAGAGTCAAAATCAGCTTTCCATTCCGTCAAAGGAATAGCGAAAGAATCATCACTCCTCTAGAACCTAGTCACACCTACATGGGTGATTTGAAGTTTGTACTAAATAGAGGGGGGAGACAAGTACTTTGTGACCTTCATTGATGATGGTACAACGTATTGCATCCTATGTTGTTGAAAATCAAAGATGACGTTGAAGAGGATAAGCGCTACAAAGCAGAAGTTGAAAATCAACTAAGCCTGCGGATTGAGGAATTCGTAGTGATAGAGGGGGAGAATGTGAAGCATCGTTCATCAAACGACTGCTCATCTCTCACCTCAGTCTAACGGTGTTAGCCAAGAGCAAAGCCGTACGCCCAAAATATGTGGGGCAAGACAATCCTTACAGTTAATGCGATTCTCAACAAAACTACGCATAAGGATAAGAATAACCCTCCGTGTGAAACATGGAAAGGATCTCACCTACAAATGTTGTGTTGTGGGGTGGCTTGGTAAAGGTTGGAATACCGAAACAGGTCAAGTTGGACCTTGAGAAGGAAAAAGAAGTAATTGCTCGAGGTTAACAAGAACCCGCGAGGCTCGACCGTCCTAACTAGACGTTAAAGTATCTACAGGACTCGGAAGTTCTTGACTATCCTAAACTTAATATTCCGCATTTACGTAACTCGTGAATTCTAGATGTTGAACCGAGACGGAGCAAAGAGGGGACAAAGACTTGTTCCAGGCCTTCTAGCTTGTATGGTTGAGAATGAACCATGGACAATTAACAGAGAATTGTCATCTCCAGAAGCGCTGCTTTGGAAAGAAGCTACAGAAAGAGAATTAGATTCCATCATATAGAACCATACTTGTGTAATGGTTGACCTTCCTCCGGGAAAAGAACCTTTGGGTTGTGAAAGTGGATACTCAAAAGTGAGTACCAAGTAGATCCATCTACTTACGAGTATATGGCCTCGGCTACTTGTACATATGCGCCCCTGTGATTAGCTTAACATCCATGGCCATTGCAGTCTTGCGTGGCATGGATGTTGAAACAGCCTTCCTAACAGGAGAGTTGGAAAGGGAGGATCAGAGTTGGTTTGTTGGACTGTTGGGCTTCTTCCTGAACTTTCTTTTTGGTCCCTGAAATGTCTACATTTTGGTCCTGAAAGTTTAAAGTAAAACAGAAACATTGAATCTGAAATTGGAAAGTCAACAGTCTGAAAGTGGAAGTCATATTGAAACAAAAGTCTCGATATGAAAGATATGGGTATCACAGATGACATCTTAGGAATTGAATTTCTAAGACATCTAACGGACTGGTCTAAACTCGAAACTCAGTTGTGAGATAGTTGACAGTCTCGTTGAAGCCACCAATGGATATGAATCATGGAACTGAGTGGAATCATGGTGCACCCATATACAAGAAGTGATATGTGCATGTCACATATAGTTCAATGTATTGTACACACTACAATCGACCTGGTATCGGCCTACAAAACAGATCAGTTGAACTAAGGTTCACTCGTGATTCTGAAAATGATCGATAGAAGGCGTTGAGTCGGATATGACGATATCTGAAATATTCGCTTATCTACGGATTACGGTATTCTGGATGTGCAGCGGTTCTGGGAGAACACAGTGATGCAAACTGGACATCAGATATGAAGAATACTAAAGCCACAAGTAAATGTGTATGGTGGGTCTTGAAAAATCCTCTAAGCAAACTTGCATCGGCCGATTCATAATGGAATCGGAGTTTATCGCTTTAAACAAAGCATGAAAGAAGTTGAGTAACTTCACGACTCCTTAGAGGACGTCCCTTATTGGGAGAAACCCGTGCCTTTAGCAGTTATACACTGTGGCTAGCCATTCGGCTTTAGAAAGGGCACGGATGACGGCGTCTGGACATATTTGTCAGAGACATAAGACATACGACTGTATGGCAGTTGATCACCACGGGTGTCACTTCCTTGATAACTAATCAAAGGATATAGCGGACTCTTTAACTAAAGGACTACCCAAAGACCAAGAGTTTTGTCTGTCTAGGGGAATAGGCTTAAAACCCAAACAATACGAACCTTTGCGGTGGTAACCCAACCATACTGACTGGAGATCCCAAGAATTTGGTTCAATGGAAAAACTAAACTGCAAAAGGTTCAGTTGAGCGCTTCGGTGGAAGCAAGAGCGCTTCGGATGATGATTTCTGTAAAGAAACATGAATCCAAAGTTGTTCCCGCGATAGACATTTAAGTGCTACTTGCATGGTGGGTAAAGGTTAAGCTTCCAAACCTTTAACGATCCTCAAACGGTTGAGGTTAAGGTTGGGAAAACTTTTAATGATTTCTAATACTTGTGAAGTGGGGTATAGCAGGAAACCTTGTAGGAGATCACCTATTCAAGTGCGAGGACAGGCCGCCTCAAATAAACGCACTTAAGAATCCAAGTGTGTCCACGGCCACAACGGACAGAACAATAAGAAGAAACGAATAAAGGGGAGGTATTGTGTTGGTACCGTTGTCTAGGCTTACATTAAACACTGACGGTTCAAGACATCACGTTCACCGCGCAGTAAGTAAGTCCGATGGTATTCAACTAGGGAAGGTTCAAAGCGTAAGCTACCTCTCCTGATGCAATATCTGTTCGCTGAAAGTAAGCACATTGTATGTGCGCCAAAATCTCTTTCAAGAGGGGATTGTTGGAAATTTACTAATGTGGAATTAAGTTTATCCCATTATTTATGACTCGAACAATTGGGGCCCCGCACGTCGGAAATGTCGTTTCCACACACGTGTCATTTTAGTGTCAATTATCGTAAATTTCGTTAATGAAAGAGATATTGGTACGTAAGTAAAATGTTTGAGACATAGAATGATGGACAACTATTTGTTAAATGACAAGTGTTCCACGTTGGTAAACGAATGAAGGATTGTGCGAGGTGTAAGATGGTATGGGTCGAACCGCGGAGCCGAGAAGGGTCGCGGCGCCGACCGGACTGGGCCGCGACACTTGGTCGCAGTGAGCCTTCTGGCTAATTAGAGTCGCGACGCCTCCTAGCTGAGCCGCGAGGCTAATTGGCTGTTTGGCATTCTGGAGCCGCGGCGCTAAATGCTGCAGCACCGCGGCACTTCCCAAGCAGTGTTTGCTCGACGGAATCCCAAAGATTTGGCTGTTGAGGTGGTTTCAATGGCATTGAATCCACCCAATAATGGTCCTTACTTTGACCATTATGTTGTTGCATTACTTGGGGGATAAATGTCATTCATTACATGGCAATTGAATGTCATTATGGGGGATTTGAAAGGTCATCTTGCACACCTATAAATTGAGGCATTTGGCTCAATTCTATAGAGGAGCATGAACAGAAAAACAAGTTAACAACACCACAAAGAGATCAGATTTTCCTGATATCAATCCTTCTCTTAGCAATCTTCATTATTCGTGTTATTCGCGGAGATCATTTGTGTAGGCTTTGCACACTTGATAGTTTGTTGTTTCATCTTGGGAGACTATTGTCCACACTTCCGTAAAGCCTATATACGGGGGCAATTTTGTCTTAAAAACAGAGAGTCGTCTCTCGACTCAGCCGGTGGTGTTGTGTTTATCTAATTGGTTGCTAAGTGTTTCCGGTGTTAACTTAACAGACGAAGCACTCTAACCGTTCGTATTCTCTGTGGATCTACAAGCCACAAGTGTAGCAGTTCATGTTCTTGTATTTCCGAATACAAGATCCATATTTGAAGTTTTTCAATTCAAGATCAAGATATTGACAACTTGTTATTGTCCTCTTTGTTGGTTATCCTTTCGATCACTGTAATAGTTATTTACTATTCACGTATGTGTTTTACATATCCAACATCATGTATGACCACAATTGAGGAATAACGACACGGCTATATTGCACACAAATATAAGAACAAAAAATAAAAAAGATAATAGAGTTACTAACTCTAACCCCTCTGACTTCCGTTTGTCCTCCTAGGACTATAGCACATTCTAATCTTCTACACTTTTGTGGTAAAAGCAAACTCATATGCATTAATCTATGGACTTCCTATACATGACTCCCAATGCACAGCAGGATTAACAAATGTGGACCGTGGGTACTGATGTGATCAACTAAAGCAGAAAGTGTAGGTACTAGCCCAAATTTACAAGTGTTAGTTGGGAAGTGGTCACCACCATAAGTTGATAAAAAAATCAAGACTTATTGGCCAGAATTGTTTTAGGAAAAAAACAAGTGCCGAAATAGTTCTTCCAAGGTCAACCGATATCATTACATCAATATTATGTATAAGAACCAAGGCCTACACAAGAGATTTCATTCTCCCATTATCCGCAAAGAGCACAGACCGTGATTTCATTACGCTGGATACATGTACCTCGGCACTGAACTTGGAGAGTAAACTTCCAGTAAAATGTTACACAAATATATTCACTGAAATACTTCCCTTTTTTTATAAGCATGTTCACTAAAATACTTAACAATACGTCTGCGGATATTGAACCAACTGGATAACCTAACTCATCCACTCCACAAACAGGAAAAGGAGGGGGGAGGGGGGGGGATGAAATAGAAAAGAAAATGTGTAAGGCCATAGCAAGGCTGTCTGGAATGGAACAAGCAATCGGAGTGCAACAATAGCAAGCAGGAATATTTTTTAAGAGGTCAATAGCAAACTATTTTGTTGATGAGCCTTGAGTGCAAAAGTCACGTAAAGAAAGCAATGATACAGCAATAGAGGGTAGAAGTGAAAAGAGAAAAAAAAAAAAAGGGCAGTGCACTAAGCTCCCGCTATGCGCGGGGTCCGGAGAAGGGCCGGACCACAAGGGTCTATTGTACGCAGCCTTAACTCACATTTCTGCAAGAAGTGAAAAAGAAAGGGCAATCAAAATGTAACCCAAAAATATCAGCAAGGTCTCTGTAGAATAATACATACATATAGTTTGGTCCAATAGGCATGTCTAACATCATACAACAAGTACATTTTTTCCTTATCATTTTTTTGGGGTGGGTGGGTATGGGGCAGGGGGGTGGGGACAATGCAAGGCAGCGACAAACTTCCATTTTAACATTAGAGGGGAGCATATGACTTAATAGTGTTTACTTGATCTAGTCTAACTTTCATGGAGATTATAAGTAACAAATAGTCATATCTGGGTAAGCTGGTATGACAGTAAGGTCATATCAAAGTAAAGAATAGTTTAGACTGCACACATATATTTACAGAACATACTACTTGCATTAAGGAAAAAAGACATGTTATTTGATTAACGTGATCCCAAAATTTGAGTCTACTTATTTCATGTTTGAGTCAAAACAAATGGAACTTGAACACCCGTGTCTTTACCTGCAAGTCATGTGGTAGCACCCTGAAACAAGTTCAATCATGTGGTTGCACTTTACACATTGGCGCCACAAATTCATTGCTGCCAGATTTTTCAACTTAACATCTTCCGGAGGATTAGGATTTCTCCTTCTGTACTCATCGCACACGATATTGTAGTGCCAAGGAACTTTGCAATTGATGCAAAACAGGCCAATGCATTTCGTACATTTCCTAATTCCAAGTCTTTCAGCTCCCAAAAAGGAACCCTTAGAATATTCTAAAACTTCAGATTTTGACATTAGTGCTGAGCACTTTGGGTAAGGGCAGTAAACTTTTTCAGTCACGGGGATAGAAGCTTCCTTGATGTGTTGCTTCATAATATCAATTAACTTAGGTGTCAAAAATTTACTGCAGCTATCCAGTTTCAAATCTGAGTTGCACTCTGCATGAGGACACTTAGGCACTATACCATGAAGCAGCTTCACTTCAACATGTTGTTTCATACAGGAGACACAATAACGGTGCCTACAACCATCAACTGAGAAAATCTGACCAATATCAGTATCTTCCAAACAAATAACACAAGTTTCGTACACATTCCTCGAAGCATCTGACTCTGTGACTTTGTTAATTTGCGAAGTCATTGCCTCTCTTGCAAATCTAAATGCAAACTTAATTTCGTTTCGAGGCACAAGAGAAGGCTGGCAAAATGAAAACTTTTGTCGAAGCAATGCCACTTGATTTAGTAAAGCAGCAACCTTCCGCTGTTTGGCGGACCATCGGCCTGTAACCTACAGTTCCCCAAACACATTAATTTCATCAAACTAAGCACTTCGGAAAGCTTGAGTAATATTCAGCAGTTCAATATATGATCGCAGAACCAAACAAAACAGTAGTAGATGTTGAATTTGTGCTAAAACTAACCCTACCTCTTTTCCCTTTATTGTAGATAGACAAAAATATATTCAACTAACAAAGGCAACTAACAAGCTTGAGCCATAACTATTTGGAAAGATAAATTCTTCCTACATCAAGTTAGGGACAGAAGGAAACCTTTGACTAGTACAAATCATAAAAGCAAGATAACATCCAATTAAACAGCCCCTCGGATATATCATCTATGTAGGCATACACATGTGAGATCATTCTGTTAACGATACCAGGAAGACAATGCAGTGATCCCATACTATTTTCAAGTCAGGTAAACCTTTAACTCTTATTTCTCAAAAAAAAAAAAAAAGTTTAGCTTTTTAATCCAGTACATAAAAATGTCTTTGTATTGGTTTACTTTATGAACTGGGACCAACATTAGATCATGCATGTTTCCTGATCTGTTTTTGTTAATAGAAAAACAATGTGCCAGCAGATAGCTAGGAATGGAGCTCTAGTGGTTAATCTTTTGGAGTCCCAGAAGTCAAAATAGATTTGCTCAAAGCCCACAAAATCTTACTGCTCCTAGTTACTTAGAATTTATGGTATGAAGCTCAATACTCCCTCTGTCCCACTCCCAATTTATATGACAATCTTTTTTGATTTTTGGGACATCACAAAATATTTGACATCATTTGCATACAACATTCAATCAAAGTGAATGAACCATTGGAGACCAGGGTTCAAATCCGAGCAATTACTCTATGTAAGCAAATAATCAACATAATCAGAGTATGGTAGTGCATCAGGGTTTCCCCAATTCATAGTATGAGGCACGGAAACCTCGAGACAAATGAGCATTTGACACTAGTGCAAATGCTGCTTATGGTCTATTATTTCCCTTTGCCTAATTCTACAAACTCTATAGTATGATGCACAAATTCTATGTTTGTACTAGAAGAGGAACACAACAAAGCCAAAAGAAATATGGGTATTATTTATCTCCTTATTTTTTTGGACCATTTCTCGATTTGTGCATGTCATCCTTGCGCAGGGCCATGCTAATCTTCTTTGTATCGTTCCAATTTTATCGGATGTCCCCGAAGAGACTTTATCTCCTAATAGCAATCCTTTCATTATAACCAAGTGGGGATCTAGGGCCCGCTGAGGTTGTTATTGCACCGTATATTTAAGGTAGTATCTTTTTATTTTTTATGTACATGTATATATTTTGAATATCCTAAACAACAAACAACCAGAGAAAAGGTTGGTTCAGTTGGAATTCACCTTGAGGTTCCAAGGTTTAATCCCAGGCACTACATTTTAATTTTTCAAAACCACCCGTGAAAATCCTGGATCCGCCACTGATTATAACCCTTGTATAACTAGCCTACAGATCAAACAACCTCACATTGCAATGCCAATATTAAAACGCCATACAAAATTAACTGATAAAATGAAATATGCGAGACTTACAAATTGGAATATAGGAAAGTAATCACAAAAGAAAACGACCCTTTTCAAATCCAAGGCGATTGCAGCATTCAAACCTTCAATAAGAGCCTTAAACTCAATACATTGTCGATTCATTGCACTTCCATAAAACGGTTTCCTCATTTCGAACAACAATTCATCTCTCGAATCACAAATAGCAACTCCAATCCCACCAAAAACCACCTTCGATGAATAATTCTCCACTAAACCCTTGAAATAAACCCTAAAAAGCTCGTTATCATTATTTTTCGACGTGGCTTCCCCAAACGGAACCTCGAAATTGTCTCCGTTATCTAGCCACTCATCTTCAGGCATACGAAGTATCTCTTGAGCAACACGGTGATCGTGAATTCGACGTTGAATATCATCTCTCATTTTCCTGAATTCTAATTCGCTGAGTTTCCGATCGTCGATTTCTCGTTCGAGTTGAAGGAGTTCTGAAGTTTGCACGTCGGCGAACTTCGAAACGCCGTCGTTCTCGGGGTGGGGTAGGGTGGTGGGGGTGGGTACGGCGGTGGAAGTAGAGGGTTGTAGAGAAATGGAGGCGGTGATAGCTTCTTGGAGTTGAAGTTGAAAAGCGAAATCGAAGTCGGAGTCGACGTCACGCGCCTCCATGAGTTCACGGCTTTGCTCGGCGGCGAGAATTTTCAGTTCTTCAAGGTCCATGTCGTCGGAGTAAGGAGTATTTTGTCTTTTAGTAGAAACAGAATTTTTACGGAAAATCTTTGTTTTACCCTTTATATAATATTGGACACTTATTAGAAAGTTTAGAACTGGTGTACTTTCCCACTATTAGGATAAGGGATAATGCATAAGCACCCCCTCAACTTGTTTTGTTTTTTAAGTTACACACCTAAACTTGGTGGAAGTCTTGTTTTTTTAAGTTTCCCGCCGGCTGTCTGATACCTACATGAATGTCCGATTAAATTTGAATTTGCATTGAAAAGTCCAACATCGATCACTCGGTATCTGCTTTCTGTATTGGCGACAAAGCGCTCCCTAACATAGGCGATTCTGTACCCATGAACTCAAACTCGAAACCTCTAATTAAGGATGAAGAGATATTTATCACTCTACAACAATGTTGGTAAGTTTGTGGAAGTAGTACAAACTTCTTTAAACTTGTTCACAGTAAAATTATTACCACCTCGAGATTAAGGTCAGATTTGAATTAGATAGTGCATTTCAAGCACAATATGTAACTTTCTATGTTATATTTTGTCACCGTCTAAAACGTGATTTTTTTTGTTTGCTTTCTTCTTCACTTTTGTCATTCCTCCATCTTTTACTGTTGAATAGTGATTTAAAAAATAAAAGTAATTTATTGTATGATATTCATAAAAAATTTATTGAGGTGGTGGTGTTGATCGAGAAATAAATTAAATAAATGGGTTTGTTGGAATTTTTACAATCAAAATGATGAAAATGCATGACTCGTGAAGCACCTTCAATGTGCAATTAGGGATGGCAATTGAAGGGCAAGGAAGGGCATATTCTTAACTGAGCGGGGCATGGAAAGAATAAAATGGGCAAGGCAGAGCCGGACAAAATATTATTTTTGAAAACTTTTAATGGGTTAGGACAGAGAAGTGCAAGATCCAAATTATGGGTCAGGTGAGAAAAAGCGATCCACTTATTATCATATTTCTCTTTACCTTTTTTTTTGTTCTTTTTGGTTTCCTATCTATAGTTTTCTTACACATCTAATATACAAATTATTATTAGTAGGTGTTTGGCTATAGAAATAAAAAATTTGAAGTTGGAGTTAGAATTGTGTTTGGCCATAATTTTTGCAAATAATATTTTGTTGTTGAAATGTGCTTTTTCAACAAGGTTTTGATTGTGAAAAAAGTAGAGAACATAGTTTTGATTGTTTTTTTAATTTTGAATTTTTCATGGTCAAACATTGACTCAATAAAAAAGTGAAAAAAATCCAAAAAAATGAATAATTTATGGCCAAACGGGTCTTGGTGTTCCAACAAATAAGGAAAATGTTATTTTTTAAATTATTTCTTTTTTAGTTTATCCACTACAATTTCAGTTACTTTTCTCTGTTTTATTTATTTATTTTGATATGAACCGTCAAATTATTCTGAGTGTAGTTGATTTCACACGAACCTACTGATATACTTTTGTGGTAAAAAATTACGTCTTATAATTTACCCAAATGATTTTTAAGTTTGGGTTTTGTTTGATGATTGATTGTCAATATTAGCAAATTTGGGTTACCGTAAGTATTTATTTGTTTGGGTTTATTCAGTGGTATTTAGTGATTGTTTTGTAATTTGACTCTTTTATAATTTGCATTATGCGTGATTTTTGTAATTTCTTTATTAACTAAGAAGATTGTGCTTTTAAAAAATTTAAATTAGTTGTAACTTTAGAATTTTGTATACAATATATGTGTTTCAAGTTAAATTAGCTAGGCAAAACATTTGTAACATCGATGGAAAGTTAACGTTTCAGATAAATTTATTAAAAAGAGATTGAAGAGTATTAAAATGAATAGAATACTCAAATGACAAATAATGAGAAAAATGGGAAAAGAGACTAAACGGAGGGTCAGGGCAGGATAAGATAGGGGAGAGACGGGGCAAATTTTTTGAAAATTATTAAACGTGCCAAGGCATGGCGGGTCAAAATCTTCTTAAGTCAAGGATTGCCCCGCCCCGTCCCAATTGTAATCCCCATGTGCAACTTTGACGTCCAAATACAAACAGTTTGTGAAATGTATTTACATTAAAGGTGCACTAGAATCTTGAGCCTTCCGTAAATATTTTAAACTATGAGAAGTGGCAAAGCCTGGGCGCTATAAGGCGCTCTGGCATGGGACAGTGTGGGTTCGATTTCCCGCAAGCACGAAGAAACTCTGCATGTTGGGGAATTTGACCTTGTCTCATTGATCAGTTGTACGCTCCCAGAAAACTGGTCACCGAAGCACATCCCGCGATTTACCTGATAATAGTGTTGAAGGACCGGTGCTATTACCTCCAGGACGTAGTCAGGCGCAAGCTTGGAGACCTGGATTATAAAAAAAAAAGGCTCATTTAAAGTGTTTTCACCGAAAATTTTAGATTTCAAAAGAATCTAAAAAATGTACTTTTTCTACACTTATATGACAATAAAAGGGAAACTTTTACAAATCTAAATGGTCATAGTTGTCAAGGCACATTTAGGCACATTATCAAGACGCCCTTGTCTTGTGGTGCCTTCTCCATAAATGATTTTTTATGTACCTCTAGCATTATATATCTATATATATAGTGTATTTCAATAAAATGTTTCAATAAAATGTTTTAATAAAGGGGTATGTCAATAGGTTGCGTAGTCCTACTCGGTACTCCCTTCCTGTTCTTTTTCCTCTTATGTTTGTCTCACAATCATAGTGTCTCTCCTCATGAAATAGTAATAATTTTTTTTTAATCTGGACTATGTCCAGTCATGCGAGTTCTTATCTACTGTTCATCTCGTGAACACTCTATGCTTATTCATTTCTTCATTTGAACTGTTCATCTCTTCCTTTAAGCCTTACCCTAAAAATGACAGTCGTCTTTAGCCACACCCAATTTTTAGGCCAACACCGTCCTTCAGCGGACATCAAAAGGCCATATTATCAACCACCGTTGACATAGGAATTTACAGGCTAATCCATTGAGGTCATTATAGAGCTTAAAAGATAACCATATACTAAGTTCAACAGATAACCATGTTTAAGCATATTGAGTTCATGATTCTAACAGTAATAGTAACTTCATGATAACAATAATGATAAATACAGATATAAACATATTTTCTGCAGAGTTTAGACTACAAAATATATTAATATTTCAAACATAATTTACATGCTGAGGAGATAACTACTGAAAGTAGACTTACATAATAAGAAGATACAGGGAGGTTTCCCTTTCGGGAAGCCCCGGTAAGCTTAGCCGCTTACTGAAAGCAAAAAACTAACTGCTATTGAGAATAAGGGGGAGTTTATACAAATGGGATGAAGAGAGAGGGGAGAGAGATTTCTTGCATTTAGTTCTTGTGTTTTTTCATTCTTTCTATCTCTTCTTTGTAGTCTGTTATTTATATTGTCTGGCGGACTTCAACTTCGGACTTCAAAATGTAATAAGAATCTTTTGAGTTGTAGCCGAGTGCGCTGCGGGCCCCATCGTCACTTCAAACTTTTTCAAAAGTTTCTTTTTTATTTTGTCATTTTTTGTTGCTGTCCTGCTTTAGCATCTGCTTTTTTAAAGTGATTCTTTTTTCTGAGATGTTGTCTTGAATTATTGCCCTTATTGTCTGCTACTTTATTTGGTGTCATTGTCTGTTGCTATCTCGTTTGTATACCGTTCTTTTTGTGGAGCGTTATACACCGTTCTAAGTGTCCAAATTATGCAGAGCTATCGAATCGAAACTCATTCCTGAGTCGTAATTGTTTAGGTCTTGAGCATAATTTGATTGTAAGAACTCGTTATCTGTGTCTGAAACATGATCCACACTATTTCCGTCTGAATTATTCTCTGGACTTTGGACTGGTACCTGGGGTAATTGTGGTGGAGTTGGATTTTCATGTTTGTCTTGTTTTGAGTCCTTGTTCTGAGAGTCTTTTCTTTCTTTGTACATTTTTTCTAAAGTTGCTTTAACTATTTTTTCTATGTTCAAATTCTGTTCTTTTTTTATTTTTCTGCTCCGTGCTCGGGACGATGATCCTGTAGCAAAAGTCTGAGGGAGCTTTCGTCTGGGTGTTGAAGAAATTTCTTCTTCTTCACTTTTTGACAAAGTGACAGCCATAAACGGGTTTGATAAGTCTTTATCGGCCACCGTTTGAACCGGACTAGTTGTACCTTTATCTGGTACAGTAGATCTCTTTGCATTCAGAAGGGAATGCACACCTATCTCATCCATTTTTAAAGGAGATGGAGAACTCTGAGTCTGATGGAGTTTTTGTTCTAACGCCTTGATTTTTTCTGTGAGCTGGGTGTTTTGTTGTATGAGTAGGTCTTTAGTATGGTTGAGGCGTTTTACTGTTTCGGTCATTGTTGTACAATGATCGCAAAAAATAACTTTATTTGTGTCTTTCTGAATGTTATATTGTGGAGTCTGATCTGGGTTATGTCTGAGGGCCGGGGAAATGAAGTAATTTGGCCCAAGTACTCCTCTTGCATAATCTAACGCTTCTGTAAATACATTGAAACCTTTAAAAAGAGGTTTCTTTATGTCTTTAATAAAATCTATAACTTCTAACCAAGTATGAAAAATATCATTTACTTTTCCATGGACAACTACGTAAAACTTAAATTTTTTGTCCTGGTTTTTCTCAGTAAAATATTGACAAGTACAGTTTAAAGTAGCCACAAAGTGACTAGTGTCTTTTTTGTTGTGGGCAATCCACAAATTGTCTATTAAATATTTTTGTTGTCTATCTACAACATAGTCTGGTAAAATCTTAAAAGTAAGATTAGAATTTGGAAAAGCAATTAAATTATTTTTTCCAAAATATAGTCTTTCTATATTATGAGTTTCTAGTTCGGTCATGGGTTTAAACTTTAAGTTACCCAATACCCGTTGTCTGAAGTCTTCTTGGGGTATGGCTGGCCCTTTCCCCTTGTCTGTCGGATCTGTCCTTGACGAGCTCATGTTGAAAAAGAACAAACTTGTTAGTTTGACGTAATTTTTAATCTACTGAGCTGGTCTGCTAAATTATTGTCTTTCCCTTTTATATGTTCAAACACTAAATTATAAATCGATATGGTGTCTAAGAAATTTAGCCATCTTTGTCTACTGCTATTTTTGTCATTTATCTTTTGATGAAACTTGACTATGGCTTCACAGTCAGTTCTAACTAATGTTTCTGGTTTATTTAGTATGTATAGTCTGAAGGCGTTAAGGCCGTAGATAACCGCTAAAATTTCTGCGTCTATACTACTCATATTTCCTTTTTCTTTATATTTACCGCTTTGATAAGCGCATATTTTTTCTGTGGTTTTACTGCAATACTTATTTTGTTTTGCTTTTAGTACTGCTCCCCATCCTTCGAAACTACCATCGGTTTCGATGATTAAGTAGTCTGTTTTTAAAAGGCATGTTTAAGTCTGGGATGTTTTTAATTTGTTCTTTTAGTAGCTTCACTATTTTTATGTCTTCACTGTTGAAGTGTTTCTGTCCGGTTGAACATGTTTTAGAGTATAGAGGACCTGTTACTTTTCCTAAATCCTTTATAAAATTTCTAGCGTAGTTTAAGATTCCTAAAAAAATTGTTCTTTTGTATTATCTAACTTGTCTAAAACTTTCTTAGCTATATGTGGTTGTAGTTTTACCTTTCCTTCTCCTAAAACTACTCCTAAGAAGTTTATGTATTTTTTACATAACTCCATTTTCTTTTTACTTATTATAATTCCATTACTGACAAATAGTCTAAACAACACTGCCTCAGAATGTCCCAGATGTTCAAGAATATTATTACTAAATACTAGGATGTCGTCTCACGATACTAGGACGAATCGTTTATAATCCCAGAAAATTAAATTCATTTTTCTTTGAAAAATGGGTGGGGCAGTCTTTAAGCCAAATGGCATGACTAACCATTCGAAATGTCCTTCTGGACAAGTGAACGCAAATCCATTCTATCTTGTCTTGGTGCATCATTACTGCCACCACTGACTTCTGATCAAACTTGCTAAATATATTCTTACCTTGTATTCTATTAATTAGTTCTGTCTTATCTGGTAATTTATATCCGTCATTTCTAGTATTATCATTTAGTCTTTTGTAATTGATTACCATTCGAGCTTTTCCTCAAACTATTTCTGAGTGATTTCTAACTATAAAGGCTGCTGATCTATGCTTAGATGTAGATCTTCTTATTATTCCTAAATCGATTAGTTCTTTAATTTGTATTTTGAAATCTTCTAGGTCTTCATTAGTCGCTTCTATTGATGCGGTTTTGATTATGTATTCTGGATTTATTATTTCTAACTTACATAATATTTTGTTGTTATGCCAATGTTTTAAAGGCTTTTCTCCTATTATTTCTAATTCATCCAATATTTTTATTATATTATCTAAATCTGTTTGATTTTTTATTATTCCTATTTTGTCTATTCCATTTTTAAAATTGTAAAAATCTGTTTCTATATCTATTAGTGTATAATTTTTCTCTATTATGTCATCTTCTTCTAGAATTTCTTCTAGAATGAGGTTTCTATTGTTACTTTTACTACAATATTTTTTTCCATTTTTACAGTCTTGACAACAACTGTCGTCTATTCTATTTTGTAGGTTTATTGGTGAGACTTGGAGAACCTTCGTCTCCGTCTTTTGTGTCTGTACTGGGGTATCTGTGCTATTTTTTAAGAAAATAACACCATCTCTTGTTATAGTACAGCTTCCATTATTGTGTAATATAAAATCTAAACCTATAATAAAATTTGTATTAATGTTTAATTCTCTTACCAAAATTCTATCCATCGTATAACTATGATTATAAAATTTTGAACATGTATTAATAAAACTTATTGAGGCTTCTTGGAGATAATGATTATACACATTATGCGTCCCATCCATTTGCATGGCTGAAGCTGGTTTATCTAAAATTTTAACTAAATTATTAGGGATTATCTTTTTATTTAAGATACTTTTTGTACAACCTGTATCTACTAGTGCTAGTGTTGTAATCTCGTAGTCTTTAATTCTAATTTTAGTTAGTAGTTTTAATGATCCAAATTTTTTATCTTCATTACAAATTAACGTTTTAGAGTTTTCTGTGTTCATTAGTTCTGAAGACTGCTCTGTAACTACTTCATTTATCTGATTTTCTTCAGTTGTTTGATTACTATCTTGTTCTTTCTGTTTTCCTTTTTCTAATTGAAAAAATCTAGTTTCTAAAGTGTTTACTCTGGTTTCTAGAGTCATTATTCTTACTGCTAGAGTTAAATCTTCATGTATCTTTTTTATGGTTTCTTTGGGGTTTATCAAAATGTTAAATTCTTTCTGGAGGCATTCTATGCATCCTTCGAGAAAACAAGTTTTACATTTTGCCCTCTTACTTCTACTAGGGAACCATTTACAAAGGCAGCAATGATTGCTGTCTAGTCCTTTATTTCTTTTAAAAATATGATCACATTCTATTTTTATGTTTACTAAATTATTTATAGTGTTAAAATCTATGTCTAAATCTAATTGTTCCATTCCTATTTCATTTATAAATTCATCTGCTTCAGAGTCAGACGAATCTAGTTTGCTACTTTCTCCTATTTCTATACTCACTACTGAGTATATACTTTCTGTGTCTGACATGTATTCGTCTACATTTATTAAAGTCTCTTGAAAATCTTCTATCAATTGATAATTTTTAGTATTATTGTTTATCCTTTTCGGACAGGTATTAACTAAGTGTTCTATGCTTCCACAGGTGAAACATTCTAGCTTATTTTTATAGTTTCTCTCAGTTCTGTATTTTCTTATATGTCTATTTTTGTCTAGATAGGGTTTTTTGGCTGAAGAGTTTCTTAAAAAGTATTTTTTCTTTTTATATTTATCATAGTCTTTATATCTGTATTTATTGTAATCTTTGTATCTTTTCTTGACCATTTTATATTCGGGTTTTGTATTATCCCGTCTCTTTTATTCCAACGTTCTTCTATTTCTCTACCTAGAGCTCCTGGTAATTTGTTAAAGAGCTTCTTTCCTAGTTCTTGATCAAATGAGTTTCCACTGATTGTACAGTAATAAAAGAAATCATTTAAGAATTTCTTTATGTACACCCAATTACTTATACTCAATTGTTCTAGTTTAATTAAAGCATTTCTTTGTAATATTACAAGGCCACTATTTGGGTCTTCTCCTGTAATTAGAGTGTGTATCTTATTAGTAAAATTATATGGGTTTGCTCCCATGACTACTAGTTGTTGAAATTCATTTTGAAAGTCTGTTTTATAAGCTTCCCATAAAGCTTTTGTTGATTCTCCTAAGAAGGTTTCTAGGTATTTATACATTGTTTCTGCGTCCGTTTCTACGTAGTTTTGTATATAGTCTGCTACTACTATTCCTTTCCACAAGTCGATTACCGAGTTCCATCGTTGTGGATCGTGAGCTGCTATGTTTAATATTTTCCCCCTATTTTCTCCTTCTTGGAGAGTAATAGGTTCTTCTAAAGGCATCCTCCTGCCTGAGGGTTTTACCTGTTCTATAGGCTCACCATTTGTTCTATATACTCTTCTTCTAGGTACATTTCCTGTATTTGTATCTACCGTATATTGTTCTCCAGTTGTTCTTTGGAATGGGCTAGAGCTGGAAGCACTAGTTTCCATTAACTCCTTCTGGCTTATTACTGAATTTGTCTCAAATTCATCTTCACTAAGAATAAGGTCTTTCCAGATTTCTTCAAAAGTATCTGTTTTTGTTTTTAAAGTTTGTTCTTCTTTATAACCTGAATTATCAGTTCTTTTTTCGCATAACTTAAAATGATCTATAGTTTGTTCTAATTCTATATGATCTAATTTACATCCTTTACACCTGAATAACATTCATGGTTTTTCCCTTTTCAGGCGCTTAGCTTCTTCTATGGCGATGTCTACTTCATAGCCTTCTTGTATTAATTCTATATTCATAAATGTAGTTTCTGTTATTTCTTGTTCATCTACTGTACTTTCTTCTTCACTGTCTTTCTGTGGAATGTAATTATATTCTGTAAATCTTATCGATGTTTCTCCTTTGGGATTTGTATATTCTAGATGAGATTCTGGTTGTAATATCTTTTTCTTTGTATTGAATTGTTCTAACTTCCATTCTAGACCTGCATATTCTTCTGGTCTAATCTTTACAGGTTTTATTAGATTAATCCCTTTGTTACTCATTAGTTCTACTACATCGTTAATTTTTATTTTAAACTTTGTATTACTATTGTCTGTCATTTTTCCTAAGAATCCTAGGCATAATAGTAGATTATTTTCACTATGCATTTCTTCGTATCCTTTGGTCTGTATTCCTATTTTTATATATTTTTCGAATTCTGTTAAGTTCATTAAGAAATCTGGGCTGATATAAAAAATTCCTCAATTATCTGTCATGTCTATTTCAGTCATTCCTATAATGGATTTCTTCATATCTGTCCATCGATCATCATAGATGACTATTAGGACTTTACTTCCTAAATTTTTTCTCGTTAAACCTTTTATCCCTACGACCATCAATCCCATATGCATGAGAGTTCTAGTGGTTCTTTTTATGTGTTTTAGAGATTCTAAACTTATTAAACTTATATTTCTAGCTGTGTTTCCTAATACAGATAATTGTTCTTCTCTATAATGTCTATATAACTGAGCTGTTGACGAAAATTGTCTTGTATTGTATAGAGTTTTAGGGTTTAATAATTTTAATTGATTCTGCTGGAAAATGCTAATATCTCTATCTACGTTTATGACTTCACTAAGTTGTCTGTTGTTTTCTTTAGGGGTTCTCCTGTTTAATAATCTAGATAATAAATTATTTCCTATTCTATCTTCAGAAAAACTTAATCTTGGTCTTTCGTCTTCTGTTCTTGATCTAGTTGAAAAAATGTCCATTTTTGGGGGGTTTTATTTATTTTAACTCTTTCTTTTAGAGGAGTTATTTCTACTCTTTTTAACTGATCTATTAATTCGTCTACCTGTTTGTCTTTTGATACTTCTTTATCTTGTTCTCGTGCTATTTGGTAGATACGTTCGCTTAGTACGTCTAATCGTGCAGTTAAAGCTTCTATTTTTCTGATAAGGTCTAAAATTAAAGACAATGTAATAATATGTTGTTGCAGAATTATTTGATCTGATTTCGCGTTGGGTATATATTCTTTATAGTCTTGTGGTAGAGGTATTGATTTTTCTATTAGTTTTAATGCTTCTTCTTGAACTACAGTCAATCTACTCATGAAAGGATAGTCTTTTTTAGCTGTAGAATTGTTTCTTCTAGCTTTAAAATCTTACTTGTTAAACTTATTAAATCTTTTTTAATTTTATCTACTTCTTGGATAGTCTTTGATTCAACACTTATTAGATTATTATTTAATAAAGTTTTTAATTCTTGTTTAGTAGATAACTTTTTAAAATCACACTTATTGACTACAGTATTTATATACTCTAAATTTTGTTCTGTCTTTTCAAAAATCTTCTTTTGTTTAAATTGTGCTTCTTCTAATCTTTCTAGATTTGTAAGATAGTGCTTATTATTTTCTTTTATGTTCTCACTTAAATTTATAATTATATCTACTATAGAATTTAATTGTTTTTCTTCACTATGTAGAATATGGTCTCCTGTGCTAAAGTTACACTTTATAATACTCTGGTCTGTTAATATTCTATATTTCTTTTCTGGGGTTATTCTTAAATCTAAATATTCTAGATGTTTTAAGTGAGCTATCTTTTATCCTAGAGGTATATTTATCTTATTAATTCTGAGTTGCCAGGTTATGCTATCTCTATTATATGTTACATCGCTCTGTAGACCTTGTAATTCCCACTTTATATGTGAGATTAATTCTTTACTAAATTTATTTCTTAGTAGGCTTTCTTGTATACTTGCGGATAAAGTTATAGAGTGTACTAGTTCTAGATAACGACGTAGTTCTTTGAAATGGCTGAGTAATTCAGCTTGAGTAAAAAGTTTAGATATTACTAATTCTAAAAATGAGCGTAGAGCTCATTCTGCTAATATATATATTTTCTTTCTTTTTATATCTCTATCTATCTATCTATCTATCTATCTATCTATCTATCTATCTATCTATCTATCTATCTATCTATCTATCTATCTATCTATCTATCTATCTATCTATCTATCTATCTATCTATCTAATCTATCTATCTATCTATCTATCTATCTATATATATATATAACTAAGTTCATCAAATTAGTGTACATTGCACTTGAATACACCCTTCAATATGAATTTAGAGATAAATGATTAGTGATTTTTTCATAGTGTATTTCCCCCCCCCCCCTCCATTAAGTAAATAACTTATTGATAAATGAGGTTTCTTTATACATCTAAAAATCTCGAATGAATATCGTGCTAAAGTTGCATTGCATTGAGGCGGCAATATAATAAATGAATCTGACATAATTAGATATGCTTTGTTGACACCCAATTTTGTCCCGTCTTTTTCAATTTATTTGCAATTTTAAATATTTTTAACACCTCAAAACAATTTTAATCTATAAACATACATGCGTATATATATATATTATTCTCATTATTATTATTATTATTCATATTTTTTATTGTCATTTTCATTTTTTATCATAATCATAAGTTTTATCCGAAAATTCTATGTTATTCTATTTTCCGCAAAAATGGCATCGCATTTCTATTTTTTATCAAGCATTAAGCACTTCGCAAATATTATGTTTTATTATTATCACATCGTTATATCCTATTTTAAAAAAATAATTTGCATCTTTCTTTAAAGCATTTTTAATATTAAACCCCTTTTATATTTTTAAACCCATAACTCATTCCTTTCCCAACCCAAAACAATTTCTACCCAAACTAATTTCACCCAAAACCCATTTCGCCCAAGGCCCAACCGGTCAACCCCTACCCGAGGCCCAATTCCCCCACTTAGCCCATTCATCTCCAACACCCACTTTTAACCCCCTAAAACAAAACCCTACAACTTAATCACCCAAAACCCTAAACTCTTTCACCCATTCCCCTCCAAATCGCCGCCGACACCCCTCTGCCCCATACCCCATTTCCCGCACCTACCCTGCCACGACCCACACTCCTCTACCCCTGACACCACCAACCCATCAATTTTCATACCCATCCCCCCAAAACCCGCGACCCATACCCCAAATATCCGCCCAAAAATCAGATTTTTTACCCCTTTATTTTGAAATTTAAACTCGATTTGACGGGGTAAACGTTGGGGGGGAAACCATCTATAAATACCCCTTTTTGTTCACTGTTAAATGGAGAAGTTTTTTGGGAGGTCAAAATTCAGATTTTTAAGTTTGGGTTTGAAGATTATAAATTCAAGTTTCTTTGTTCTTAATTTTGGTGAAGAATCACCTCTTTTGTTCCTTAATTCCCAAAACCGAAAATACCCCTTTTGTTCTTAGATTTCTGAATCCGAAACACTACTTTTAGCCTTCAATTTTGCAATCTGAAAATTCCATTGCATTCCTCATATTTTCGCTCGATTCGGGTTTGATTTGATTCCGGGTCGGGTCGAGTCGGGTCACTGCCGGGGCGGGTCAGTTCCAGGTCGGGTCAAAATTTTCAGAAATATAATTCTTTTCAGAATTATAAATTTAGAATTCGGTGATCAAAGATCCAAAAAACTGAATTCTAAACATTCTCGAGCGGATTCGACGATTCAAAACAACGCCTCGGTTCGCTGTCCGGAGAAGGTCAGTAAAATACATTCCTCTCGATTTATTTTCTGTATTTTTCGTGTTTTGGTGCTAACTATGTACTGATTATTCATGTGGCTATGTTTTAATGCCTAAGTGTATTAAGTTGTTAGTCTTGTTTAATTACCTATCAAGATTTAGAAATGCTTTGTTTGTATTATTAAACTGATGTAGATTATGATATGAGGCATATGCTGTTAGTACTTATTTAGAAGAGTTATGATTAGTTAGATGTTTCATGTGTGATACATATAGTGTTCGCACCTGTTTGGTTCATGATTAGTATTACATTCAGTATAATGTATTGAAAATGTTGTTCAGTACCTGTTTAGTGGAGTTATGATGTAAATTAGTTATGTTTTAGCATGATTAATATGATAAGATCTCTGTTCTACTTTAAGGGTCATGATCTGTGGTGATTAAGGTCTAAATATGTGGTTATATCTTGATTCTGTTACCTGTTTGAGATCGAATGCTAAGTAGAAATAAAGTTTGGTCTCTTTGTAGATTTAGATATATGTCAACTTGTTTGCATATTTTCTTTGTGATCAAATGAGTAAGTGTTAAGATAGACCGGGTTTAAATTCTTACTTTTCTGTTTATAAATCTGCAGGCCTGAGTTCAGGGTAGTAAAATGGGATAAAGAGTTTTGTGTGTGTATGTGTTGATTTCTGGACATTATATAATATTGTTGGATCCAAAATCTCTAAATAGGTTTATACTGCTGAGTCCTTTATTTGACTCTTAGGTCATAATTCCCCTATCAAGATACTTAAAATATGTATGTGCTAATGCTTTCTACTTGTTTAGGCTAGACTGTGTCATGTTGGTTTGCTATCTGTTTGTCCTTTGTGATTAACTCATATATGTTGGTCATATGATAAGGATCTAGGAATATGTGTATTTTCTCTATTGCATTGATTTATTGTGGAGGTTAAATGATAGTGAAGGGCCTTAGCTTTGAACCATGTTAGTATGTTGTAAGTCTGTATGCATAAGCTTGAGCTAAGTAATAAAATGGAATATGCATGCCTTGCTATTTACTATGACTGAACTTCTGTAATAAGTATCTCAGTTACTAGGTTGCTTCTTTATCCTTAAAATGTCATGTTTGATCTGCTACCTAGGTGTCCTGTTGTCTGTATTTTTTTATATGCCAGAATGCTAGAGTAACATCCCTAATGGTTTGAAAGATCTTCTGAGTCACTGGAACACATTTGTCTTAACTAACTGGTCATATATGTTCAGTTTAGCATAAACAATCTTTGGTGTCTGAAGAAGTTAGGCTATTTGATTGCTTCTGTGTTTCTCATGTCCAAGGTGACTTG
Organism: Anisodus acutangulus; assembly: GCA_029783415.1. NCBI lineage: Eukaryota > Viridiplantae > Streptophyta > Magnoliopsida > Solanales > Solanaceae > Anisodus > Anisodus acutangulus. The sequence goes on from CM056493.1 coordinate 30,418,530, forward strand.
TTAATTAGCCATGAAATACCAATTAGTTTCAGTATCATTAAACCCAATAATGCAGTGGATACAAGAGTTTATATACTTAGTTTAGCCTTGGATTGACTCTGGATACTTGAGATGTGGTTTTTTAAATGGTTATTTATGCATTTTAACCTTTTCTGATTCCTTTGAATTGACCACATAATTACTTTGTTTCCTGAATATCAAAGCATGCCATATTAGCATGAAACACCCTTCATGTCCACACTAAATATCCACTGAATTGGCTGCATTTACTTGGTTTGAAATGCACAAACATTTTCCTTTCTTCTGGAATGTGATACCCATCAATTGTTTGGTGTTCTTTTTCCTCTATTTCCTTATGTTTTCTATGAAATATTTAAAATGATATACCTTTAAAGTATATAAGATATAGAGAACTAGACATATATCTGGCATATATCAAATGTATATCCTTGTGTATATCACTCTTTGCTTGGTCAGTAAATGTCTGGTGGACCTGGCCCATTTTGCTTTCCTGTTTGCCTACACTGCATTGTTGTAACCATTGGGCTCGGCCCACAGACTTTTCGCTTGTTTCCCTTTCTGCTTTCATGATTCAAATCGGGTCAGGCCCAACAATATATTATTCCTCACGAATTATTTGTTTACATTTTCTTATATATATTTCCACGTTCCATAAGCTAATCCTTTTCTTTTCTTTATTTACATGAAATGCATCGGGAGCTACGAAGAGTTTCGTTATGAGACTCACCATGATCATTGTCAAACGAAGACCCGCATCCATATTCCTTGCATTCTCCAACCTTGGGATTTCAAAAACAAATAGGGCTAGATGACATCGTCATCCGCCTTAGTTCCATTTTATTATTACTCTTTAATTCTGTTATTTCTATTTTTTGGGCATGTAATAATTATTTAATGTTTGTGTGATTGTTAGGATATTTAGAATAATTAGGCTATGAATAGAATTAATTAATAGGGTTGTCTAAAACTAGAAACCCGTCGCTAGCTTATTTACTTGTAGGCTCAGTTAGTGCAAAAATTAGAAATCCTCTAACTAGTTTATTTATTTTTAGGCTTGTCATGCATATTCAAAATTTTCAAAAACAACTCTGATCTTCTTCTATTCACTTTATTAATCATACAAATAAGTTTAGCTTTTTTTAATTTGCAACTCAAAATCATTATAAATAATTTGTTTTTCTCCTTATTATTGTCGCAAATGCATACTTTTTTCAAACTTTACATATATTTTTAATACCATACAAATGCATCCTTGTACAAAATGCATCCCTTTCCTTAATTATTTACAAACATCTTTTTAACTTTATACTTTAAACATGCATTTTTCTTAATATAATAATTAACCTGAGTTTGACCGGATAACCGCAAGTTAGCGGATCTTAGAGGATGCCTAACCCCTTCCCTTTAGGATAATAAAGAACCCTTACCTAGAATCTCATTAGTTTCGTAGACTTTAAAATTGGAGTTATATTGCAGGATTTATTTAATATTTAGGTGTCCTAATTCACCCTAAAAATTAGGTGACGACTCCTTAATCCAATCCAGGAATCACCAATACGTTTCACTCCGCTTCGACCCACGGGTTAAAACGGGGCGCGACAGCATGGCGACTCCGCTGGGGAATATCAGGTTCTTAACCATAACAAATGCAGGTTAATTATTATTGCGTTTTATTTGCTCCTTAGTTGATTTACTGCTGTAAATTATTTCCTTTTGAATATTTGTATGTTTAACTGCTTTAATTGCTACTTTCTTTTACTGCTTTCCTTAAATTGGCATTCCGCTCATATTTCTTCCACTTCGAAAAATCGACACTATCACACATTACACATGAGGTGTGTTTTGCGCACCCGCAAAAATTTCTTTCAATTTACCAAATTTTAGGAGAGTTGGCGTATGCGCGGAGTGTCCGGACCATCGGTGGCCGCGTAGCCTTCTCACTCGAGTAGTCCGCTCGGGAACCTTGAGTCTAGTCAGCCAAATCTTAGAAAATTTAGGATAGAGCTATACCACCCTTTATTTTAAGTCATGCATGCATACACCTTAGGTGGGTCGATCCTTGGCATCGACTCCAAAATTAAGAAATCCACCAAAGTTGTCTACGGGTATCATAACCCAACGACCAATCATCATATTATGTGTAGCGTGATAATGATAGACTAATCCAAGCCTAATCATGACATGCCGAAATTGAAAAATGTACATTCATTTTGTCTCATTTCCGACAAAAGCATTGTAGTTTAACAGCTTGGACCAATCTGTCGTAAACCAACATATCTGACGTTTAGGCCCACCTCTAGCATAAGAGAGGCCCATATTAGGATGCGCATACAATCTGTTTGCTATTTTCTGCTGCTTTCCACTCTGTACATGTTATTTAAAGCAATAATTACTCGTCTTATACTAACTTAGTTTGCTTCATTTTTGAAAAAGGTTCATTTTGCCTAAATTATTTTTCCCAAAGGTTGATTTGTGTTGACTAAAACTGGCGGAACACCCTTACTTCACGAGATTAAAGGCACGATCATCTAGCAAAATGACTGATTCAGATGCATCCGAACGGACTGGCCTGGGACTTATCGCTCTTCCGAGAGATGAACCAGAAGCTTCAGAAAGGGGAGATACTACCGTCCAGGATGAATACCTCGCCCAACTGTTGCAACAAATGGAAACCATGCAGACTGAGATCGAGCGGCTTCAAAATCTTACAAATCTTTCCATCAGCCTCAATACTCCACTCCCTGAACAAGGGACAAGCGCAACTGCACCACATATCTTTCCATCTCCTGAACCGCCATTTCCCCAGAACCTTCCCCGAAATCCCTTACTAAGCAAAACCAATCCTCAACACGTCAGCCCGCAACGCACTAATCCGCATCCTATCAACCCACAAGCTAGTCCACTACAAAGCCCACTACAAAATGACCCACTATCCTTCACAACTCCATATGCGCCTCAAGCTCCACCTAACCAAACTACCGACTCGTCCAAAATATCCCTCCCACACAAAATTACCAGGCAACCCAACAAATACCAATGGCACACATCTCTAACAGGCAGTATGTGCCACCAGTATATGCAACGGAAGCCCAACCTTCTACTTCCACCATACCAAACATACCTCCTCAGGAGATAGACCAATATGAAGAGATGGAAAGGCAAGCAAGGATCAGAACCGATGAAAGTATGGCGAGAGAAATTCATAGCCTAAAAGAAGCATTCAAAAACATCCAAACCAGTAAGGGGCATGAAGGACTCGAGTACGAAGATCTCTGCATACATCCCGACGTTCAGTTGCCTGTCGGATATAAGGTGCCAAAATTTGACTTATTTGATGGAAAGAAAAATCCTCGCGCTCATTTAAGATCGTACTATGACAAGCTGGTTGGGGTGGGTAAAGACCAGGCCATCATAATGAAGTTGTTCATAAGGAGTTTGACAGGAGAAGCGCTCGACTGATACACAAGTCAGAACCCGCGGAAATGGCATAACTAGGGCACAATGGCACAGGATTTTGTGGATAGGTTCAGGTTTAACACCGACACAGTCATGGATAGATTTTATTTAATGAAATTGGAGAAAAAATCTACAGAGACCTTTAGAGAATATGCCATGAGGTGGAGGGCGGAAGCAGCAAAGGTTCAACCCCCGATGACGGAAAGTGAGATGACCACTCTCTTTGTGCAATCTATGAAAGATGCAACATACTATGAAAGAATGATAAGCGTCATAGGACGGAGTTTCTCTGAAGTGGTAAGGATGGGAGATTTCATAGAAGAGGGTATCAAAACAGGAAGAATCACAAACTTAGCAGCATTGCAGGCAACGAGTAAGGCAATTCAGTCAGACTCATTTGGGGGAGCAATTAAGAAGATGAGGGACGGAGCGTCTCCTATCATGATGGTCCAGGAACATAGGTCAAACCAAATGCCAACCTACCAAAGCCCATCATCCCAGCCTCCCTACTACAATCAAAACACCCAAAATCCTCAGCCCTCCTACTATAGTCAAAGCACACAAAGCCCTCAACCTTATTATCAACACTCACCTACTCTCTACCATGTCTATCATACCCAGCCAATATATAGCCCACCACGAGCACCTACCTATCCAAATTCCCCATAGTATCAACCCACATATCCACCTCAGCTACGAGCCCATCCACTAAATGCTCCCAGACCCCGTGCGAATTACAAAAGAAGGCCAGTCAAAACATATACACCTTTAGCCGAACCTCTAGCCCAGTTGTACGAAAGATTGAGGATCGCCGGAATACTCCAACCCATCCCAGGACATATCCCCAATCCTATTCCCAGATGGTACGACGAAACTAAGCATTGTGCTCTGGAATCACTGGACATGACACTGGGGTTTGCTTTGCCCTCAAAGACAAGATCGAGGCGTTGATCAAAGAAGGCATCATCCAACTGAAAGGACCTTCCTCTAATGTAAACAATAACCTTTTGCCAAATCATGACAATGCCAATGTAAACATGATTACTGTTGATGAAGAACACAATTTGGAAGGGACCATTGTGCCGGTCCAAAGAGAGGAAAAAGTTGAATCATCGGCCTTTGTCACCCCTAAAATTACAGTTCAAGTGAGGGCGCCGTTTGAAGTGGAAGTACTTCCTCCGAAATCGCAGATAGTGACGCCGTCTTTTGATACCAAAATTGTTCCTTGGAGTTATTCGACTGAGGAAATGAGTGGGAGAAAAGAGAAATAAATTGTAGAAGTTGTCGTCGCTGGTATGACAAGATTCGGGCGGTGTTATTCCCCTGCAGAAGTAGTGCGAGGAGCGCCAGGAAAGGAAGACAATCCAAAAAAGGCCGTAACAGAGACAGAAGTGGAAGAGTTCTGGAGGAAAATGCCAACCAAGGAATATTCTGTTGTAGAACAATTGAAGAAAACACCAGATCAAATTTCTTTGCTATCATTATTGATGAATTCCGCGACCCACGGACGTGCCTTATTGGAAGTACTCAAAGAAGCTTATGTTCCGAGAGAGACCACTGGCGAGAAACTCTCGGCCTTGGTCGAACAGATTTTAGAGGCCCATAAAGTCTATTTTCATGACAAAGAATTGCCACCTGAGGGTTTGGGCCACAACAAAGCATTGAACATAACGATAAAGTGTATGAACAAGTTCATTTCCAAGGTGTTGATTGATGAAGGCTCAGCCGTCAATATTTGTCCTGTGGCAACTCTCCGAGCCCTGGGAATTAGCATTGGAAAGATTCGCGAAAGTCATGTGAGAGTTAAAGGTTTTGATGGAGCCCAAATGAGCGTTATGGGAGAAATGGATTTGACATTGCAAGTAGGACCCGTAGAGTTCATCGTGGAGTTTCAAGTGTTAGACATATCTACCGGCTATAACCTGATAATGGGAAGACCTTGGATCCATGTGGCTGGTGCAGCTCCTTCTACCCTACACCAGAGCCTGAAGTTTGTCTGGGGTCATCACGAGGTCGTGATACACGGAGAAGGGAGCAATTCAATATGTCTCGAAGGCCAAATCCCAGCTGTTGAAAGCGTAGATATATTGGATGGGTCTTTTTTCCATATCAGAGAAATTATATGTGCCTCCAAAGCTGAAAAACTAAAATTACCCTAGGTTCTCACGATGGTGGCCCAGGAAATGTTGAAGAATGGCTTTAAGCCCGGTCAAGGCCTCGGATTGAACTTAGAAGGTATAGTAGAACTGGTTCACTTGCTCAGTAAAAAAGATACTTTTGGTCTCGGATATGAACCCACTCCTGAAAAAGTCTTGTCAATTAATCTCCGAAGGAAAAGAGACACTTTCCTGCCAAAGCCTGATCCGCCTCTGAATCAGTCATTTGTCAAAGCATATGCTGCTCGGGAGTCAAATGAAGATGATGCAGACAACCTCGTGGAAGGACTCAAAAGTCTTTTCATTGCGGTAGAAGAAGTGGAATGCAATGTAATTCTTGATGATTTTGCTGAAGACCCAACCATTTGGGATGCAGAACATGAAGATGTTTTGAAAAATTGGACATGTGCCCCGGCCCCGTTTCTCTGGAAAGCTTGGTAGAAATTGCCTTAGAACTTTATGAAATAATGCGATTCTGATTGAGGTCTGAATCGCATCTATGCATCTTACTGTGTTTTGCCTCCCTCTTTTGAAAGCTTAAATGACAAATTCACATTGCTTTTGCTATTTCAAAATTTATTTTGTTTACTAATTTTCTTTTCTCTTTCATCATGCAAATTAATAAATCTGTCCATAATGTGAATGTGACATGTAATGAAATAAACAAACAAAATCCAAACAATAAACAGGACTTCGAAGAGTATGAGGAAGACTCGCAGCCAGAAAAATTGACAGAGGAATTGGAGCGTTTTGAGAGTAAGCCAAAGCCAAATTTAGATGAAACTGAGGCAGTAAATTTGGGAGATGCAAAATATGTGAAGGAAACGAGAATCAACGTCCATCTGAGCACCCCACAAAAGAAAGAACTGACGGATCTTTTGAGACAATATATTGACGTATTTGCTTAGTCTTATGACGATATGCCAGGTCTGAGCATGGACATTGTTTCGCATAGATTTCCTATTGATCCATCATGCCCTCCGGTGAAACAAAAACCAAGGAAAATCAAGCCCGATTTGAGTTTAAAGGTCAAGGAAGAGGTGTCCAAGCAATTCGATGCAAAGGTCATTCGAGTCACAAGATACCCTACTTAGTTGGCCAACATTGTACCTGTGCCAAAGAAAGATGGAAAGATATGGGTGTGCGTGGATTATCGGGATCTCAACAAGGCCAGCCCGAAGGATGATTTCCATCTCCCAAATATTCACATACTCATTGATAATTATGCGAAGCATAAATTGCAATCATTTGTTGATTGCTTTTGCTGGTTACCACCAAATCTTGATGGATGAAGAAGACACAGAAAAGACAGCATTCACTACACCTTGGGGAGTATACTGTTACCGGGTAATGTCGTTCGGACTCAAGAATGTAGGTGCCACCTATATGAGGGCCATGACTACCATTTTTCATGATATGATCCACAAATAAATAGAAGTCTACGTGGATGATATTATTATCAAGTCGTGAAGGGCTTCAGATCACTTGACAGATTTGAAGAAGTTCTTTGACCGGCTAAGGCGGTATAACCTGAAATTAAATCCTACAAAGTGTGCATTTGGTGTCCCTGCTGGGAAGCTATTAGGTTTCATCGTGAGTAGAAGGGGTATTGAATTGGACCCCTCGAAGGTAAAAGCTATTCAAGACTTGCCTCCTCCAAAAAGTCGAAAGGACGTGATGAGTTTCCTTGGTCGCCTCAACTACATCAGCAGGTTCATAGCACAATCAACAGTGATATGTGAGCCGATATTCAAGTTACTGAAGAAAGACGCTGCTACCAAGTGGACAACGGATTGCCAACAAGCTTTTGATAGAATCAAAGAATACTTGTCTAACCCACCTATTTTGGTGCCTCCAGAACCCGGAAGGCCATTGCTGTTATATCTGTATGTGTTAGAAAATGCATTTGGATGCGTGCTGGGATAACACGATGAAATAGGAAAGAAAGAGCAAGATATATACTACTTGAGCAAGAAGTTCACACCTTATGAAGCTCGATATACTTTGCTGGAACGCACTTGTTGTGCCTTGACATGGATTGCACAAAAGTTTAGACATTATATGTTTGCATATACCATTTATCTCATCTCAAGGATGGACCCGCTCAAATACATTTTTCAGAAGCCCATGCCCACTGGGAAGCTAGCAAAATGGCAAATCTTGCTAAGTGAGTTCGATATCATATATGTTATCCAAAAGGCTATCAAAGGACAAGCACTAGCCGACCATCTTGCTGAAAACCCCGTAGATGAAGAATATATGCCTCTCCGGACTTATTTTCTGGATGAAGAGGTATTATTTGTTGGAGAAGATATCTCAGAAGAATACCCGGGTTGGAGAATATTCTTCGACGGAGCTGCAAACTTCAAATGAGTTGGTATCGGAGCAGTTTTGATTTCAGAATCAGGTCAACACTACCCAATTTCGGCGAAGCTCCGATTTCCATACACCAATAATATGGCAGAATATGAAGATACTTCCTTACCTGCATTGCGTAAAACAATTGTGCAAAAGGTTCAGCGAGATAGAATTCAAGCATATCCCACGAACTCAAAATGAATTTGCTGATGCTCTGGCGACACTGTCCTCCATGATTCAACATCCGGATAAGAATTACATTGATCCCATCAAGGTAAACTTGTTGGATCAGCCGGCCTATTGTTTCCACATAGATGAAGAGTTGGATGGAAAACCCTGGTACCACGACATTAATAGGTATCTCAAGTCAGGCGAATATCCAGAAAGCATAACCAGCACACAAAAGAAGACACTTCGGAGGTTAGCGAACCATTTCTTCCTAAACGGAGAAATCCTTTATCAGAGGACTCCAGATCTGGGTTTGTTAAGATGTGTTGGCGCCTAAGAGGCAAACATGTTAGTTGAAGAGATACACAGAGGCGTGTGCGGGCCTCATATGAATGGTTTCACGTTAGCAAAGAAGATCCTGAGAGCATGGTATTTTTGGATGACCATGAAAACAGATTGCATTCGCTTGGTGAAAAATGTCATCAATGTCAGATTCATGGCGATTTAATCAGGGTACCTCCTAATGAGCTCAATGTGACGAGCTCTCCTTGGCCATTCACAGCTTGGGGCATGGATGTCATTGGTCATATTGAACCTGCCGCATCAAATGGATACAGATTTATTCTAGTGGCAATTGACTATTTCACAAAGTGGGTAGAGGCATCGTCCCACAAGTCAGTGACAAAGAAAGTGGTAGTTGATTTTGTCTGCAATAACATCATTTGCCGGTTTGGAATTCCTGAGTCGATTATAACAAATAATGGAGCCAATCTCAACAGTAATCTGATGAATGAGATATGCGAAAAGTTTAAGATCACTCACCGCAATTCCACTCCATACCGACCTCAGATAAACGGAGCAGTCGAAGCAGCCAACAAGAACATCAAAAGAATACTGCGAAAGATGATTGATAATTACAAGCACTGGCATGAGCATTTGCCCTTTGCACTTTTGTGATATCGCACTACAATTAGGACTTCTACTGGGGCAACGCCGTATCTTTTGGTCTATAGAACAGAAGCTGTGTTACCGGCAGAAGTGGAAATACCATCTTTGAGAATTATCCAAGAAGTTGAGCTGAGTGAAGCAAAATGGATACAGGATCGGTACGAACAATTGATGATGATTGATGAAAAGCGATTGAACGCAGTCTGTCACGGGCAACTTTATCAAAACAGAATGGCCAAAACTTTCAACAGGAAAGTAAAACCAAGGACTTTCAAAATATGGAAAAAGTGTCGGCCAACTAAGTATTAAGCTCGAAGAATGATTTTCGATAAGACGTTTGCTTTGTTTCACCGCATGTCACTGCTCGACAGACATTTATATATATGCATACTTTCTTATAATCAAATTATTTTCAACAAATATTTTCATTAGAGTTCGACATAAGTTTTTATCGATATGCATACTTTCTTATAAACGAATTATTTTCAACAAATGTTTTCATTAACGGCTTGTCAAGACTGGGAACCAGACGGGGCTACAGGTCCGAATCAACAGGACATACAAGTATCGAGAGTCAAAGCTACAAAGTCAATGCGAATCAACCGCCCCTCCCCCAAACTCACAAATTTTCTTTGAGTACAGGTTCTTCAGGTTGAAAGAAGCAGGGAAGCCACATCTCTTATGATCAATTTCCCAAAGAATTTCGGCATCACAACTCGGCACGAGGATCACGTTCCTGTTTTGCATCTATACGAAGACATCATCTTGACCTACAGGGCCCCAACCATTATGTCTGGACAATGATGTTATTTTGAATCACAGGGAATTTCAACAAAGCAAACCGACGGCAAAGACATCGCATCACATTTTCGCCCGTGCCAAGATTACATTTCAATTCACGGTTCACATAAGTTTGAATCGGCAGAAGATTCAGCACAACAGTTATATTTTACAGCATTACAACGACGTCTTCAACACAACAATTATCTTTTACATCATTACAACGACGTCTTCAACACAACAATTATCTTTTACAACATTACAACGACGTCAACAGCATTACAACGACATCTTCAGCACAACAGTTATCTATTACAGCATTACAACACTGTCAACAGCATTACAACGCTGTCAACAACATTACAACGACGTCTTCAGCACAATAGTTATCTTTTACGGCATTATAACGACGTCAACAGCATTACAACGACGTCTTCAGCACAACAATTATCTTTTACTCCACTTTTGTCACGACCAGACCTGACGGGCTGCGACTAACCTACCTAATGACGTCATTATCCTAACATATCACACATAATCCAACTAACACTTAATGAGTCTAAAATCCAGCAGCATAACACTGCAACAACAACCTAAACCAGGGTAGGCAAGCCGACAAGGCTGCCTTTACCTAAGAATGTACATGTCTCCCGAGGAGTCACAACTAGCCAATATAACATAACAAGCAAGCCGACAAGGCTGCCACCAGATAGTAACGTATATATATGAGAACACCCCAACACAGAATACAATAACATGACGGACCAAAACAGAGTCATAACCCTTACATAAGTACAACCCACTACTGTCTACAGACTTCTATAAGAAGAACAACGACATATGACGGGACAGGGCCCCGTCGTGCCCCTACATACAAACATAAGTCTAAAAGAGGTTCGGTACCAAAATGACAAAGCTCTGGATCAAAGGAGATTTCCAACCTGCTGAGTAGGAACCTAGGCATGAGGTTCACCAAACTGAAAACATGTACCTGCGGGCATGAAACACAGCCCCCCCCGAGGAAAGGGGGTCAGTACGAAATAATGTACTGAGTATGTAAAACATGAAGTTGTAAAAGAGATCATAAGTAGACAACAGAAACAGGAGATCATTATAAAAATCAGGATCCAAATCCAACTGTGCCATAAACCATAAAAGTCAGATGTGCCTTATAAAAATGAGAGTCAAGTCAAGAAAACATGAATGCCTGTCCATATACATATATATACCTGTAACGTAACCCGACCCACTAATGCGGGACTCGGTGGAATCATATCATAACCCGGCCCATGCTGGGACTCGATGAAGTCATATCGTAACCTGGCCCATATTGGAACTCGGTAAAGTCATATCGTAACCCAACCCATGCTGGAACTCGGTAAAGTCATATCTCATCTATGGATCCATCCTACGTAACCCGGCCCTCTAGTGAGGGACTCAGTGAAAAATGCAAGGATGTGCACGAACATAACCCGGCCCGGGGACTCGGTGAGGTGAAGTAGTAACACTTAGCATGAGTAGATTTCATGAGTAACCATATGCAAGTAAAAATTATCATTTGACTCTCAATAAAATCATTATAAAATGTCATAATAAACTCTTTGCTGAAAAATCATAGGCACTTCTCATAGCAATCCTCTTTAGGAATTAAACTGTATAAGAATCAAGTACGTCCGCCGTACTTTCATTAAATCATGCCAAAAGAAAGAAGTAAGGGTTTCACATACCTCTTAGACGAACTAATCAACTCAATATTAGACTACGCCTCGTTTTAGAACTTCAACCTTGTTGCCGAATTTATCTAAGTTCCGCGGGTCCTTGTAAGCCCCTATGAATGCTTATCTACATCATACGGATGATTTAAATCATAATCAACTCAACATACTAAAAGCAGATTCAGTGGGACATTCTAGCGAACACGTCGAACGAGTAGAACCTATATTCCTTCTATATAGAAATCTAAACATAAAGCAAAACATCCAGTCCCCTTAATCCTTCTTCTTATACTACTACAATCTTCAAAATAGTACAACAATTTCACATGCAATTTCCAACAACTCTCAGTAACGGCAGTCCCAACAACACCCAACCCAAATTTGCATTTTCGTCAATCGGCTTTAGAACTAATAACAAGAAACGACTTCTGATATTGAATAAAATTCAAGAACAAAGAAGATTACCTCTGTTAGACGCCGTGATGAGAATCGCCGGAAAAGCTTACGCTTGCACCGAATTCCGACAAACAGAAATAGAACCAAAAATCGATTCGCGCCAGAATCCTTTCGTACTCGAGGTTCTTATAAAGCTCCTGAGTTTCTAAGCTTGTTAATGGTTCGGTTCTACTGGAATTTTAAACCCAGAATACCAAGAATTCTCCCTCGTTTTGGTTATATGGAAGCTCCCGAAAACCCCCAATTTCGACCGCAACTTTTCAGAAAACCCATCAACCGAGACTTCCTCTATCCGCTAGAAATGTGACCATTAATTCCTCACAGATTCTTGATGAAGATGATGGTTGAAGAAATGGAATTCAAGAAATGAATGAATGGAGAATAGAAGGGCTTATGGTTGCTGATATCGGTCGGTCGATTTGGGGCTTAGCCACCCCCAAATTGATTATAAGAACACACGTACCAAATCCCACTATAAATTGTCCCCTCCCTAATTAATTAATCCCACAATTAATTAATTATACACACAATTAAATTTCCGGTCTCCAATTATTTAAATCCCGATGATTACTAAAATCCTCTTATGTCAATATCATACTTCCGATAATAAAATACATGTCTATACTCTCTTCGGGGATACACAATTATTATTAAACTCCGTCGTCACACTTACTAAATCCCAAAATTATTTCGGGATCACGCCCTTTTATATAAATATTACAATGACGACAACAACATTACAACGACGTCTTCAGCATAACAATTATCTTTTACAGCATTACAACGACGTCTTCAGCACAACACGTCAATACAACGACGTCATTTCAGGCGTCCACCTCATAATACGGGTATTTTTTTATTTCAGTCAGGCACCCACCTCATAATGCGGGTATTTAATTTCAGTCAGGCGCCCACCTCATAATTCGGGTATTTAATTTCAGTTAGGCGCCCACCTCATAATTCGGGTATTTAATTTCAGTCAGGCGCCCACCTCATAATTCGAGTATTTAATTTTCTCATATACACATTGTAGGCAATAGTTATGCACTAATTTTTTATCTTAGCTTTAGTCCACAGGATCTTGAATCGGCAGGAGCTTTCAGCACAACGTGGAACTATTTCTTACGGCGAACCGATGCAATTTGATCAACGGCCTACTTTGAACGTCGTTCCGCTCTTTCCCAATATGTTGCCACACATGCAACCAATGTCATCATAGCCCGACACTGGGGAAATATTTCTCGAATCTGCACCATCTTTTACAACTTCTCTCCCCCTCATGATTCTATTTCTACCAGTGCATCCCTACTCCTCGTTCAAGGCCCGAGGGTCAGGACAAAATTGGCTACTGGGTCAACTTCTTTGTTCGAAAACTCTTTCATCATCTTCGGCCAAAGAGGGGCATCTGTTGACACCCAATTTTGTCCCGTCTTTTCCAATTTATTTGCAATTTAAATATTTTTATCACCTCAAAATAATTTTAATCTATATACATACATGCGTATATATATATATATATATATTATTATTATTCACATTTTTTACTGTCATTTACATTTTTTGTCATAATCATAAGTTTTATCCGAAAATTCTATGTTATTCTATTTTCCGCAAAAATGGCATCGCATTTCTATTTTTTATCAAGCATTTAGCACTTCGTAAATATTATGTTTTATTATTATCACAGCGTTATATCCTATTTTAAAAAAAATTGCATCTTTCTTCAAAGCATTTTTAATATTAAACCCCTTTTATATCACTCTTTGCTTGGTCAGTAAATGTCTGGTGGACCTGACCCATTTTGCTTTCCTGTTTGCCTACACTGCATTGATGTAACCATTGGGCTCGGCTCACAGACTTTTCGCTTGTTCCCCTTTCTGCTTTCATGATTCAAATCGGGTCAGGCCCAACAATATATTATTCCTCACGAATTATTTGTTTACATTTTCTTATATATATTTCCACGTTCCATAAATTAATCCTTTTCTTTTCTTTATTTACATGAAATGCATCGGGAGCTACGAAGAGTTTCGTTATGAGACTCACCATGATCATTGTCAAACGAAGACCCGCATCCATATTCGTTGCATTCTCCAACCTCGGGATTTCAAAAACAAATAGGGCTAGATGACATCGTCATCCGCCTTAGTTCCATTTTATTATTACTCTTTAATTCTGTTATTTCTATTTTTTGGGCATGTAATAATTATTTAATGTTTGTGTGATTGTTAGGATATTTAGAATAATTAGGCTATGAATAGAATTAATTAATAGGGTTGTCTAAAACTAGAAACCCGTCGCTAGCTTATTTACTTGTAGGCTCAGTTAGTGCAAAAATTAGAAATCCTCTACTAGTTTATTTATTTTTAGGCTTGTCATGCATATTCAAAATTTTCAAAAACAACTCTGATCTTCTTCTATTCACTTTATTAATCATACAAATAAGTTTAGCTTTTTTTAATTTGCAACTCAAAATCATTATAAATAATTTGTTTTTCTCCTTATTATTGTCGCAAATGCATACTTTTTTCAAACTTTACATATATTTTTAATACCATACAAATGCATCCTTGTACAAAATGCATCCCTTTCCTTAATTATTTGCAAACATCTTTTTAACTTTATACTTTAAACATGCATTTTTCTTAATATAATAATTAACCTGAGTTTGACCGGATAACCGCAAGTTAGCGGATCTTAGAGGATGCCTAACCCCTTCCCTTTAGGATAATAAAGAACCCTTACCTAGAATCTCATTAGTTTTGTAGACTTTAAAATTGGAGTTATATTGCAGCATTTATTTAATATTTAGGTGTCCTAATTCACCCTAAAAAATTAGGTGGCGACTCCTTAATCCAATCCAGGAATCACCAATACGTTGCACTCCGCTTCGACCTGCGGGTTAAAACGGGCGCGGCATACTTGTGGTACTCGTGCGGTGGTTAAACTTTCATTATATGTTGAGTACGATTGGTTAGTCAGGAACTTGCATATTAGAATGAAAACTAATCTAAATGAGTTAAAGCTTGTTATTTCGGATAGATAACTTCTTTTCACTATTTAGGGTAATAATCATTATTTTAAAATTTTCATACTTGACAATGAGTCTTTGCAATATTTTATGGTGGAACCTCATACGATGCATTATATGATGATGTATATTTCAAAAAATAAGTGTTGGATGTTGTTGAGCCTTCTTATTTGAATTTTGTTGCACCCTCTTTGAATTTTAATGAGCTCCTTCGTGATCTTTACGAACCATCTGCAAATATACTGAGTAATTTTTCAGAATTTCAAAATTTTATGAGCTTTCAGTCATAAAATACAACACCACAAATTGATGTTTCATCAAGTAAATATGGTCATGAATGTACTGACTTTGGTGCAATTATTTATGTTGGTAATTATTATTATTATTATTATTCTTATTTTGGAGATGATGCAAAAACTAAAAGGTCCCTCAAAATTTCGTGTCTGCATGCGTGACTTTAGTAACCTATATCCAAATCATCAAGAGAAGCATTGGGTCACTTAGCCACAAACCTCTAGCACCTAGGAATCAGGCATAAATAAATAAATAAAGCAATTGCCAACATTAAAAGCATAATGATACAACAAGCATCATTAAGCTAAAAAGGATACAAACTTTGAAATCTATAACAGTCGTATCGAAAATAATAGAGAAAATAACCGTAGCAACAACAAATATATGATAATCAAAACAAAAGAAATGATTGGTAATAATAAAAATTAAATAATAATAATAATAGTAATAATAATAAGAAGAAAAACTAGATAACACTCGACTACCTACTAATCTTCTACTCTAATCCTTGACCTTTATATCCTCCTATCTAGGATTATATCCTCGGCAAGCTATTGGTGTGCCATGTCCTATCTAACCGACTCTTCTCCTCCGACCCACCATAGACAACTTTTCACACCTCCTCACTGATGCATCAATCTCCTTCTCGTTTCTCTCATCTTGTCCACCATGGAGTTCACTCCCACATTATCCTGAATGTCTTTGTTCCTAATCATGTTTCTCCTAATATGTCCACACATCTATCTCACCACCCTTATTTCCAATATTTTCACCTTCTTGATGTGTGATTTCTTGACCGACCAATACTCTGCTCCATATGACATAACTGGTCAAGCAACTATTTTATAAAACTTACCTTTAAGTCTTGGTGGCACATTCTTATCACATAAACATTTAATGTGATTTTCCATTCATCCATCCCGCTCCAATACTATATGTATCATTATATTGGATGGTGACAGTAGCAGACTCAAGATTTAATGGTCCTGGATGCTCACCTTAAAATCAATAAAAAAATATTGCTTTGAGTGGATTTCGAACTCAACTCCTTCGTGGCTTAGCCTTAAGTCTACCACCTTTTAATCAGAACACCAAGATCATTTATTTATTCCTGGGTGCTATTTATTGTTTTATACCAAAATTTCAATATTTTTTATATGTCTACATAGAGTATCCGCCACGATTAATGGTTGCTCGAGCACCCAAAAATTACATATGAGTCCGCCCCTGGATGGTGATGTGTTTGGGTGTATTTGGATAGAATCCCTCACTTAAAGTTTGACTAAAAATGCACTAATTTTGTATAACTATAGGACTATCAAGGATCGTTTGGTAGCTACTGAGGAGATAAATTAATAATCATATATTAAATTATGCACAAATCGTAGGTAATTGGTTAAAAAGTAAGTTATTATGTATAAAATTAATACATGTTTGATTTTCAATGTAGAAATCCAAATAACTAATACATGTATGAGGTATGAGTAATTGACTAGGGGTGTTCATGGTCGGTTTGTGGTTAAAATCAAAACCAAACTAATTTAATTATTTTTTATTATTATAATCAAATCAAACTAAACCAAATATAATACATATCCACCAGTTTGGTTATTGTTGGTTTGATTTGATTTTTTGATTTTTAAAAAACGTAATGATATTTCTCTCTTTCACTTTTTTCCTACTATTAGGAAAGACTTTCTATATTTTCCAACTTATTGACCATTATCAACATTTTATATTGTGAGAGTTATAATTTTCTTAAATTATGAAGAAAATGTATTAAGATGTATAAACTTTAATCAAGTGAATACAATTTATAAGAAATACAAATTCTTAAGGTAAATTTCATATTTGTTTTTTGAATAATTAAGTTTGAATTCACGAATAAACAAAGTATTTAAATTATTTATAAAGATTAATATATATGCATATAAACTGTGTATATAATTTGTGTATTTGATTCATTTTTTCTTCGATTTATTTCTAATCAAATCAAAACTAAACCAAATATTATTTGGTTTTAAAATTTCAAACCAAACCAAAATAATAACTGGTTTATTTAATCGATTTCATTCTATTTTCGATTTGAATCAGTTTTTAACCAATAGTAAATACATAACTGACACATAAGTAATTAAATGTTGTATTAGTAATCTGTGCATACAATAATATATAAATTTTCTCAAATATTGTAGCATTAGTAATACCTTGTAACTCTATAATTCTCCAAATTAGAAGAATAAGGACTATTTTGTTTATTTTTCCTCCCCAAATTGGTGAAATCCTCGCTGCTCTGAGGGTGTGCTCGGTATGGAGAAAAATATTTTTTGAAAAATATTTTTTAATTTTCTCATATTTGGTTGGTCAAAAAATTTGAAAAATATTTTGTTTAGAAAAACAAATTCCTAAAAAATGATGAAAGTAGATAAATTAAGCCTCCAAGTGACATTCAACCAACTGCCCACAATCATTCAACCCACCGCCCAACCACCCGACCACCCTATACGGGTCCACTCCACAAACCCCCACAAAAAAATTATTTTTTATTTTTTTATTTTTTTTGGTCTACACCACTCCTCTACCCCAAAAAAGTTTTTTTCTTTCTACACCACCCCATCCCCCTTCCCTTCCCCACCTCCAATTCTTTTGTTTTTTTAAAGTTCCATTTTTTTTCTACATCAACCCCCCTCAGCTAAGGGATGGACGGATTGGTGTAGAAAACTAAAAAAAATAATTAAAATATTTTCTTAAAAAAATTGGGTGGTGGCGTGGTATAAGACTATAAGGTGATGGGTTGGATGGGTAGTTGGGTGTGGGGGGTGTGAAGTGGTGAATTGGATGAGACTTAGGTGATTATTTACTAATCAATTGGACATAAAAATAAAAAATAAAAAATATACTTATTTTTCGGTTTCACTAACCAAACAACGTGAGAAAATAAATAGAAATTAAGTTTATTTTCCAACAACTCGTGAAAACATTTTACTCCATACCGAACACACCCTTCATGCGTTATTTTTCTCCTCTGTCAGAAAACCCAGTTCTATCTTCTTCACTCTCTTCGAATATACAACAATGGCGGAACCCAAAGTCAAATACGATCGACAGCTTAGGTGAATTATTTGCTCTACTTTTTTCTTCTTCTTACATGCCCATCTCTTTTATGCAGCTCTTATTGTCCTTGCAATGAAATAAAAATTCATAGCAGCAATGAGAAAACGCCTCTCTTTTTTAGGTTATGCTACGTTTGTGCAAAATCATATATAGAAAAATAAATATCAATTGATTACGACTCAATCCCAAACTAGTTGAGATCGATTGGGTAACCCTCTATGTCTAATCTACTCCTTTGAACCATTTTGTTCCAATAGTAAATAATTTGAGTTTTAAGTCAATGAAGTGGGACGAGAATCATGAGGCTACAACAACAACAACATACCCAGTGTAATCCCATAAGTGGGCAGGGGTCACTCATCCTAGTACTATTCTCGCCCAAGCACGAGAACCATGAGGCTCAGGTTTAAATTCTAGCGGAAACAAAACTAGGTGTCTTCCATCTGTCGGCCTTAGTGAACATTGTTACCGGGTACCTGTGGAAAGTAGCAGGTACCCAAGGAATTAGTCTCGAGTTGCGTGCAAGCTAGCCAGAACACCAGAATTATTCAAAAAAAAAAAAAAAAAAAAGAAAAAGCTAGAGGGAGGTCCTCCAGTTTTAAGTTTGTACCAAGTCTGATATTTTAACGGAGAAGGAATACGGATTTTTGAAGCCAGGAATAGCAGATTTCTCGGTTGTTTAGAAAGAGAAGGAAAAAAGTTGAGATTATCTAGTTACACATTTACCCTTACACTACAACAACAACAACATACCCAGTGAAATTCCACAAAGTGGGGTCTGGCAGACCTTACCCTACCTTGGGAGGTAGAGAGGCTGTTTCTGGTACATTTATCCTTACACTGAATGTGCAAAATGTGTGTCAAATAGTTGTTAAAGGTGGTCCATGATTTAAACTCTATGGGTTCAACTTTTAAGGTTCTTAGCATTAACTCGTTATATTTTTAGAGTATAGGTTCATATCTACTATTTGTTGTAATTACGTAAATTTAACACATACATTTATATTTCGTATGAAAAATACTGGGTTTAGATGAACCCGACACTGTAATGGTGGATCCACTCCTGATAGTTGTTGTATATATATTCAGGAGTTACTCCTAGCTTGGAGATTAAGTTTATGTCAACTGTGTTAAGTAGATACACATTTGTGTTGTTATTGATTGTCAATTGGATTATGCAAAACATGTCTTCTGTAGATTCTGGAACTGTATCTATGTTTTTACATCTATTATGGTTCATTTGCGGGAAAGAACTTATTTCCCTAATATTGTTCGGTTATAAGGATTGATCATGTTTGTAACTGTCTTCTTATTCCAAATGGAAATTGCTGTTGAACCTTTTCTCATACTTCTTATATGGACAATGCAGATGACTTATTGAACCTTCTTGGCTTGCTTTTTTTTTTTTTTACTTTTCCTGCTTTGTTTTCCCTATGTTTTGCGTAAGGTTAGGCATGGTGTCAATTCTTGCATTTTTTTTGAAACTGGAAACTTTGTATTCCTCACCATTAAGGGATATGCTGGCCACCTCCAAAAACAGAGCTACATAGTGGTGATATTTACAAAAGTCCCATGAAATCTACTATTTGTAATGCATCATCGATACTATTTTCTTTACACCAAAAACATAAAGAATTAATACAATTCCATTTGATCTTCTGAATTGAATTGGATCTTCCTTCAAAAATTATGTCATTTCTCTCCTTCCATATGTTCCATCATATACAAGCTGGAATTGCTCTCCACCATACCTTCTGACTTTTGCTCTCCACCATACATTCTGCTGTATGTTCTGGCATGGTCCAACTTTCCTTGGATAAACTGATAAAGAAGGACCAGGTTTGAATTGTAACTTTACAGTGAAGGAACAAATGGTTGTTTGTTTCTGCTGACTCTTGACACAGAGAGCATCTAGATGCTATTTGGATTCTTCTTTTCTGTAAAGCTTCATGTGTGAGACAAGCTCTCTTTGCCACCAACCAGGAAAAACATTTCACCTTGGTTGGTGCCATGTTCTTCCACACAAACTTCCAGGGGCTAGTTGAAGCTTCTGCCAATTCAAAAGCTCCCCTTTTGTAAGCCCTGCTCACTGGAAAAATTCCATCATTGCATATTCAAGCGGATTTGAACTATATAATTCTATGTTGGTCTATGGAGGGCACTTAGGACTGAGGTACTGAGTCTTTGATATTCATAGAGATGGTATCTAATGGACATTCATTTTATTTGGGAATTATAAAGCACGATAGGCAATGATAGGAACATGAAGACTACAAAATTTGAGGCATATAAGGCAGATACAATCTGCATATCACACAAGCCACATATCATTTACTGTGTTAAGCATATGTTAACAATAGGACTTGAATTTATTTACCCACGTCAATCGTAGAAATAGATGCTCCCTCTGTCCCAATTTATGTGATGCACTTTTCTTTTTAGTCTCTTTCTATATGTAGAACGGAAAAGGTCCAAATATGGCCTTAAAGTATTCGAAATTGAGTAGATATGTCCTTCGTTAATAGTTTAGCTCACATATGACCTTACTGATCAATAGTTGGTCCAAATATTCCCTTAATTTAATTGGAACCCACGTTAACCTAAGCTGATTAATATGCGAAAAATGGCCAAATTTGCCCTTAAAGAATTTGAAATTGGAGATAGTAATGAAGCTCTTTTGCAGGATATGGGGTGAGCAAGGACAAGCTGCGCTAGAGAAAGCCAGTATCTGCTTACTTAACTGTGGTCCAACTGGTTCCGAAACTTTGAAAAATCTTGTTCTTGGTGGGGTTGGAAGCATCACTGTTGTTGATGGTTCCCAGGTTGAAGTGGGTGATCTTGGAAATAATTTCATGGGTATGTTACATGGTTGTGTGTATTCGTATGCATCTACAGTTTTAGAAAGCCTTGGCTTTACCATAGACTTATTTTTTCTCTCCTATTTCTGGTAGTTGATGAATCAAGTGTTGGAGAATCGAAGGCAAAGTGTGCGTGTGCATTTCTTCAAGAGTTAAATGATGCTGTTAAAGCCAAGTTTATAGAAGATTGCCCGGAGCAACTAATTGAGACGAATCCATCATTCTTTTCTCAGTTTACCTTGGTCATAGCTACACAGGTCACATAAATCATCTTGTACTCCTCATAAAAGCATTTGATTTTGGAAGTATCTTGTGTTCCCAAATTTTTTAAAACATAAATTTCACTATCAGAGAAACTTCCTTATCCTGCATCCCTGCATATATATGTGTGTCTGTGTGTGTTCTCTCTCTCTCTCACTCACTCACTCACTCACTCACTCACTCACTCACTCACTCACTCACTCTCTCTCTCTCTCTCTCTCTCTCACTCACTCACTCTCATATAGCCTATATAGTACACCCAACGGTATCAATTTCTTTTCGTGTTTGTTTTGAGAGAACTTTTGTTACAATTTCATGCTTGACTATTTAGTAGAATCTGCTTCATTTGAATTCTGATTAAGTTCATGAGTGGAGGAATTCCAGAAACTTCTATCTACTGTGTAGCATGTCAACTTTGAAGAGTTTTGACAATTATGCCTCTTGACCAGCACTTTGTGAGTTACAATCATTTCAAGACACTTCTTATCAACTGTGTAGTATGTTGATTTTTGAGCGTCTCTGTACTTCTGAACTTGTACTTTGCGACTTACAATCTTTCCAATTTTTCAATACTCTGAAATAGGTTGAATAGCATGATATTTGTCTTCTATCCTTTTTTAAGGAGGTAGGAGCGCGTTGATTTGAAAAGCGAACAACTAGTTTTATAAGGAGGTAGGAGCGTGTTGATTTGAAAAGCGAACAACTAGCTTTGGTATCTGCGTAATTATGGTAGCATTTTATTCAGTCTTTAATTGTAGAAGCAAGAACAACCCCCTTCCCCCCTCCAAAAAAAAAGTGAGAGAACAAAGTTCCAAACTGAGTAATGATCTGTTTCCTTTGCCATTTAAGTCAATTTAAATGCGTACTATGGCTAATTGTCTGTCAGCCGATACCTGCACAAGGGAATTTCTGACAATTTTGTCTTTTGCTTTGTCTTTTCTATTTCAGCTGGTTGAAGATTCCATGGTGAAATTGGATAGGATCTGTCGGGAGGCAAATATTATTTTAATATTTGCACGTTCCTATGGCCTCATGGGTCTTGTCAGGATCAGTGTGAAGGTAATCTTAATGCTGCTTCTTGCTATTTCAGGACTGATCTAATTTGAAATCCATTATTCATAGAGAATGGTCCAGACCAGTGACTACCATTATCATGGGTTTCTTGTCAGGATCAATTTCATTGTGAGGAACTAAGTTGTCGCGAAACAACTGTCAAGTGATAGGAACAGAGTGAAACAATGAATGAGCAAATAATTAACAATGAGTTCGTTTTGATAAAGCTCTCAGCAAACATGATATCATTTCTGTGGGTTAACCAAAATTTTATCTTCTATCTGCAGGAACATACAGTAATTGAATCGAAGCCTGATCATTTTCTAGATGATCTTCGGCTTAATAACCCATGGCCAGAACTTAGGAGGTCGGCTGTTTCCTTGCGCTTTCCTCTATGCTTGACATGTTAAAGTTGTACAATGGATAATAATCTGTTCACTTAGCACAATCCCCTATTTTTAAACACATGCACCCTTGTGTCTTATGTTTCTTAGGATGATTTTCAGGAGTGGGGAGTATATGCCAGGAAGTAGGGGCACCCAAGGGTGTAGCATAGTGGCCAATCGAGTGGGTATAAAACCTAGGAGACCAAAGTTCAAATTCCAGTAGAGACAAAAAATTACTAGGTGATTCTTTTCATATGCCTAAGCCTCGGTGGACAGACTTACCCGATACTTGTGCCGGTGGGAATTAGCAGGTACATGTGACATAATTGAGATGCACAAGTTGGCATGAAAACCATCGTTGTCAAAAAAAAGAAGACATTTTAGGGAGTAGAGGCTATAACATTATCTTTTTTCTTCCAAGTTGCCGATGATATCACCATATTTGTATCAGATCATAAAAGAGGCTTCCTTTATGATCTGAGGATGTGCCAGTAAGGAAGTGCGAGAGGTTAGCGGTAGCAGGAGTTAGGAGAGAGGTAGAGGTAGATCGAAGAAGAATTGGGGGAGGTGATTAGACACGACATGGCACAACTTCAGCTGAATGAGGACATGACCTTAGATAGGAAGGTCGAGGATTAAGGTAGAAGGCTAGTAGGTAGTGAGTGTTGTCGCATTGTGTGTGTTTAGGGGGGGGGGGTATCCTCCGCCACTCCTCTTTTCCTTTTAGTAGTAGTATTCAGTTATCGTGTACTCTTTTATTCTTCGATGTGTATTACCATTTGTTGATGCATTTGTTTGCCTCTTGTTATTAGCAATATTATTTAGTAATTGCATAGTTTCTTACTCCTCGAAGTGCATTACCATCTGCTGAACATTTGCATTGGATCTTGCTACTTTGCTACTATACTTTTTGTATCTGCTTCGAATTACTTTCTGTTCCTTTCATTTTCTTTTCTCTTCTTTTCTTCTCTTTTCTTAGAAACAGCCTCTCTGCCCACAAAGGCAGGGGTAAGGTCTACGTACATCCTACATTTTCCATACCCCACTTGTGGGATTACACTAGGTATGATGTTGAATTGTATTACCAAAACTAATAGTCATCGTATTAATTGGTGTATATGCATTTTTGGATGAATGCTTGGTTTATTGTATTAAAAATGGGTTATGCACTGTATAATCTGAATTCTGAAATAAGTGTTTGGTTTTTAACATGGATAAAAATTGTTTCCAGTTATAACCTTGGCTTTGCATTCTCAAAGCTATCGGCTTCTCCCTTTATTAGAAAAAACTCCAAAACCTCTTCAAATTCTGTGCAAACTTTCTCGAGGCTTCCTCCATCTCCGTTCCACTAACCCTTTTACAATTTGGCCTCTCCAATCCCCATGTCACGCCGAAAGGTATTCTACCCATACCCAAAAAACTCTCACACAAAAACAAACAAAAATTTGTTGTTTTTGGAGTTTTAGTATTGTAATCAACTCAATTATGACTTTTGCAAGAAATTCCTTTATCTTCTCCGCATATCAAAAATCAATTTGATTAAAAGGTTGCCAGGGACATGGTTAAGAAAGCATTTAGAGGGTAAACAAGAATGAATGGAAAAGGTAGTGTTAAGATAAAAGTTTAAATCTGTAGAAGGATAAATGGTGAAGAAGATAATCTTGTTGATTGTTATCTTCAATAATTAGAAGAGTATTGAATGGAGGTCAACCGATGATTTGTAACTTTCGTCTTCGTTCTTGAGCTTCTGAAATGGTGATGAGGGTACTTTGTCTTTTTGGATGTTTATTCAGGTATTACCGTATTAGTAATACCTGTATAGTTATTCCCGGTATAAAATTATACAGTATTTTAGGTATAACTTATACAGTATTAGCTATTCAAGAATTGAGAACACGAGCCGAACTCTGGATTAATTAGTACATAATTTTATAAAATAATTATTTCATCTAATACACCAAACCAAACAACCCCATGCTCTTTCTCCTTATTAACAAATACATTTCCCCCCCATCAAAAGAAGGCAAAGGATAAAGAAAGGAAGGGGCTGATTTCATACGTATCCCTTACAGGTTCACAGAAACAATTGATTTGAACACAACTGATGCTGTTGTACATAAACACACGCCATATATTATTATCCTTGTTAAGATAGCAGAGGAATGGGCACATACTCATGGTGGAAATCTTCCTTCGACCAGGGAAGAGAAAAGGCGATTCAAGGTTCGTAAATATATTTTTAGATGCTTCTAAAATTTCATCCTTAAGTGTTCTGTTTTGGTCCATCTAATGTGATTTGGTCAATTTCTTGAATGCCTTAGGATTTAATTAAGTCCAAGATGATCACAATGGATGAAGAAAACTATAAAGAAGCAATGGAAGCTTCATACAAGGTCTTTTCTCCACGAGGGATTGGTGAGTGCTTTTGTGAATGTGATATATTAGAAACTCATAATGTTTTTCCATTTCGTCTAATGTTATTGTTGGTGACTTCTTATAGTCTGTCGAGTCTTTGGGTTGAAATCTTGATGATTCAAACCCTGTTTTTAGTGGACAGTGGTTTCTATTCACTGACATTGCACCTGCATTAATAACAAAAATTCTCTTCAACCATCTACTAACATCCATAGCTGAATAATGTTTTCAAATATTGTTTTAGGCAGCCCTCAACGTGATGTCATGGGGCCACCTTACGTAGTTTCCAAGAGATTTCAAAAATTTCATAGTAGAAGATAAAATTAAATATTCTCTACTATAAAATCTCCCAAATCTCTTGGAAGCTGCATCAAATTAAGCCCATAACCAAGCCTCGCAGTTTGAAATATTTATAGAGAGTACGATTATAGTTCTTCTAAATTAGAATCTCTGAAATTTCTTTGAAGCTGCATAACACTTTTCTTTTTTTGATTCCCATTTTAAAAATAATTTGGGACATTTCTCTTTGCCTATAGAATGAATATATTCTCCTAATTGTGTGAATCTAGAGTTCTATGTGAAAACACAAAAAAAAAAGGGGGGGGGGATTGTGTTCTATTAAAAATTAGTCTATTAGAATGGACTTTTTCTGTATCTGCAGATAAACTCAATAACCCCGAAGCAATAGTTAGA
The DNA here is from genome assembly GCA_029783415.1 of Anisodus acutangulus. Lineage (NCBI taxonomy): Eukaryota > Viridiplantae > Streptophyta > Magnoliopsida > Solanales > Solanaceae > Anisodus > Anisodus acutangulus. Next base: position 30,444,693 of record CM056493.1, read on the forward strand.
TGTATCAAGATATATAAAAGTAAAACAGTAAAGTAAAATCGACCCAGAATTTTTATATTGGTTCGGGTACCGATGTTGTACCTACATCCAGTCCCCTTGAGCCACAAGGTTATATTATTCCTTCTCAGTTTTCAGTCAACTACAATTGTGGTTTTACAATTCGTTCATCACCAACGATTTCCTCTCGACTCTTTCCAGTCATTTGCAAAGGTGATTTTCGAACTTGCTCACCACCAACGATTTTCTCTCAACACTTTGGTTTTACAAGTTCACTAAAGAAACTTAACTCCTGACACAACTTTTCTCTTTTCACTCACACTTTTCCTTTTTCTTTAATGCAAGAGGATAACTCTGCAGTAAAAGTCTTTGGAAGTGATAAATATCCCAAAGAATAAGTGGGTCTAGAGTTGGGATGAAGACTTTCGTTTCTAACTTGTAATGGTATCATAGTTACTGTTATCTTAGTTCATCAAACAAAACAAATATTCATGGCGTAAAAGAGTTAGGCAGAATCTTTATTTGGAACACGCATGATGAGGCTGGAAATGTATAGTTGACTTTTCTCTTTTGTCCACCAGGTCCAAACTTACAGAAGATTATTGATGACAGCTGTATAGAAGTTGATTCCAATTCATCTGATTTTTGGGTGATGGTAGCAGCCCTCAAGGTAACTTGCATTTTCTTGGAAAAAACATAAATAGGAAGGGGGAAAACAATTTATGGAATTATTGCAGTTTAGTTAGTGAATTAACCTGATTAAAAGACAAATTGACCAGTTGACATGATTTTGCCTGCTGATGTTTCGTTATTATTGTCCATTTCTTTAGCTCTAAATAGCAAATTGGTGTCTAAATCAGTCAATACAATTTTATGGCTTTTAAGTAGATTGTAAAGCGTCGAAGCACTCAGTTCTACTGGTTCTTCTCTTGGTGAGGCTGCTGTACATGTTTTAGTTTCTTCATTTAATCTTCCTTGTGCCTTTTCCTTTAAAAAGTGCAAGCGGGCAGGAGATTGAGGGAAGAGCCTTCACTAAGTTCTTCACCCGAGTAATCTTGCAACATAATGTAGGCGACTTTGCCCTATGGTCCTTCTTACCTCTGTGTCTTGGTTGCTAGTCCGTATTTGCACAAAAGAATTTGAGTTGCGAAGTTGACTAGAGAAGTGTCGCTTCATTTGGGAACTAATTTGAGATTCCTTGAAAAATAATCTTCTCAATAGTCAATGTCATTCTTTTAATTGTTTTATATGCTAATCTGTATATGCATTATTCTTTTAGGATCCACAGGAAACTAGCACCTTGTCTCTCTTTATCTTTCTTCAAAAGTTTGTTCTTTTTCTTTTGCAGCAACTAAATAATTGTTGGTAGCCTTTATCAAGAAGCCTACTTAAGTTCCCTTGATTGATATTTCTTTGCATTGGTTGAAATTGGTGATCAATATGGTTATTTGTTTTTTGTCCTCTAGGAGTTCATAGCTAATGAAGGTGGTGGGGAGACACCTCTTGAGGGGTCGATACCAGATATGGCATCATCAACTGAGTTAGTGGTTTAAGTTTCTTCATAGCACATTAATTTATTATTAAAATTTATGAGACTTCGTTTATTAATGCTTGTACCGTTGACTCTATTGCAGATTGTATGTAAACCTGCAAAAAACCTACCAAGCCAAGGCTGAGGCTGATTTTCTTGTTATGGAGCAAAGAGTGAGGAATTTACTTGAGAAAATCGGTAGGGATCCAGCTAGCATCTCCAAGGCAAACATAAAGAGCTTCTCTAAAAATGCAAGGAAGCTTGCCGTAAGGGCATTTCTTTTCCCCCCTTTCATTAGTTGAATGTTCATTCATCTAGAATTACTTGTTGTGCTACGTGAATCTTCTTCCAGTTGACAATTCGGAACACATTGTCCTTCTTGCTATAGACATCACCATATAACAATTTGTTTGACTCTAATGAAGAGGGACTCCTCTTACTTTTAAGGTTGGTGTTTTGTGGTATGAGTTTGTGATCCCGTCTGTTTGTCTCTTTTCTCAAAGCTCTTCTTGTCTCCAACCACCTCTTCCAAGTGGTAAAATTTGAGGAGGCATCCAGAAAAGGCGCTAATTATTAAATGGGTCACCTTGCTTAGCACATGACTTCTAGGTCCTTCACTATGGCTGCAAAGGGGGTGGATCCTGTCAGGCAGAGGGTTGCTAGGTTGGAAACACACATTTCCTGGTCTTGCCTCCCTATTGATTCAGGCAGTTGTCTGAAAGTGCTCAATGGCTCAGGAAAAAAACTATATGCTTCACTAAGTGTCTTCAGCTACTCTGTGGGGAAAAGAATCTTGAAATCTCCTCCTTCTACATGCACGATTTTGGTGGTTGATTTTGTTGTTATGTTAGTGATAAGATCTTACAGTAATGATGCTTTATGTCAATATCAAGATGATCACTGTTGGAACCGAATTTTCAAGAAACTGCGCTGACATGATGCTGCATGTTTTGATCTTAAAGATAAACAATGATTCCCACCACTAATTGTCAGAAAACTCCATTTAAATTTTGAAATCATTATTTATTGATGGATGTTTGTTTTGTTTCTGGTCATTGAAATTTTCCTCCTTTAATTATGTTAGGTCTGCAGATATCGCCTCGTTGAGGATGAGTTCAACTCTCCTGTCCAACCAGAGTTACAGAAGTATCTGACAGATGAGGATTATGGGTATGTAATTGCTTACCATAGGAATATGGTTTGACATGGTCAAATCACCTCAAGTTGGCAAAATCATCTGTGATATAAATTGAAGTAGAGAGGGCTTCTTGGGATCATTTAAGCTCTTCGAACCCACGTGATCCTTTCATGATACTTTTATTGTTTTGTGATACCCAAATAACAGAACTTTGCAAGAAGCCAACTCTCTTAAAGTACTTCCTGAGAAGTAAGTTTATCCAAGCTAAAGCCCCTGCCATTTCGTGGTGGATATTTTTTTTCTAGATCCATTTTCCAAGGGCTTCTAGTGAAGTAACATATGAACTTTAAAATGTTGAAATATAGATTTTAAAGACAAAATTTAGGTTATTACGACCTTTCTGTTAAAGTAGGACTATTTCAAGTTCTTTAAATGAATCTCTTCAAGATGCCTGCGTACTTGACTTGATGAAGTGTACTATTTAGTCCAGATGGCTCTATATTATCAGCTAACTAGGGTTTGATTTTTTTTCGAACTAGGGTTTGATCAAAAACTACTTTGCAAGGGATGCTCACCCTTTGTTAAACAAGACATAGAGCAAAAAGGTAATAAGAAGTCATAGGACTAAATTCCTAGTAATGCTAATCAAAGCGTTAGTGGAAGCTTGGTAGGAATAAAATAAACATTGCCTTGTGAATGAGAAGTTGCTGATTCATAGTACATAAAGTCTCTTGTTTAGATGACTATAATTAATTAAGCAAGCATTAGGATGGAGTTGCTTCTGAAGATTTACTTTGTTTGTTTTTGTTGATTACCTTACACTTTGTCTTAAATGTCTTTTGGAGATTGTGTACTTTCTAGCTCTTTCGGTGGTCATGCTGATAGTACACTGGTGCACCACTTCTTAATATTTGCAACGGTACCTTGTGCGAAGTAATGGTATATGGATGGTTAATTGGGAAAAAAAGTAAAAGAAAATAGAAAGTTCTGAAATACTTTCATCCATAGACCTGGAACTGCAGCTACTTAGCCATTCAGAAGGTTTGACAGGGAACTGGCACTATAGCTATCTGCTGTTCAGGCAAAAGATATTTGACAATCCAATTTTTGGCTGGTCTTTGGGTATCAGACTTTATAAATATTAGGGATGTAATATTGTTCAAGCTTTGTTTGAAATGCTTTCTGCCATGAAGGTAAAAACAGAGAAACACTGGCTACAGTATACTATTTGATGCTGAGTGGAAATGATGGTAAGACACTCGGCATTTGAAGCAATATAGCCGTTGGGATGCTGGAAACTGGGTTTTTCTTGTGTTAACAGTTGCTGTCTGATGTATCTGTCAGTTCTTTTCCATCAGTGGACCCCACCTCCTTTGGCATGTAAATGTAAGGGGAAAAATAAAGAAATGAAGATAAAAATGAAGTTCAAGAAGAATCTGACTTAAGATATTAATTGTTGTATAAAGGAGGTTCAGAATTTAAATCTCTTCCCACCGTTATTCTTTTTCTTAATTTATGTTTCATATTGAATGAAATACATGTTGGCCAAGAGGGAATATTTCCTCTTTCATTTTCTCCTGTTAATTTAAACCCTGTAATAAAGAAACTTTTAATCTTCTGCATTACCCGGTCTGCTGATAGTTGTCAACATGAAAAACTTTCCAAGTGCATTCATTGTGCAGTATATTTATTTGTTCATTTAGTTGATATTCTTGTAGACAGCAGATATTCTGTGCGCTGAATGGTTGCTCAAGATTATCTTTTTGCTGAACTGTTAAATTTTGCATCAATGCTCTTTCATTTTGAGCTTTTTTCTACCCCTTTTTTGTGGCAGTACTGCTGGGGGTCTTTATATTCTTCTTCGAGCAGCTGACCGGTTTGCTGTAAACTATAACAAATTTCCTGGCCAATTTGACGGGTAAAAGCTAATGTTTTCTCATCCAAACAATTTTATTTTTTAGGAAAAGTTAACTATGGCTGTCTGACCTTAAGAACTATTTTGGTAGTGAAATGGATGAGGATATATCCCGGTTGAAAACTACGGCTGTTGGCCTACTCAATGACCTTGGTTGCAATAGTTCCGCCTTATCAGAGGACCTTATTAATGAGATGTGCCGGTATGGTGCTTCGGAGCTTCATGCCGTGGCTGCCTTTGTCGGAGGAGTTGCATCACAAGAAGTCATCAAGGTTAGGATCTCCTCCAAGTATCTTTGATCCTGAATCTTGTTTTTCATCAAAACTTCTAGTTTACTGGACATATAGCTATGTGCGATAGGAGCTGTAATCTGAGGTCTATTATGTTGTGTTCCTGCAGCTCATCACGAGACAATTCATTCTCATGTCCGGGACGTTCATCTTCAATGGAATTGATAACAAGTCCCAGCTGTTGTTGCTATAGTCCTTGAATTTACAGGCATGTCCTTTCTTTCACCTTTACGTTGCAATCTTAGGTTGCTGGAACTTATATTTTATGCTTTCATTCCCCTTGGCAGATTGCATTTCGTATGGCAGAACTCACTTTTTTGGGGTTTCGACTTTTCAATCCAACTTTCTCTATTTCTCTTCAGAAGAGTAATGCAGGAGCATGTGAAAAGGAAAGTTGTCATTAGCAGTAAATTTAGGATCAGTGAAAGAGGTTTAACAAGAGAGTACCATCTCCAGATTTGCACACAAACAATATCCCTTCCAAGGGAGGAAAATGCTACTTCTTAGCCGCCTTAGGAACATATATATTGTCCTACTATCAGTCCGCGTGGCCACCTTTAATGTCACATTATTCTGACATTTTGTATTTTCCTTTGGAGTCCTTGTCCTCGTGTTTGGCCCTGTATTTTTGTTGTAATGTCTCAATTAGGCTATCAAATAGGTCTTCTGTTGACGGAGTATAATCCTCTAGAGCTTGTGATTCTCCGGCTAGGCAAACATATTGGTTGTCATCCGGAACTTCCTTCATGGAAGTTGTTGTAGATGCTTCCGAATATGGATTATCATACATTTTTGACTTAAAATTTTGGATAAATTCTGTTTTTACCTTGTCAAGGTAGGAGGAGATGAGATTTTCCTTTGAAGCATGAGGATTTTTAATCTCATGGATTTTGCCAATTTGGCAAATAATGATTCTTCTTCTTCCTTGTCCTGTTTTTTCATATAATGGATTTGTTTAAGGCTATTAACCATAGAAGACCAACTGCCAATCATGTCAACGCTTTTGATCTATAAGATATTTGTCTAATAATTTAGATAAGAATTTACAGAGGAATTTCCTCTTAAGACATAATATGCCTTGTTGATTTCTTCCCACCTCAGGGATCCATTTCCAAATCCATGTGATTTCTGCCTGCATGAAGAAGAATAATGATGCAGATCCTTTGATATAATCTGAAGGATTATGGGGTGTAACACAGGGTGTTACCTATACCCAATCTTTGTAGAAACTCATATAAGGTTCCTGTAACACCTGTATTTCACGCCCAAATATGATCCACCGTGGAAATATTCAATAGGGAAGTAATTGGCCATTCTGACTATTTTTAAAAATATCTGTTAATTTTAATCCACCAAGAATGGAAATGTTTATGATTCTCATAATAAAATACATTTGTAAATGCATTGATATAATCATAGTAATTGAAGGCCATTTGTATGGATGTTCAAGGAATTATGAATTTCTTTGGTCTGAATGTGTTGACCCCCCCCCCCCCCCCGCCATTCATAGGGAGAAATAATTTTCTTAATATAGATTTTCAAAAAATTTCTCTCCTGTCCTGGCTTATGATCCGGGAATGGTGTGATCTCAGCAGTGCTGGTTGTTGTAAGGATGTTTTCATAATACATCATGTTTTTTCCACCTGGAAAAGGGTGGTAGAAATGTTCTACATATCGATTCATAAGAATTCAAGAATCATTTAAATAATTTTTATCCTCATGATGTAGGTAGAGAATCATCACTTTATGAGTCTTAACCAAATATTGGGTTCTGTCTCCGATTTCTAGAGTGTTTGAGCATATGAGCTCTTTGTTTGGCTAGATGAGCCTTCTTTGTCCATGAGTATAATCTTTGGAATATTTTTGGGAATATTATCCCTTGACGAACTTGTTTTGGCTGAGCCTCGACCTGAGCCTCTGCCTCTTCTTCCTCTACCTCTATTGGAGGTGAGTGATGCCCAATTGGGACGCATCTTATCCCTGTAAATATTCACGGTTAAGAAAAATTAGGAAGTGAGTTATTTTCATCTTTGAGATAATGAATTTCAAAATCAAATGGGGCTAAATGAGCTTGCCATCTAGCAAACATCATGATTTTAAACCGTTAGTTCTTATTAAGAACTTTGAATTGTAAAGATCATCCTAAAATTTCAGGACACATTTGACTATATCAAGAATTTCTTTGGCTATATTAGCATAATTTTCCTGGCCTTTTGACCATTTACCTGAATGGAATTGAACAAGGTATTCTTATTTGGTTTGGGGATTAATTTATTTGAGTATTCCTCCAAAATCAATATCTGAGGCACACGTCTCAATAATTTTTTCCCAATTTGGGTTGACAAGCAGAAGATATGACAAAACTTTTACCTTTTCTTTGATTTTTCTCACTGCTTCTGTATGAGCATTTGTACAAGGATTATCAGTCTTCTTTAGTCTATCATATAAGATAGTAGTATCTAAAGACAATTTTTTGTAATAAGGAGAAATATAATTTAAACTCCCTAAAAATCTTTATAATTGGGGTTTTTCCCGAATTTCATCTGGAAATTTTGAGGCAAAATCAATGCTTCGATTGATTGGAATAATTTTCCTTCGTCAATATTGTGACCAAGAAATCTAATTTTGATCTGAAAGATATTCATTATGTGTTTAGATATTACTAACCCATTTTTTTTATAATAATATTCTTGAAAATTTCAAGATGTCGGATATGATCCTGTATGATTTTTGAGAAAACTAGTATATCATCTATATAGACAATTATAAAATCAGTATATGAAGTGAAAACATCATTCATAATATGTTGAAATTCAGAGGGGGCATTTTTTAGCCCAAAGGCATACATTCCATTCATAGTGTCCGAATGAAACTGTAAAGGCAGTCTTATACCATTAGATTCATTGATCTGGATCTGCCAATAGCCTGATTTAAGATCAAATTTTGAAAATATGTTACCTTGATATAATCTATCAAGAAGATCATTTTTATTAGGGATCGGATATCTAATCCATTTCAAAACTTTATTCAACGGTTTATAGTTAATTACTAGTCTAGGAACTCTTCATTCTTGCTCTGAATGTTTATTAACATAAAAAGTTGTACAACTCCACGGAGAAGTTGAGAGTCTTATTAACCTTTTATCCATAAGAGTAGCAATTTTCCTTTTGCATATTTCTGAATATTCCGATTTCATCTGACAAGGTCTGACCTTTGTTGGGATATTTTGGTCAAGGAAATCATCTTCACATGATGTCCAGGAGGGATTACAATTTGCTTTGGTGTGGTCTTCTTCGCACGAGCTCATGAGCTAACCAACTACTCGTACTTTTTTCTATTTTTGAATTACCAATGGAGAATCTTTCACAAAAAAATCTCTCTGGCAAAACGCAATTCGTCGAGTTCAATTCAAGGTGCACCTTGTTTTTTTTTTTCCAGGTAGTTTTTTCTTACGCCTATTTAGCTAACAAATGTGCTTTTTTCTATTCCAAAAAGCAGTTAGTAAGTCATTACAAATAGAAAGAGAAAGATCACATTCTATTATCTTGATTTTACATTAATTCTTGTTGTAAAAAGTTTACATGATTTTGTTTATTATGAACAAGACTATTTAATGTCTTCATTTTTGGTTCAGAAATAAAATGAAAAGTTATTAAACTTCCATCAAAGGTACCTATAATACCTTCGGTATCAACTTATTTGATAGGCATAATCCTTTGTAAGAAAGGAGTGCCTAAAATTATTTCATTGGTTAGATTTTTAACCAAAATGAAAGAAATTTCTAAATACATTTTATCATGGCAAATATAAGCACAAGAAAGTTTATATGAAACTTCTAATTTTTTCCATCAGCACCAGTTACTATGCATGATTTTGCTGAAATATTTTGTAGGAATTAGTCCTTCGCGGATGCAGTTTAGGTCTGCCCCTGAATCGACTAAGGCGGGCATATTGTTTACCATAACTCCTTTATCAATTAATAAATTGATATTGATAATCTATTTTTGTGAGGAATATATTTTTATTGCCCCAAGTAATTCCTCAGCTTCCTTTCTATTAGAGGAAGATGGCTGGTCAGTACTAGGTTTATTACCTAATCTTTTCAAGGAAGTAACCTTGTCATCTAATGACATATAATTTTGATGGAGTAGGGTTGTTTCTGGTTTAAGATTATGAATCTCATTTTTTAATTCTTGCAAAGTTAAGGCATTGTTGGGATTTCTCTTCTTTTGCAAGCCTTCCAAAATTTCTGAAAAGTTACATGGTTGATTTAACCTTGTTTTAACTCTAGGAGGTATAGGAGGAGGTTTTTCCTTCTCTTCAGCTTTAAGCAATACCTCAAGGACCTTGGCCCTCTGAGCCTTGTCTGGGATATTTTTCAGAATATCATTAATTTCTTCACCATTAATAACACTTATACTAAAATTAGAAAACTGTGTTTGAAGTTTATAAAATTCTTAAATCAATTTCTGATTCATTATTATTTTGACATTTTTACACAAGGAGTCTCTTCCACAGTAGAAGAATTTATATAATTATTTTCAGACTTATTAAGTTCATATCTAATGAATTATCAGAATCATTTGATTCTTCTGATGAGACAAGGACTTTCATTAAGACATTCTTAATTGTGTCATCAATATTAAGATTTTTAATCTTGTCTATTTTTTTCTTACTTTTACACTTATTAGCGTAATAACCTTTTTTCCCACAACTATAACATGTAGGAACTTGCTTTTTTTTTTTTTTTTTTTTATGTTTAGAGATATAACCCTTCTTTTCATTTCTTGCTCTTCTTTTGGCTGATGCTTTCTTATTAGACGCAAACTTGTATTTTTCATAATATTCTTTCTTTTGAGTTTTTTCATAATATTTCCTCTTTTTTCATATATAATAGGATCTAGGTTCGTTAAAACCAAACTGTTCACATAATTCTCCTAATTGGATTTTCTCTGTAAGTTTTTTGCTTTTTAAGCTGTTTTTGTAGCTTCATGTCATTACACAAAGCTAAATCTTCTTCCATACATTTGGCTATTAACTGACCACAAGAATACATATCCCATTGGATCTGGGAATCTCCTGAATCCTTTCTTAGGGTTCTTTTTATTTTCTCAGCAAATAAAGAAGGGAGGTCATCTATAAATTTAACTTTCCAGAAATTACTATTAGCTTCTGGGAGATTTAAAACTCTACTAAGGAATATATCCTTATACCACCTAAATGAGGCGAGGGTAGCACATCTATGATTTTGTAAGAGAGTCCTGATATTATCATAATTTGTAGAATAATTTTCTGTAAAATGCTCTAGAAAAGTTAGAGCTAAGGTCATAATCGAATTAGGCTGGGTTTCATTAGTTACCCTCTTGTTTAAATGAGTTAATTATTATAGTTTTTTGATATGGGGTAAGATAATTATCCCACCATGCTTTTAGATGACATGTAAAGCTTGTAGTGATCATTTGAACTATATGTGCTTCAGGGTGATTGTTACCCCTAGCTGCGGCTGCCTACATAAGTATTTTATGGATGGTTCTAAAGATTTGGCTATTAGCTCTACCATCAATATTCCATTCAATTATCTATGTTCATGTATATGCAAAAACGTCATCCTTATAATTTTGTTCTTCTAGTAGAACATCTAAAGGAGTAGGGTGCGGATAATAATAATTTTCCGAGCTTAATTTAGGAGTTCATTGACGCCTACGTACAACATAAATATGTATTCCATTATCAGATTCAGATAATTTATCTGCTTAGATCATTTTGATACCTTGAGTAGAACTACTAGGTTCACTTATTTTTAATTTAGACTCAAATTTTGAAAGTAAATCTCCTAAATCACCTACTAATGTTTCTGTTGATTTCCCCCTAGGTGAATGCCTTCGAAGGAGGAGGTTGGATACTTGCTGGAATTTCCAAAATCTTGGTTGGTCTGACTTCATTGGTGTCAGCCTTGACTCGTTGATTCTCTATCAAAGATCTGAGTTTATCAATCTTGTTATGTAACAAGTTTATCTGTTCACTAATTATTTTTAAATTAATATTAGTGTAATTATTTTGACAAAATAATTTATTGATATGATCAATAGTTGGACCATTTGTAAGGGTCTGATAGATAAGCTTCTTGTATGGTTATAATTCAGAATTACTTTGTTCCTTTTTTAATGAAAGGGAGATAAATGCTCCTGAGAACTTTTTTGGAGTCTAAATGCTATTGTATTTTAATAACATTCAAACTAGGTAAGGCATAGTCCTCAATAAATCATCTAACAAAGGCTTATAATCATATTATTTTTGCAATTGATCATAAAATTAATCTCGAATAATAGTTTGTTCTTCTTTATTGAAGAAGACAAAAAATCACTTTCTAAAAAGAACATATTCTTCCTTTAAAAAATTTTTAGTAATAATTTTTCTTAAATCTGACCCTGGCCTATAATCCAACAAGGGAGTCTTCTCTTGGTCGTTATTCATTAGAAATCTCCAAAACTCATCTCCGAGGGAGTAGGATCAGTCATTTGATCTGTCTTGATTCCTACTGGAATTTTGTTATCTGTTTTAATTCCTACAGAAATTTGGTTTTCTCCTATTCTGATTTTATTAATCTCTTTTTCCTGAGAGATCTCTGAAGGAGTTGTAACTTTATATGAGTTTTCCCGAATTTGGGAGGTTGACACTCTTGATGCAGAGGGTCTAGGAGTCTCATCTATATGGGATATGTAATAATGAGACGAGACATATCTACCTAATTTATATAGTTGTTGTGTAAATTGAAGGTGTATATTACCCTCAGTGGTCTGAACAACTTGAGCAATCTGAGTATCTATCCTAGGCTGGATAGGGATTGCTTTTTCAATTAACCAATCATTTGGGTATTCAATTTCATCCCAATGTATCAGCCTTCTAGTTGTTATTTTCGACCTTTTAGCTAAGTTGGTTTCTATAAAATCGTTTGTCTCTTTCTTTTATCATCAATAATCCTACAATTGGGATTATAGTATCTAAATACGAAAATAGATACGATAACAGACACACATAACTTCTGTTTCTGGCATATAATTATACCCATGAGCTTTTACATATAATGTTAAAGCATGCAAAATATTTGGATCAGACAAAGATAAGGTAAGGTTTGGTCTGACATCAAAATAAACTGGGCCATAAGCTAGGCTTGATTGCGTAGCACCCATGAGAGATTGTCTCCAATTATGGTTTCTAGCGTCTCTTAAGACTGCCATAAAACTTTCAGGTAAACCTTCTAATGTTAAAGGTTTAAATGCAATCTGCACTAATTCAATATGCAAAAATTTATAATTCTGCTTTTGATATCTTTCTATATTAACATCGGAAAACAATTTCTGTGGCGGATCTTTTCATCATCTATTAACCCTAAAGAGGGTAGGAATCTAGATGGTAGTTTATTCAAGTTATTAATAAAGTCTATCAAATAACAAACATGTAGAATGAAAGCGGTTATTATTAACTCAAAATTTATTTTTAAAATAAAAGTCTATAACTTTCTACCAATATTAACATTATAATTGCAGAGACTAACACTTATCAAGATTATAGTTAAAAATACATAGTCTAAAAATCATACCTCTTAGCAGAATTTCAGATCACCGAAATGCTCACCCACCCTGGCACTTGACTTCCTTCTTTCTCCACTGATTTTACGGAATTAATGGCCTAGGTGCTAGGAGACTCAACAAATATCCTCTAAAATCTTTTTAAGATGCAGGTTTATAGACTAACATGGTACTAAGTATAAACTTTCAAAGTATTTTTCTCTGGTATTATGATATTTTTCTTGGTATTGATTATAGACTAAGAAGGGGTTTAGCTAGACATTGAAGTTTTTTCAAACGAAGATTTTTATTGCAGATTTCGAATATCCCAAATGGTTACAATGAGACTCTTTACATAGATAACATTGGTAGATTACATGACAAAAATTTAAAACTGCTTTTTACAAAAGTCGTAAAGTAAATAATAACTGATTATATTATTTCTACAGTAGTATGACGGCTATACTATTTGAAAAACAGTAAGTTGACATAATTGCATGAAAGTTTCCTTGCTTCGTTACATTGCAACTTCTTTTTCTTTGAATGTATTTATTGCATCTTGTCTTATTGCATATTTGTAGCTTTATCTTCAATGACTTTTTGTCTTGTTGCATCATTATCAAAAAGTTGCAGCAATTTTCACGTTCCTTGGTCCTTGCATTTGTTGATCATCTTTGAATGTCTCCATCCGTCTGAAAGATTCTTGGATAGTAGTATGATAATATAATGGTAGTATATTTTAGTAATATGAGCCTTTATGTAGTTTGACTACATTGGGCTATTATTAGAGTGTCTTAGGCTCGCTGTAGTTATCACTACATTGTGCCTTGTTTTATCATGCAAAAGGATTAGATAATCCTTTTTTTTTAATAGTATGGGTAGTATTGGTAACATTTTTAGTATTGATTACATGCCTTTTTCTCTGACCTGTGAAAAGCTGATATTGCTCCATAGTTGCTTTGGCATGTCTATGTTTCATGTTCATGATCCGGTCGTGCATGTTAGTAAGTTCCATAGTGTCTTGGGATAGTACATCATTATTATAGTACAGAGTAATAATTTCTTCAACTTCTCCACATTTGGTTGTTCCAATTATGCAGGCCTTCCTAGCCTTTAACATATCTTCTATCTTTGATTTCAAAGTTAACAATTCAATAGCTCTTTTGGCACTTAGCCATTCTTGAATTTTTTCCAATGTACAGGGTATCTTCATTTTTAGATCTCCATCATTACTATTGATAATGCTATTTTTTCAGTTTTAAATAATTGACATATTACAATGGGGTTTTCGGTCAGATCCGCTGGGGCATCAAATAGTTGTATTCCATATATACATTTTCCAAAAGATTCCATCATTGCTTGAGCAGATTCTATTATAACACTAGGTAGTTTAGAAATATTATAAAAAGTATCATCTACTATTTTTTTGTCAATAAAACTGTTTGAATATTATTAATATTATTATTAATGTAGTATCATTTTATGTATGATAAGTAGTAAAATGATAATTATGATTATTGATTAGAAAGATTATTAGGGATTATTGATTAGGAAGATTATTAGGGATTGATATTGATTAGGAAGATTAGAGGCTTGATTTCCCTTTCTCATTGAATTGTATATTGTGTATATATCCTGCACTTTATTGAAGAATACGATTGAGGAAAATATTTTCAAACTCTTACATGATATTAGAAGTTTAAGGAAAAAGATCCCAATTATTTTTCTCCCTTTTTCGGTCATCTTCCTCCCAAAACCCTAGCCTTGGCCGAAAATTCTCTTCCAATTTTCTTATTTTTTCATACTACATCCCAACCAGTTATGTCTGAATCCAAATCATCATTTCACCATGCCCTTGCTGTCTCAAATATCAAAACACATATTTCCGTCAAACTAGAAATGGAAACTGTTCATTATGCAACTTGGGCGGAATTATTCAAAATATATTGTCGTGCTCACAAAGTTCTTCATCATATAATTCCTCCAAAAGATGGAAAGGGGAAGGAATTAACATCTGATGCAGACAAAGAATTGTGGGATACACTTGATGCCACAGTTTTTGGTTGGATTTATGAAACAATATCCACTGACTTGTTGCATACAATAATGGAACCGGATTCAACAGCCATGGCGGCGTGGGAACGCTTGCGAGATATCTTTCAAGATAACCAAAACTCTCGCGCTGTTACATTGGAGCAGGAGTTCTCAACCATTGACATGGCCGATATTTCTCTAATGTTTCTGCATATTGTCAACGCCTCAAAGTGTTGGCAGATCAATTGAGAAACGTGGGTTCACCGGTTACTAATAACCGGTTAGTTTTACAATTGGTTTCCAGTCTCACCGATGCGTATAGCGGCGTGCGAACATTGATCCATCAAAGTAATCCTCTACCTTTATTTTATCAAGCACGGTCCATGCTTGTGCATGAAGAGTCCGATTTTGCAAAAAAGGCTTCAACTATTTCTAATTCCGCCATGATTGCCACTTCCTCAAATGATGATAATTTTTTGGATCCATCTCAACAAAATAAAGGACAAAAAGGACGTAATAATAAGAATAAGGGTGGAAAACGCGGAAATAACAAAGGCGGAGACCACCGAAATTCCGGTGGCGGCGAACATAGCGGCAACACCAACTCCGGTGGCGAAGCGCGAAGACGGCGGCAGTTTGGCGGCGATGGCGGCAACCTAGTGGAAGCGAGCAACTGGGCCTGGCAGTGGCCGTGGACTGCACCGCCCAGCCCAGTCCCAACAGAAAATTGGGCCAGGCCAACCTATCGACCCACTGGCCAGTCCCAACCCAGCCAATTTTATTCACATTCTGGCCAGCAGAATAAACTGGCCCAGCAGGCCCATTTTGCTGGGTCAGTCTTGGCAGACAGCAACATTGGGCCTCCACCGACCCAGTGGTATCTAGCAGTAGCCCAATCCATGAACATTGAGTCCGCCATGCACACCCTCGGACTCAATCCGCCGGATTCAAATTTGTATATGGACTCCGGAGCGACGTCCCATATGACGTCCTCCCAAGGTAATCTCTCACCCTATTTTAATTTGAGCTAATTTGAGCAATGATAATGGTATAATTGTCGGAAATGACCATTCAATTCCAATAAAAGGGTATGGTTCTAGCAAATTGTCACCATCAAACCCACCACTAATTTTAAAGAATGTCCTACATGCCCCCAAATTAATCAAAAACTTGATCTCCGTTAGAAAGTTTACTACTGATAATTATGTATCTGTTCGTTTTGACCCTTTTGGATTTTCCGTGCATGACTTTTAGACAGGGACGCTTCTCATGAGATGTGATAGCAAGGGGGATTGCTATCCGATAAGTTTACCAAATCAACAGTCCAAGTTTCCATCTACTTTGGCAGCCTTGGCACGGACGTTTGGGACACCCGGGAGAATCTGTTTTGGCCTCTTAAACAAAATAAAATTTATTTCTTGTACCCAAACACGGACTCTAAATAAGTGTCATGCGTGTGCACTTGGTAAACATGTTAATTTGCCATTTATTTCTTCTACTTCGTGCACTCTTATGCCATTTGACATTTTACATTGTGATATTTGGACATCAAATGTGTTGAGTTCTTCTGGTCATAGATATTATTTACTCATACTTGATGATTACTCTAATTATTTGTGGACATTCCCTTTGTCGAAAAAATCACAAGTGTTTTCCACTTTTCTCACATTTAGAGCATTCATCCGAACTCACTTTGAACGGGAGATTAAAAATATTCAATGTGACAATGGAAGGAAATTTGACAATAATCTGTTTTGGGATTTTTTTCAAAACAAATGGTTTAAATTTTCATATGTCTTGTCCTCACACTTCTTCATAAAATGGGAAGACGGAACGCAAAATTAGAACAATAAACAATATTGTTAGAACATCTCTTGCTCATGCTTCCCTACACCCCATATTTTGGCATAATGCACTCCAAATGGCCACTTACATGTTGAATATTCTCCCTCATAAAAACATGTCCTACCAAGCTCCACTAAAAATGCTTTATTTACGAGAGCCCTCCTATCTTCATTTAAGAGTGTTTGGTTGTCTTTGCTACCCCCTCTTTTCATCCACTACAATCACAAAACTCCAACCCCTGTATACTCCATGTGTCTTCTTGGGATATCCTACCAATCATCGTGGTAACAAGTATTACCACATTTCTTCCAAAAGAATAATTATAAGTCGTCACATAATTTTTGATGAAACAATTTTTCCCTTTGCTAAGATACATGAAACCGGGACTCATACCTATGATTTTTTGGATGATGATAAGCTTTCGTATCTAACACATTTTTTCCACAGCTCGGTACCCACGGATAGTGCCGAAAATTCGAGTTTGGGCCAAAGAACGATGGCCCAACCGCGTGATAATTCAGCACAACAACCTGGGCCTTCGATTCTTGGGCATGGTCACCAACACTCAATGACACAACCCACTGGAAACTTAGGACACCTCTCGGCTCAGGGCCCAATCCCGAATTTCCCTCTTTCAGCCAGTAGCGTCCAGTCCACTAGCTTGGGCCATTTCTCTACTCAGGGCCCAATACCCAATCTCCCACTCTCGGCCAGTGGCGTCCAGTCCACTGGCCATGCAAATCGTCCGGTCACCCGTAGTCAACATGGAATTGTCAAGCCCAATACCAAAAATAGCCTACACACCCATGTCTCGAAATCACCTTTGCCTCGTAACCCAATGTCTGCTCTAAAGGACCCGAATTGGAAAATGGCAATAGATGATGAATATCATGCTATAATTAAAAATAGGACGTGGGATTTAGTACCTCATCCATCTAATACTAATATAATTCACTCTATATGGATTTTCAGCCATAAGGAAAAATCTGATGGAACTTTTGAGCGGCATAAGACCCGTTTTGTAGGTGATGGGAAGACACATCAGGTTGGTGTAGATTGCGGGGGAGACGTTTAGTCTAGTGGTCACACCGGAAACTATCATAACAGTTCTAAGCCTGTCCCTCTCAAAAGGATGGCCTCTCCATCAATTGGATGTTAAAAACGCCTTCCTCCATGGACACCTCAATGAAACTGTCTACATGCACCAACCGTTGGGATACATAGATCCCATATATCCCAATCATGTGTGTTTGCTCAACAAATCATTATATGGGCTGAAGCAGGCCCCCATGACATGGTATAAGCGGTTTGCAGACTTTGTGTCACACATTGGTTTTTATCACAGCCGTTCTGATAATTCTCTGTTTATTTATCGTCAGGGTAATGATATTGCTTATCTTCTTTTTATATATGGATGATATTATTCTAACAACATCATCAGACTCTCTTCGCAAGAGTATCATGTCACAACTTAGTTCCGAATTTACTATGAAAGATCTTGGTCCACTACACTACTTTCTAGGAATTGTTGTGACACGACATGCTTGTGGATTATTTGTCTCCCAGAAGAAGTATGCATCTGAGATTGTGGAATGCGCTGGAATGTCTTTTTGCAAACCTTCAGCGATTCCGGTAGACACTAAGTCTAAATTGAGGGCCACCTCAAGCAAACCATTTGCCGATCCAACATTATACCGCAACCTAGCAGGAGCTTTGCAGTATCTCACGTTCACCAAGCCGGATATTACTTATGCAGTGCAACAAGTGTGCTTATTCATGTATAATCCGATGGAGGAACATATGCATGCTCTAAAACGCATTGTACGATATATTCAGGGCACTCTGGAGTATGGATTACATCTATATCCGTCCTCCATTTCCAAACTTGTCACTTACACGGATGCAGACTGGGTAGGTTGTCCGGACATCAGACGCTCCACCTCCGATTATTGTGTCTTCCTCGGTGACAATCTAATCTCATGGTCCTAAAAAAGACAAGCCACAGTATCACGCTCAAGTGCTGAAACAGAATACCGTGCTGTTGCCAATGTTGTATCTGAATCATGTTGGATTAGAAATCTGTTACTTGAGCTTCATTGCCCAATTCCAACAGCCACACTAGTATACTGTGATAATGTTAGTGCAATCTATCTCTCAGGGAACCCAATCAATAATCAATGCACTAAACATATTGATTTAGATATCCATTTTGTCTGTGAGAAGGTGGCTCGCGGACAAGTGCGAGTGTTACATGTCACGACACGTCATAAAATCGCAGATATTTTCACAAAAAGACTTCTGCTGGTATTATTTGAAGATTTTGGGGACAGTCTCAGCATTCGCCGCCCTCCAGCTTCGACTGCGGGGGAGTGTTAGAATATTATTATTAATGTAGTATCTTTTTATATATGGTAAGTAGTAAAAAAATAATTAGGATTATTGATTAGGAAGATTATTAGGGATTATTGATTAGAAAGATTATTAGGAATTGATATTGATTAGGAAGATTAGATGATTGATTTCCTCTTCTTATTAAATTGTATATTGTGTATATATCTTGCCCTTATGGAAGAATACGATTGAGGAAAATATTTTTAAACTCTTACAAAAACTCTAAGTAAATAATTTTGATACTATATCAGGTTAGCATTTTCACTACATAAAAATCTTGGATATTTGTTAAGTTTTGCACTGCGTATAATATGTGGGTTAGACTTGTAATCATAAAATTTATTTATTTGTTCATAATTGGTAATATATTCAGGTGCATGTTTTAATTTATCACTCATTGTCACAGTTCTTGATTCTTGGGAAGATGAGGCTGTTATGGAAGGTGGTATAGTGGATGACATGGTTGCAAGCTTGGATGTAAAAGTTTTTGGGAGTGTAGGAATGTTTGATTTTTCTGTAGTAGATTGAGAGGATTTTAAGGCTTGTAGTTTTTGAAAGTCTCGGAAAGCTTTCGTAAGCTGGTTTACCAGATGTGTATTTTCTTGTAATTTTGTTGTAATGGTTTCATGGTTTTGTTTGATGACTTATACAACCTTAGTAATATATTCTTCAAAATTATTACTGGTGATTGACATCGTTGTACCTGCTAAGAAAATCAGCTAAAATATTCTTAGTTCCAGAGATATTTTAACAATAAAATCATAACAACAAAAAAATGATTGCCATTTTCTTCTTTTATTTAATTCTGGTAAATGATCTATTTTATTAGTAATAAAAGCTCTTACTTGGGCGTTATAAGTTCTAACAACGAATTTTACTGGTAATAGATGATAATGAAATCTTTTTATTCTAAATTTTACAGCTAATAGTTCTTTTTCATTGATATGATAATTTTTCTCATTTGACTTCCATGTTCCACTTCCATATCCACAAATTAATGGTCTCTCTTTATCTATATCATCTTTATCATAAGCTATGATGACTGCTCCCCATCCTATATCACTAGCATCAGTAAAAAGTTCTAGTTGATCTTGTTCCGTTGGTATTCTATGTTTTGGCAAGGCTTTTACTTTTCCCTTAATTTCGTTTATAGCTTTAGTATGTTCTTCCTTCCATTCGAATGTTACATTTTTTCTAGTTAATTCTTGCAATGGTTTTCTTAAAAGTGGTAAATCTTTTATATGGTCTGAAGCATAGTTTACTACTCCTAGAAATTGTTGTACTTCTATCTTGGTTTCCAATTTATCTTTAAAATTCTTTATCTTTGTCACTATATGTTCTTGCAATTGTAATCATTCTTTATCTATAATATACCCTAAATATTCGATACTATTTTTGAAGATTTCAGATTTCTTTTTAGATAATAATATTCCATGCTGTCTTACAGTTTTTATAAATTCTTCTACATGTTTTATATGGTTTTCCTAATCATCACTATATATTAATATGTCATAAACATATACTATACAAAATTCTGTTAATTTTCTGAACACTTGGTCCATTCTTGTTTGAAATATTTGTGGTGTATTTTTTAATCCAAAGGGTAGTACATTCCATTCATAGTGTCCTTGAGGGGCACTAAATGTTGTCAAAAGTTTTTGATTCATTTGTTAATTTTATTTGCCAAAATCCACTTTTGCAATCAAATTTACTAAATCATTTTTTATTTCCTAATCTATTAATAAGGTTACTTTTGTATGGTAAAAAATATCATATCCATCAATTTTTTTTAATTCTCTATAATCAATTACCATTCTAGCCTTTCCTCTTTTTTGTTCACTATGTTTTCTTACTAAAAAGGCTGGGCTACTATGTGAACTTTACTTTATTATATCATTTTTAATTCTAATAATTCTTTTATCTGGATTTCAAACTCTTTTTGATCTGTTGGGCTATATCTAATAGGTTTAGATCTAATTGTATCATTGAGATTTATTAATTTGATCTCAGCATACATTTTTTCTTTTTTCCATAGTTGTAATGGATTTTCTCCAAAATTCATTTTCAATATATTGAGATAATTTTCTTTTAATAGTTGTAGGTTATTATTTCTATCTGATCTTATGTTACACAATCGTAATGTTTGTATTGGTAATACTCTCTTTAATATTATCCATTTATTCAAGGTGTTTGTAAACTAAAAGTATTATTATTTATAACTTGTGTTTTAAAGTAATCTAAGAAGTTGTTTCCTAACAATACTTATTGTTTCATATGGTTTAGTTGATATATTATTGGTAGTCGAAATATTGTTTTATCCAACACTATTCTCATATTTTCTACTATTATATTTAGTTCTTTCATTTGTTCATTAAATCCCGATACTCTTATTCTATGAGTTTTAGATCTTTTCTATCTGTGTGATTCTAATACCTCTTTTCTTGCTAGACATAAGTCTGCTCCTCTATCTATAAATATCTTTGGCGTTATGCTGAAGGCACAAGAGATTTATTGGAATCTGTACAAAATAGACATTTTGTTTTATCATTTTATTAAGCTTATATTCTATATGAGCTTCAATATAAATTGCTACCATTAGATTGTATTGTTTTCAATTCCTTGTCTTATTATTTCTAATTGTCTTTTCCTTATTTTACAAAGATTTTTAGATGCTTTTTTATATCTATCGTGGTAATATTTATATCTTGTTTCATTAGTAACTGTGTTAAGTTTATATGCATAATCTCTTTCACATTTTTTTCAATAGGTTTTTTCTTCTTCTAATCTATTTATTTCTTCCATTTTATTCTGAACTCCTCCCACTATCTGAGTATTGGTTAATAAAATTAATATTTTCTGGTTCTATTTCACTTTCAGTTTGACTAACATAAAAGTCTTCATATTCATACCATTTATTATTATCTTCTTTTATTTGTTGTAAATTCATAATAAATTATGTTGTATCTATATATTTTACACATTTTTTCTTCAGTTTCAGACATTTATTAGCATAATGTCCCTTTTCATTACAATTCCAACATTTACATTCTTTAGATTTTTCTTCTAAGGGTTTTATATATTTTCTTTTTCTAAATTTTCTCTTATGTTTAAATTTCTTTCTAGTCTCAGGAGTATTTCTATATCTTCTAAATCTCCTTTTCTTATAAGATTTGTAGTATTGTTTATTGTAATTATTATATTTTTGATATTTTTTATTTCTATGACCTTTCTTATATTTCATTTCTTTTCTTTTATCGTCACATCCAAATACTAATCTTCTTTCTGTAAATTCACATATTTCTCTTAATCCTAATTTTTTATATTTTTAAATTTTTTATTGCATTCTATATTCTTCACATTTTCACATTAAGTATGCCCTTAGTACTCTTATTCTTTCTCCTAGAGTATTTTCTCTTGGGTCTAAGTTGCTATATTCTTTTGATACTTCAGTATTATATGGTGTTGGTAAATAATTTGAAAGAAATAAGATATATAGCACATAAACATGAAAATATAATAGACACAACCAATGTAAATGGTAGAGCAAAAATAAATTTAATAACATATGAAATAATAAAAAGAGAATTAGCAAAATTATCTACTAAAGAAACTAAAAAATACAGAAATCTGGGTGAATCGATATCTCCAACAAACATATCAGATGCTCACCTTTCCCTCAACCTCCTCAACAAATCGATGAGCCTTTCAAAGAAGATTCTCTACTATAAATAGAGAGGCTACAAGGGTGAATCGATATCTAGAATTACACTGCAAAAATACCAAGAGGAGCTCTCGAGATTTCAACCCAGAAATCTGGATCACAAGTGTTGCCTGAGTGTGTCGACTATGTTTACGTAGTTAGATTTTCCAGGCAGAAGTCATCTGCGACTTCAACTTTTAATTCCTTTTCATTTTATATTGTAAAATTGTAAACAAAGGAATTTGTAAATTTGTATATAATATATATACAATACTTCTTGTCATTGACCATCATAAGTTATATCAACATATAACTTATGAAAATATAAACCCTTGTGTGTTCTTTATTTTTTCCCTGCATTTTACTCTTCAAGATTTTCTGTTTTATCGAAGTGTTGTCACTTGTGTTAGGCGACATTATCACTGACATTCGGAAACAGAATTGACATTCGATTTATTTCATCTCTTGCTTTTACTTTTCGTAGCCTTTGACCCCCTTTCAGCTGCAATGTAACGAAGCAAGGAAACTTTCATGCAATTATGTCAAGTTACTGTTTTTCAAATAGTATAGCCGCTATACTACTGTAGAATAAATATAATCAATTACTATTTACTTTACGATTTTTGTAAAAAGCAGTTTTTAATTTTTGTCGTGTAATCTACCGATGTTATCTATATAAAGAGCCTCATTGTAACCATTTGAGATATTCGAAATCTGCAATAATAAATTTCCTTTGAAAAAACTTAAATGTCTAGCTAAAACCCCTCTTAGTCTATAATCAATACCAAGAAAAATATCATAATACTAGAGAAAAAAATACTTTGAAAGTTTATATTTAGAACCATATTAGTCTATAAACCTGCATCTTAAAAAGAATTTTAGAGGATATCTGTTGAGTCTCCTAGCACCTAGGCCATTAATCCCGTAAAATCAGTGGAGAAAGAAGGGAGTCAAGTGTCAGAGTGGGTGAGCATTCCGGTGATTTGAAATTCTACTAAGATGTATGATTTTTAGACTATGTGTTTTTAATTATCTTGATAAGTGTTTCTATATTAACATCAGAAAACAATTGTATAATTCTTTCATGGTTATCCATCTGGATAGATTCTTCAATTGTTTTTATAATATGACGATTTCGCAAATTTTTAAATATGCCAAAATTATAAATTTCTTTAGTGGAAATGGATGAAATTGTCCATTTATTTAAAGCGTCTAGCTGTTGTAGAAGATCATACTCTTCTGATCTAACATTCTTCACGTTACAGATCATACTCTTCCGATCTAACATTCTTCACGTTACAGTAATGTCAATGTTGTGTTCAAAACCTTGAAAAGAGATTATGTCGGGTTTATTGGATAAATTGGCTTCACTACCTGTAAATGTAATTATAAGGTAGTGTTATTCACAAACACTCACTCAGATAGTAATTAACTTGATTATCTCAACACTTGTGAATTACAAGGACGAATCGACATATAACACCATTGATAAACTATATAAGGTAGTAAGACAAGGAGAGATTGTTCACAATAGAAATTTGCAAGATTTTTCAAAAATTTCAAATGTTTCAACTATGAAATATACCGTATATGACTAGAGAGTTTACACGTGAAAAATTACCAAAGTTTTAACAAATATTGAATTTTGAAGTCATACTTTTGAAAGTGTCATCTTAGCTGTCTCTATTTTTATTATTTTGTTTATTTCCTCTTAATTTTAATTTGTTTTTTTTATTTAGTTTATCTTCATTTTTTGTTGTTTCTTTATTTTTATATTTCTCTTCCTTTTGTAAAGATAAAAATAAAATACAAAAATGAAAAATATTAAATAAATATTTTAGATTAATAAAATATAAAAATAATAATTATATAATTAGATTACAACAAGAAATAATATAAGAAACATACTAAAGTCACTAGCTTATTTAATCAATTCATTTCAATTTATGTGACACTATTTGATTTAACATGAAATTTAATAAAGAAAGGAAGACTTTTGAAATATGTGATTTTAAAACAAGTCTTATATGAATGTATAACTGTAAATCATTTCATAAAATTAAATTGTTTCTAAATATAGAAATATAACATTCTTTTTGGAAAAAATAAAAAAGAAATGGTGCCACATAAATTGAGAAAGCGAGAGTATTAAAATTTAAATTAATAAAAAATATATTTTTATAATTTTTCTCTATAATGAGCTTCCGGTCAAAGTGTAATTACAGAAAAACCATAACATTTCGATTTATTCCTTTGTCCTAACCGTAGCATTCCTGCTTACTGACGAGGGCAACATGGTCAGTTTAGCTACTTTCGGCATGATGTGACTTTAGTCCTTTAAACAAATTGTACTTCATTGCTTTACGAATGTATCTTTCCACTCTTAGACTAAAACGCCCCAGCCCATCATTATTTTTCACTGCCATGTCAGCCGAAAAGCGGCAGGCCCGCTTGCCCTTACACTTATGGGCCCATCACTTAGCTTACTGATTACTTTTAACAAAAGTGTGCATTTCGTCTCACGGGCCTTTTTTTTTATTTTTTATATCTAACTTCTCGGCTTACGCCAGATTATTCATGGAGATAGTAATCTCGATCCCTTAGCACTACTATCAATAAATCGCGGGACATGCCTGAATGACCATGGTTTGAGAACATAGCAACTGATATCACCTACAAGGTCCTACCCCATAAGAGAGCAAATTGCTCCCACCAGGATTCTAACCTACGTTGCAGATCTCCAACTGAGTTTTAAGTTTACATCTTTTGCCATCCAGCTATGCTCCGGGGACGTCACATGGCTTATTTTGAAATGGTAGCAATGAGCCCTTCCATAATATATATCAAATTTAAAATAAAATAAAAATGTTATACACTTTTAAGATGTCATATATGAATTCTCTTAGAATTTTCTTGTTGCAATGAGGTACTCCCTATATTTCAAAAAGATTATCTTAGTTTAATTTGACACTGAGTTTAATAAATAAAGGAACACTTTTAAAATATATGATCCTAAACAAGCATATTTGGGCTCAAAAAAAAATTATGCATTTATAAAACGATTCTATTTGATATTTAATACTAAAAATAGTGATTCCAACTATTAGCACCAAATAGATCATATATAGAGCGGTTTGTCCAATTGTTTTTCTTCAAAATATTATTTGGTTATACAACAATCTTTTTAATTTCACAGAAGATTTTTTCCCTTTTTCCAGGTTAAATGCTTAAACACAACTTCAATTTTTAAATATTTTTTTCTAACTTAACTTTAAATACTACTTTTTAAAAACATAAAAGTCCAAGCGCCAAAATCTCAAATACTAACAAATATGTGTGAATCATGTTTTGTTATTTTATGTATATTGATTGTTAATTTTAAATGATACAATGCTTCGAAAACTTTTGTGAAAAAAGAAGATGTATAACAAGAAAGGTAAATAAAAAAAGAAGAAGAAGCAAACAACAAAAAAATGTTTTCAACACAGCTTTGATGATGGCATTGAAAAAATTCCTGAAAGAAGCTTTTATGAGTATTTTAATTGTTGTTGGATTAAAGATACAAAATGAATTAATAGTAATTTCTATGTACTTATACTAGTTTTTAAGCAGAGAAAATCGAATATATAATCTTTAATATTTCTCTTCTAATCTAAATATTGGGTCCGTGCGCAACACCGGCTAAATACCCCCATTCTAAAATATGACTAAATTTTGTTTATAATTATTTTTATAATTTGCTATGATATAAAAAAAATATCAAAATTAAGCTTAAGTTTTATTTGTTGATTTCTTTAATAATTTTTTTATAGTATATTAAATAGAAGCGTGGTAAAAATGTTACCACACTTTCCGAGTTCTAGGTTGACTTCTGAAAGCAAGTACCTTACTGGGGAGGTATGTTTGCCTGTCTATATGTACTTGTAGACATGAACACAGCGCCCCAGAAAAATGGACGTCAATATGAAAGATGTTCTGAATATGTAATGCAGGTAGCATAAGTAAACAAGAAATGGAATACATAAGATAATGGTACAGAAGTAAATCTAAAACTCGGAAAGAGCCACTAAGGGCATACAATTGACACAACCATGAATATATATATATGTACGTAAAATCGGGCCACTCTATGGGGCCATATAATATCATATCAAATCCCTGTATGGGTGAGATCATAATAAACTGCTCGGCCATATAAGACGCGGTGGTATCTGCCCAACGAATCGGCGGTGTGCACATATAAATGCTTGCTCAACTGACTACAGCATGACACAATGTGGTAATATATGTATATATATATATATATATATATATATATATATATATATATATATATATACATATATTACCACATTGTGTCATGCTGTAGTCAGTTGAGCAAGCATTTATATGTGCACACCGCCGATTCGTTGGGCAGATACCACCGCGTCTTATATGGCCGAGCAGTTTATTATGATCTCATATATATATGCGTGCAATGCAAGACAAACCTCAAGTGATGTTATGAACAGAGTCAGAGTGACCTATGGTCGTTATCCTCCAACCATCGTTATAATCGCTATATTCTTCAACCTTAAGCTAATTGTTCCGAGTCATATGGAATATGGAAATTATTACTGATAGGGAGTACACAACAAATATGATCAATTTCATCAAGAGAAATATAGGATTATTCAACTTAACTAGAGGAGAATCATTTCAAAGAAACGTTTACACCAAGTCATGCCAAAAAAGAAATTATCCTTACATACCTTATCCACGAAGTTATTTACATCTCACGAGCCCTCGCACCTTCTACGGACGATAGTCTACATTAAATGAATGACTCATATTAATTTTGGATCAATAACTAAAGATAGCCTTCTCTTAGGCATTTTAACAAACACCTTAAGTGCATAAGATCTTGGACTTCTCAACAATGAAAACTTATAAGTATATCAACACAATATCCTTGCTTAATCCTTTAACTTAGCTTCTCAATTCATACTAACAAGATTCAACACTTGCATCAATATATAATCTCAACAAAACAACTCCAACAACAATACAACATAACTTCCACGTTCTTCAAGAATTGCTTCTCAAGTTCTTGGTATTCTAACTTGATACAACTAGCATAAATTCCACAAAAGAAGAAGGAGATGACGGGGATTACCTCAAGTACTATAATCAACTTCAAGCACACCATAATTTTCAGCAAGTAACACTTCAACTCACACCAAGAGAGGAGAGAAGTAGAGCACTAGAATTACGATCCTTTCGAAAAACTATTTGTGTACTTAGCTTCCAATATTAGCTTGGATGATCAAGGGCTTCTTAGAGAGCTTTGAGAGAAAGTAGAGAGCTGCTTAGGTCTTAAAATATGATAAAAATAAAGTATTGGTCAAACTTGGGTATTATTTATAGCATGAGGATAAGCTTGCACTGACTTTGGCCTGCTGCGTGGTCTGCGAACTGTAAACCATGCCTGGTAATCGTAGGTTGGGTCGCAGGCCTTGACAACCCTGCAGCTCTTTCATAAAATATTTATAACATTTTGTACAGAGCTCGGATTGACGAACATTTTGTTGCATTGGAACTTCGACTCCGTGAAATTGAATTTAGATAGGTTATGCACTCCAAACTCCTTATATATGCGGATATATGCCCCTGCCAAGTTGGGCCAAAAATCCTATCCGAAATTATGCCCTGCTTTTCCCAAATTTGGACGAACTTAATTTCTTTGACTTATTTGACCTCGAAACCTTTTGGTGGTCTCTTAACACCTAATAAAAACCTTCATTAATCTTATAATGGTATCATGACCTTTCCGTCTTACTTTATCAAGCTTACGACAACGTCGACGTACAAAGTGTAGGGTGTAACATCCTTATTCTCTTAAGAATATCTGTCCGCAAATGTGGGGATATTATAACTTAAGATTCAAACTCTTAGATTTCTCTGAAAGATTTGGCATAGTTTCATCTGTAAATAGGACTATCCGATACCTTTCACACAGCTAAAAAATATATCTGATGCCACACAGGGATATACAATGCAATATAATATCATACTAGCCTCACACGCACATCTATCTGTCAAGATAATCAATAATGTAAGCCATTAATCACCTTAATTGTCAAGCCTCATAGTCTGGGCTGCACTGGCCACATCTGTGCTATGATCATTGCTTGATACCCGAAATAAGTGAGGATATATAGACCTCTCATATCATCTCTTCTATGTTATTGTTCTCTATAATGCTTTAATATTTGATATGTCCTTAGTTCGTAACTTTCGGGCTTCATACTAAGGATTATTATCTGGAACCTCCTCATAGGATATGTCTTTTGTAATATGAACATCCTTGATAAGTAATATACGAGAGGAAACTTCCTATGGTTTCGGAGGTAATCTCAAGCTCATAAGACACTTGGCTAAGTCTGACTAATCTTATACGGTTCGCTGTATCTGGAGCTAAACTTGTCTTCCTGGTCGAATTCTTGTTACAATTTTAATGGGTAAAACCCTCAAGAATATCCCACAACGAACATCGTCCTTTGAATCTTAGCATCGCACATCAGTGGGTGATTTCTGGCAATCTGGATTGTTGACATTCTCTCCTGAAAGAACTTTACTTCTTTCACAATTTGGGGGACTACCATGACCAACACAGGTTTAAACTACTCTTATTTTTCTTATGTCAAGGTAATTGATCGACGATCTATACTCCCGACTACAAAAGGTCTCATAAGAATTAATCTTGATAAAAATATAATAACTGCTATAATACACATCCCGTAGAAGGGTAGATAATCATCCCGCTCCTCTTATAGATCAAGCATACTTACCTGTATCATATCCTCAAGCGTTTGAATCGTGCGCTCGGCTCAACCACTTATCTGGGAGTAAACAACAAAGGTTTCCTCTGCGCTTCTAAACCTTTCTGGGGGAATCTTAAGAATTCGCGGCAATTGACCCCTCTATTTGAGGTACTAGACATTTAAATGTCCCGGAGTTGTATGACCTTTTCTAAATGAACAACTAGCATAATCTTCAACTGTGCGAATAACTCTATTTTGGCAAGAAATTGGTCCACCTTGTAAATTTGTTGACTATCAACTATCTGGAGCGAAATTTCTGATAAGAACAGGGATAAACCCATACTGAGCTTTATCTTCAAACCGTGCTATCCTTTCTAGGTGGGAATCTTTATTCTATAACTAGCCCTCTAGGCCTCTGATGCGCTTTCATTGCATGCTGATCATTGGGTTGCTATGCCAAAACCCGGCACTGCTCTGCTTCTCATTATCATATCAATCCATGTATTTTAGTATCGTGGTACGTCCTTATCGAACCAGGATGAATAAGATAGTAGAAACAAGGCACCTTGGCTATAATCTTGTCCCTCAAATCCGCTAGATCTGGGACACACCATTGACTTGATTATCATGGAACTATGTCTCTATTTAATTTTGGAATTGATCTCTTTTTCTATGGGACTTTCCCTTCTGAAAGTACTGATTCTAAATTCTCATTGATACTACTTTAAACTTGCTGCAGGGGTGCCGCTAGCACCATATGTTTTACAATTCTATAATCAACGGAGCCCTGAAATTGGACCCTTAACTTACTATCTGCTGGAGCTCCTTGGCTAATCTTCTATTCTCCTGGCCTCTAGATAAGATAAATTGTTCTTACATCTCACTACACTACACTACACTTCGACACAGGAGAAGAAGACAAATCTTATATTTCCCTAAAGACTGAAACTTTGTTATGTTGAACTTCCTCTTCAAATTATAGTGGGATCGAATCCATATACGGTTATTCCTTCATTTCATCCACTGGGGGAGGGGGGTTACCATTGAGTTTTTATCATATCTCTATTATTATCTTTGTCCCATACACAGACTCTCAACTGGTTGGCTGAAGCAATGCTATGCTCTTGCCTTCCAACCATATTCATGAGATGTTTTCCTGCTGAGGTCTAACTTTTGCAACATCTCTCTCTTGAAGAGGATAATACTTTACTGTATCACTGGGGATCGCATTTGCTTATTTTTTTGATTCCAAGAACCGTTATTCTCTTTAAGAAGACTCATAGGTCCCTCTATCTGAAGACCTGTACTCAAAGAAATTTGTGAGTTTGGGGAAGGGGTAGTTGATTCGCGTTGACTTTGTAGCTTTGGCTCTTGATACTTGCACGTCCTACTGGTTCAGACCTGTAATCCCTGTCCGGTTTCCGATCTTGGCTAGTTGTTAATGAAAATATTTATTGAAAATAATTGCTTATCAGAAAGTATGCATATTAATAAGAATATCTGTCGAACTCTCGAATAGTGATATGCACCGAAACAAAGCAAATGTCTTATCCAAAATCCTTATTTTGATTGAAGACTTAGCTGGCCAACACTTTTCCGTGTCTATCAGGGTCTTCTTGCAATGAACCCTTAAAATTTTGCCCCAGTTTCTGGTTTGTGAGGATGCTGAACTTTCAACTGGGCCAGACCGAGTCTTGTGTGGGTTGCTTGCATGTCCTATCAAGGAGATCAAATGGGCGTATTTCATTACATGCAAGATAATGGAAAAAATTTCTAATGGTGTGACCGAAGCCGATATATGCCACCTACGTATCCTAACAAGGGAATCAGGTCATAACGTAGTTCGTTACAAGCAAAAAATGTGACCGAAGTCGATGTGGGCCGCCTACGTATCCCGCCGAGGGAATCAGGTCATAACGTAGTTCATGTTACAAGTAAATGGGATTTTTGGGGAAATTTGTGCTTTAAAAAGATGGAACCCGACATGGGTTCTTTGCGTATCCCGCCAAGGGAGCGCGACTTTTACAACAAAGAAAATGCACTACGTAGAAAAATTCCTAAATGTAGTATATTTTCACCGCATCTGCGTTGATAGTTTTTGGTCATACTTTGCTGTCCATTTCGGCTAGCATTAGTACCCCTCCAGTTAGCACTCGGTGAACCATGTAAGGCCCTTGCCAGTTAGGTGCGAATTTTTCTTTAGCTTCATTTTAATGCGGGAATATACGTTTTAACACCAATTGCCCCGATTTGAAAATCCTTGGTCACTTTCTTGTTGAAAGCTTTGGCCATTCTGTTCTGATAAAGTTGCCCGTGACAGACTGCGTTCATCCGCTTTTCATCAATCAACATCAATTGCTCTTACCGATTCTGTATCCATTTGGCTTCGCTCAACTTGGCGTATTGGATAATTCTCAGAGATGGTATTTCTACCTCTGCTGGTAACACAACTTCTGTTCCATAGACCAAAAGATACGGCGTTGCCCAGTAGAAGTCCTGATTGTATGCGATAGCCCAAAAGTGCAAAGGGTAAATGCTTATGCCAGTGCTTGTAATTATCCACCATCTTCCGTAGTATTCTCTTGATGTTTTTCTTGGCTGCTTCGACTACTCCATTCATCTGAGGTCGATATGGAGTGGAATTGTGGTGAGTGATCTTAAACTTCTCACATACCTCATGCATCAAATTACTGTTGAGATTGGCTCCGTTATATGTTATAATCGACTCAGCAATTCCAAATCGGCAAATGATGTTATTACGGACAAAGTCAACCACCACCTTCTTTGTCACTGACTTGTGTGACGATGCTTCTACCCACTATGTGAAGTAGTCGATTGCCACCAGAATGAATCTGTGTTCATTTGACGCGGCAGGTTCAATAGGACCAATGACATCCATGCCCCAAGCTACAAATGGCCAAGGAGAACTCATCACATTGAGCTCATTAGGAGGTACCCGGATTAGGTCGCCATGAATCTGACACTGATGACATTTTTGCACAAAGCGAATGCAATTTCCATGGTCATCAAAAAGTACCTTGCTTGCAAAATCTTCTTTGCTAGAGTGAAACCATTCATATGAGGCCCGCACGTGCCTCTATATATCTCTTCAACTAACATGCTTGCCTCTTGGGCATCAACACATCTTAACAAACCTAGGTCTGGAGTCCTCCGATAAAGGACTTCTCCGTTTAGGAAGAAATGGTTTGCTAACCTCCGAAGTGTCTTATTTTGAGTGCTAGTTATGCCTTTTGGATATTCGCCTGCCTTGAGATACTTCTTAATGTCGTGATACTAGGGCTTTCCATCTAGTTCTTCATCTATGTGAAAATAGTAGGCTGGCTGATCCAACAAGTTCACCTTGATAGGATCAATATAATTCTTATCCGGATGTTGAATCATGGAGGACAGAATTGTCAGAGCATCATCAAATTCATTTTGAGTGCATGGGATATGCTTGAATTCTATCTCGCTGAACATTTTGCACAATTCTTTCACGCAATACAGAAGTATATTCACGTTCTTGGTGGCCTATTCGCCTTGTACCTGATGAATCAATAAGTCTGAATCACCGATAACCAATAATTCTTGTATGTTCATATCGACGGTCATTCTAAGTCTGAGTATACAAGCTTCATATTTGGCCATATTATTGGTGCATGGGAATTTAAGCTTCGCCGAGATTGGGTAGTGCTGACCCGATTCCGAAATCAAGAATGCTCTGATACCAACTCCCTTGAAGTTTGCAGCTTCGTCAAAGAACATTCTCCAACCCGGGTATTCTTCTGAGATATCTTCTCTAACAAATAATACCTCCTTATTCGGAAAATAAGTCTGGAGAGGCATGTATTCTTCATCTACGGGGTTTTCAACAAGATGGTCAGCTAGCGCTTGTCCTTTGATAGCCTTTTGGGTAACATATATGATGTCAAACTCACTTAGCAAGATTTGCCATTTTGCTAGCTTCCCGGTAGGCATGGGCTTCTGAAAGATGTATTTGAGCGGGTCCATTTTTGAGATGAGATAAGTGGTATATGCAGACAGATAATGTCTAAAATTTTGTGCAACCCAAGTTAAGGCACAATAAGTGCATTCCAGCAAAGTATACCGAGCTTCATAAGGTGTGAACTTCTTGCTCAAGTAGTATATAACTTGTTCCTTCTTTCCTGTTTTATCGTGATGTCCCAGCACACATCCAAATGTATTTTCTAACATAGATAGATATAGAAACAAAGGCCTGTCAGGTTATGGGGGCACCAAAACAGGCGGATTAGACAGATATTCCTTGATTCTATCAAAAGCTTGCTGGCAATCTGCTGTCCACTTGGTAGCAACGTCTTTCTTCAGTAGCTTGAATATTGGCTCACATATCACCGTCGATTGCGCTATGAACCTGTTGATGTAATTGAGACTACCGAGAAAACTCATCACGTCCTTTCGACTCTTTGGATAAGGCAAGTCTTGAATATCTTTTATCTTTGAGGGGTCCAATTCAATGCCCCTTTTACTCACGATGAAACCTAACGGCTTCCCAGCAGGGACACTAAATGCACACTTTGCAAGATTTAACTTCAGCTTGTACTGCCTCAGTCGTTCAAAGAATTTCTTCAAATCTGTCAAATGATCTGAAGTCCTTCGTGACTTGATAATAACGTCATCCACGTAGACCTCAATTTTCTTATGGATCATAACATGACAAATAGTAGTTATGGCTCTCATATAGGTGGCACATGCGTTCTTGAGTCCGAATGACATTACCCGGTTATAGTATACTCCTCAATGTGTAGTGAATGTTGTCTTTTCCGCATCTTCCTCATCCATCAGGATTTGGTGGTAACCAGCAAAGCAATCAACAAATGACTGTAACTTATGCTTCGCACAATTAACGATGAGTATGTGAATATTTGGGAGAGAGAAATCATTCTTCGGGCTAGCCTTGTTAAGATCCCGATAATCCACTCATACCCGTATTTTCCCATCTTTCTTTGGCACAAGTATGATGTTGGCTAGCCAAGTGGGGTACCTTGTAACTCGAATGATCTTTGCATTGAATTGCTTGGAGACTTCTTCCTTGACTTTTAAACTCAAATCAGGCTTGATTTTCCTTGGTTATTGCTTCACTGGAGGGAAAGATGGCTCGATGGGTAATCTATGTGAAACAATATCTATGCTGAGACTTGGCATATCATAAGACCAAGTAAAAACATCAATATATTGCCTCAAAATATCCACCAATTCTTTCTTTTGTGCAGTGCTCAGATGGACGCTGATTCTTATTTCCTTCAAAGGTTCTGCGTCTCCTAAATTTATTGCCTCTGTTTCATCTAAATTTGGCTTTGGAATATTCTCAAAATGCTCCAATTCTTCGGTCAATTCTTCCGGCTGTGAGTCTTCCTCATATTCTTCGAAGTCCTATTCATTGTTTGGATTTTGTTTGCTTATTTCATTACATGTCACATTCACATTATCGACAGATTTATTAGTTTGCATGCTGAAAGAGAAAAGAAAATTATTAAACAAAACAAATTTTGAAATAACAAAAGCAATGCAGATTTGTCATTTAAGCTTTCAAAAGATGGAGGCAAAACACATTAAATGCATTGATGTGATTCAGGCCTTAATCTGAATCGCATTGTTTCATTAAGTACTAATGCAATTTCTACCAAGCTTCTCGGAGAAACAGGGCCGGGGCACATGTCTAATTTTTCAAAACATCTCCCTACTTTGCATCCCAAATGGTTGGGTCTCCAACGTAATCATTCAGAATCACATTACATTCTGCTTCTTCTTCAGCAATGAAAAAACTTTTGAGTCCTTCCACGAGGTTGTCTGCATCATCTTCCTTTGATTCCTGAGCAGTGCATGCTTTGACAAATGACTGATTCAGAGGCGGAACAAGCTTCGGCGAGGAAGTATCTATTTTCCTTCGGATATTGGTCGATAAGAGTTCTTCAGGAGTGAGTTTGTATTCGAGACCAAAAATATCCTTTTTACTGAGCATATGAATCGGCTCCGCTACACCTTCCAAGTTCAATCCGAGGCCTCAACCAGGCTTAAAACCATTTTCAACATTTCCTAAGCCACCATTGTCAGAACCTGGGGTAATTTCAGCTTTTCAGCTTTAGAAACACATGCAATCTCCCTGATATGGAAAACAGATCCATCCAACCTCTTTACACTTTCAACAACAGGGATTTGGCTTTCGGGATATATTGAATTGCTCCCTTCTCCGTGTATCACTACCTCGTGACAATTCCAGATAAACTTCAAGCTCTAGTGTAGGGTAGAAGAGATCACACCAGCCATATGGATCCAAGGTCTTCCCATCAACAAGTTGTAGCCGGTAGATATGTCTAACACTTGAAATTACATGATGAACTCTACAGGTCCTACTTCCAATGTCAAATCAATTTCCCCTATAACGCCCCTTTGGGCTCCATCAAGGCCTTTAACCCTTACATGACTTTTGCGAATTTTCTCAATGTTAGTTCCCAGGGCTCGGAGAGTTGCCTAAGGATAGATGTTGACAGCTGAGCCTCCATCAATCAACACTCTAGAGATGAACTTGTTCATGCACTTTACAGTTATGTTCAATGCTTTGTTGTGCCCCAAGCCTTCAGGCGACAACTCTTTGTCATGAAAAGAGACCTCTAAAATTTGTCCGACCAAGGTTGAGAGATTCTCACTGGTGGTTTCCCTCGGAACATAAGCTTATTTTTGTACATTTAACAAAGCACGCTCGTGGGTTGCAGAATTCATCAGCAATGATAGCAAAGAAATTTGGGCCGGTGTTTTCTTCAGCTGTTCTACAACGGAATATTCCTTAGTCGGCATTTTCCTCCAGAACTCTTCCACTTCGACCTCTGTTACGACCTTTTTTGGATTGTCTTCCTTTCCTGGCGCTCCCCGCGCTACTTCTGCAGGGGCATAACACCACTCAGATCTTGTCATACCAGCGGTGACAACTTCTACAACCTGTTTTTCTTTTCCCCTGATCCTTTCCCAGCCGAATAATTCCAAGGAGTAGTTTTGGTATCAAAAGACAGCGTCATGATCCACGGCTTCGGAGGAAGCACTTCCACTTCAAACCGTGCCTTCATTTGAACTGTAACTATAGGGGTGATAAAGGCCGATGATTCAACCTTTTCATCTCTCTGGACTGGCACAATAGTCTCTTCAAACTTATTTTCTTCATCAATAGTAATCATTTTTACATTGTCATTGTAATGATTTGGCAAAAGGTTATTATTTACATTAGGGGGAGCTCTTTTCAGTTGGATGACTCATTCTTTGATCAATGCCTCGATTTTGTCTTTGAGGGTATAGCAATTTCCAGTGTCGTGTCCAGGGATTCCAGAGTGGTATGCACAATGCTTAGTCTCATCGTACCATCTGGGAATAGGATTGGGGATATTTCCTGGGATGGGTTGGAGTATTCCTGCGGTTCTCAGTCTTTCATACAACTGGGCTCGAGGTTCAACTAAAGGTGTATAAGTTTTGACTGGCTTTCTTTTGTGATTTGCACGGGGTCTGGGTGCATTTGGTGGATGGACTCGTGGTTGAGGTAAGTATGCGGGCTGACATTGTGAGGGATTCAGATTGGCAGGCGCTCGAGGTAGGCTATATATTGACTGGGTATGGTAGACAAGGTATGGAGCAGGTGAGTTTTGATAATAAGGCTGGAGGCTTTGGGCATTTAGGCTATAATAGGAAGGCTGAAGACTTTGGGTGTTTTGATTGTAGTAGGGAGGCTGGGATGATGGCCTTTGGTAGGTTGAAATTTGGTTTGGCCTATGTTCCTGGACCATCATGACAGGGGACACTCCATCCCTCTTCCTCTTTATTGCTCCCCCAAATGAGTCCGACTGAATTGCCTTACTCGTTGCTTGCAACGCTGCCAAGTTTGTAATTCTTCCTGTTTTGATACCCTCTTCTATGAAATCCCCCCATCCTTAAAACTTTAGATAAACTCCGTCCAATGACGCTTATCATTCTTTCATAGTATGTTGCATCTTTCAAAGATTGCATAAAGAGAGTGGTTATCTCACTTTCCGCTATCGGGGGTTGAACCTTTGCAGCTTCTGCCCTCCACTTTATGGCGTATTCTCTGAAGGTCTCTGTTGATTTCTTTTCCAACTTCATCAGATAAAATCTATCCAAGACTGTGGCAGTGTTAAACCTAAATCTGTCCATAAAATCTTGTGCCATCGCGCCCCAATTACGTTATTTCCGCGGATCTTGACTTGTGTACCAGTCGAGTGCTTCCCATGTAAAACTCCTTATGAACAACTTCATTATGATGGCCTGGTCTTTACCTACTCTAACCATCTTGTCAAGTACGATCCCAAATGAGCGTGAGGATTTCCTTTCCCATAAAAAAAGTCAAATTTTGGCACCTTATATCCGACAGGCAACTCAACGTCGGGATATATGCAGAGATCTTCGTACTCGAGTCCTTCATGCCCCTTGCTTGTTTGGATATTCTTGAATGCTTTTTTTAGGATATGAATTTCTCTCGCCACACTTTTGTCGGTTCTGATCCTAGCTTGCCTTTCCATCTCTTTATACTGGTCAATTTCCTGAGGAGGTATGTTTGGTATGGTGGTAGTAAAAGGTTAGGCTTTCGTTACATATACCGGTGGCACATACTGCTTGTTATGGTTAGCAATGTGTGCCATCGGTATTTGTTGTGTTTCTTGGTAATTTTGCATGGGAGAGATATTTTGGATGAGTGGGGTAGTTTGGGTAAGTGGAGCTTGAGGCGCAGATGGAGTTGTGAAGGATACTGGATTATTTTGTAGCGGGCTTTGTTGTGGACTGGCTTGTGGGTTGATATGATATGGGTTAGTGTGCTGCGGGCTGGTGTGTTGCGGATTGGTTTTTCTTAGTGACGGAGTTTGCGGTGCAGTTGCACTCGTCCCTTGTTCAGGAAGTGGAGTATTGAGGCTGATGGACAGGTTTGTAAGATTTCAGAGCCGCTCAATCTCAGTCTACATGATTGCCATTTGTTGCAATAGTTGGGCGAGGTATTCATCCTGGACGATAGTATTTCTCCTTTCCGAAGTCTCCGGTTCACCTCCCGGAAGAACGATAAGTCTCATGCTAGTCTGTTCGGATACGCCCGAATCAGTCATTTCATTGGATGATCGTGCCTTTGATATTGTGAAGTAGGGGTGTTCCGCCAGTTTTAGTCAACACGAATCAATCTTTTGGGGAAATAAATCAGGCAAAATAAACCTTCTAAAAAATGAAGAAAACCAAGTTAGTATAAGGCGAGTAATTATTGCTTCAAATAATATGCACAGAGTGAAAGCAACAAAAGTAGCAAGCAGATTGTATGGAAATTAAATGCGCGTCCTAAATTGCACGAGGCCTCTGTTATGCTAGAGGTGGGCCTAAACGTCAAATATGTGAGATGTGATAGATTGATCAAAGCCATTAAATTGAAATGCTTTCTGTTGGAAATAAAGGCTGAATTCGACTGTAATAATAATACATACAATAATAAAACATAAAGTTCTCCTATGACCACGCTTAGATATTGATTTCGATCACACAGATGGGGAAACGAAGATGAAGCCCGGACATTGCTAGGTCCAGCTCCTGCGTCTTCTAGGTACTACATTATGTTTTGCATTTGATGCCACATTTCAGGCGTAACGACTGTGTTCCTGAACCGAAAATTTCTAATCCAAATTGTTGTGCAAATATCCTCAAAACGTTGTTCGCCTTCGGGACTAGGGTCTATGTTACCGTGATCTTGCTGCAACCATGCGTGATATTCTGGAATACTCCCTGCCTGACTATCTCCAATATCCATTTTGTCAATGTTGTTCCATTCATCGAGAATTTTCCTAGCTCTAGGGATAATGAAGTTCGGCCCGAATTGAATTTCAGAAACTCTCATATTTGCTCGGAGAGGGATTATTTGCCCTTGGCCAAATTGTCGGCGTACGCGGAGTGGAGCATATGGTTAGAGGCCTTTCAACCCGATATAATAAAGCCTTCTGCATCTTATATAGGCTTTCT
Source organism: Anisodus acutangulus (assembly GCA_029783415.1). Classification (NCBI taxonomy): domain Eukaryota; kingdom Viridiplantae; phylum Streptophyta; class Magnoliopsida; order Solanales; family Solanaceae; genus Anisodus; species Anisodus acutangulus. Next base: position 30,483,934 of record CM056493.1, read on the forward strand.
TGGTGTTCAGGAGCAACGGGTATTTCCATTGGATCTGATCACTAGTGCGGAATGCCAAAAACTCATACCAATCATCGGTGCCGACTAGCGACACAAACTGTTTCGTCCTGTCATAAAAGCTGACAATTTTGTTTGACTCACTGAACCATATGTCTACCATGTTCGGGCGCTGATAAAAGTGTTCCATCGCCCACATCTGCAGGATAAGGTTTCAACCCTCAAAGAAATTCGTTTCGCCTCTTTTACATTTCCCTAGAGCCTGAAATATCTCCGCTAAAATCATAGGAGCCAAAGTGAGTCGTGTGCCGTTAACTCCTTCAAAAATTGCCCGAGCCACGGAGCATATGCAAGTACTGATCTTCCCATACTCAAGTGGGAATACCAAAGTCCCCAGTAAAGGGACAACAAATACGATATGACGCCTAATTCGCCAATGGTCGGGAGTGCAAGAGAATTCTTTTTTGAACAACTTGTAACCATCTCTACGGCCGTATCTCTCATAAAGATAATCCAAAGAGACCTAGTTATTTTCAAAGCACCGCAGTTCCTTAGTGTTCTTCAACCCCAAGTAGCGGAGAAATTTCTTTCTGGACTGACCGTGCAGGATAATTTGTCCTCTACCTTGGTAAATTAAATTGGTGAAATAGTTGATCTCTTCCAAAGTAGGAGTCATCTCGAAATCTCTGAATTTAAAGACGGGTATCTGGATCCCAAAACTGAATTAGTGCTCTGACCAAGTGCTGATCGGGAGAGATATCGAACAATGAAACAAGGCACCCCAATCTCCTCCTAATTGCCATTTGGCTGCCAAGGTCGAAATTTACCCACCATACTTTCATCTTATCCGGAATTCCACTCACCATCTTAATTTGCGGAATAGATTCCATCCTATAATACAAATATACAAAAAATGAATATACATTTTCCAATTCCGGCATTTCATGATTAGGCTTGGATTTGTTTATCATTATCATGCTACACATAATATGCTGATTGGTCGTTGGGTTATGAGACCCGTCGATAATTTGGTGGATTTCTTAATTGTGGAGTCGATGCCAAGGATCGACCCACCTAAGGTGTATGCATGCATGACTTAAGATAAAGGGTGGTATAGCTCTATCCTAAATTTTCTAAGATTTGGCTTACTAGACCCAAGGTTTCCGAGCGGACTGCTCGAGTGAGAAGGCTACGCGACCACTAGATGGTCCGGACACCCCGCGCGTATGCCAACTCTCCTAAAATTTGGAAATTTGAAAGAAAATTTTGTGGGTGCGTGAAAAACACCTCACGTGTATGTGTGATAGTGTCAATTTTCCAAAGTGAAGGAAATATGAGCGGAATGCCAATTTAAGAAAAAAATAGTAAAAAAAAGTAGCAATTAAAGCAGTTACAAATTTTCACAAAGGAAACAATTTAAAGCACTAGATCAAATAAGGAGCAAAATAAAGCGCAATAATAATTAACTTGGGTTTGGTATGGTTAAGAACCTGAAAGTCCCAGTGGAGTCGCCATGCTGTCACACCCATTTTTAACCGCCCCGTTCCGCGAGGAAGGGGGATCCAACACTGTCGTGACGTATGAGTGTTTCCTAAATTAATTAAGGGTTAAAGAGTCATCACCTAATTATTGTACGATGAATTAGGGAACCTAAGTGTTAACTAAATGCTGCAAAATGAACTCCGATTAATGGTCTGCTAAACTATGAGATTCTGGGTAAGGGTTTTTTATTATCCTAAAGGGAAGGGGTAAGACATCCTTTAAGATCCGCTAACTTGCGGTTATACGGTCAAACTTAGGTTAATTATTATGCTAAGGGGAAATGCATGTTTAAAAGTATAAAGCTAATAGGATGTTGCAAATAGTTAAGAAGATGTATTTTTGACAATGTAAGGGATTCTTGCAAAGGTGATTGCGATTCTGAGAAATAGATTCCCGGTATAAAATCCGAAAAAGGTATGCATGACATTTTATACAAATACATGTAAAATGGATTTTTGGATAAAAGTATGCATTTGTATTGCATTGTTTATAAAATACATGTAGAGTTGATTTTTGGATAAAGGCATGCATTTGTATGACATTGTTTATTAAATACATATTTTGGCAATTGATAGAAAGGAGAAATAATTTATTTGTAATGCAAAAAGTGATCTATATGGAAGTCATTTTTAAATCGCAAATTGAATAAAAAACCTTATTAGTATGATTAATAACGGGAATAAAAGATGACCAAGTTATTTTGAAAGTTTGAAACATGCATAACGAGTCCAAAATAAATAAACTAGCGGCGGGTTTCCAATTTTAAACTACCCGAGCCTAAAATGAATAAACTAGCGGCGGATTTTCCATTTTAAAACTACCCGTGCCTAAAATAAATAAACTAGCAGCGGGTTTCCAGTTTTAACTACCCTATTAATTTAATCATTCAAGGCCTAATTATTCTAAATATTCTAGTGATCGCACAAAATTGAATAATAAAATTACAACCGAAACAAATGAAATGACGAGATTAAGGAATTTAAAAGCAGCGACTAAGGCGGATGATATCGTCATCCGCCTTATTTGTTTGGAAATCTCGAGGCAGGAGAATGCAGTGAACGTGGATGCGGGTCTTCATTTGATGATAATCATGATGAGTCTAATAACGAGACTCTTCATTGCTCCCGATGCATTTCATGTAAACGAAAGAAAATAAAAGGATTAGTAGGGTTTAATTTAATAGTTGGCAAGACAAGGAATGAAAATAAAAATGGAAACGTGAAAATATACACATAAGAAAATATAAATAAATAGTTCATGAAAAGTAATATGTTGTTGGGCCCTCAGACCCACGAGACATGCACAAGGAAAAGGGAAAACACATAGATCAGTTAGTAAAGCATCTAATTATATCAACCATAAACAATTATTTGCAAATAAAATTAAACACATCCTACAAGTTTAGCTAAATAAGACCGACAAAGTAAATAACCAAAGATGTCAATTCAAATGACTTTGCTTGGACTTTGGGCTTTAAAGAATTCACAGATCACAAGTATACAAAGCCACGATTTGTGATTTTCAGAAAAAGAAAACAGGCCCATTCACATATATGGAAGCTGATATACAAGGGATATTCAAAACATGTATATATGATATACTTAGGGAGTATACCGAGGACAATATGTGTATCACGTGATTCTTAAACATGAACCTGACACAGTACAAACAATCAACTTGAATCAACACATTGCAAGACTTCATAAATTGGCATCACAGTCACTCTAATTCTATTTGAGACTCAACTGATCATATATCATGATTTCTATCACTAAAGAGACAACAAACCAACACTTTCATCACATAATATAATTTACCTAATCAACCACAGTCAACTAAATATTATGAAAGCAACTTTAATCAACTACAGCTCTTTCAAATACGTATTGATCTCATATGACTTATATCATATTCAAACATAAACACTCAAAAAAAAAAACTAACAAACTCACTCTAATAGCTAATCAGTAACCAATTAAATTAACTAAATATATAAAATAGTAACCATATGTGTAGGGATTTCGTTGGGTTGTTGTACGCAGCGGATATTGAAAACTTGTTTCAAACCCAACAAACGTAGAACTGTTTGACTATAGGGAAATTTAAAACCGTAAACATAAGACTTGAATGGTACTTACATGTTTACAATATCTGAAATCTTTATCAACTGTGGGTGCGGACGCGAATTCCCTTTCGATTGCAAGCTCCAAGCTTCAATGTATTCCTCCTTTGGAAAGCTAGGAAATCCGGCAGAGGTTCGAGCGAGTGTTTTGATTCTGAGTCTCTAAGACTTAGAATAATGATATAAAAATTAAGTGTAATGATTAATGAAGTATATGTCTGTATTTATAGGTGAAAAATTAGGTCAAACCGGATTAGGGTTTGACCTTGGGCTTGACCCCAAATTCCAGACAGATTAGGTCATGGCGCCATGGCCCTATGGTGTGGGCGCCGCGGTGCTGACGTGGCCCTACACTGTCTCATTTTATTTTACGCACATTCTTAATTAAATCCAAAATCCAATTTTGACTTAATTAAAATAATCATTATTCATTTAAATATCTCGATTCTAAATTGAATATTTTATACTCTCTCAATACATCCTTAGATCGAAAAGACAATCCACATAGTGTGACCCTATAGGCCTTCACATATCGACATTAATCAAATTAAGGTCTACGCGGAACTCCTAGACGGCGCCGCAAGATGAACTCAATATGTGAAGCATGTTTACACGAATCCAGTAAACTTAACCTCAATGTGGTAAGATAAAATCCTTTCATTCATGACACACCTAATCAAGCTTAGGATTTGTCAAGTGTCTATCCAAATATCATAATCATTGTATCTCGTCTATATTAGTTGACAACACCATATTCTAAATATGTCTATTGCGTTGGCCAATGACTTAGTCAACCTAATATCACTGAGAAGCTGAGTGCTCTCTCGAATATACATTCGAAGAATGAAGTCTAATCTTTGCTTAACTACCACCTTTAATCCACATCGTAATGTACCCAATACAAGCCGTATCTCAACCTATAAGGCATTTGAGCTTAGGATAAGATCAAAGTATATTACTTTGTAGATAAGGTGCGCATTGACCTCAAGTCTAAGGACCTCTATCTCCCACACGCTGAGCATACTTTAGACAAGTATAACATATAATATATCAACAGGGTATACCAATACTTCCAAAGAATCCATGTGTCCATCACGAGTAGCCATTACTCGTAGCAGGTGAGACATACTACATCCTCTAAGGATGTGATACAGACCACGTGTCGACTTATCACATATCATCGATATCCCATTCTGGATGATCATTAGTCAAGGCTATTTTAAGAGTTACGTTATAATATCAATAACTCACATTATTAATAACAACGTAACCTCTAGTGATGCATATTATAGAATATTATAAACAATCAACTAATAATTCAATAATTGCAAATGCCAAAATATTAATCTCCATTAATAATAATACAAATGTGTATAAAGTACATTTGTCCTAATACAGATTGTCTCTAGGACATACATATACTTTCAATCTTCCACTTGGAATCTCCAACATATCTAATGCTCATATTCTTAAAATGACCATTATGCTTGACTAAGCTTAATGGTTTAGTGAATGGGTCAGCTAGATTATCGTCTGTGGGAACATAGTCTAATCTAATATCTTCAGTCTCCACCATCTCCCTGAGTATGTGGTATTTCCTTGGTACATGCTTAGTTTTGTTTGTTGATCTTGGTTCCTTAGCCTGTGCAATCGCACCAGTGTTGTCACAATAAATAGTTATTGGATAATTGGCACTCGGAGCTACCCTTAGTTCCTTCAGGAACTCAGAAATCGCGACAACTTCTTTACCAACTTTTGATCCAGCAATGTACTCAGCTTATGTTGTCGAATCAGCAGTTGTAGCTTGTTTAGAACCTTTCCAGCTCACTGCTCAACTATTGAAAATGAACGTGTACCCAGACTGAGATTTGAAGTCATCAAGATCCGTCTGGAAGCTAGCATCAATGTACCCAGTAGCAACTAGCTTTTCTTCCCCACCATAGACTAAGAAGTAATCTTTAGTTCGTCTAAGATACTTAAGAATACTCTTGACTGTTTTTCAGTGTTCTTCCCCAGGATTTTGCTGGAATTTGCAAGTCATACTAAGTGCAAAGGCCACATCTGGCCTAGTATAGGTCATGGCATACATGATCAATCCTATAGCCGAAGCATATGGGATCCTCTTCATGCGTTCAAGTTCTATAGCGTTAGAAGGACTGTCCTTCTTAGATAACTTGATGCCTTGTCCCATAGGTAGACCGTCTTTCTTGGATTTTTTCATAGAAAAATGTCTAAGCACTTTGTCTATGTAGACTGACTGTGACAGCCCCAACAATCTATTAGGTCTATTTATATAGATCCTAATTCCCATAATGTAGCAGGCTTCACCTAAATCCTTCATCATGAAGGTACTGGACAACCACTCTTTGACTGACTGCAGGAGTCTTATTGTCTCCCATTATCCATATGTCATCTAGATATATAATAATGAAGGCAATACTCCCATTCTTGCGTTTACTATAAACACAAGGATCCTCTTTGCTTCTGACGAAATCAAATGACTTGATAGCCTTGTCAAAGCAAATGTTCCAACTCCTCGAGGCTTGCTTAAGCCCATAAATGGACTTTCGTAGCTTGCATACATCATTTGGTTTGTACTCAAGCGAAAAACCCTCAGGTTATTTCATATACACCTCATCAACTAGATTACCATTGAGGAAAGCGGTTTTGACGTCCATCTACTCAATATCATAGTCATAATATGCAGCTATTGCAAGCAAAATCCGAATGTACTTAATCTTAGCAACAGGTGAAAAGGTTTCATCATAATCGACCCGAAGCCGTTGATTATAACCTTTAGCCACCAACCTTGCTTTATAAGTCTGTACATTTCCAAATGCATCGATCTTCTTCTTGAAGACACATTTACTTCCTATGGGTTTAACCCCAGCTGGCAAATCAACCAAGTTCCACACTTGATTGATGTACATAGATTCCATCTTCGATTTCATGGCTTCTTCCCATCTCTTTGAATCAATGTCCAACATTGCTTCTCTATAGGTTGTAGGCTCATCGTTATCGGGAATATCTATCTCACTGTGTGTTTCCACAAGTAGATTTAGTTTTCAGGAGGACGATGAGTCCTAGTAGACCTACGGAGTTGATTGTTTTGCAGTTCAGCGCTTGGTAAGTTCTGACTGTGAGAGGGTACTTGTGTGTTGGATAATACACTAACTTGAGAGCTTCCAGGAATATCATTTTCATGTATTTCCTGAATGGGAGGATGTGCAACCATTGCATCTACTCCCAAAGGTTGTATAGGAGGATCTTGCATTTCTGCATTGTTCCTCGTAACACTCCCACTGGCCGAAGGGCGTACTTGAAGTACCCAATCTTCGCCAAATACTCCCTCTAAATTCTTGCCTTGGTCATTCGGCAAGGATTCAACATCTATGTTATCTTGCGGTTCTTGAATTTCTTCAAGTTCTATCTTTGTGCAACTATGTTCCTTGTAGACATATTCTTCTTCAAGGAAAGTTGCGTTCCTGGAAACAATGACCTTACGTTTTCCAGAAAGATAGAAGTAGTATCCCTTAGTTTCCTTTGGATATCCCCACGAAGTAACATTTCTCACTTTTGGATTCCAACTTGTCAGTGAGCATCTTCTTAACATATGCAGGGTACCCCCAGGGTCTCATATGTTTAAGAGCTGGCTTCTTGCCACACCATATCTCATAGGGTGTCTTTTCTACTAACTTGGAAGGAACCCTGTTCAGAACTTATATTGAGGTTTGTATAACATGTCCCAAAGGTATGTCGGTAGAGCTGAGAAACTCATCATGGATCGAACCATATCTAATAAGGTTCAGTTTCTCCTTTCGGCAATACCATTCATCTGTGGTGTTCTAGGAGGTGTCCACTCTGATTGGACTCCATGTAGCTTTAAGTAATCTAGAAAATCCTTGCTCAAGTATTCACCTCATCGATCCGATCGAAGGGTCTTGATACTTGTTGCAAGTTGCTTCTCTACTTCCGACTTGTACCCTTTGAACTTCTCAAAAGCCTCGGATTTATGTCTCATAAGATACACATGTCCATACCTTGTGAAGTCGTAAGTAAAATTGATGAAGTATGAGAAACCTCCTTTAGCTTGAGTCAAAAATGGCCCACATACATCAGTATGGACCAACTCAAGCACCTCCTTGGCTCGCACACCTTTTCCAGAAAATGGCTTATTGGTCATCTTTCCTCTCAAGCAAGATTCGCAGTTACCATAAGGCTCCAAGTCAAAAGGTTCGAGGTAGTCTAACTTCCTGAACCTTGATGTCATTGATTCGTTGATATGACCAAGTCTGCAATGCCATAGGTAGGTAGAGTTTCTATTACTTATCTTAGCTCGTTTATTTTGTACATTGAATATTTCTCGACTACAGTTTAGTGTATATAATCCATCCACAAGAGGAGCAGTTCCATATATAACATTATCAAAAGACAATACTAGACTGCCATTATAAATATATGAGGAAAAACCCTCCATGTCCAAAACAGGGATAAAAATGATATTCCTCGTTAATGAGGGTATATAGTAACAATCATTTAACACTAGACAATAGCCAGAAGAAAAATTTAATCTATAAGTTCCTACGCGCTGAGCATCCACTCGTGCTCCATTTCCAATGCGTAGGTCCACCTCTCTTGGTCCAACCTTCCTGCTATCAGTTAGCCCTTGCACATTGGTACAAATGTGTGAGCCACAAGCGGTATCCAATACCCAGGAATGAGAGTTATTTATAGATATATTTATTTCAATGACGTACATACCTTGTCCACCAGAGGTAGAAACACCTGGTGCTTTTCCTCCTCATTGTACAGTGCAGTCCTTCTTCCAATGCCCATTCTTGTTGCTGTTGAGGCATACATCCTTAGCCGGATTCACCTTCTTATTCTTCACACCTCCCTTGGGCTTCATAGCTGGAGGTGCAGCGACCGCTTTGCCCTTCTTCTTCTACTATTCCTTACCTTTAGGCTTGGGTCGGCCAGTAGAGCTCACTATGAGCACATCTTTGCCTTTGGAAGTGGAAGACTCAAAGGTCTTGAGCATGTTGTGCAGCTCAGGCAGACTCGCCTTCGTTCCATTCATATTGTAATTCACTATGAAGTTTTCAAAGGAACGAGGGAGAGAGTTCAGGATGAGAGTGGTAGAAACATTTTTTGCAGCTTCGTTCCAATTGAAGCAAGTCTCTCTATCAGCCCTATCATCTTCAACACATGCTGCGAAACCTGGCCCCCTTCATTGTTCTTACACTTAAAAAGTTCTATCAGTAACTCATATTCCATAGTCTGGGATTGTGAGTCATAGAGACTCTTCAAGTGTTCGAGCATCTCATTGGGACCCATGTTCTCATGTTGTCTCTGAAGTTCCATAGACATGGAAGACAACATCACGCACTGTGCTGAAGTGGCATCATCTAGGTGTTTTTGGTAAGCATCCTTATCAAAAAAGGCATATTCAGCAGAGTCTGTCGCAAGAACTGTTGGGAACACCGTGTCCAACACGTATTCTATTTTTTCTTATCTCAGCACTATTCACAAATTTCTTATTCAGTCAAGGTAGTTAGGTCCAGTAAGTTTGTTCATTTCAATCAACATTTTCAATGATAAGCTCGACATCTTTGATAATCTGAAGAATTAGATAGACTGAAAATCAAACTCAAAATTTATTTCCTATTATACACATTCGTTTAGGCTAATCAACATGGTCTTTTATTTAATTAGCTCCCACTATTTTAACATACTTGTACGACCCCATGGTAGAATACATACCTATATTAATTAAGGTCATAATGGGCCAAGATCCAAGCCTATGCTATCTCCGCATTTGCTTTGGCTGATAACTTTAATAACACATCTTGGTAGGTTCTAAACCAATTGCAAAACTTATTTCCAACTCTTGGTTGATCAAATATTATATTTAATCTTGCGTCCTTAGATTAGTCCGACAATTTAGCGCCAAGATTTGTCTAAGCAAGTCAACCCCATTACACCACTGCGTTTATGTATCTAAGTAAATTTGGCATTTGTGAGCAAACACTTTGGTGTAAATATCCACAAAAGTTTATCGTTTACCTTTACATTTAAAACACATCTATGAAAGAGTCTGGGTCCTTGTAGAACTTAGAGCAAATGCTTTGACATAAATACTCGTATCGCCGAAAAGAATTTCGCACTCTAACAATTATAATGGATGACACGTTTTAATTTAGACTTGTATTTAAAATTTTGGGGAACATTTTAATTCAGGGTGTTAACCAAGATCAACTCTTTTATGCCATCTCCAATATGACATCTTAATATCATGCAAAACTAATGACACATATAGTTGGAAACCGTCAACCCAATATGCATGATATAAGATTGTTTAATCAAATACTGGGCGCCGCCTGCCCAGGCAGTTATAGCGGACACTATGCTAATTATTAAATGAAAGCATTTAAACACTTAGCATATAGTTCGTATATTATTCAATAATATACAATTAATAATAATCATGGGTTAACTTGTCTAAACTCTAAAATTTAAGTCTAATCCAAACAGTCCCTTAAACATTTTTTTATTTTAAAAAATGATTTTCAGGATATTTCTATATGTTCCAGATTTTTCAAAATTTACAGTTTAATCCCTCAAGAATTTAAAATTTCAATTTTGAACCCCTTTAAATTCAGAAAATCCAATTTTAATTTTCAAAAAATATTTTCAGATTTCAGGGACCTGTCTGTAATTTGCAGAATTTTAAATTAATTACAGATTTGGCCCAAGGGACCAAATCTGCTTTTCTGAAATTTATAGATTTGCCCCAAGGGTTAAATTACAATTTCGGAAACCGCCACTGTCCCGCCGTGACTGCCGCCATTGTTCACGTCGGAACAATGTTCTGCATCTTATTCACTTTATCAGAATTTTTAAATTGGAGCTCACTAAATAGTGTATCACTGTTCATCGTTTCAATATATATATATATATATATATATATATATATATATATATATATATATATATATATATATATATATATCTTAAATTGGAGCCTCGGTGCTGCGGCGCCTCCATCTCAAAAGCACAAAATTTGCATTTTCAAAACCCTAAAACTGGTTCAAGGTCAGATTTGCAGATTCATCTTCGTTAACCTTCACTATCAAACAATACGTTCATCGACCATCATCTAATCCCTTCTCGTTCTTCGCTTCAATGCACCATGTTCGCAATGAACAGGTTACGCACATTGACTTAGAAGAGTTAGATCAGAATGACTTCCTCGATTACATTATTGTTTAATTGTTTGGGAGACAAGGATGATGTGCTTTTAAGATATTAGGTTTTCAAGCTTTAAACGACATAAAATTCAGATTTAAACAAATTCTAACCTATATTATTATTAACTAATTACCTTATAATCATACAAAACCGCCCTGACTCTTGATACCATTGTAGGGATTTCGTTGGGTTGTTGTATGCAGCGGATATTGAAAACTTATTTCAAACCCAACAAACATAGAACTGTTTGACTATAGGGTAATTTAAAATAGTAAACATAAGACTTGAATGGTACTTACATGTTTACAATATCTGAAATCTTTATCAACTGTGGGTGTGCACGCGAATGTCCTTTTGATTGCAAACTCCAAGCTTCAATGTATTCCTCCTTTGGAAAGCTAGGAAATTCGACAGAGGTTCGAGAGAGTGTTTTGATTCTGAGTCTCTAAGACTTAGAATAATGATATGAAAATCAAGTGTAATGAATAATGAAGTATATGTATGTATTTATAGGTGAAAAATTAGGTCAAACCAGATTAGGGTTTGACCTTGGACTTGGCCTAAAATTCGAGACAAATTAGGTCATGGCGCCGCAGCCCTATGGTGTGGGCGCCGCGGCGCTGTCTCGTTTTATTTTTCGTACATTCTTAATTAAATCCAAAATCCAGTTTTGACTTAATTAAAACAATCATTATTCATTTAAATATCTCGATTCTAAATCGAATATTTAATACTCTCTCAATACATCCTTAGATCAAAAAGACAAGCGACATAGTGTGACCCTATAGGCCTTCACATATCAACATTAATCAAATTAAGGTCTACGCGGAAGTCCTAGACGGCGCCACAAGACGAAATCAATATGTGAAGTACGTTTACACGAATCCAGTAAACTTAACCTCTATGTGGTAAGATAAAATCCTTTCATTCGCGACATACCCGATCAAGCTTAGAATTTGTCAAGTATCTATCCAAATGGCTTAATCATTGTATCTCATTTATATTTGTTGACAACTAAACCATATTCTAAATATGTCTATTGCGTTGGCCAACGACTTAGTCAACCTAATATCACTGAGAAGCTGAGTGTTCTCTCGAATATACATTTGAGGAATGAATCCTAATCTTGGTTCAACTACCACCTTTAATACACATCGTAATGTACCCAATACAAGCCGTATCTCAACCTATAAGGCATTTGAGCTTAGGACAAGATCAAAGTATATTACTTTGTAGACAAGGTGCGCATTGACCTCAAGTCTAAGGACCTCTATCTCCCACACGCTGATCATACTTTAGACAAGTATAACAAACAATATATCAGCAGGATATACCAATACTTCCAAAGTATCCATGTGTCCATCACGAGTAGCCATTACTCGTAGCAGGTGAGACATACTACATCCTCTAAGGATGTGATGCAGACCACATGTCGACTTATCACATATCATCGATATCCCATTCTCGATGATCATTAGTCGAGGTTATTTTAAGAGTTACGTTATAATATTAATATCTCACATTATTAATAACAACGTAACCTCTAGAGATGCATATTATAGAATATTATAAACAATTAACTAATAATTTAATAATTGCAAATGCCAAATTATTAATCTCCAATAATAATAATACGAATGTGTATAAAGTACATTTGTCCTAATACAGATTGTCTCTAGGACATACATATACTTTCAATATGTCCTTAGATCATTTCTTAATCATAGATAACTGAACAACATACCCAGAGCTATCTAACTCCACATATTCATCACTTACTCCATAGGAATGTATTTTAGTATACATGTTATCAACTACAACAAACTAATCATGGTAAGCAAACTTACATTTTTAACTAATTCAGTAAAAAACACATAAAACAACAATAAAATATATAGGAAATAAGGGGAATTCGAAAATTGCTGACCTTCTCCGGCCAGCGAACTGAGGCGTGTTTCGAATCATTGAATCCGCTCAGAGAAGTTATTTTTGGAATTCTGATTTTGCGATTTCAAAATTTGGATTTTCTGATTTTCGAATTTCAGATTTTTTGATTTTGGAACTGGAATGCGACCCGACCCAGAAGCAGAAGAAAAAAGGGATTTTTGAGGATTTGAAACTAGTATTCAAAAAGGATTTTCGGATTGGAAAAATTAGGAACTAAACGGGAATATTTCTAACCAAAAATTAGGAACAAGTAGAACATTTTCTTCTTCTTTTTCAGACTGTTTTTGACCTGAAAAACCACTTCGTTATTTTTTTTTGTTTTTGAAACCCCTGATTTTCAGACTTCGAACACCCTTTTTGATTTTCTTGTTTCAGATTTTTGACCCTGAAAACCGACCCCCTAAAATGGAGAACAAAGGAGGGGGAGGGGGGCTATATATGGATTCCCCCCTAACGTTCACCCCCATACCCCCTTTCAATTTCGAGTTTGAAATTCAAAATAAAAGGGGCAAATTTCTGATTTTTGAAGCGTATTTTAGGGGATAGGGGTATGGGTGAAGTGATGGGGAGGTGCCAGTGGTGACAGGTGTGACATAGGGGTTGGTGGTGGTCGGTGATGTCGGCGGATTTTCGGGGGTGCGGGGTATGGGTCGGTTGATTGAGGGTGTGGGGAGAAAAAATGGTTTTTGGTTTTTAGGGTTTTGTTTGGTTTAAAAGGGGTGGACAAATGGGTCGGGTCGGTGGGATTGAAATTTGCGGGTGAGTTAGGCGTGGCTGATTGGTTTTGGGTGGGCTGGTCAGTTGTGCCGATTTCGGGGCTGATTTTTGGTGGGTTGGGGAAAATAGGTTGTGGGTTAAAATAAAATAAAGTGGTTTATTATTTAAAAGATGCTTTGCAAAAAATATAAATTATAAAGATAAAAATAACAATGTGATAATAATAAAAACATAATAATTGCGAAATGTTTAATGCTTCAAATAAAAAATAAGATGTCGTTTTGCGAAAATAAAATAACATAGAATATTAGGATAAAAACTATGATTAGGATATTAAAAGGTAAATAATTGTAAAAAATACGAATAATAATAATAATGATAATAAATAATTATATTGCAAATAATATATATATATATATATATATATAATTATTTTGAGGTGTCAAAATATTTTAAAATGCAAATAAATAATCGAAAAAAGAGGGGATAGAATTGAGTGTCAACACTGTCTTATATGTTTAAATTCATAAGTAGAATCATGATGTAAGAGTATATAAGATATAGCCTGACTTTGAAGTTGTTTGCAAGGATAGATGGTTTGGAAAGTGATAGTGAACTTGAAATATTTTATGTTTGCGTAGTTACATATGTGTTTTGAGTTTGTGTTATTGTGATATATGCCTGATCCTCTCTAGTCTTACCTTAGCCTAGTTTGAGTGATCTGTTTGAGTATAGTAATGTTTTCTTTTCTTCTTTCCCTTCATTATTGATTGAAGGCATGTCTATATTTTTTGGGTTTTCCTCGTTTAATGCTCTTGCTTGCGGATGACATGTAATACATGGTGTGTTCTGGGATCTACAAAGTGTAAGAACTTAGCATACACTAAGCATATATTGAAGTCATATGTCATTGTGTACATGTAATACATGGTGTGTTCTGGGATCTACAAAGTGTAAAAACTTAGCATACACTAAGAATATATTGAAGTCATATGTCGTTGTGTATCCCTTAGTATATCATGTACATTCTAAATATCCTTTTGTATATCACTGCCACACATATAAGTTCTTTTTGTATTCTAATGGGCTAGTATATCTTGTATGAGTGTGGATGTGTGCCAACTGGGCTCGTTATATATAATGGGCCGATCTCCTTTTTTTAGGTTTGGATAATCAATATGGACTTGTGTATTAACAAAAAGTCTGATAAATAAGGATAATTGGGCATGTTAGCTTTGTTTGTGTTTAGATTGCCTAATTAGATATAAGTTGTGTATATTCGTGTTCTAAATTTCTATATCCATTTTCGTGCTATTTTATTTGTTTTATTTTTTAGTGGTAAGTCCCGGGTATATTCTAACTCCCACACTTATTTGTTTCCTCTCTTTTACACGTCCCGTGGGCCTATGGGCCCGTATTCTGCTGCATCCGCATTTGTTTGAAATTATTGGGCTGGAAGCACATTTTCCTCTTTCTATCGAGTCCGACAAGCTGTTAAAGGCCCAACCAGGGGGTAAAAATGGCTAAAAAAATGCAAGAAGGCCCAGCCATGAGTGAAAATGACCTAGAAAATAGGATGTCATTTTTATGCGGAAACTGATATTCATACTTATTGTAAAACACTAATACTTATTGGAACCTTTATGATAGAAATTAATTGAAGTCGCCAAGTGTAACGCCCTTAACCATGGCCTGAGCGAAACACGACACTCGGTGCCTAACTGCATATGACCGAGTGAACCACATGACTTGCTGAATCAACATGGACATCAAAAGCATGCAATAGTAATGATAATTGAAAATATGTAAAACTGTATATTGAAAATAATCTGAAATATCATAGAGAAAATATCTAAAAACATGATAAGTCTGAAAATAATACTATCATGCCATGCTAACTAGACTAGTCTATAAAACCTTTGAAACATGAGTCTGCAAAACTGTTTACCAGGACAAGGCTCTGGCATATCTCTACTAATAATTATGACATGTAAATAAATAAAGCTGACACCCCAAATAAGATGGGGCTCTCCAGAGGTGATATTGAGGCAAATCCTAGTGAGAAGATCTGTCGTCCAGAAACTCAGTATCTACACTATGAAGTGCAGGCCATGGCAAAGGGATGTTAGTACATTTAAATTGTATCGTATGTAAAGCAAATGAAAGAATAAGCAGACACATGATATAAAAGGAACATAAAAATGAAACATGAACATGGATATAATAACATGTGTAAAATCTGTAAACTATATATTTGTATATCTGTATATCCTTGGGGAGAGCATTCGTATAACCAATATGTAACCACCACGTGTGAACGTAGAGTTTGATCTCTGTCCAATCAGCTAAGTCATCTCGTACCTTGCCGGAGTACGAGACATGAACATGAACATGAACATGATGGATCCAATAATCCCACTGAGTGGTAACATGAATGTATCGTCCTCTGGGCAGAGGGATCCTTATCCTACGTTGGCAAATATAGTTTCAGGCTATTTGAGCCTTCTCGATAATCTGTGCAACTCCTGAAACATGTATTTGAATATAGTTGGCTTGTAAGCCCATGAATTTCATAAATATAGCTTGAAAACATGATTCATGATGGTACTCTGGCGTGTAATTAAATATATAATATAACTTGTGTAAAATATGAAAACATGTGTAATTTTATTGAAATTGAGAATATTACTTCATGACATGTATTTATAAACCCACGGAGTTCGAGGTTATGAGTATTCATGGAATACAGTTGGATTCCCAATAACCATAATGGAATATCGAGAATACAACAACGAATTAATTATACAAACATGGGGAAACACAATACATATAGTTAAGACTTATCATGAACTTGGGATAAAACCCTAAGTATAGAAAGTCACGGTTTTATGGATAAACATGGTGTGAGCAAAAATATGGATATTCCCACATGTGGATAGAAGCTCTACATACCATATTCACTCCTAGCCTTGTCTTAAAAATCTAAACTTTAGAGTAGAAACCCAAAGCATGAACCTTTGAACCTTGAGACACGTTTATCTTGAAAACCCTAGGTTAGAAATAGTGAATTGCGCTTAGAAATTGATTATATTTGATTAGAACCGCGTGGAAATACATAAAAAGGACTTACCTTGAGTTATGAGGATGATGAGAGAAGGGAACTTCATTCTAGGGCTTGGGAAGAGTGAAAAACTAATTTTTCAAAACTAAGTCTCGTATTTATACTGTTCCCAATCGGAAGGATTTTACGGACAAATTCGATGGTCCGTTGAATTTTATATGGTCTGCGAAGGGACCATAAATTTATGTACAATCCGTATAATCAGACCGTCTTAAAATGTGTAAGTTTCCAGTGATCTGTAAAAGCTGAGGTTCTCGGATGGTTGGAATCAACGGGATGTATAAACTTATATGGTCCGTAGAATTCACAGGGTCCCGTCAATTTCAGAAAAAGAAATCGACGGTTCATTTCGATAATCCGTAAAGTATTTTACGGTTCATACATTCTGGGCGTAAAAACAGATTTGCAGAACGGAAACTATTTTTTCAGTTTAAACTCCCCGTTTTGGTTTCCTAAATCCCTAAATCATAAATATGGCTTACTTTGAAGCTATGAGGTGTTATAATATATCCCTTTTGAGATCATTCGTCATTGAATGATGGGTCATGGTTAAGAATGAAACTGAACATAGTATGAGTACATGAGCGTGAAGAAACATGACATAAAACATGAGACTGAATGACATGATTACATGAAAACATGGACATGGAACATGAGTACTAAACATATGAACGAGAAACATGAGACTTGGACATGGAACATGAGTACTAAATATATAAACGAGAAACATGAGACACGGATACGCAAGGGACATGACATGAATACTGAAGGTATTTACCTTGATCGTTTCTACTTGCTCCTCAAATAAGTGTAGATATCTGGACTTCATGTCTTCTTCGCCTTCCCATATAGCCTCCTCAAGATTCTAACATCTCCACAACACTTTAACTGAGGTAACTTTCTTAGTTCTCAATGTTCGAATCTGACGATCCAAAATAGCCACAGGGATCTCCTCATTTATCAAACCATCTTTAACTCTAATGGAGTCGGTAGGGACAACCAATGACGGGTCTCTCACATACTTCCTCAACATGGATTTATGAAACAATGGATGCACAACAACTAGATTTTGTGGCAATTCAAGTTCATAAGCCACTTGGCCAACTCTCCTCAAAATTCTGTATGGTCCGATATATCTAAGACTGAGCTTTCATTTATTTCCAAACCTCATGACACCTTTCATAGGTGATACTTTTAGAAATACCTAATCATCAACTTGAAATTCCAAGTCTCTACGCCTCACATTCGAATTGGACTTTTGGCGACTCTAGGATGTTTTCAAACACTCATGAATTAACATGCCTTTCTCCATAGCCTGGTAGACCAAGTTTGGTCCTAACAACTCTGCTTCACCAACCTCGAACCAACTAATTGGTGATATACATATTCGCTTATACAGAGCTTCGAATGATGCCATCTGAATACTATGGTAACTGCTATTATAGGCAAACTGGATGAGTGGCAAATGATCATCCCAATTACCTTTAAAATTGAGAACACATGCCCTCAACATATCCTCAAAAGTCTAAATAGTACGTTCTGCATGGCCATCTGTCTGAGGATGAAAACATGTGCTGAGATTTACCTTGGTACCCAATCATTTCTGGAAAGACTTCCAAAAGTGAGTTGTGAATTGAGCACCACGATATGAAATGATGAACACTGGGGTCCCATGACTCTTGATAATTTCTCGAATATACAACTTAGCATAATCCACTACTGAATTTGTGGTCTTGACTGGCAAAAAATAGGCTGATTTAGTCAGTCGGTACACAATCACCCATATCAAATCATGCCTTTAGGCTAAGCAAGGTAAACCTGTTATGAATTCTATATTTATCATCTCCCATTTATAAATAAGAATATCAATCTGAGCCAACCCACCATACCTCTGGTGTTCGGCATTCACTTGCTGACAATTCAGACACTTGGCTACAAAATCTACCACATTCCTCTTCATGTCGTTTCACTAATAAATTTCCTTAACATCATGATACATCTTGGTAGAACCCGAGTGAATAGAATACTTAGAATTGTGTTCTTCTACCATGATTCGTTGTTTAAGTCCGTCCATATCTAGAATATATAACCTGCCTCGGTACCTCATAGTACCGTCATCTCCCCCTTGTTCAAAAGTCGTAGTCTTATGCTTGTGAATCCCCTATTTTAGCTGCAACAAGTAGGGATCATTAAACTGCTTCTCCTTTACATCGGCTACTAAAGAAGATTCATACTTGTTCTGCACAACAATACCACCATCTTCGGAGTCCACGAGTTGAACTCCTAGACTGGCTAGTCGGTGAATCTCATTTGTCATGGTTCTCTTATCTTCTTCAACATGCATTAAGCTTCCCATGAATCGCCAACAATGAGCATCGGTTACCACATTTACTTTCCCTGGATAATAGAAAACATCTATATCATAATCCTTTATCAATTCAAGCCATCTCCCCTGTCTAAGATTCAACTCCCGCTGCTTATGTACTGAAGGCTCTTGTGATCTGTGAAAATGTCAACAGGAACTCCATACAAATAATGATGCCATATCTTGAGTGCAAGAATCACAACTTCTAATTTTAAGTCATGAGTCAGATAATTCTTTTCATGAGGCTTAAGCTGTTTGGAAGCATAAGCTATAACCTTACCATGATGCATTAGAACACACCCAAGACCAACTCCCGAAGCATCACAATATACAACGAACCCCTCGGTTCTTTCTGGCAGTGTTAACACTAGAGCTGAAGTTAATCTAGTTTTCAATTATTCGAAACCATACTCACAGGCATCTGACCTCTAAAATTTGACTTTCTTCTGCGTTAGTCTGGTTGATGGAGCTGCAACGAAGGAAAAACCCTCTACAAAACATATGTAATAGCCTGCCAGACCCAAGAAACTTCGTATCTCTGAGGCTAAAGTGGGTCTGGGTTAATTCTTTACACTGTCTATTTTTTGAAAATCAACTTGGACGCCTTTGCCTGAAATCACATTGCTTAAGAATGCTACTGACTATAGCCAAATTTCACACTTGGAAAACTTTGCATAAAGCTCGCAGTCCTGAAGTGTCTGCAACACAATTCTGAGATGTTCTGCATGATCAGCTTCACTGTGGGAATAGACTAGAATATAATCGATGAAGACAATGATGAAAAGGTCAAGATAAGGCTTGAAGACCCTGTTCATAAGATCCATGGAAGAAGCTGGTGAATTTTTCAATCCGAACGACATGACAAAAAATTTAAAATGACCATAACGAGTTCTGAAGGCGATTTTTGGAATGTCAACTTCGTTAACCTTAAGCTGATGGTACCCTGATCTGTGTCAATCTTGGAATAATACTGGGCACTCTAAAGTTGATCAAATAAATCATCAATTTTTGGAAGAGGATACTTGTTCTTATTGGTGATCTTATTCAACTGCCAGTAGTTAATGCACATATGCAAAGACCCATCATTCTTACGAACAAACAAGATTGACGCACTCCATAGTGAGACACTTGGTTTAATGAATCCCTTGTTAAGAAGATCTTTCAACTGGGTTTTCAATTCTCTTAACTCTGTTGGAGCCATTCTGTACGACGGGATAGATATCGGCCTAGTGTTGGGAAGTAGATCAATTCCAAAGTTGATCTCCCTATAGGGAGAAACTCTGGGAAGATATTCTAGAAAGCCTTCTGGAAACTCATTGACAACTGGTATGGACTGAAGAGTTGGGGTCTGGGTATCTGCATCCCTAACCTGAACTAGATGATAAATATACCTCTTGGATATCATCTTTCTGGCTTTAAGATAGGAAATAAACCTACCTATGGGTGCTACTGTATCACTCTTCCATTCTATGACTGGTTCACCATGAAACTCAAAATTGACAATTTTTGTTCTAATACCTACCATGTCATAACATTAAGACAACCAATCTATACATATGATTATATCAAAGTCTACCATTCCTAACTCTACCAAATTGGCTACGGTAATGCGGTGATAGACTTTAACTAAAAAACCCCTATATACCCGCCTGACTATAACTGACTCACCAACTAGAGTGGATACCTCAAAGGGTTTATGCAACTTTTCTGGTTCTATCTCAAATTTCTTAGCAACAAAAGGGGTTACATATGACAGAGTGGATCCAGGATTCATAAGGGCATGAATGTTAAAAGTGAAAACCGTTAATATACTTGTGATCAAATCTTCACGGTCCTTTGTATCCTGACAACTTGATAGTACGTATAAGAGGTTTGGACCTCCTCCTGTATTGCCAGACTTTGCTATACCACACCCTGATTGGGACTTGAGAATTACGAGGCGCTGCTGAATTTATGGACTGAGCTTTATCACCTCTTGTACCCTACCTCACTGATGGACAATCTCTCTAAAAATGACCCTTCGAACCACACCCATAACATATATCCATACCCATACAACACTCCCCCGGGTGTCTCCCACCACTCTTAACATAAATTGGATTACTGAAAGAAATTTGACCAATACTAGGCTGTGACTGAAAGCCTGATGCCCTAAAGTTCTGCCTCTTATTATCATTCCTGAACTTTGGAGCGGGGGAACTGGCCGAAGATGGAGCAGTTCTTGATGACTTATTTTTGAAGAACTGTTTGCCTCCACCTCCTCCATGACTGAAGTGATCTATAGACTTAGCTCTCTTGTTGAATTCTTCATCTTTCTCCTCCTGCACTGTTTCCTCTTCCTTTATTCTGCTCTCCTTACCCTGAATGAACTCAACCATATTGGTGATGATCATTTCCATATTCTGAGCAGCAATATTAGCAGCATCAAACAACTGAGGATCAAGGCCATACAAAAAATGCCTAACTCTAGCCCTCATGTCTGGAACCATATGCGGAACATACTTTGTCAAAGAGACAAAATAAAGATAGTACTTCTGCACACTTCTGCCATTTTGCTTGAGCTTTTCAAATTCAACAGCCTTTGCTTCCTCGACCTCTACTGGCAGAAAGTGCTCAATAAAAGCATCAATGAACTCATCCCAAGTTGTTGGAGGTGCATTTTTCCTGCGGGACTCATCCCATGACTCATACCAGATGCTGGCAACATCCTGCAACTGATAAGCTTCAAACTCTGCTGCCTCTACCTTAGTAAGATGCATAACCCAAAAGATTTTCTGAAGCCCATCAATAAAATTCTGCGGATCTTCCTTTTTACAAGACCCTATGAAGACCAGAGGCTCCATGCATATAAATTCCCAAGTCTTGAAACTGGATGCCTTCCTACTAGTTCTTGTACTTGGAGTTATTCCCTGATGTTGGGCTTGAGTAGCCACAAGCTGGGTGAGCAACTGAATAGCTCCCCTAACTTCCGAATCAATGGAACTGGGTGGCGGAACTGGAATCTCGGTTGCCCTTGTGGTATCGAGTGAGGGTTCTGTGCCTGAATTAGCTCCCTGAGCATCTTCCTCATGAGCAGCATTAGCATCAACCCTCTTGCTTGGAGCTAATTTTTCTTTTGCATGTATTTTCTGAAATATGTAATATGCACGAGTTAGAAGGATTTCCTGAAGGTATAACTCTAACTACATGATCTAGAGTATGAAAGAAGTGAGACAATCCTAGATGTCTTAGTGGTCAACTATTTACTTGTATGGGGACATCACACACATAAAAGTGACCCCATTGGACACTGATTCATACACCCCGTAAGACAGTTGAACCTAAGCTCTGATACCTAGTTTTGTAATGCCCCAAACCATGGTCTGGGCGAAACACGACACTTGATGCCTAACTGCATGTGACTGAGCGAACCACATTGCTTGCTGAATCAACATGGGCATAAAAACCATGCAATAGTAATGATAATTGAAAACATGTAAAACTGTATATTGAAAATAGTCTGAAATATCATTGTGGAATATCTAAAAACATTTTAAGTCTGAAAATAATACTGTCATGCCATGCTAACTAGACTAGTCTATAAAACCTCTGAAACATGAGTCTGCAAAACTATTTACCAGGATAAGGCCGTGACATACCTCTACTAATAATCATGACATATAAATAAATAAAGATGACATCCCGAATGAGATGTGACTCAGCAGAGCTAATGCTAAGGCAAATCAAAGTGAGAAGATCTGTCATCCTGAACCTCAATACCTACATCGTGAAGTGCAGGCCCCAGGCAAAGGAATATTAGTAAATTTGAATTGTACCATATGTAAAGTAACTGAAAGAATAAGCAGACACATGATATAATAGGAACATGAAACAGAAACAGAAACATAAATATGTGTATAATAACATGAGTAAAATCTGTAAGTTGTATATCTGTATATCTTTGGGGAGAGCATTAGTATAACCGATATGTAATCACCACGCGTGAATATAACATTTGATCTTTGCCCGATCAGCTAAGTCATCTCGTACCTTGCCGGAGTACATGTAAATGAACATGAACATGAACATGAACATGAACATGAACATGAACATGAACATGATGGATTCAATAATCCCACTGAGGGGGTAACATGAAAGTATCGTCCTTTGGGCGGAGCGATCCTTATCCTACGCTAGCAAATGTAGTTTCAAGCTATTTGAGTTTTCTTGGTAATCTGGTCAACTTCCAAAATATATATTTGGACATAGTTGGCTTGTAAGCCCATGAATTTCATAAACATAGCTTGAAAATATGATTCATGATGGTAATTTGACATGTAATTAAATATATAATATAACTTGTGTAAAATATAAAAACATGTGTAATTTAATGGAAATTGAGAATATTACTTTATGACCTATATTTATAAACCCATGGAGTTCAAGATTATGGGTATTCATGGATTACATATAGATTTCCAATAACTACATTGGAATATCGAGAATACAACAACGAATTAATAATACAAACATGGAGAAACATAGTACATGTAGTTTAGGGTTATCATGAACTTGTGATAAAATCCTAAGTATAGAAATTCATGATTTCATGGATAAACGTGGCGTGGGAAAGAATATGGATATTTCCATACGTGGATAGAAGCTCTACATACCTTGTTCGCTTCTAGTCTTGTCTTAAAAATCTGAACTTTAGAGTAGAAACCCAAAGCTTGAACCTTGAAACCTTGAAATGGGTTTATCTTGAAATCCTACGTTAGAAATAGTAAATTTCGCTTAGAAGTTGATTATATTTGATTAGAACCGCGTGGAAATACATAGAAAGGACATACCTTGAGTTATAAGGATGATGGGAGAAGAGAACTTCGTTCTGGGGATTGGGAAGAGTGAATTGATTTTTCAGAAGTAAGTCTCGTATTTATACTGTTCCCAATCAGATGGATTTGACGGCCAAATTTGACGGTCCGTCAAATTTTATACGGTATGCCAAGGGACCGTAAATTTATGTATGTTCCTTATAATCAGACCGTATTGAAATGTGTAAGTTTCCAGTGATCTGTAAAAGCTGAGGTTCTGAGAAGGTTGGAATCGACGGGCCGTATAAACTTATACGATACGTAGAATGCACAGAGTCCTGTCAATTTCAAAAAAGAAAATCAACGGTTCATTTCAACGGTCCGTAAAGTATGCCCCGTCCTTTGTCTTCCACTCCAGTTGACCTCTCTTGTTTCCATCCCACCGTGAGAAGGTAGAGAGCAAAACCAACCCAGCAAAAAACTATTACTATGCCCCTATTAGTAAAGCATGTACTTCTTTCAAGGCTTGCTGAGCTTCTTCATGTGACAGACATCGCAAAAGTAGTCCGTTGAACGATCGCCGATCAAGGGCATCGTAATAGTATACAATTTTGGAACCCTGATGGCTTTCGCAGTCGACCATTTGATTACGGACCATAAATTCCACCGTAATTCAGAACTATATTCCAAAGAAAGGACTTTACAAAGGAATTTTATACTCATAATTTAAATAAAAGTGTTTGCGTGTAAATATTCATTTTTGGTGGAAAATGATTTGAATGACAAGTTTGTATTTATAATTATTTTTGAGAAATTTTATTATTTTAAACTCGAGGTCAACTGCATTATGCGGATCCTTAATACCGAACTGCCTAACACCTTCCCCGGGGATCACTAGAACCCTTACCTCGAACTCTGGTTTTTAAAGGATTTTCCATTGTTTTTTGAGTAAACCCCTTTTAATCAATTTTCCTAATTTTTCTTATAAATTAGGTGGCGACTCTAATAAATAAAATAAATCCAAGAGTCAACAAGTTATGGAGTAACTTTTATGCCCCGCGTAAAAGTGAACCGTAACAGATGACGACTCTGCTGGGGAGTTCAATTAGGTTCTAACCATAAGGGTTCCAATAATAAAAATTGCTTTAATTTCTTATGTGTTGATTTTGTTTGTATATATAAATGTCATTCATGTATATCATCTTCCGCCAAATGGAAAATCACATATACACTTGCATTTGTACACAAAGACGATTATGCAGATTCGCAGTCGTCCTCCAGTAAAAAACCAAAAATATTCTTTGGAACTTGTTGAAGATTAAGTTGGTTCATTGTCATCCAACAATCAACACCGGTTCACCCCGGGTAGTCCACTCGGGTACCCAAGTCATTTGATTAAGCCCACTCTAGTCAACTTAGGATAGAACTAAGCCAAATCTCTACTAATTAGTGCATATTGACCCAGGAAGGGCTTTGAACATTTGAGACGTGTTTGACCCATTAGAAGACTACCTTTCGTATCCGTACAGTCTTTGACCCGAGGATACGTTTATCCAACTACGTGCTAATTGCAAACATGTTTTGCACCATATGGGTTAACTATTGTTCGGTGGGCGGGGTTTAACTGTGCTTTTTCTTTGTAGATACATACCAACCTCCACTTTGACATGGTCATGAAAGCACTAGATTTGCTGAGAATATGGTGGCTCGACTTAGATGATAAGCAGCACGGAGAGGTTACCTGCTGCCTAGGTCATTTACCTTCCCTCATGACTATGACGGATTGTAAAGCACTCTTTGAGGTCTTAACTGAATATTGGGATAATGATAGGATGGTTTTTAGGTTCGGTCTTATAGAAATGAGCTCGATATTAGAGGAAATCTGGGACTGCATTGACAGTAATGGAACTTGTCTAAGAAGAAAGAAATCGATCACAACCTTCTAGCTCCAAACAAGCCCACTCCAATAAAAATCATGAAAATGCTATCCTTAGCCCAAAATCTTTGGATTTCTGGGGATTCTGTAGCCTTCCGGGATTTCTACCAACGTTTCAGGAAGAAAGAGGGATTCATAAACCATTCTCTAAAGCTCCACACATTCAAAGACTGGGATGCTACCCGACCCTTAGCATTCTCCATCGATCTGTTGGGTAACATGGTGTTCCCTTAAAATACCCATCTTTCCATA
This sequence comes from Anisodus acutangulus, assembly GCA_029783415.1. Classification (NCBI taxonomy): domain Eukaryota; kingdom Viridiplantae; phylum Streptophyta; class Magnoliopsida; order Solanales; family Solanaceae; genus Anisodus; species Anisodus acutangulus. The sequence continues at coordinate 30,509,977 of CM056493.1, forward strand.
AACACACGAATCATTTCAGTCGCCCATGTCATCTTCTACGACATAACTAATAATGGGAAAACCAAATACTTCAATCTAGTTCCAGTCATCCTTGCTGATATATACCGAGTCTTGAGTTGATCCAGAGACCAACTTAGGTACTTTCAGGGGTGTAATTTGTTGCTACAATGATTTATCTTGAAACATCTATTAATAACAGAAAAGATGACCTTAAAAACCATTGCCCATATTTTGCTGATAGAACCAAAATAGAGTGGTCCTTTTGCAGACTTCATCTCAGCATATGTCATAGTCTAGAGCAGAAATTGTCCATTTTTTCCACTTATGGGTATTCATGGGGTCTGCCCTTATGCACCGGCTTGAGTTTTGAGACAGTTTGGGAGAAAACAAGAGTTGCACCAAGTCAGAAGTATGGGTGGGTGTGTGATTGATTATGAAAAAGACAGGATCCGAGACATTGGAGAGTACATCCGAGAGTGGAACAATCGTCTTATATAGGGAGTGGGTTCGATTGCCGATGACTTCTTTCACCCATGATGCGATGAGGATTATGAGGAATGGTTGAAAGTAGACTTATTGGGAACTGTTACCCCAGGAATTAACCAGTATTGACGCATTGATGACAGAGAATCCAAAGCCAAGATCAGATCCAAAATGATTCATAGGCGAGCCAACGACAGAGATGCCAAGTATTTGGATAAGATAGAGTCTAATAAGAAAGTCATCGCAAGTCTAGATACAGAGTTGTGGTAGTTCACACATAGATGTTTAAAGGACCTTGATGATCAGGTAAAACGAGCTTTGGATGATATCGCATAGTTTTATTTCAGGATAAGGGGTATGTGATAGAAGCTTTGCTGACACAGACACACCTTTGGATCCAAACCGTGCTTCGACATGCCAAGAAGGCTGAGACGGACATGGAGTCATCATCAACCACTAGAGGACATTTATGTTAAATTCCATTATGCTTTTATTTATCTGATGTAACCCTTCAGGGATTTTATTATTAATGAAATATATGATTATGAGAACCGTGGTTTGATTTAACAAATTGATGAAATTCATGTTCAAACGCTAGAGAGGCCTTGCTTTAACAAGGCCCAGGGACGCGTTTCAATTTAATATACTGCAATTGCTTGATTATGTGCAAAATATCTGCTTATGTGCTTTTCATGCATTTGGGTCGAATATGATTGATTCGATGTTCCAAAGAATACCCCGAAAATAAAAACACAATAACATGCCAAAAACTCCACCTTCCTAGAAGCAAACTTTACTTACCTAATCCATTTGCCTTTCCCAGAAAGGTTGACTTACTGAGATGGATTCCCAATGGAGTTTGAGAGCCAACATGCCTGTCATCAACATAAGAAGTGGAGAAGAGAGAAAAGACTCACTTAGGGAGAAGCTCGCTGAGTTGCAAAAAAGGATTGCTTTAGCTAAGTCCAAACTTGATAAAGTCGGCTATCTCCTAAATCTGGCAGAAAAGCCATAAAAAAGAGTTACCTCTTTTGAATACTACAACAACCATATCTCAGAAGAAGTAAAGAGAATGATGAAAAACTATGTACCCCTTTCAGGAAGTCCAAGGATAGCGAGATCCAAAATAGTGAAGGTTGAATATGAAAGTCAACCACTTAAGGAAGCTACCACTACTGCATCTGCTTCCACTCGAGAGAGAGATGAGACTCCATTGACACTAAGCTAGACGTCTACCTCGATATGGTGGGCCATTGCTCTTAAGGCATACGCTTGTCCTTTACAAGTTACACCAGTGCCCGTGCTAGGTTCAAAGGTCTATGAGACAATGAGAGCAATAGGGACCACACACCCCAGAGATGTGAGACTATCTCCGTGCGATCCAGCATACATGCACAAGAGATGTGTGTTCCACATGAATCAATCGGGGCATGCCGCTGATGAATATATATCTCTGAAGAGAAGAATAGTGAACCTAATTGATAATGAAACTATCTGTCACATCTGCAGATCGTATTCCATGATGGTCCATGACCCTGTTATTGAAATGAGTAGCATCGATGCCAAGGTCCGTCTTTGGATATATGACTTCACTATTTTTAAGGACTCCTACACCGAGATCTTCGAAAATCTGGCCAGTGCTAACAAGATATGTCCTATTGGGACTATATGGAAACCTTCATCCTCCAGAGTTAGCAGAGAGAAGGGTTGTTTGTACCACTCAGGAGCACTAGGCCACAACATCAGGGATTGCAAGGCATTTAAGTTTTAGTTAGAGCATCTTATCGACAACGGGGAGATCTAGGTAGTTCTCCCTCATCGTCACTAAAGAAGTATAGGCTAAGGGTTGAACATGTAGTTGTAAGGGTGACAACCGTCCATGGATTTGAGGAGAAGTAATATTTTGGGTAGATTTAGGCACCCCTATGAATAAAATGTTATCCCCTCCCTTTTATTAGTAAAAGAAATTGTGTCTGACCTGATGTCCCGGGGAGGGATACGTATGAAACACATATTGGGCTTGGTCTAGGGTTCTGGGTGAAATGATAGAATCGGTGGAGGAAGGATATTTATCTTGTGTAAACTGAACTATGGATGAGCCTGACTTCTCATGGCGGGATATATAGGTAGTCAACATAAGACTCGGTCCCTAATATATATAAATATTTACTCCCCTTCTCTTTTCCCTTTCTTTCAGAAGTAGTCGGATCTAGCTGGCAGACCAATCGTCGGGGCTATCGTATGAAGCAAGTCAACCAATTTGAAAATTACCAAAATCCCTTTAAACTCAAAATACCCGGAACAAAGAATCAATCGAATATTCGTGTATGAATGCGTGAACTTATGTGTTTACTTCCAAACTATGTGTTTATTCTTGTAATTTTGATTATCCGACTAACGTACTGACGTCATCTGCCTTTGAGTTGTTCTTTTCTTAAAGATAAGGTTAGTTTGTGTCGTGACACTGGCGCATTTCACAAGGTCTAAAGCAGTAACAACATCCTTGTCCGAGCAAAACCAAAGAGAAGAAGCAATGACTGGTACTTCAGATGAAGAAGCCAACATCCAGAACTCAAGGTCTCCTGAATGACAGGACGCGGCTCATCATGAAAATGTGATCAAAATTCTGTTTGAGAAGGTCAAGGACCTTCAGGAGAAAACCACGAGGATGGAAAATGCACAGATTGCCAAAGAAAAGTAAACCAAGGAAAGAAGGCCTCCACCACCCTTTCCATCTCTGTCTTCCCCTAGTGCTGGAATATTTTCCAAACAACCCCACAGGGACTGACCCGCACCACATAGGCACTTCATAACAAAAGCCTACACCCACAAACACTACTCAAATACCTAGAACCACTTACTATGTCGAAGTCCCCTTGACTACTAATCCTGCCACACATCAAAATAGCACTACCTATATCCCCCAAAACTACCCACCACGACCAAATGTTTCTTTCCAAACCCAGTCACTCAAAGTCACCTATTGCCATGAACTGGATCATTATGAAGAGATGGAGAAGGCCTGGAGGGCCGATCAAGATAAGCTTAATGAGATAATGAAACTGGAATTGGCTCAAGATATGGAGTGAAAATTGAAAGAGATAGCCGCAAGTATTGCTCGGGCCGCTCAGAAAGCCACTACATTAAGTTAAGACGATATGTACATACATCCAGAACTAGACTTACCATAGGGATTTAAGGTGCCCAAGTTTGAGATGTTTAATGGGTCGGGTAACCCAAGGGCCCAATTACGGTCATATTGTGACCAACTGGTAGGAGTGCGAAACAATTTTGCCTTGATTATGAGACTATTCAATCGAAGCTTAACTGGGGAGGCCTCCAAATGGTTTACCGCGCAAGATATGCACCGATGGATCAATTTGGAAGACATGGCAAAATCCTTCATGGAACGATACAGGTTCAACGTTGAAACTGTGCCTGACCTATACTACTTGTAGAAAATTAGGTAGAAATCTACATAAACTACCAGGAATAAATGAGCAGGTAGAAAGGGTAAGCGCTCGAATGCAACCACCCGTGAGGGAAAAAGAGTTGGTTGCCGCTTTTATCAAGGTACAATACCAAGATTGTTATGACAAAATGCTCTCTACGGTCGGACGACCGTTCTCAGAATTGGTAGAGATGAGAGAGGCCATAGAAGATGGACTCAAATCTAAAAAGATCACCAGTGTGACTGGCAGAGGTTCACAGTCAAACCCTGCAAAAGGCATGCAAAAGAAAATAGAGGACGTGACAAATGTAACCCGATCATCCAGGCCCAAACGAAAAAATGGGAAGAGTCCCGTTCAGCTATGGAAATATATCAATTACCCGCTATCAGTAGTTACTTAACTCCACCATATAGCCCCGCCCCCATCTACTATGCTCATACAAGCTACCAATCTTCCTAAGCCCTCCACCTAACTCGTAAATGGCCTCACCAACTTTTCAAACCCAGTACCTGCCGCCAAAGCTCCACAAAACTACTAAGCCCAAAATTATAAGAATCAACCACCACCAGCTACATATAACACACTTCATCCTAAGTTTGAAAAGAAACCAGCTCGAGTGTTCACACCATTGCTGATAACACGCACCTAGTTGCTCAACGAATTGCTTGCCGCAGGCATGATTCATGTAGTACCACTAAAGCTGATCAATCCCGAGGATTATTTATTTTGGTCTAACCAGACATACACTTACCACTCCGATGGGGTCGGACAAATCAATCTAAAGAACAAGATTCAATATTTGATTAATAAAATAGAGATTATTCTGGAAATGATGACTCTCAATGTGAATACCGATCCAGTACCCAATCATGACAATGCCATTATCTATATGATTGAGAGAGACAAGGACTGGACGGTCTGTAAGCCCCTAAGTTCGGCACCTATGGAAGTTTTTGAACAAACTTTGGCGTCATGACTATACAAGAGCGCCATAGGTTTGAATTACTGATTCTTGCATCTATAATAGCACAAGTGGCCCCCGGTGTCATAAAACCACCCAGGAAGGAATTCATTATTTAAGCCGTTGTCACACACGACATGTCTAGATCAGGGCGATGCTATACGCCTGAGGAACTAGCCCAAGAGGGTGCCAGAAAAGAGAATAATAAAAAATGAACAATCACTGAGGGCGAAGCTGAAGATAACTAGTGTAGGATGTAGCCAAAGGAATATTCTATTGTTGAACACCCAAAGAAGACGCCGACTTAGATATCAGTGCTGGTACTATTGCTAAGTTCTTCCCAACACCATTTGGTATTGATGAAAGTGCTAGATGAAGCATGTTACCATTGGATATCATTCAATCAAGAAGAGTTGTCTAGGGAAGGAATGATACATAACAAAGAATTATACATCATTGTTGAATGCATAGGCAAAGTCATAACACAAGTCCTTGTAGACAATGGGGCCAGTCTCAATATTTGCTCGAAAACCACACTAGAGCAGTTGGGTATGATGTGGGAAAGATAAGAAAGAGCTGCACTAATGTAAGAGCATTTGATAGAGCTTGACCCGGTTGGAGAAGTCAATCTGTATATTCAGATGGGACCGCTGAGTTCACCACAGAATTCCAGCTCATGTCAATCTCTGCCAACTATAATCTGCTATTGGGAAGACCTTAGATCCATGCGGTCGGAGTCGTGCTATCTTCACTACATCAAGCTTTGAAATTCGCATGGGAAGGACACGAACTGGTAATACACGGGGAATGTAGTATTCATAATTACCCTAATAACTCAGTTTCTATGATCGAGGATGTTCCTAATGGAACATATTTTATATAGTCAAGCTGGTAGGAGCTATGTATAAAGAAGTTATGACACAAATCCCAATGCCAGCCACATATAAAATGATTGCGTCCACAATGTTTCAAAATGGTTTTGAGCCAGGAAAGAGTCTCGAGAAAGACTTGCATAGCATTACAAAGCCGGTCGTGATACCTGAAAACCATTACACTAAGGTCTTGGATATGTTCCTAGCCCTGAAGAAGCCTCTGGAGAGAGCAAAAGGAAGAATGATTCCCCAAAATTGCGAAAACCAATTTCAAACATGTATCAGTCATTCCCAGTCATAATACCAGTGCTGAATACAGATGATGCTGAGGAAGGGATATGGATGCTATTTACAGAAGAAGATTGTATGACAATCCTGGAAGAGTACATTGAGGCACCCTCAATTTTCACTGTAAATCTAGGCGAAAGGCTCTCCAATTGGACATCTACTCCACTCCTAGTTCCTCGGTAGCCATGATGAGGTTTTCTAGTTTTCAAAAATCAGCATAGTACAGTCGAGGCGTGACTATTCACCCTTTACTTATTTTCCTCGTGATGTTTGTTGAAACATGGAAATGACCCGATGTTGATTTGAGTTAGGACCACAGTTTGTATTAGCTTTGCAAATCAATAAAAGCCTCATTTTATAAAAATTATGCTTTAATTATTTTTACTTTGTATTACTTATCATAGTTTTCCTTTCTTTTCTGTAATAATAATAAACCAACCCTTAATGTCATGACATGTCGCGAAACAAGCAAGTCAAGTTTTGAGGACGAAGAAAAATATGAGGGATACGACAAGGAGATCGAGTTACCTCAAGATCTCCTCGATGAAGAGGATCAATATGAGAATAGGCAGAAGCCTAACCTGGATAAAACTGAAGATATCTATCTAAGACACGAGGGGATAGTCAAGGAGACACAGATCAATGCGCATTTGGGATCACCTAAAAAAGAAGAGTTAATTAATTTACTAATAGAATATGTGGATATATTTTCCTAGTCATACACTAATATGGACGGTTTGAGTACAAATATAGTGGCATATAAACTACAAATCAATCTCGATTTCACACCGGTAAAGCAGAAGATCAGATAGTTCAAGCCTGACTTGAGCATGCGGATTAAAGAGGATGTTGAAAAGCAGATTGAGTCGGGAGTGGTAGAAGTAACCTCATATCCTACGTGGTTAGCTAACATTTTACCAGTACCGAAAAAGGATGGAAAGATCCAAATCTGCATGGACTATCGGGATCTTAACAGAGCAAGTCTCAAAGACAATTTTCCACTCTTAAACATCCACATCCTCATCGACAATTGCACCAAGCACGAGCTGTAGTCATTTGTTGATTGTTTCACCGGATATCATAAGATTTTGATGGAAAAAGAAGATGCAAAAAAGACAACTTTTATCACACTATGGGGGGTGTATCATTATCGGGTAATGTCGTTTGGTCTTAAAAATGTCGGCACCACATACATGAGAGTCATGATGACCACACTTCATGACATGATCCACAAGAAATTCAAAGTATACTTGGATGATGTCATCATCAAATCAAAAGAAAGTGCTAATCACATCACTCACTTGCGGAAGTTTTTCGAAAGGCTTCAGAAATTTAATCTGAAGCTAAACCTAGCCAAATGTGCATTTGGGTTACCCAATGGGAAGCTGCTCGGGTTTATAGTCAGTCGGATGGGCCTCCTCTGTAGAGTAAGAAAGAAGTCATGAGCTTCGTGGGAAGGTTAAATTACATTGGTCGCTTCATAGCTCAGTCTACAGTGATTGTAGAACCCACACTCAGGCTTTTGAAGAAAGATGCACCAATGAAGTGGAATAATGAATGTCAGAAAGCATTTGATACCATCAAGAAGTATCTCTCAAATCCTCATATTTTGGTCTCTTTATGGCCGGGAAGTCCTCTGTTGCTTTATTTATCAGTATAAAAAAAAGCCTTCGGATACGTGTTAGGACAACACGATGAGGCCGTAAAGAAGGAATAGGCTATCTATTATTTGAGAAAGAAGTTCATCACTTACGAAGCATGGTACACCTTGGTAGAAAAGACATGTTGCGCGTTGATGTGGATATTCCAGAAGCTGAGACATTATTTGTCATCATACACTACCTATCTCATCTCCAGAATGGATCCATTGAAATACATTTTCTACCAATGAATGCCCGTAGGAAAGCTAACCAAGTGGCAGATGTTGTTGATTGAGTTCAACATTATGTACGTGGTTCAAAAATATGTGAAAAGGCAAGCATTGGCTGATTTTCTTGACGAAATCCTAGTAGACAATGCAGAACCCTTTCGAACATACTTCCCCGATGAAGCGATACTCATAGGAGACGAAGGAGAAGAATAACCTTATTCAGGATATAGAATGTTTTTTGACGGTGCAGTTAATTATCAAGGTTCAGGAATAGGAGCAGTGCTAGTGTCAGAAATAAGGCAACATTATTCGACGACTGCTAAGCTCACATTTCGTTGTACCAATAACATGGCAGAATATGAAGCTTGCATTTTTGGTCTCCGAATGTCCCTCGATAAATACATCGATGAGTTACTAGTAATAGGTGATTCAGATCTTCTGATCCAGTAAATACAAGAAGAATGGACGGCGAAGAACGTCAAGATCCTGAGTGTGGGTTCTACAAATATAAGATTAATTTTATGACTTTAATTCGGTCAATTAAAAACCGGTTCTATATTCAAATGTTTTTGAGTTGTTTCTTTCTTTTAAAACTCCAAATTTATCTTTCAATTGCTTTATGAATGGAAAGGTATAAAAAATGATTCAAGTTTTCGAAGTGGTTTTCTTTTTGAAATATCGGATTTTTGGAATAATTTTTAATACTTCTCAAATAATTTGAGTTTCCCAAACAAAAATCTTTTATAATTAAAGTTTGAGAGAAAGGGAAAAAGTTGTTGGTTGTCTTCTTTTTAAATAAGAGATTCATTTTCATGAGTCATGAATTTTATTAAGTTTATTTTGCATGAGGTGTTAAATATTTTTATAAAGGATCACATGAGCTCTACTATATCTTTTTAATAAAAGAACTATATTCCAAAGAAAGGATTTTACAAAGAAATTTTATACTCATATTTTAAGTAAAAGTGTTTGTATGTAAATGCCCATTTTTGGCGGAAAGTGATTTGAATGACAAGTTTATATTTATAATGATTTTTGAACATTTTTAAGCAAATAAGAGACTTTATTATTTTAGAATCTGAGATTAATCGCACTTTGTGGATCCTTAATACCAGGCTGTCTAATACCTTTCCTGGGAGATCACTAGAACCTTTACCTCGAACTCTGATTTTTAAAGGATTTTTCATTATTTTTTTAATAAACCCTTTTTACTTGGTTTTCCTAATTTTTCTTATAAATTAAGTGGCAACTCTAATAAATAAAATAAATCTAAGAGTCCACAAGTTATGAAGTAACTTTTACGCCCTACTTAAAAGTGAACCGTAACAATACCTGCTAAGTGGGGCAGGGAAGCCTCTAGGCCAAGGTTCAGGACAACATCGGAAGGCGGTGAAATTGAAGGGACACTGCCCACATTCTAAAGAGGAGCCTCGCTACCCCTCACACTGCCGGGCTGGTTCTCACTATCTCCCAGACCCACAACAACCTCAGTAGAGGGGACCCTCGTGTCCCCGGCATCAGCAACCCCTTCAGCATCGCCCGTGACATTAACCACCCCTTGCATTTACCTCCATCCAATACGAACCGATCCCCCTCGGAGGTAGATGCCCCAACATCTTTTGGAAGCCTACGCTTCTCTCTAAGTTTCTTCGGCAATACGAGCCCAGGCTTCCTCCCTAGAGGGCGTCTTCCTAGCAGAAGCCCCTCGAGCGGGAAGGCCTTGAAGATGCAAAAGAAGTCAAAATCATATCAAAAATATTCAACTGGAAAAAGAACTAAGGTAATAGAAAAGAGTACATACCGCGGCTTTTTCTTTTCCACCAGTCGGCAGAAATGCCCCTCCAAGAGTCTCGATGTCCCGTGAGGCACACAACATGCTCATTACCTAGCTGAAGATAGCAGGAAAGGGTTCATGTCCAACCAGGGCCACTGGATAAATATGGAAGTCAAAATTAGAAATGATGCTTGGGGAAGAAACAAGGAGATAACACAAAAAGAAGAGATGCAGATACTTATGGGAGCTGTTCCATTGTTCCTAGAGAGGACCAAAGGCATTATGGAGGTGACTAGTGCAGATCATTATGAATCGATCATGCCACCCCCAGTTGTGATCATCCTCGACACTGATAATGAAGCCTCGAGACCTCGGAAAGCAAGATTTATCATTCACCTACGAAATACACGGGGAGGGGAAGGGGAGTAAAGATAGATTAGATGATCTAGCATAAATGGAAGATTTGTGAGTTCTGGTAGGAACTGTAAACATCATACTACTCTCTATATTTGGGGCGTAAATTGCCCAGGCAATTTCCAAAATAACGATAAAATGACTCTATGACTTCATGAACTGGGAGGCCAAACCTCACTGGTGAAATGATAGGTGTAAATCATTGACATACCCAGGACGTGCTGGGTAATGTTAGCATTAACAAGAGGGGGGAGAACCTCAACCTCAGGCCCCCATTGATATTTAATACGAACTTAAGGGATTGAAGACTCATCGATCAGAGAGGTTATCACATCAACCGACTCGTATTGATAATTGGCACGAAAATCCCTCTCGTAGTTGAATTTGAAGGGGATGATATCAGTTGCTGTGGAACCCAGGTTTATTTCTCGAGTAATCAAAGCAGGCGAAGGCCGGCGGCCAGAAGAGACCGCATAAGTACCATCTAGTCGTTCTCGCATACTGGCGAGGGTAAGGTCATATGAATAAGAAAGCGAAGTAGATGAGGAAGAAATTGTTCAAATATAGTAAGAGAAAACAGAGAGTTAGGTATACAAAAGATGAATAAAGCAAAGGTGAAGAAAGAAAGTGGGAGTTTGCTCACTTAAATAGCCGACGGGGTAATCATTAGCATTGGAAAATGAAGCGGTGTGCCTGGTCAGAAAAATGTCAATCGTTGTCACTATAAGGTTGTCGTCGAATGGGTGAAGAGGTGCATTAATTGCTGTCTTGACATAACATCATGTCGTGGGAAGAGTGGCGACGTTTTTTATAAGTTCCCGCATAAACTTCAAAAGAGAACCGACTCTTCCACTTCTCGGGCTTATGAATGAAGGGCCCGAAAGTGGGGGACTATCTGTATTGGGCAAAAAGCGTATCCAGGGGAATTAGCATATCCGGATGCTCAGATGTCTCGGAGACACCCTACAACTATCCACCACTCTCAACAACTCCTGTCACATCCGACAGTCTTGATTAGAGTGCCACAGTGAAGGTAGACAATATCACGCCAGCATGGTTACGTCATCATAACGTTTGGGCCAAAATGGTTTATTCATGGCTTATATATGTAAAGCTTAGGAAGGAAGAAAAGACATTACCATCTCTTGGCTTACTTTGTAACTCTAGCACTATTTTTCTCTCTCAAAGCAATATACCTGAAAATCCATTATCCATTCACTTATTATTTTCCTTTAATCTTAGCTTGCTTATTATTTGCCTTTAATCTTAGCTTGCTTATTATTTGCCTTTAATCTTAGCTTGCTTATTATTTTTGCCTTGCTAATCTGCCTTACATACTTGTTTTTATTACTGAAATCAGACTCGACTAAGGAGTTTTCCGGATCGGATACAAATTACTTTTCTTTAAACCTTATAAAATAAATCTCTGATTGGGTTTCTAGTTAGAACTGATTCCCTGAAAAACAAGTACCAAGTAACAAACCAAGTAAATTTAGGCAAATATGATACAAGCTAACATGAACATACATTCATCACTATTACTAACAAAAATAATTTCAAGGTATACAAACTATAATCTAGAAAAGTTTAATATATTCTGACATAACCACACTACAAGAAAAACCCTAAGCGTATCACTAATGGGACGTCAACTGGTGGAGAAATGGCTTTATGTCATATTTGACTAATTTTATAACTTGGTATGACCACAATTTTGTAAATCATTTTTTAAAGAGATTTTAAAAGAGCCATTGAGATATAATATTACATGATTACAATGAGGTAACAGCCTGACGATGTTATAGCATCACACCTAAACTTTTTTCACTTAGAATGTTATGGTACAACGGAAATAATTTTTTAGAGAAAATATTTTCTTGATACATGAAAATAGTTTTTTTTCTTCACAAATATACATGCTAAAGATTAATGATAATATCAATGAACTAGATATTAATAATAATGTTTAAATGCTAGTTGAAAATTGAAACAAGTATTTGAAGTTAAAAGATAGTTATAGGAAAATTGACTTTTCGATGGTAAGTGAGAGAACTTATTTTCTTATCTTTGGTTATTTTTTTATGAGAAATAACTACGGTCATACCAAACGCCAAAAAATAAGTTTCTCACAAAAAACACTTTAACAAAAGTCATTGCACCTCGTATCAAACACACAGTCCTAAAAGTAAAAAAAGGTAAAAATAGAATGTTGACTTAAGAGAAACTAAGAGATGAATGATACCTGGTGAGTTAGATCTTTTCATAAGCTTGAAGTATAACTTGAAACAGCGTAATGGTATTCTGTCCAAATGGAGTAGAGAGGTGTATGAAAATATCTTCAAGCAGTTGATCATTAGAAAAAAGATAGTCAAAGTTAAAGAAGAATTGTTTGAGGAAGATCCTAGTACTCAAAATAGATATGTAATTCAAAGTGCCCAGATTGAGTACAAGAAGTATTTACATCATGAATAAGAATATTGGAAGCAAAAAGCTAGCTTGGATTGGTTCTCTAAAGGAGAAAGAAATACAAGATTCTTCCATAATTTGGTAAAAGACAAAAGAAAAAAGCTATTGATCAAAAGAATTCAGGGAGCAAATGGAGAATGGCTTTAAAATGAGGTTCAAATGACTGATGAGGTAGTCAACTTTTATCAAAAATAATTCACACATGAAGAGGACAATTCTTCCACTAATTTGATATCTCATGTTCCACAGATGATTGAGCAGGCTCAGAATGACTGATTATGCAGTATACAAAATATGGAGGAGGTCAAACATGCTATTTTTAATTTGAATGGAACAAGTTCTAGTGATCCTGATGGTTTCTCTGAGAAGTTCTATTAAGCCTGTCGAGACATAGTTGGTTATGATGTATAAAGGATGGTTGTGACTTTCTTTAATGGCCAAACACTCCCTAAATCCATTACCCATACCAATTTGGTATTACTTCCAAAGAAAGACTTAGTTCAATCCTTTTCAGATCTTAGACAAATCAATCTAAGTAATTTCATAAACAAAGTGTTGTCTAGGATGGTGCATGATAGATTGGAGAAGGTGTTACCAAACCTAATTTCTAGCAATCAGTCTGATTTTGTCAAAGGGAGGAGCATTATTGAGAATGTTTTACTGGCTCAAAAAATAGTGATTGATATTAGAAAAAGGGGCAAGTCTGCTAATGTTGTAATCAAGCATAGATATAATAAAAGCATGTGATAGAGTTTCTTGAAGTTTTTTAGCTAATGTTCTGCAAAAGATGGAGTTATTTTCTCAATTTGTTGATAAAATATGGAGATCGATGGTCAATAATTGATATTCCATATTGTTCAATGGGCAGTCAAGTGAATTATTTCATTCAACAAGAAGAGTCAAGCAGGGTGATCTACTATCACCTGCTCTATTCATATTAGCAACTGATATGTTATCTAGAGCATTAAATGATTTATTTGAAGATTCAAGCTATAAGGAATGTGGTATGTCAAGTGGAGCCATAACATCAATCATCTATCATATGTTGATGATACCATCATCTGTACTTTTGCAGACAAGGAATCTTTACATAAGGTAATGAAGGTATTACATGAATATGAGAAGAGTTCTGGCCAACAAATAAATAAGGAGAAGAGTACTTTCTATATGTATAAGAAAGTGACAAATAGTTTGGTTCAACAGGTGGAGCAGATAACTGTTTTTCAAGAGAATAGTTTCCTTTAAAATATCTAGGATGTCCAATCTTCCATGATAGAGGAAAAAAATATACTATAATGATATCATAAAAAAGGTGAAGCAGAAGCTACAAACTTGGAAAAAAATCTTTCATATGGTGGGAAAGCAGTATTGATCAACAATGTACTACAAAGTATTTCAATCTACTTGTTATTAGCTATAGTGCCCACCAAATACACCATCAATGAAATTGACAAAATGTTTGCTAGGTTCTTCTGGAGTAACAAGGAGGAAGGCAGAAGTAAGCATTGGGTGGCATGGGAGAAAGTCTATCTTGTAAAAGAAGATGGTGGTCTGGTATTCAGATCAATTTATGATGTGTCCAAAGCACTGTTTTCTAAGCTCTGGTAGAAGTTTAGGACAGAAAATACAATGTGGACAACCTTTATTTGGAATAAGTATTGTAAGAAGCACAGACCAACTGAGGTACAGTGAAAGAGAGAATCACAAGTTTGGAAAAAAATATTGGAGGCCAGAGATCATGTAAATCAATATATTTGGTAGGAGCCAAGAAGTGGTGAATGTAATGTTTGACAGGATAATTGGCCTAGATTAGGGTCACTCAATCAAATAGTACAAGTTCAGAACAGTATTGATGAATTGAACTATTTCATGACTATTGAAGCATGGAACTTCCAGAGGCTGCAGGAATGCTTTCCACCTCACATTGTGGAGCACATTAGATCATCATTTGAAGCTGAAGTGATGAGTGCAGAGAAGGATAATCCTTGGTCGATACTTAATGATAATGGAAATTTCTCAGTGAAGAGGGTATGAAATATCCTTAGGCAGTAGGGTCAGACTTCTGTATAACTTTTAATAAGATATGGAGCAAAGGTGTTCCTTTAAAAATTTCATTCTTATTATGAAGAGTATGGGAATACATATAACAAGTTGATGATGTCTTAAAAAATACACATCTATATGTCTAAATGTAGACGTTGTGACAATTCTCAATATGAAACTATGCAACATCTATTCCTCATAAGTGAATTTTCTTCTAATGTTTGAACTTATTATACTGTAGCTGCTGGGATCACAGATAGCTTAATACAGATACACCAAATAGTGGTGAAGTGGTGGGACAATCAATGCATTCCCATACTAAGACCTATATATCAAGATGTTCATGTTTTCATCTGTTGGCCGTTGTGGAGAAGAAGAAATTTCATAATGCATGACAAGTCCATGAGCAGATCAAAGGTCATATATGAGATAAATTACAACCTGTATAAGTTAACTAAAATCTTATATCCATGGTTGCAAGATATTCCTTATGAGTGGCCTCAACTTGTTCAATATATAGAAGGATACATGCCTTAAGTTAAAACTAAGCTGGTAATTTGGAGAAGTCTTCATGAAGGTTGGTTTAAATATAATACTGATGGAGCCTCTAGGGGGAATCCATGATAAAGTTCAGCAGTATACTGTGTTAGGAATTATTTGGGATATCTAGTGTATGTTAGTGCTAGAAGCTTACATGACACAACCAACATATGTGCAGAGCTGCTGCTATTCAGGATGGAATTGAGTACTACATTTCAAATCACCTAATTCCTGTGATCATAGAGTCTGATTCTTTGACTATGATTAACATTCTGGAGGGGAAATGGAAAGTTCCTTGAAATGCTAGTGTTGAAGTTAGGCTGATTAATCAGTGGAGAAATAAGGGCCATGTGCATTTTGCTCACAATCTCAAAGAAGGCAATGTACTGGCTGATTTTTTAGCTAAAATAATTTTTTATTTTGCAGGTACTATTCAGTTACACAATTTTCAGGAGTTACTAACAAAGGAAGGAAATATACTAAATAGTGATAAGAGTTCAAGACCATATCTCAGATATGCAACTCTCAAGGATAGAGAGCTTGATTGAATATCAGCATTATTACATATAACTATAACAGACTGAATTATGGAGTATGATTGTATAATTAGATAAGGTTATCCTATCTAGTGTGTGGTATTAACAAATTTTCTGTTCATTCTGCTACAAGGATTTTCATAACTGATAAATACAGTATTTACAAATAATTCAGAATGTATAAATAGTACCAGATCATATCATACATGCAAAATTAAATAATTATGACAGATGGAGATATTTCCTGTTTGCTGCTTGACTTTGTTCATCATAGATATGATACCATAGCACTTGGTGATATCTTGAGGTGATTGATAGTGGTATCAATCCAAAGTAGCAGAATTATTGCAACTTCAACATCTTGTTCTGAGTTTCTTGTATTTCTGCCACAAGCTTAGATTTCCACTTAGTTTCTTTTTCCTTTTTAGTAGCTAGAGTAGGTTTGTTTTGATTTTGATCCTTTTTTGCTGGATTCATTGTGTAAATTTTTTTTTTTTATGAATAAAACACCAACAACTCCTAATTGTATGGTATGGTTTTAATTTAAAAAAAAGAGATGAATGATGACTGATGATGAAGCCGAACAAATAATTAATTAACTCATTTTTGCAATCAAAGCCTGTAATCAATATTCTGTACTACTTTCACCAATTTTTTCCTTTCTTTAATTTCTTGTCCCACAAAAGGAACAACCATTTTCTTTGATTTTACACTCGGATATTCAATTACCTGTATTAGAACTTCCATTAATGTAGATTTATGCCATAAATTAAATCATATATAAGGTGGAAGTGTTCCCTAGGATGATTTCTTTATATCAGAGCTCAAATTCGAAACTCAAATTCGAAACCTCTAATTAAAGATGGAGGGCCCTATGCATTCCTACGATAACCCTTGATGATACCGAAAATGTTTTACACACGCGTGTATATATTGATCAGTTGTTGTCCAAAAATGTGCTTTAAATTGTATTTACAAAAAAAAACATAGACAATCAACGCAAGATTATAAAATGATGTTGGTTTTACATGTATCATGGGTTTTATGCTTTGGTTGTCAATGTAAAAGGGCAATGTCTAAGACTGCGCAAATTGTTGTACATTCCAATTCTCTTGCATGAAGAAATAAATAGAAGGCGAAATATATTAACAACCCTTAAATTTTGTTCAACCATTCGAACTACAATTACGATTGAGCAATTGAATATTAGTGTTTCTAATAAACACTTGGTGCTCAAATTTTGAAAACTTTTGGCATGTGTGCTCAGATGCTAGACTATTATGTAGATAAGTTAAACCACATAAAATATGTCACAATCATCAACCTGAATGCGCCATCATGACTTCTTCGCTTTTGTTACCATTATTCTCATACTGCTTTAAATTTTTTGTCTGGATCTGACCGTTTCTCTTGCTTTGCTTGTGCTTATGTTTTGTCTTGTCTTGAGCCAAGGGTCTTTTGGAAACAACTGCTCTACCTACCAACGTAGAGGTAAGGTTTGCGTGCACTCTACCCTCCCCAGACCCTGCGTTGTGGGATTTCACTAGGTATGTTGTTGTTGGAAATTTTACTAATGTGGGATTGAGTTTATACCACCTTTAATGACTTAAACACGTGGGTCCCGCATATCAGAAACAACATTTCTTTGCACATGCCGAATCTACTAAGTGAGTAGATAATGTTAGTGTCAAGTATCGTCAAATTTTATTAAGAAATAAAAGAGATATTGGTACACAAAGTAAGGTGTTTGAGACATGAAAAGATTGAGTATTTTTTGGCCAAAAATGACAAATCTTTTTCATTGGTAGAAGATGGAAGGATTATGCAATATATAAACTCTAAGTTTGAGTAAGGGTTTGGGACCCCAAAGGGTAACCCATGTGTTTAGAAGGGAGAAGGCCTAGGTGAGCTTGTGTTCGGGGCTAAGCCCCACACGCGTGCCGCCGCCCGTCCGGGCTCAGGTCCTCGGGTGTTAGGTGTTGGGTTGTTGCTTTCTTCCAGAACTTTCTTTTTGGTCCTTGAAATGTTAACTAATTACATTTCAGTCTCTGAAGTTTTTCAGAACGTTACAATGGCTATATCTTCTCCAAAAGACACCAGCCAACAGATATGACTGTTCAATAGAACAGAACGTTACTTCCCTTTCTGCTCTTATAAATTGAACATTTCTGTTCAAATTAATAAGAGATAACACACAACACAATACAATTCTGAACTATTCTGTTTTGAAACATACAGAAACAAAACTCAAAAATACAGAAGCAGAAACTCTTCTCTTGTGTTCTATTCGAAACACAAAAATAGAATCAGCATTCTGTTCTTATTTATTTTCTTTGCTAGAATCAACCGTGTCTGCTTTGTACAGTTGATTAGTTGTTATTTTATCTTAAGAGACTATTATTCATCACCGTAAAACATATATACGGGATAATTTTATCTTAAAGACATATAGTCATCTCTCGACTCAACCTTCTTCTTGTTTAACCTTTTGGATACACTAATTTTACCTACAATTTTAAGACAAAATTCTATTTTTAAGTGTTCGAAAGCTGTCTATATCAAACATTGCTTTCGGTCTACAATTACAATTGAGCTGTTCTGAACTGTTCTGTTTTGAAACATACAGAAACAAAACTCGAAAACACAGAAGCATAAACTCTTCTTTTGTGTTCTATTCGAAACACAAAAATAGAATCAACATTCTGTTCTTATTTATTTTCTTTGCTAGAATCAACCGTGTCTGCTTTGTACAGTTGATTAATTGTTGTTTTATCTTAAGAGACTATTATTCATCACCGTAAAATATATATACGGGACAATTTTGTCTTAAAGACATATAGTCATCTCTCGACTCAGCCTTCTTCTTGTTTAACCTTTTGGATACACTAATTTTACCTACAATTTTAAGACAAAATTCTATTTTTAAGTGTTCGAAAGATGTCTATATCAAACATTGCTTTCGGTTCTGGTTCTGTTGCTATTGCTTAAGGGAATGTTGTTGTCCCTGCTCTTTCCAGTTTTCAAGGAGAGCGCCCAGAATTTTTTTTGGGTACCAATTTGAAGAGATAGCAGCAGAAGATGATGTTCTATCTTACTACGTTGAACCTGTCACGTTTTCTGACAGAAGATCCTCCTTCTGGTGGGGATGCAGTCGACACACAGTCTAACACAATGACTGAAGTGAGCGCCGATATCCAGGTCATAAATGCCCTGAAGTTAACATTGGATGTCTGGAATCATAGTGATTTCATGTGCAAAAACTTTATTCTGAACAGTCTGTCAGATACAGTCTATACTGTGTATTGCACCGTGAAGACATCAAAGGAGTTGGGGAAAAACTCGAGAAAAGGTACAGCGCACAGGATGCGGGTACTAAGAAATTCATCGTTGGAAAGTTTCTGAAATTTCAAATGGTGGATGGTAAATAAGTGATGTCCCAAATCTAAGAGTTTCAAATAATTCTTCATTATCTGGATTTGGAAGGAATGAAGTCAAACAAACAATTTCTGGGTGCGTCTTTGATTGAGAGATTGTCTGCCTCGTGGAATGAGTTCATAAGTTATCTCAAACTAAAGACAAAGGAAATGACGTTTGAAGATTTTATTGTCAAACTACAAATACAAGAGGACAATAAAGGGGTTATATCGAAGGTAAAACAACTAATGGAGGCAAAGGTGAATCTGGTTGATTCAAGGGGAAACTCCAACAAAAAGCGCAAGTACCAGGGAGACGGCAAAAGCCAAACGATAGAGAAGTTCAAAGGAAACTGCCATCACCGTGGAAAGTCTGGCCATATGATCAAAGACTGCCGCAAACTGAAGTAAGAGCAGAAAGAAAAATCCAAGAACAAATGCAAGGCCAAGGCTAACGTTGTGCAAGACAAGGATGAACCTTCGAACCTTGACTACATGATTGTGGATTTCTCGACTGTAGTGCCGGAGGCTAATCTGGTGGAGAATCCAAGGCAATGATGGATAGACATGGGTGCACCCCGTCACATCTGCTCAGACAAGAGTGCATTCTTCTCTTACGCCTCAATCTCGGGAAAAACGTTGTTCATGGGCAATAACACTACCTCTGAAGTGCAAGGGGTTGGAAATATTGTCCTCAAAATGACTTCAGGCAAAGAGCTTACTCTGAAGGAAGTAATGCACGTCCTTGACATCCGCAAGAACTTGGTTTCAGGGCCACTGTTGGTCTAGGCCAGTTTTAGACTAATTTTTTAGTCCAACAAATTTGTAATAACTAAAAATGGTATATTTGTAGGAAGAGGCTTCGCGTGTGACGACCTCTTCAAAATGAATGCTATGTTTGTAATCCATTCATCTAATGAAATAAAGCATTCTACCTACTTGTTTGAGTCTTCTAATTTATGGCATCATAGATTAGGACACGTTAACTACAAATTCATTCAAAAGTTAGTAAAGTTGGAATTGTTGCCTTCATTCGACATAAACCCTCAACATAAATGTGAGGTGTGCGTAGAGGCAAAATTTACCAAATAATCTTTCTATTCAATTGAAAGAAACACCGCTCGTCTAGAATTTATTCACACTGACATATGTAATTTAAAGTTTATGCAAACTAGATGGGGGAACAAGTACTTTGTGACTTTCATTGATGACAGTACAAGGTTATGTTATGTTTACTTGTTGAAAAGTAAAGACGAAGCTTGTGAAGCATTTAAACGTTAAAAAGCAGAAGTTGAAAATCAACTAAACCTACGGATTAAAGCAATTCGTAGTGATAGAGGGGGAGAATACATAGAACCATTTGAAGAATACTGTGCTCAATACGACATTATTCATCAAACGACCATTCCTTACTCGCCTCAGTCTAACGGTATTGCCGATCGCAAAAACCGTACGTTAAAGGAAATGATGAATGTTTTACTTATCAATTCCGGTTTAGCCCAAAACATGTGGGACGAATCGATTCTTACCGCTAATACAATTTTCAATAGAGTTTCGCATAAGGGTAAGGATAAAACTCCATATGAATCATGGAAAGGAAAGAAACACACTTACAAATATTTGAAAGTGTGGGGCTATTTGGTGAAGGTCGAAGTATCTAAACCAAAACATGTCAAAATTGGACATAAGACTGTAGATTGCATATTCATCGGATATGCAAATAACAGTAGTGTTTATCGCTTCTTAGTGTATAAGTTGGATATACCTGATATCCACGAGGGTACGATCATGGAATCAAGGAATGCTGAATTCTTTGAACAAATCTTTCCTAGAAAGGAAAAAGAAATAATTTCGCGCAAATGAAGTTATGAACAAAATGCTCAAAATCAACAAGACCCGGGAGTTTTTTATTATCCGGAACTAGATGTTCCAGATCTATAGAACTCAGAAGTTACTGACTATCCGGAACTTAATGTTCTAGACCTACAAAACTTAGGAGTTCCAGAGGTTGAACCAAGACGGAGCAAAAGGGCCAAAATGGACAGAACCTTTGGTCCAAACTTTCTAACCTATATGGTTGAAAATGAACTGAGGACAATTAAGGAAGCATTGTCAACTCGAGAAGCATCGCTTTGGAAAGAAGCTATAGAAAGTAAAATGGATTCCATCATGCAAAACCATACTTGAGAAATGATTGATCTTCCTTCGGAAAGTAAACCTTTGTGTTGTAAGTGGATACTCAAAAGAAAATACAAAACAAATGGAACTATTGACAAGTATATGGCTAGATTAGTAGTAAAAGGCTACAGACAAAAGGAAGGCCTCGATTACTTCGACGCATACTCCCCTGTGTCTAGATTAACGTCCATAAGAGTATTCATAGCCATTGTAGCTTTGCGTGACCTTAGATACATCAAATGGATATTAAGACAACCTTCCTAAACAGAGAGTTGGAAGAGAAAATATACATGGACCAACCCGAGGGGTATGTAATTCCAGGATAAGAAAAGAAAGTATGTCGTCTTGTTAAGTCTATGTACGGACTCAAACAAGCTCCAAAAGAATGGCATAAAAATTTTGACAATACTTTATTATCAAAAGGTTTCTCCATATATGACAAATGCATCTATATCAAAGGGAACTCTGACTCATTTGTCATGATATGCCTTTACGTAGATGACATGCTCATCACTGAAAGTAGTCTAAACTTGATCATGGAAACCAAAAACATGTTAAAATAATGTTTTGACATGAAAGATATGGGTATTGCAGATGTAATCTTAGGAATTAAGATTTCTAAGACATCGGACGGGCTGGTCTTATCTCAATCTCATTACATTGAAGATGTTTTGAGGAAATTTGATGTATTTAACAGTCCCCTTATGAAGTCACCAATGGATATGAATCATAGAATTGATAAGAATCGTGGTGCACCCATATCCCAAGAGCTATATGCGTAGGTCATTAGTAGTTTAATATACATTACAAACTGCACCCGACTCAATATCGCTTATCCAGTCAATAAGTTGGCTAGGTTTACTCATAATCCTGGAAATGATCATTGGAAGGCGATAAATCGGATACTACGATATCTAAAATATTCGCTGACTTACAGATTACATTATTTAAGATATACAGCCGTATTGGAAGGATACAATGATGCAAACTGGATATCGGACATAAAGAATAACAAATCCACCAGTGGGTATGTTTTTACAATTGGTGGTGGGGTTGTGTGAAATACTCTAAGCAAACATGCATCGCCCCAATCCACGATGGAATATGAGTTTATCACTTTGGACAAAGCAGTAGAAGAAGCAGAGTGGTTTCACGACTTCTTAGAGGATATCCTTTGTTGGGATAAATCTGTACCTTCGGTGATGATTCACTGTGACAGCCAGTCGGCTTTAGGAAGGGCACGGAGTAACATGTACAATGACAAGTCTAGACATATTTGTCGGAGGCATAAAACTGTTAGGCAGTTGATCACTACGGGTGTTATTTCCATTGATTACGTCAAATCAAAGGATAACTTATCGGATCCATTAACTAAAGACCTACCCAAAGATTAATTATTCTGCTTGTTTAGGGGAATGAGCTTAAAACCCAAACAATAAGAATCTTTATGGTGGTAACCCAACCTTACTGACTGGAGATCCAGGAAGTTGGTTCAATGGAAAAACTAAAGTATAGAGGTTCCGTTTAGCGCTTCACTTGAAGTAAGAGTACTTCGGATTATCGTTCTCTAAAGAAATATAACTCTAAAGTCATTCCCGCAATAGACATTGAGTGCTACCTACATAATGGGTAAATGATAAGTTTATGAAACTTTTAATGATTTCTAACACTTGTGAGTGGGGTAGAGCAATATACCTTATAGGAGATCATCTATTTAAGTGCGAAGACAGGCCGCTTTAAATATACGCACTTAATAATCCAAGCGTTGTCCATGGCCACAACGGACAAAACGATAAGAATAAATAAATAAGGAGAGTTATTGTGTTGATATCATTGTCTTGGTTTACACTAAACACTGATGGTTCAAGACATCACGTTCACCGCGCAGTAAGTAAATCCGATGGTAATCGACTAAGGATGGTTCAAAGCCGAAAGCTATCTTTCCTGATGCAATATCTTTCCGCTGAAAGATTGCTGAACTTTGGCACCTTGTGTGCACCAATCCTATTTCAAAAAGGGATTGTTGAAAATTTTACTAATGTGTGATTGAGTTTATCCCGTCTTTAATGACTTAAACATGTGGGCCCCGCATGTCGGAAACATCATTTCTTCACACATGCCTAATCTACTAAGTTAGTAAATAATGTTAGTGCCAAGTATCATCAAATTTCGTTAAGAAATGAAAGAGTTATTGGTACACAAAGTAAGGTGTTTGAGACATGAAAAGATGGAGTGTTTTTGGCAAAATGACAAATCTCCCTCATTGGTAAAAGATGGAAGGATTGTGTAATATATAAACTCTAAGTTTGAGTAAGGGTTTGGGACCCCAAGGGGTAACCCATGTGTTTAGAAGGGATAGGACCTAGGTGAGCTTCGGTTCGGGGCAAAGCCCCACACGCGCGCCACCGCCGCCCGCACGTCCTGTCCGGTCCGGACTCGGGATCGGGTATTGGGGTATTGCTTTCTTCCGAAATTTTCTTTTTGGTCCCTGAAATATTAACTATTTACATTTCAGTCCCTGAAGTTTTTCGGAACGTTACAACGACTATATCTTCTCCAAAAAACACCAGCCAACAGACATGACTGTTCAACATAACAGAACGTTGCTTCCCTTTCTGCTTTATAAATTGAATATTTCTGTTCAAATTAAGAAGAGATAACACACAACACAATTCTAAATTGTTCTGTTTTGAAACATACATAAACAAAACTCGAAAACACAGAAGCAGAAACTCTTCTCTTGTGTTCTGTTCGAAACATAAAAACAGAATCAACAATCTGTTCTTACTTATTTTCTTCGCTAGAATCAACTGTGTTTGCTTTATACAGTTGATTAGTTGTTGTTTTATCTTGGGAGACTATTGTCCATCACCGTAAAAGCATCTATACGGGGTAATTTTATCTTAAAGACAGAGAGTCATCTCTCGACTCATCCTTCTTCTTGTTTAACCTTTCGGATACACCAATTTTACCGACAGTCGTTGTTGTAATCATCAACCTGAATTAGCCAATCACAAACTGAAATCTTCAAAAGTATCTTTTCAAAAAAGTTCTTCCGATAAAAAAAAAAATTGGATTTTTTTAAAAACTTAGACCAAATAACTATTAATTACTTGGTTCGTTTGATATTTATATTATGGCCACAATTTCTTAAAATAAATTTCTTAGGTACAATATAAAAAGGTGTTCAAACATAATAATATTGCATGATTACAATGATGTAACAATCTGACGATGTGTAACTATAACATATAACCTTTTTTTTCCCACTGATTGTGTCAAACCTAAAAGTAAAAAAGGTAAACAAAAATGTTGACTTAAGAGAAACTAGTAACGCGTTGTAATCAGCTTTCTGGTACTAATTTTCATCACATTTTCTTCCTTTCTTAATTTCTTGTCCCACAAACGGAACGGACGAAAAGTTACACACACGTGTATATATGATCAGCTGTAGTCCAAAAATATGCTTAAGATTCTATAGAAAAAAACATGGACGAAAGTCAACGTAAGATTATAAAATGATGTTGGATTTACATGCATCATGAGTTTTATGTTTTGGTTGTCAATGTAAAAGGGTATTGTATAAGACTGCGCAATTTATTGTACACCCCAATTCTTTTGCATGAAGAAATAAATAAACATTAAACTAGAACAAGAAGACGTAGTGTAGATGAGATCATGAAATAATTTCAGGATTTTCGGTTGGCCAGTCCCATGAGGCATTATGATTAAAAAGTACTAGAACTAATAAGTGGTTGGCTAAGACATAGTACCGAAGTTTCAACCGTTAAACAGAGCAATATACATGTGATATACACTGAATATACAGCAGTGTATATCA
Source organism: Anisodus acutangulus (assembly GCA_029783415.1). Lineage (NCBI taxonomy): Eukaryota > Viridiplantae > Streptophyta > Magnoliopsida > Solanales > Solanaceae > Anisodus > Anisodus acutangulus. The sequence continues at coordinate 30,535,108 of CM056493.1, forward strand.
CATGTATATCGATGGATCAAGCGAAAGCGGCAGGCAAATAACATCGATGGGCTTGTTAGGCCTCTCGGCGAGGGCCTCTCTTGGCTCAAAGACGCCCAAAATTTCCATCACGGAATTTAGGGCAGCAAAACAGTGGACAAAGATTTGTATATTAAGAAAAGTATATTGTGTGTATATTGTAGTATATTTGTTACCTAGATTAGGATATACACTTACCATAATTAGGATTGTACACGTACCATAATTGTATAGTTAGAATTATGGTAGAAGAAGGTTTTGTAACTTGTATATATATCTATTCAATCAATGAAAATAATCAAGTGGATTATTTCTTTCATGGTATCAAGAGACTAGGTCTAAACAAAAGTTTTTCTCTCAACTTTTGTCCTCCCTTTGGCCGAGACACCCCCCCTCGGGTTTTCTCTTCCAAAATTCGTCTTCCGCTCTAAAAAATACCTCTCTTAAATTTTCCTTTCTTCTTTGTTCTTCCAATATGTCTAAGAACAATTATCACCCTGCCCTCACGGTGTCCAATATCAAGAGCAGTATCCCTATTGTCCTTGAGATGGAAAACGTCCAATATGCGACGTGGGCGGAGTTGTTTAAAATTCACGCTATCTCTTATCAAGTTCTTCATCACATCATTCCTCCCGCTAGACCCCTTCCTGCGGAGGATCCTGAGTTATGGATTACACTTGATGCTACCGTTCTCCGGTGGATCTACGCCACTATTTCAGTGGACCTTCTACAGGCGATTATTGAGCTGGATACCACGACTATGGCTGCATAGAATAGATTGCGTGACATATTCCAAGACAACCAACATTCACGTGTCGTCACACTCGAGCAGGAATTCTCTCTCGTTCGAATGGACGAATTTTCAAACGTTTCTGCATATTGCAAGAAACTGAAGGAGTTGGCAGATCAACTCCGTAATGTTGGCGCACCAATAACAAATAATCGTCTAGTTCTACAGTTGGTTGCCGGTCTTTCGGAAGCCTATAATGGTGTTGGAACTCTCCTTCGCCAAAGCAACCCTCTTCCCGACTTCTATCAAGCTCGCTCCATGCTTACGTTGGAAGAAGCCAGTTTGGCCAAAAAGGCGGCTACCGGAGCAAGCCCAGTCGTTATGGTGGCTTCCTCTCCTAGTTCTTCGGGTTTTGTGAATAATTCGGGCCAAAACCATAATAATGGTGGCCGCAAGAATAATCGCAAAAATAATAACAAAAACCGCGGGGGCAAACGCGGCGGTTCTGGTGGCGGTTCCGGTGGTCAACAAGCAGGAGGTGGGTCCCATCCAGGGTACAGTGGTCCACCCCCCCTGGGCCCAGCAGTGGGGCCCATGGAAGTGGAACCCGTACCATCCAAAGAAGAAGCGCCAAATGGGCTGGCCAACAGTCGAGCCCAATACCCAGAATGGCGGCCCATCGCCGGCCCAAAGAATGTAGCAACAGCAGCTACGGCCCAGCTACACCACGGACAGGAGTTCTTGGGCCCTGACCTCCGCAAGCCCATCATGCAGCAGGCCCCACTCAAACCAATATCGAGGCTGCAATGCACACACTGGGGTTATCTCAACCGGACCCAAATTGGTATATGGACACCGGTGCCACTACTCACATGACTTCCGAATCAGGTACTCTCTCATCTTATTCCAATTTGAGCACCCCTCGGGGGATAATTGTTGGTGATGACAGTTCTATTCCAATTCTAGGGTATGGTCAGAAAACATTGTCTCCCCCCAATCCACCACTCCTCTTGAAAAATACTTTACATGCTCCTAAATTGATTAAAAATTTAGTGTCTGTCCGAAAATTCACAAATGACAATTGCTTACATTGAATTTGATCCTTTCGGTTTCTCTGTGAAGGATTTCAAGACGGGGAGTCATCTCATAAGGTGTGATAGTAGGGGGGGTCTGTATCCTATCATGCCCGATTTCAGTCCATCGAGTCCAGCCTTGCCGTCAGCTTTTGCAGCCATCTCTCCTTTCATGTGGCATGCTCTCTTGGGTCATCCGGGATCTTCTATTTTATTAGTTTTAGATAAAAATAGCTTTATTTCTTGTAAGGGTACGAGTCGTACTCCAATTTGTCAGTCTTGTTCATTAGGAAAAATTGTTAAGTTGCCATTTGTAGACTTCAATTCTCATACTTCTATGTCATTTGACATTATTCATAGCGACTTATGGACATCTCCTGTTCTTAGTTCATTGGGTCATCGCTATTATGTTCTCTTTTTAGATGATTATTCTAGATTTTTGTGAACGTTTCCAATTGCGACTAAATCACAAGTGTTTTCCGTCTTCATCAAATTTAGAGCGTTCATTCGTACTCAATTCGAAAGAGAAATAAAAATTATTCAATGTGATAATGGGAAAGAGTATGACAATAGGGAGTTTCGGGAATTTTGTGCTAATAATGGGATAAATTTTCGTTTTTCGTGTCCTCATACGTCTTCACAAAATGGAAAAGCCGAACGTAAAATTCGTTCCATAAATAACATTGTCCGAACTCTCTTAATCCATGCCTCCATACCTCCATATTTTTGGCATCATGCTCTACAAATGGTCATATATCTTCTTAACATAATTCCTTCTAAAGGTCTGACATATTCTTCCCCCCTCAAAAACCTATTTAATAAGAACCCTTCTTATTCTCATCTTCGGATTTTTGGGTGCTTGTGTTATCCATTATTCCCATCCACCACAATTAACAAACTTCAGGTTCGGTCTACCCCGTGTGTATTTTTGGGTTATCCGTCGAATCATCGTGGTTATAAGTGTTTTGATTTATCCTCCAAGAAAATCATAATTAATCGTCATGTCATTTTTTATGAAACCCAATTCCCTTTTACCAAAGTTCATACTCCCGAGCCTAGGTGGTATAATTTTTTGGATGAACAAATATCCCCGTATATTATTCGGAATTTTTTGGACATATCCCGCACCCAAAATCCTCCAATGGCCCATCGCCTACCGGGTCCCCACCCCGCCACCGCAGTTTCAGTTTCTGGAATAGTCCATGCAATTGGGCATGTCCAGCCCAATTCAGGAACTGATCTAGACGACACCACAGTTTACCGATTTGGGCCAGCAGGCCCACTGCCTGCTGGCCCGTCTGTCCCGATCCTAGAAAATTCCCTCACTTCCTCCTCGAGTCATAGACCGGTCACTCGTAGTCAGCGGGGCATATTTACACCCAAAAAACATTTTAATTTACATTCTGATGTCTCTAAATCCCCCTTGCCCCGTAATCCTGTGTCCGCATTAAATGACCCTAATTGAAAAATTGCTATGACTGATGAATATAATGCTCTTATTGATAATAAGACGTGGGAGTTGGTTCCCCGTCCATATGGTATTAATGTTATCAGGTCTATGTGGATTTTTGCTCATAAGGATAATTCAGATGGGTCATTTGCTCAACATAAGGCGCGACTTGTTGGTGATGGTAAGACTCAGCAGGTTGGAATTGATTGTGGTGAGATATTTAGTCCGGTGGTCAAACCGGCTACCATTCGCACTGTGCTTAGCTTGGCTCTTTCAAAGACTTGGCCAATTCATCAGTTGGATGTCAAGAATGCTTTTCTACATGGTCATCTCAAGGAAACAGTCTATATGCATCAGCCGTTGGGTTTCAGGGATCCCAACCGCCCTCATCATGTCTGTTTGTTAAAGAAGTCATTATATGGGCTTAAGCAGTCTCTACGGGCCTGGTATACACAATTTGTTGACTTTGTTTCGACTATGTGGTTCACTCACAGCAGGTCAGATAATTCCTTGTTCATCTACCGCTGTGGTTCGTCATTGGCCTACATTTTGTTGTATGTGGATGATATCATCTTGACTGCCTCTTCCGATGCCTTGCGCCAGTCTATCATGACCATGTTCAGTTCTGAGTTTGCTATGAAAGACTTAGGGCATTTGAGTTATTTTTTGGGGATTGCCGTCAAGTGTCATTCAGGTGGCTTATTTTTGTCTCAACGAAAGTATGCTACTGAGATCATAGAGAGGGCTGGGATGTCATCCTGTAAGTCCACTTCCACGCCAGTTGATGCAAATCCAAAGCTAAGTGCCGCAGCAGGTGCACCATACGAGGACCCGACCCGCTATCGCAGTCTGGCAGGGGCCCTCCAGTATCTTACCTTTACCAGACCGGATATTACATATGCGGTTCAGCATGTGTGTTTATTCATGCATGATCCCAGAGTTGAACACATGAATGCAATCAAACGCATCATTCAGTATATTCAGGGGACACTAGACTATGGGTTGCACTTGTATCCTTCATCTACATCCACACTTGTCTCTTACACGGATGCTAATTGGGGTGGTTGTCCAGACACAAGACGGTCGACTTCTGGCTACTGTATGTTCTTTGGTAACAACTTGGTCTCCTGATCAGCAAAACGTCAGGCAACTCTATCACGCTCAAGTGCTGAGGCCGAATATCGAGGGGTAGCAAATGTGGTCTCCGAGTCATGTTGGCTACGTAATTTGCTTTTGGAGCTTTATTGTCCCATTCATAAGGCAACCTTGGTATATTGCGATAACATTAGTGCCATCTACCTTTTCAAGTAACCCAGTTCAACACCAACGCACCAAGCATATCGAAATGGACATTCACTTTGTCCGTGAAAATGTTGCAAAGGGTCAAGTTCGCGTATGACATGTCCCGTCTCGTTATCAAATTGCAGACATCTTTACAAAGGGTCTACCAGCGGTTCTCTTTGAAGATTTTAGGGACAGTCTCAGCGTTCGAAAACCGTTGTTGACACCCAATTTTGTCCCATCTTTTATGATTTTATTCGTAATTTTTAACATTTTTGACACTTTTAAAACAATTTTAAAATATATATATATATGCATATTATTCTCTTATTATTATTATTATTCGCATTTTTTACTGTCATTTGCATTTTTTATCACAATCATAAGTTTTATCCAAAAAATTCTATGTTATTTTATTCTCGCAAAATTGCATCGCATTTCCCTTTTATTAAGCATTAAACATTTTGCAAATATTATATTTTATTATTATCACGTCGTTATGTTATTTTAAATAATTCACATCTTTTACAAAAAATATATATATATATAAATATGTTTTAATATTAAACCCATTTTATATTTTTATCCATAACCCATTTTCATTTTCCCAACCCAAAACAATTTCTACCCAAAAAAACAATTCAACTCTCCCTCTTTATTTCGGCCCAACCGGACCAGCCCAAAACTCCCCAAATTAAATTCCTTTATACCCAAACCCAAACCAATTTCTACCCAACCCAAACTAAAACACATTTTTCGTCCAAGCCCAACCCATCACCCAATTAATTCCCCCACCCAAAACAATTCCAAACCCCAACCCAAACCCACCTATAAATACCCCATGATTGTTCTTCATTTGAGAGGAGATTTTTCTGAGAAGAAAAAATAGATTTTGGAAGGATTTTCTAATATACATAAAATACTTTGTTGTGTTCTTGAGTTTAAAGCATTTGGCTTCTTTGTTGTTTCAAGAATCAAGTCCTAAAAGGTTTGTTCTCCCATTTTGATTCTCTCGATTTTCTTCATCGATTTGGTCGGTCGAATTCGACACGGTCGACCTTGATTCGTAACATTTTCGTAATTCTTGCATTTCATATTTATGTATGTTGGTTATCTGAATTTGGTGTTAAAATTTGATTTGGATCACCGATTTCGGTCGTTAGATTCTTGACCTGGTCAGTCGACCCGATTTGAATTTCCAAATTTCTTGCATTGTTGCTGTTGTTATCATTGGTTATCTGAAATTGATGAAATTATTTGATTCCGGGTTGAAACTCCAATTCGGGTCGGGTCACTGACCCGGGTCGGGTCACTGACCCGGGTCGGGTCGCCTCAATTTGAATTTCCAAATTTCTTGCATTGTTGCTGTTGTTATCATTGGTTATCTGAAATTGATGAAATTATTTGATTCCGGGTTGAAACTCCAATTGAATTCGGGTCAACGACCGGTCAGAATCGCCTCAATTTGAATTTCCAAATTTTCTTGCATTGTTGCTGTTATTATTATTGGTTATCTGAAATTGATGAATTTATTTGATTCCGGGTTGGATTGCTGATCCGGGTCGGGTCACTGACCCGGGTCGGGTCGACCCGGTTGGGTAACATTTTCAGAATTCTTGCATTTCATATTCTTGTTATTGGTTATCTGAATTTGGTGTTGAAATCTGATTCGAGTTTGGATTGCTGATCCGGGTCGGGTCATCGACGGTCGAGTCGACGATTGGGTAACATTTTCGTAATTCTTGCATTTCATATTCTTGTTATTGGTTATCTGAATTGGGTGTTGAAATCGATCCGGTTGAAACATCGAACCGGTCAGATCATCGATCCGGTCAGTCGACCGATTGAATATTTCCGCAATTTCGTAACTCGGGTCAAATATTTTAAATCGCCACCGCTCGTTTCTTTGGCAATTGCTTTCTTGTTTTATTAATATCGCATTAAAGGCCGACGAAATTGAATTGAGGCCGCGCTTTTCTTTCGCTTTCGCTTCTCGCTTTTTTTAGTTTAATCGTTTTTAGATATCCGCGCAACGGATATATTATTGTTTTATTAAGTTTCTTGTTTTAGATTTCTTGCGACGGATATCATCGCTTTTTCTTGTTTTGAATAAATACCGCGTCTGTTCGGGCGCCGCTCGCTGTTCGCTTTGCTCCCGCTTCAGACATCGCTTTCTTGTTTTATCATTTTTATCGCTTTAAATCGAACACCGCACCTTTCGTGACATTGCTTTCCTGTTCAGCCATCATTTCAAAGATTCAAATTACCGTTCTCTTGTTTTACTATTTTAAACTAGACACCGTCATTTTCGAAACTATTTTTTTCCTCTGCCTCTATTTTTTCTCTCGCTCATCGCTATCGCTATCGCCATCGCCAAGCTGTTCCGATTTAAAATTTTACTGATTTGAACACGATACTACACTGGCCGATGAAAAATATCCGTCGATTTTGAGGCCTCCACAGTTGCAAAGACGGAAATATAACTTCTGGGCAATGATGAAGACTTAAACCTTTTTTATCCGAGATCGACATGTTTAGTAGGCGAGGTGACTAAAATAACCAACAAGTTATATATTCGCAGCCACGACGTGATTATAGTGATCTTTTCTATTTCACCCGAGAGACCGACACGTTTAGTAGGCGAGGCAATCAAAAATAAACTACATTAGTCATATGTTTGCAGCCACGACGTGATTGGAATGTTCTTTTCAAAATTTAAGTCTGAGCCCTCCGCGATCAAAACATTCACTGTTTTGAATACGGATATGAAGTTATTTGTATTTAACTGTTTCTAACCGTTTGCTCTTGACAGCTTGCAGGGATTAAAATAAATAACGGCGAATTATTCCTCGGAGTTTATTTATTCTATTTCTTTCTTTAATTCAGCTTTTATCCCGCTTTGTATTGTAATATTATTTATCGCACTTATGTAACTATTGAAATGCTTAGAATAGGCAAACTTAGGATTAATTCATAGGGTAGTTTAAGATTTGAAACCCGTCGCTAGCTTATTTATTTGTAGGCTCGGTTAAATTCAAACTTAGAAACCCTTCGCTAGTTATTTATTTTAGGCTCGTCACGCGTATTCGAGATTTTCAAAACAACTTTTGTCATCTTTTATTCACTTTATTAATCATTCCGAATAAGTTTATCTTTTGTCAATTTACAATTCAATGATTCTCAAAATTTTACTTCTTTGGCATTATAAATAAATTGTTTTACTATCAATTGTCAAATACATATTTTTCCAACTCTACATGTATTTCTCTTTAGATATCATATAAATGCATATTTTGAAAAATCTCTATATTTATCTATCCTTTTAAAATGCATCCCCTTTTTATTAATTATTTGCAAACATCTTTTAACTTCATGCTTCAAACATGTATTTTTTCTAGTAATAATTAACCTGAGTTTTACCGGATAACCGCAAGTTAGCGGATCTTAAAGGATGCCTAACCCCTTCCCTTTAGGATAATAAAGAACCCTTACCTAGAATCTCACTAGTTTCGCAGACCTTAAAATTGGAGTTTACATAGCTGCACTTAGTTTAATATTTAGGTGTCCTAATTCACCGTAAAAAATAATTAGGTGGCGACTCCTCAACCCTTTTTACCCAGGAATCACCCATACGTCTGTGCTCCGCTTTGACCCGAGCAAGGTCGAAAAAAGGGCGCGACAGCATGGCGACCCCGCTGGGGAGCATCAGGTTCTTAAACCATAGCAAGTTCGGATTAATTATTGCTTTACTTTTGTTCTTTATTTGATTTAGTGCTTTGATGTGTTTCATTTATGAGATTTTTGCATAAACTGCTTTAATTGCTATATTGTCTTACTGCTTTCCTTAAATTGGCATTCCGCTCATATTTCTTCCACTCTGGAAAATTGACACTATCACACACTACACGCGAGGTGTGTTTCGCGCATCCGCAAATTTCTTTCAATCTACCAAATTTTAGGAGAGTTGGCGTATGCGCGGAGTGATCGGACCATCCGGTGGCCGCGTAGCCTTCTCACTCGAGTAGTCCGCTCGGGAACCTTGTGTCTAGTCAGCCAAATCTTAGAAAATTTAAGATAGAGCTATACCACCCTTTATTTTAAGTCATGCATGCATACATCTTAGGTGGGTTGATCCTTGGCATCAACTTCACAAATAAGAAAACCACCAAATTGTCGACGGGTCTCACAACCCAACAACCAATCAGCATATTATGTGTAGCAGGATATTGATGGACGGATCCAAGCCTAAACAGTATGCCAAAATCGGAAAATGTATATTTATTTTTTATTTATTTTATTTATTTTGTTATAGATGGAGTCTGTGCCACAAGTCAGGATGGTGAGTGGGATTCCGAGCAAACTGAAAATATGGTGGACAAACTTTGACCTTGGCAGCCAAATGGTAATTAGGAGAAGATTAGGTTGCCTCGTTTCATTGTTCGACATCTTCCCCGATCAACATTTGGTCAGAGCACTGATCCATTTTTGGGATCCGGATCGGGTTGTCTTCAGATTCGGAGATTTTGAGATGACTCCTACTTTGGAAGAAATCAACTATTTCACAAATTTGATCTACCAGGGTAGAGGACAAATTATCCCGCACTGTCAATCCGGAAAGAAATTTCTCCGCTACTTAGGGCTAAAGAACACTAAGAAACTCCTATGCTTTGAAAACAACTGGGTCTCAGTGGATTATCTTTATGAGAGGTACGGTTGTCGAGATGGTTACAAGACATTCAAAAATGAATTTTCTTGCACCCCCGATCATTGGCGGACCAAACGACCCATTGCATTTACTGTCGCCTTTCTAGGGTCTCTAATATTCCCGCTTGAGTATGGAAAGATCAGTACCTGCATATGTTCCGTAGCACGGGCACTTTTCGAAGGAGCAAACGGAGCACAACTCACTTTGGCCCCTATGATCTTAGCAGAAATATTTCGGGCTTTAGGGAAATGTAAAAGAGGTGAAACAGGTTTCTTGAAGGTCGCAACCTTATTTTGCAGATGTGGGCAATGGAACACTTCTATCAGCCCGAATATGGTCGACATATGCTTCAAATGAGTCGAACAAAATCGTCGACTTTACGTAATCCAAGCAGCTCAGACGCTCGCTGTCGGCATGAATGATTGGTATGGGTTTTTGGCGTCCCCGCACTTTGTGAACAGATCCAATGGAAATACCCTCTGCTCCCGAATGCCAAAAAGCCTACATAAGATGCAAAGGCTTTATTATATTGAGCTTATCGGGTTGAAAGGCCTCCAACCTTACGCTCCACTCCGCGTACTCCGACAGTTGGGACAAGAGCAGATAATTCCCCTCCGGGCAAATATGAGGATTTCTGAAATTCCATTCGGGCCGAATTTCATTGTCCCCAGAGCTAGGCAAGTCTTCGATGAATGGAACAATATTGACACAATAGACATTGGAGGTAGTCAGGCAGGAGGTACCCCCGAATATCAAGCGTGGCTACGAGAGGATTGCAGTAGTACATACCATAGTCCTGATGGCGAGCAAGGTTTTGAAGATATCGGCACGACAATTTGGGTAAGGAATTTCTGGCTCAGAGACACAGTCGTTACCCCCGAAATGTGGCAGCAAATGCAAAATATAGTGCAATATCTAGAGGACGCAGGAGTCGGACCCAGCAATGTTAGGGTTCCATCTTCATCTCGGTGATCAAAAGCAAGATTTAGAACCTGAGCATAAATATCTTATGTTATCAGCTTTATTATTGTACGCATTATTATTTCAGTAAAAGTCAACCTTTATTTCCGACAAAAGGCATCACAATTTTTGGCTTGGATCAATTTATCAGTATCTGGCATATTTTTTGCGTTTAAGCCCACCTCCGGCATAAAGGAGGCCCCATGCACATTAGGACGCACATTTAATTTCCATATAATCATGCGCTACTTGTTTACTGTTTTCCACTCTATACATGTTATTCAAAGCAATAATTATTCGTCTCATACTAACTTGGTTTGTTTCATTTTTTAGAGGAGGTTTATTTTGCCTGCTTTATTTTCCAAAAGTTGATTCGCGTTGATTGAAACTGGCGGAACACCATTACTTCACGAGATCCAAGGCACAATCATCTGACAAAATGACTGATTCAGGGGCAGCCGAACAAACCGGTTTGGGACTTGTCGCTCTTCCGGGAGGTGAACCAGAGAGATCGGAAAGGAGAAATACTTCCGTCCCGGATGAATACCTCGCCCAACTACTGCAGCAAATGGCAACTATGCAAACTGAGATCGAACGGCTCCGGAATCTTACCAATCTTTCCATCAAGATCAACACTCCACCGCTGAACAAGAGACGAGCGCAATCGCTTCCACACACCTTTCCATCTCACGAACCATCATTCCCCCAACCTTCCCCAAATCCCTTACCAAGCGAACCAATCCTCAACTCGCCACCCCACAACGTACCAATCCGCATCCTATCAACCCGCAGCCACCCACAACAAAGCCCGCTACAAAATGACCCAGTATCCTTCACAGCTCCATATATACATCCAGCTCCACTTACCCAAACTACCCCACTTGTCCAAAATATCCCTCCCACACTAAATTACTAGGCAACCCAACAAATACCAATGGCACACATCACTAACAAGCAGTATGTGCCACCGGTATATGCAACGGAAGCCCAACCTTCCACTTCTACCATACCAAACATACATCATCAGGAGATAGACCAATATGAAGAGATGGAAAGGCAAGCAAGGATTAGAAATGATGAAAGTATGACAAGGGAAATTCATAGCCTAAAAGAAGCATTTAAAAACATTCAAACCAAAGAAGGGCATGAAGGACTCGAGTATGAAGATCTCTGCGCGCATCCCGCCGTTCAGTTGCCTATCGGGTATAAGGTGCCAAAATTTGACTTATTCAATGGAAAGGGAAATCCTCGCGCTCATTTGAGATCGTATTGTGACAAGCTGGTTGGAGTGGGTAAGGACCAGGCCATAATAATGAAGTTGTTCATAAGAAGTTTGACAGGGGAAGCGCTCGACTGGTACACAAGCCAGGACCCGCGAAAATGGCATAACTGGGGCACAATGGCACAGGATTTTGTGGACAGGTTCAGGTTTAACACCGACACAGTCTTGGATAGATTTTATTTAATGAAATTGGAAAAAAAATCTACAGACTTTCAGGGAATATGCCATGAGGTGGAGGGCGGAAGCAGCAAAAGTTCAGCCCCCGATGGCGGAAAATGAGATGACCACGCTCTTTGTGCAATCTATGAAGGATGCGACTTATTATGAAAAAATGATAAGCGTCATTGGACGGAATTTCTCTGAAGTGGTTAGGATGGGAGATTTCATAGAAGAAGGTATCAAAACAGGGAGAATCACGAACTTAGCAGCATTGCAGGCGACAAGTAAGGCCATTCAGTCAGACTCATTCGGGGGAGCAATTAAGAAGAGGAGGGATGGGCGTCCCTGTCATGGCGATCCAGAACATAGGTCCAACCAAATGCCAACCTACCAAAGCCCGTCATCCCAGCCTCCCTACTATAATCAAAACACCCAAAATCATCAGCCCTCCTACTATAGCCAAAGCACACAAAGCCCTCAGCCTTATTATCAACACTCGCCTACTCCCTACCCTGTCTATCATACCCAACCAATATATAGCCCACCACGAGCACCTACCTATAGAAATTCCCCACAGTATCAACCCACACATCCGCCTCAGCCGCAAATCCATCCACCAAATACTCCCAGACCCCGGGCAAATTACGAAAGAAGGCCAGTCAAGACATATACACATTTAGCCGAACCTCTAGCCCAACTATACGAAAGATTGAGGACCGCAGGAATACTCCAACCCATCCCAGGGCATATCCCCAATCCTATTCCCAGGTCGTATGATGAAACTAAGCATTGTGCGTACCACTCGGGGATCACCGAACATGACATTGGAGTTTGTTTTGCCCTCAAAGACAAGATCGAGGCTTTGATCAAAGAGGGAATTATCCAACTGAAAGGACCTCCCCCTAATGTAAATAATAACCCTTTGCCAAATCATGACAATGCCAATATAAACATGATTACCGTTGATGAAGAAAACAGTTTGGAAGGGACCATTGTGCCGATCCGAACAGAGGAAAGGGTTGAATCATCGGCTTTGATCACCCCTATAATTACAGTTCAAGTAAGGGCACCATTTGAAGTGGAAGTACTTCCTCCGAAATCGCGGATGGTGACGCCGGCTTTGATACCAAACCGCCTTGAGCTATTCGATTGGGGAAAGGAGCAAGGGAAAGGAGAAACAAATTGTAGAAGTTGTCGTCATTTGGTATGACAAGATCCGGACGATGTTATGCCCCTGCAGACAATCCAAAAAAGGTTGTAACAGAGATCAAGTAGAAGAGTTACGGAGGAAGATGCCAACCAAGGAGTATTCGTTGTAGAGCAATTGAAGAAAACACCGCTCAGATTTCTTTGCTATCATTGTTGATGAATTCTCCGACCATGGACGCGCTTTATTGGAAGTACTCAAAGAAGCTTATGTATCGAGAGAGACCACGGGCGAAACTCTACCTTGGTCGGACAGATTTTAGAGGCCCATAAAGTCTCTTTTCATGACAAAGAATTGCCACCTGAGGGTTTGTGCCACAACAAAGCTTTGAACATAACAGTAAAGTGCATGAACAAGTTCATTTCTAAGGTATTGATTGATGGAGGCTCAGCCGTCAATATTTGTCCCGCGGCGACTCTCCGAGCCTTGGGAATTAGCATTGGAAAGATTCGCGAAAGTCATCTGAGAGTTAAAGGTTTTGATGGAGCCCAAATGAGCGTTATGGGAGAAATGGATTTGACATTACAAGTGGGGCCCGTGGAGTTCGTCGTGGAATTCCAAGTGTTAGACATATCTACCAGCTATAACCTACTAATGGGAAGACCTTGGATCCATGTGGCTGGTGCAGTTCCTTCTACCCTACATCAGAGTTTGAAGTTTGTTTGGGATCATCACGAGGTCGTGGTACACGGAGAAGGGAGCAATTCAATATGTCCCGAAGGGCAGATCCCTGCTGTTGAAAGCGTAGATACACTGGATGGGTCTTTCTTCCATGTCAGAGAAATTACATGTGCCTCCAAAGCTGAAATATTGAAGTTACCCCGGGTCCTCACAATGGTGGCCCAGGAAATGTTGAAGAATGGCTTTAAGCCCGGTCGAGGCCTCGGATTGAATTTAGAAGGTACGGTGGAGCCTGTTCACTTGCTCAGTAAGAATGATACTTTTGGTCTCGGATACAAACCCACTTCTAAAGAAGTCTTATCAGTCAACCTCCGAAAGAAAAGGGACACTCCCTTGCCAAAGCCTGTTCCACCCTTGAATCAGTCATTTGTCAAAGCATATGCCGCTCAGGAGTCGAGTGAAGATGATGCAGATGACCTCGCGGAAGGACTCAAAAGCCTTTTCATTGCAGAAGAAGAAATGGAATGCAATGTAATTCTGGATGATTTTGATGAAGGCCCAACTATTTGGGATGCAGAACGTGGAGATATTTTGAAAAATTGGACCTGTGCCCCGACCCTGTTTCTCCGGGAAGCTTGGTAGAAATTACCTTAGTACTTTTTGAAACAATGCGATTCTAATTGAGGCTTGAATCGCATCTATGCATTAATGTGTTTCGCCTCCATCTTTTGAAAGCTTAAATGACAAATCCACATTTCTTTTGCTATTTAAAAATTTGTTTTGTTTACTAATTTTCTTTTCTCTTTCAGCATGCAAACTAATAAATCTGTCGATAATGTGAATGTGACATGTAATGAAACGAACAAACAAAATCCAAACAATGAACAGGACTTCGAAGAGTATGAGGAAGACTCGCAACCAGAAGAATTGACAGAGGAATTGGAACATTTTGAGAATAAACCAAAGCCAAATTTAGAAGAAACTGAGGCAATAAATTTGGGGGATCACGAGAAAAATGTGAAAGAAACAAGAATCAGCGTCCATCTGAACGCCCCACAAAGGAAAGAACTGACGGATCTTTTGAGATAATATATCGACGTATTTGCTTGGTCTTATGACGAGATGCCAGGGTTGAGCACGGATATTGTTTCGCATAGATTGCCTATCGATCCATCCTACCCTCCGGTGAAACAAAAACCAAGGAAAATCAAGCCTGATTTGAGCTTAAGGGTCAAGGAAGAGGTGTCCAAGCAATTCGATGCAAAGGTCATTCGAGTCACAAGATACCCGACTTGGTTGGCCAACATTGTACCTGTGCCAAAGAAAGATGGAAAGATACGAGTGTGCGTGGATTATCGGGATCTCAACAAGGCCAGCCCGAAGGATGACTTCCCTCTTCCAAATATTCACATACTCATTGACAACTGTGCAAAGCATGAATTACAATCATTTGTTGATTGCTTTCTTTGGTTACCACCAAATCTTGATGGATGAGGAAGATGCAGAGAAGACGGATTCACTACACCTTGGGGGTATACTGTTATAGAGTAATGCCGTACGGACTCAAGAATGCGGGTGCCACCTACATGAGGGCCATGACTACCATTTTTCATGATATGATCCACAAAGAAATAGAGGTCTACGTAGATGACGTTATTATCAAGTCGCGAAGGACTTCAGATCACTTGACAGATTTAGAGAAGTTGTTTGACCGACTGAGGCGGTATAACCTGGTTAAATCCCGCAAAGTGCGCATTTGGTGTCCTATTTGGGAAGGCTGTTAGGTTTCATTGTAAGTAGAAGGGGTATTGAATTGGACCCTCGAAGGTAAAAGCTATTCAAGACTTGCCTCCTCCAAAGAGTCGAAGGACGTAATGAGTTTCCTTGGTCGCCTCAACTACATGAGCAGGTTGATAGCACAATCAACAGTGATATGTGAGCCAATATTCAAGCTACTGAAGAAAGACGCTGCTACCAAGTGGACATCGGATTGCCAACAAGCTTTCGATAGAATCAAAGAATACTTGTCTAACCCACCTGTTTTGGTGCCTCCAGAACCCGGAAGGTCGTTCTTTGTTATATCATGCGTGTTAGAAAATGCATTTGGGTGCGTCTTTGGGACAACATGACGAAACAGGAAAGAAGGAGCAGGCCATATACTACTTAAGCAAGAAGTTCACACCGTATGAAGCTCGGTATACTTTGCTGGAACGCACTTGTTGTGCCTTAACGTGGATTGCACAAAAGTTTAGACATTATCTGTCTGCATATACCACTTATCTCATCTCAAGGATGGACCCGCTCAAATACATCTTTCAGAAGCCCATGCCCACTGGAAAGCTAGCAAAGTGGCAAATCTTGCTAAGTGAGTTCGATATCATATATGTCACCCAAAAGGCTATCAAAGGACAAGCACTAGCCGACCATCTTGCTGAAAACCACAGTGGATGAAGAATACATGCCTCTCCTGACTTATTTTCCTGACGAGGAGGTCTTGTTTGTTGGAGAAGACATCTCGTAAGAGTACCGGGTTGGAGAATGTTCTTCGACGAGTCGCAAACTTCAAAGGGGTTGGTATTGGAGCGGTTTGATTTCGTAATCAGTCAACACTACCCAATTTCGGCAAAACTCCAATTTCCATGCACCAACAATATGGCGGAATATGAAGCTTGTGTACTCGGACTTAGAATGGCCGTTGATATGAACATTCAAGAACTGCTGGTTATAGGTGATTCGGACTTATTGATTCATCAGGTACAAGGCGAATGGGCGACCAAGAACGGGAAGATACTTCCTTACCTGCATTGCGTGAAAGAATTATGCAAAAAATTCAGCAAGGTAGAATTCAAGCATATCCCACGAACTCAAAACGAGTTCGCTGACGCTCTGGCAACACTGTCCTCCATGATTCAACATCCGGATAAGAACTACATTGATCCCATCAAGGTGAGCTTATCGGATCAGCCGGCATATTGTTTCAATATAGATGGAGAGTTGGATGGAAAGCCTTGGTACCACGACATTAAGAGATATCTCAAGATAGGTGAATATCCAGAAGGCATAACCAGTATACAAAAGAGGACACTTATGAGGTTAGCAAACCATTTCTTCCTAAACGGAGAGATCCTCTATCGGAGGACTCCAGATCTCGGTTTGTTAAGATGTGTTGATGCTCGAGAGGCAAGCAGTTTAGTTGAAGAGATACACGGAGGCACGTGCGGGCCTCATATGAATGGCTTCACTTTGGCAAAGAAGATTACGAGAGCGAGGATACTTTTGGATGACCATGGAAGCAGATTGCATCCACTTCGCAAAGATGCCATCGATGTCGATTCATGGCGATCTAATCAAGGTGCCTCCTAACGAACTCAATGTGACGAGCTCTCCTTGGCCATTCGCAACTTGGGGCATGGATGTCATTGGCCCTATCGAACTGCCGCATCAAATGGACACAGATTTATTCTAGTGGCAATTGACTATTTCACAAAGTGGGTAGAAGCATCGTCCCACAAGTCAAGAACAAAGAAAGTGGTAGTTGATTTTGTCCGCAATAACATCATTTGTCGATTTGGAATCCCTGAGTCGATTATAACGCATAATGGGGCTAATCTCAACAAGATGTCGATGAATGAGATATGCGAGAAGTTTAAGATCACTCACCGCAATTCCACTCCGCATCGACCTCGGATGAACGGAGCAATGGGCGACCCAACAAAAACATCAAAAGAATACTACGAAGATGATTGATAATTACAAGCACCGCATGAGCATCTGCCTTTTTGCACTTTTAGGCTATAGCACTACAATCAGGACTTCTACTGGGGCAACGCCGTATCTATTGGTCTATGGAACAGAAGCTGTGTTACCAGCAGAAGTGGAAATACCATCTGTGAGAATTATCCAAGAAGCCGAGCTGAGCGAAGCGAAATGGATACAGAATCGATACGAACAATTGATGCTTTGATTGATGAAAAGCGATTGAACGCAGCCGCCACGGACAACTTTATCAAAACAGAATGGCCAAAGCTTTCAACAGAAAGTAAAACCAAGGACTTTCGAATAGGGCAATTGGTGCTAAAAAGAATATTCCCGCACCAAAATGAAGCTAAAGGAAAATTCGCACCTAATCGCAAGGGCCTTATATGGTTCACCGGGTGTTGGTGGGGAGCATTAATTCTAGCTGAAATGGACGGTGAAGTATGGCCAAAAGCTATCAACGCGGATGCAGTGAAAAGATACTACATTTAGGATTTTTCTATGTAATGCATTTCTTATGTTGTAAAAGTTGCGCTCCCTGGCGGGATACGCAAAGAACCCATGTCGGGTTCCGTTTCCTAGATTGCAAATTTCCCCAGAAACACATTTCTTTGTAACATGAACTACGTTACGACCTGATTCCCTCATGGGGATACGTAGGCGGCCTAAATCGGCTTCGGTCCCACCATTAGGAAATATTTTCTCCTTTATCTCACAAAAGACAAAATGCACCCATCTGATCACCCTGATAGGGCAGGCAAGCAATCTACACAAGACTCGGTTGTCCGTTCAAAAGATCGTCATTCTCACATATCGTAAACCGGGCATTTTTTAAGGGATCACTGCCAGAGGACGCCGATAAACATGGAAAAGCATCGGCAAACTAAGTCTTCAGCCAGAAGAATTTTGGATAGGACGTTTGCTTTGTTTCACCGCATGTCACTGCTCGACAGATATATATATATATATATATATGCAGTATTTCTTATAAGCAAATTATTTTTTCAACAAACATTTTTCATCAAAATTCGATAGAATTTTTATGTTTCTATTTTTTAAGATGCATTTCTACAAATTGTTTTCGAATGTTTTCATTAACGGCTGGCCAAGACTGGGAACCAGACAGGGGCTACAGGTCCGAATCAGCAGGACATGCAGCTATCAAGAGCCAAAGCTATCAAGTCAACGCGAATCAACCGCCCCTCCCCAAACTCACAAATTTTCTTTGAGTACAGGTTCTTCAGGTTGAAAAAGCAGGGAAGCCACATCAGTTATGATCAATTCCCCAAAGAATTTCGGCACTACAACTCACTACAAGGATTACGTTCTTGTTCTGCATTTATACGAAGACATCATCTTGACCTACAGGGTCCCGACTATTATGTCTGCACAAAGATGTTATTTCGGATCACAAAGAACGACAACAAGGCAAACCCGACGGCAAAGACGTCGCATCACATTTTCGCCCGTGCCAGGACGACATTTCGATTCACATGAGTTTGGATCGGCAGAAGATTCAGCACAACGTGGAACCCTATTACAGCAAACTGACGGCAAGGACGTCACTTACATCTCTTACAATAGGACAACATTACAATAACGTCATCGACGTTATGGCAGCACGACAATCATCTTCTACAGCATCTCAACGACGTCAACAGCACTACAATGACGTCTTCAGCGCAGTAATATCTTTTACGACAACACAACAACTATCTTTTACCGCATCTCAACGGCGTCAACAGCATTACAATGACGTCTTCAGCGCAGCAGCTATCTTTTACGACAACGCATCAACTATCTTTTACGGCAATGCAACAAATATCTTGTACCGCATCTCAACGACGTCAACAGCATTACAATGACGTCTTCAACGCAAAGAACTATCTTTTACAAAGAACGCAAAGACGACAATTATCTTTATCAGCATCTCGACGACATCAAATGGCGTCTTCAAACGCAAAGAACTATCTTTACGGCAACGCAAAGAACTATCTTTACCGCATCTCAACGGCGTCAACAAAGATTACAAAGCCGTCTTCAACGCAGCCTATCTTTACAAAGATTACAACAACGCTATTGACGCGTATCGCAAAGACATCAACTATCTTCAACAGATTACAACGACGCCTCAAAGACAACAAATTATCCGCAATAGCAAACATCATTACAACAACGCCATCGACAAGTATCGCAAAGACATCAACTATCTTCAACAAAGATTACAACGACGCCAAAGACAACAAATATCCGCAATAGCAAACATCATTACAACAACGTCATCGACGCGTAAAGAAGACAACAAATATCTTTTACTGATTGCAACGACGTCAGCAAAGATTACAATGGCGTCCTCAACGCAGCGACTATCTTTACAAAGATTACAACAACGTCATTGGCGTAATCAGCAAAGACATCAACTATCTTCAACAGCATTACAACAACGTCCACGACGTTACGGCAGCACGACAACTATTTTTTACAACAACAACGACATCAGCAAAGTCTATACAACGACGACATCATCAACGTCTATACAACGACGACATCAGCAAAGTCTATACAACATCGACGTCAACAACATTACAACGACGTCTTCAACACAACACGTCGATCCAACGACGTCATTTCAGGCTCCCACCTTATAATGAGGGTATTTTAATTTCAGTCAGGCGCCCACCTTATAACAAGGGAATTTTAATTTCAGTCAGGCGCCCACCTTATAACAAGGGAATTTTAATTTCAGTCAGGCGCCCACCTTATAACAAGGGAATTTTAATTTCAGTCAGGCGCCCACCTTATAACAAGGGAATTTTAAGTTATTTTCTCTACAATTTTTCTCAGCAGTTATACACTAATTATATCTTAAGCTTTAGTTTGCAGGAGTTTTTAATTTGCAGGAACTTCATCACAGCGTGGGACTATCTCTTACGGCGAACCGAGGCAAATTGGTCAGCGACCTACTTCGAACGTCGATCCGCTCTTTTCCAATAGTTTCTCGCATCTGCGACCAGTGTCATCCTAAGTCGACACTGGGGCATTGTTGCTTGAATGTGCACCATCTTTTTGCAACTTCACTTCCCCCCCGGAATTCTATGCAGTCCCGATGATCGGGACAAAATTGGCTACTCAGTCAACTTCTTTGGCCGAAAACTCTTTCATCGTCTCCGTCCAAAGAGGGGCATCTGTTGACACCCAATTTTGTCCCATCTTTTATGATTTTATTCGTAATTTTTAACATTTTTGACACTTTTAAAACAATTTTAAAATATATATATATATATGCATATTATTCTCTTATTATTATTATTATTCGCATTTTTTACTGTCATTTGCATTTTTTATCACAATCATAAGTTTTATCCAAAAAATTCTATGTTATTTTATTCTCGCAAAATTGCATCGCATTTCCCTTTTATTAAGCATTAAACATTTACTTAAATATTATATTTTATTATTATCACGTCGTTATGTTATTTTAAATAATTCACATCTTTTACAAAAAATATATATATATATAAATATGTTTTAATATTAAACCCCTTTTATATTTTTATCCATAACCCATTTTCATTTTCCCAACCCAAAACAATTTCTACCCAAAAAAACAATTCAACTCTCCCTCTTTATTTCGGCCCAACCGGACCAGCCCAAAACTCCCCAAATTAAATTCCTTTATACCCAAACCCAAACCAATTTCTACCCAACCCAAACTAAAACACATTTTTCGTCCAAGCCCAACCCATCACCCATTTATTTCCCCAACCCAAAACAATTCCAAACCCCCAACCCGAAACCCACCTATAAATACCCCATGATTGTTCTTCATTTGAGAGGAGATTTTTCGGAGAAGAAAAAATAGATTTTGGAAGGATTTTCGGAATATACATAAAATACTTTGTTGTGTTCTTGAGTTTAAAGCATTTGGCTTCTTTGTTGTTTCAAGAATCAAGTCCGAAAAGGTTTGTTCTCCCATTTTGATTCTCTGGTTTTCTTCATCGATTTGGTCGGTCGACCGATCTGGTCGACCAGATTCGTAACATTTTCGTAATTCTTGCATTTCATATTTATGTATGTTGGTTATCTGAATTTGGTGTTAAAATTTGATTTGGATCAACGATTTGGTCAGATTCTTGACCGGTCAGATCGACCGATTTGAATTTCCAAATTTCTTGCATTATTCTTTGTTGTTATCATTGGTCATCTGAAATTGATAAAATTATTTGATCGCGGCTTGAAACTCCACTTCGGGTCGGGTCATTGACCGGTCAGATCATTGACCGGTCGGTCATTGACCGGTCAGATCATTGACCGGTCGGTCGCCGACCGGTCGGTCGCTGACCGGTCGGTCATTGACCGGTCGGTCGCCGACCGGTCGGTCACTGACCCGGGTCGGGTCGCCTCAATTTGAATTTCCAAATTTCTTGCATTGTTGTTGTTGTTATCATTGGTTATCTGAAATTGATGAAATTATTTGATTCCGGGTTGAAACTCCAATTCGGGTCGGGTCACTGACCCGGGTCGGGTCACTGACCCGGGTCGGGTCGCCTCAATTTGAATTTCCAAATTTTCTTGCATTGTTGCTGTTATTATTATTGGTTATCTGAAATTGATGAATTTATTTGATTCCGGGTTGGATTGCTGATCCCGTCAGATCATCGACCGGTCAGGTCGACGGTTGGGTAACATTTTCAGATTCTTGCATTTCATATTCTTGTTATTGGTTATCTGAATTTGGTGTTGAAATCGATTCGAGTTTGGATTCTTTGATCCGGTCAGATCCATCGACGGTCAGGTCGACGATTGGGTAACATTTTCGTAATTCTTGCATTTCATATTCTTGTTATTGGTTATCTGAATTGGGTGTTGAAATCGATCCGGTTGAAACACTGAGCCGGTCAGATCATCGATCCGGTCAGTCGACCGATTTGAATATTTCGAATTTGAACTTCGGGTCAAATATTTTAAAGCGCTCCTTTGCTCGTTTCTTTGGCACTTTGTTTCTTGTTTTATTAATATCGCATTAAAGTAAACGAAATTGAATTAGGTAGCGCTTTTCTTCGTTTAAACTTCTCTGTTTTTAGTTTAATCGTTTTTAGATATCCGCGCATAGCGGATATATTATTGTTTTATTAAGTTTCTTGTTTTAGATTTCTTGCGACGGATATCACTTGTTTCTTGTTTTGAATAAATACGCGTCTGTTGGTATTTGTTTTTCTGTTCGATTTGCTCCGTTTGATTCTTGTTTCTTTGTTTTATCATTTCTTGTTTTAAATCAACACCGCACCTTTCGGACATTGCTTTCTGTTCAGTCTCTTTGTTTGACATTCAAATTACCGTTCTACTGTTTTACTATTTTAAACTAGACACCGCGTCATTTTCGGAAACTATTTTTTTTCCTCTGCCTCTGTTTTTACGCTCTGCTCACTTCACGCTATCGCTTCTTCTTTCTTTGTTTACATTCGATTTAATATTTTCCTGAATTGCACCCGATACTACCCTGGACGATGAAACATCCCCGTCGATTTTGAGGCCTCCACAGTTGCAAAGACGGAAATATAACTTCTGGGCAATGATGAAGACTTAAACCTTTTTATCCGAGATCAACATGTTTAGTAGGCGAGGTGACTAAAATAACCAACAAGTTATATATTCGCAGCCACGACGTGATTATAGTGATCTTTTCTATTTCACCCGAGAGACCGACACGTTTAGTAGGCGAGGCAATCAAAAATAAACTACATTAGTCATATGTTTGCAGCCACGACGTGATTGGAATGTTCTTTTCAAAATTTAAGTCTGAGCCCTCATGATCAAAACATTCACTGTTTTGAATACGGATATGAAGTTATTTGTATTTAACTGTTTCTAACCGTTTGCTCTTGACAGCTTGCAGGGATTAAAATAAATAACGGCGAATTATTCCTCGGAGTTTATTTATTCTATTTCTTTCTTTAATTCAGCTTTTATCCCGCTTTGTATTGTAATATTATTTATCGCACTTATGTAACTATTGAAATGCTTAGAATAGGCAAACTTATGATTAATTCATAGGGTAGTTTAAGATTTGAAACCCGTCGCTAGCTTATTTATTTGTAGGCTCGGTTAAATTCAAACTTAGAAACCCTTCGCTAGTTATTTATTTTAGGCTCGTCACGCGTATTCGAGATTTTCAAAACAACTTTTGTCATCTTTTATTCACTTTATTAATCATTCAATAAGTTTATCTTTTGTCAATTTACAATTCAATGATTCTCAAAATTTTACTTCTTTGGCATTATAAATAAATTGTTTTACTATCAATTGTCAAATACATATTTTTCCAACTCTACATGTATTTCTCTTTAGATATCATATAAATGCATATTTTGAAAAATCTCTATATTTATCTATCCTTTTAAAATGCATCCCCTTTTTATTAATTATTTGCAAACATCTTTTAACTTCATGCTTCAAACATGTATTTTTTTTAGTAATAATTAACCTGAGTTTTACCGGATAACCGCAAGTTAGCGGATCTTAAAGGATGCCTAACCCCTTCCCTTTAGGATAATAAAGAACCCTTACCTAGAATCTCACTAGTTTCGCAGACCTTAAAATTGGAGTTTACATAGCCGCACTTAGTTTAATATTTAGGTGTCCTAATTCACCGTAAAAAATAATTAGGTGGCGACTCCTCAACCCTTTTTACCCAGGAATCACCCATACGTCTGTGCTCCGCTTTGACCCGAGCAAGGTCGAAAAAAGGGCGCGACAACCGTCCGCTATGACTGCGGGGGTGTGTTAAACAGAGCAATATACATGTGATATACACTGAATATACAGCAGTGTATATCACATGTATATCGATGGAGAAGCGACAAGCGGCGGTCTGCGAACAATGATGGGCTTGTTAGGCCTCTCGGCAGTAGGCCTCTCTTGGCCCAGCACGTCCAGCCCATCACGGGATTTAGGGCAGCAAAACAGTGGACAAAGATTTGTATATTAAGGAAAGTATATTGTGTGTATATTGTAGTATATTTGTTACCTAGATTAGGATATACACTTACCATAATTAGGATTGTACACTTACCATAATTGTATAGTTAGAATTATGGTAGAATAATGTTTTGTAACTTGTATATATATCTATTCAATCAATAAAAATAATCAAGGGGATTATTTCTTTCATCAACAATAATGTCTTGGTTCACATTTTGTGTTA
Source organism: Anisodus acutangulus (assembly GCA_029783415.1). Classification (NCBI taxonomy): domain Eukaryota; kingdom Viridiplantae; phylum Streptophyta; class Magnoliopsida; order Solanales; family Solanaceae; genus Anisodus; species Anisodus acutangulus. The sequence continues at coordinate 30,559,554 of CM056493.1, forward strand.
AATGAACTACTTTTACCGCACAAACGTTGTGGTGGCAGAGAGTACTTGAAAATGTCGAGAGGGAAGCAGGTGATGGCTGGTGTGTGCCCCGGTCAGATGTGGAATGGTGATGAGCCAGGCATTCGTCAATTGACTTGAGGCGTGGTCCATCATGAATTGGGGGAGGAGGGGGTGGAGGCGGGGGCAATCCCGATCTTCAATTCTTTTAAGTTCTAGCTTTGCGATCATATTTTCCTCGCGACCCAAAAAATTTAATTTCTCATAAGGTGCCGGGTGGCGGAGTCCTAAAAAGCAACATTCTCTACGAAATCATAATTTTCATGAAGGCAATTAAAAATATAAAAAGTAATAATAAGAATTCAAAGAGATTTCTGGGATTCCGATTGACCCGCATTCCCTTTAATAGGCCTTTCACGGTACGGATTCCGATTGACCTGAGTTCCAAAACAGCTACCCGACACCTAGTGAGAAACAAAACATGTGCACAATCGTTATCTATTTGTGAGTTGTGACTATATGCATGCATATGATCAAAAATTTTATTGTCGCTTATGTGTTATCATTTTCAATAATCACGACATATTAGTTTTGTCCTACGTACTCCTTTATTTCCTTTTCACGTGTTATTGGCTTAATCAATTTCACTAAACACAACGGTATATGTTCGTACAAGAGTTTCGATAAATTACCTTTGATATTTATCTATATTCTCACATCAAAATTATAGGTGTATCCTCTCTTCTTTAATATTTATACAATTACGTACGTTACTTAAACGATAATTACACGTAATACTATATAATAAACATTGACTAGTAACTTAAGATATACATAACTTATTACAACATGTCCGATAGTAGAATAATATATTTAATTCTCCGCGGACCACAATTAATGTATGTATATAAGTACACTAAAATAAAGTAGTTCAGAATAAACAATTTTCCCTTTCAAGTTCCCATTGAAAGGGAAAGAGCCAGCATGCCCTATCACATTGTCAGATATATACATTTTGCCTAAGGATCAATTTTATGTGACTTAACAATTTATATTCATTATCATACATATGTATATTTGAAGAAAACAATAAAAAGGTAATACGTGCGCTTTTAAGGGAAACAAGTATATATATATGGGGATTGCAACATACCTTCTTTTCCTTTTCAACCACAATGATATGTCCAAACTATATCTTTGTCATTGATAGTTATGGGAGAAAATTTGGATTTTAATTTATCAATAGAGTTGCAAACAAATTATAATACGTATCTGGGAAGCTGACAAAAATCGATTAGATTTAGTGTGACATGTATTTAATAATTTTGTTAGAAATTAACATGTCAATGTAAGGATAAATGTAGGATTTAGAAATTTTCTAACTTTAAAGAACTCGTAATTCCTGCTAAACGACAATTAGTTGAGTATTAGAATGATAAATGTCCAAATTAAATTCATGATAAGATTGATTTCTAAGTTTTCTAAGTGACGTTGATAAAAGTGCTTAAATAAATGTTAAAAGTTGATTTAGCATCAAGCTACGTAAGTTCAATTGCCAAAAAAGATAAAACAAAATATAAGAAAAGTGTTGAATGCCTAGAGATTCATAGTAGAAAAAATTATCAAAGCATATATTTTATTCATGATACGCAAAACACTTTATATACGAGAGACGAACCAACAATAACTCTGATATTATAAGAAGATTATTCCTACTGGACTGTAAATAACAAAGATAATATTTATCCTATGAACGGTAGGTAATTAACTAATAATACAAATTCTGTTGTACAAACGACCTTCAACTTGGTAAGATATTTGAGAAAGAGCAGACGAGATTAAGGCATTGTAAGCGTGTCTGCAAGGTAATCCGCTACATATAAATGATGAACAAGCACCTGGTTCCATTGCACTTGATTCACTTGAATTACTATAACACTTTACCTTAACATTGTTGAGTAAATCATGTAATAATATTTTTTTCAATCATTACATTCTAAAAGTGTGGTAATTATGCCCAAAATACAATAATCATCTAAGCGTAGAATCTTCATCTAAGGCTAGGATTAGGCTAGGATTAAGTCATTAGTTGACTAAGATATATACCTATTATATATACAATATACTATAATCAATTACAATATTAGTCTATCACACTCCCGCAGTCGAAGGGGGAGGTCGGCGTAGCTGAGAGTGTCCCAAAAATCTTCAAATAGAACCAGCGGAATACCTTTTGTAAAAATATCAGCAATCTGGTAGTGTGACGGGACATGTAAGACACACACTTGTCCACGAGCAACTTTTTAGCGAACAAAGTGATTATCCAGCTCAATATGCTTAGTGCGTTGGTGGTTAACCGGATTTCCAGAGAGATAAATAGCACTAACATTATCACAATACACCAATGTCGCCTTCGGAACCGGACATTGGAGCTCTAAAAGAAGGTTCCGGAGCCAACAAGATTCAGACACCATATTGGCAACGCCTCGGTATTTTGCTTCGGCACTGGATCTGGACAACGTCGCTTGCCATTTGGAGGACCAAGATACCAAGTTATCACCAAAGAATATACTATAACCAGACGTGGAGCGTCTGGTGTCCGGACATCTGCCCCAATCGGCATCTGTGTAGGAAACAAGGGTGGACGTTGACGACGGATATAAATGCAAGCCATAATATATAGTGCCTTGAATATACCGCACAATGCGTTTGAGAGCATGCATGCGATCCTCCATCGGGTTATGCATGAATAGACAAATCTGTTGTACAACATAGGAGATGTCGGACCTCGTGAAGGTGAGATATTGCAGGGCCCCTGCAAAGCTGCGGTAATGTGATGGGTTGGCATATGGCTTGCCAGAGGAGGTACTCAACTTCGGTTTATTATCAACCGGAGTTGCAGACTGCTTACAGGAGGACATGCCAGCTCGTTCAACAATCTCTGATGTATACTTCTTTCGGGATAAAAATAAAACACTTGCATGACGTGTCACAGCTATCCCCAAGAAGTAACTTAGTGGCCCTAGATCTTTCATAGCAAACTCAGAACCAAGCAGTGACATGATAGACTTGCGAAGAGCATCGGATGAGGCAATCAATATAATATCATCCACGTACAAAAGAAGGTAAGCAATATCATTACCCTGCCGGTAGATAAACAAAGAATGATCAGATCGGCTGTTAGAAAATCCAATATGTGAAATATAAACTGCAAACCTCTTGTACCAGACCAGATGAGTCTATTTGAGCCCATATAATGATTTCTTCATAAGGCACACATGATTCGGATAAGTGGAGTCTCGGTATCCTAAGAGCTAGTACATGTACACTGTTCATTTAGGTCTCCATGTAGGTTGATATTTTTGACATCAAGTTGATGAAACGGCCATGCTTTTGAAAGACCCAGACTAAGGATAGTTCTTATAGTTTCCAATTTAACCACCGGACTGAAAGTCTCACCGCAATCCATACCAACCTGTTGTGTCTTCCAATCACCTACATGATGGGATTTGTGCCTCTCAAAAGTACCATCAGAATTTTCTTTGTGACTGAAAATCCACAAAGGTCGAATCACATTAGCATCAGGGGGACGGGGAACCAAATCCCACGTCATATTATTAATAAGAGCATTAAATTCATCATCCATAGCCATTTTCCAATTCGGGTCATTAAGGGCAGACACATGATTATGAGGCAATGGTGATTTGGTAACACGTGTGTGAAGACCATATTTTGTGTTGGGCTTGAAAATTATGTGTTGACTACAAGTGACTGGCCGTTGGGCCGGAAGAGGAAGTGCGCCAGTGGGTGGAAAGGGACTGCCCGACAGTGGGCAGGGACTTGGGCCGTGACCCAAACTGCTGCCACGTAGTGGGTTGCTTAGCAATGGGCTGCCAGGTAGTGGGTTGCTTAGCAATGGGCTGCCAGGCAGAGGCCTAGTAGACCCAGAAGTAAATGGGCTTAGACAAGAAGGCCCAGAATGTTGGGCAGTGAGAGACAGCATTTGGGCCACTGTTTTAAGGCCCAATTTACCCAAATTTAATGGGCTGGCCGAAACAGTGGGGCTTGGACGGGAAGAAAAATGTTGGGCCAAATACGGGGGTATGCCATCGTCAAGAAAATTGTATGTAGGAGGCTCGGACCCATGCATTTTGGTAAATGGAAAAGTCGCTTCATAAAAAATTACGTGACGACTCACAATGATTTTTTGAGAGGATAAATCGTAACATTTGTAACCCCGATCATTGGAGGGATAACAAAAAGAAACACACGGTGTAGATCGGGGTTAAAGTTTATTGATCGTGGTGGATGGAAGAAGTGGATAACATAAGCACTCGAACACCCGTAGATGAGAGTAAGATGGGTCCCTTAGGTATAAGATTTTTAGAGGGGATTGATAGGATATGTGTTTGCTTGGAAGTATGTTAAGGAGATAGGATGTCATTTGTAGTGCGTGATGCCAAAATGATGGTGGTAGATAGGCATGGGCAAGAGAGGTTCTAATAATGTTATTTATAGTTCAGATTTTTCTTTCCGCCTTTCCATTTTGAGAGGAGGTATGAGGACATGAAAGACGAAAGGTTAAACCATTTGCATTATAAAAATCCCAAAATGGCCCATTATCAAATTTCTTACCATTATCACATTGAATATTTTTAATATCCCATTCAAATTGATTTAGGATGAATGCTCTAAAAGTGAGAAATGCGGAAAAAACTTGTGAATTTTTAGACGACGGAAATTTCCATAAAAAAATAGAGTAATCATCTAGTAAAAGCAAATAATATCGATGGCCCAAAGAGCTCAAGACAGAAAATGTCCAAATATCACAATGTATAATATCAAAAGCCATTAGAGTGCATGAATTAGAAGCAACAAATGACAATTTAACTTATTTTCCAAGCAAACAAGAACGACACATATTTGAATTACGTGTGCGAGTACATGAAATAAAATTATTTTGTTTAAGGGATGCTAAAACAGGTGCTCCCGGATGACCCAAATGTTCATGTCCTAATGAAGAAGCTAAGGTTGCAAAGGTGGATGGTAACTTGGCTTGATAATTGGGTGTGGTGATTGGATAAAGCTCGCCCTAACTATCACATCTCATTAGATGCATCCCCGTCTGAAAATCCTTCACGGAAAATCCAAAAGGGTCAAAGTCAACAGAAACTCAATTATTAGTAGTAACTTTTTTAACTGAAACCAAGTTTTTAATCAATTGTGGAGCATAAAGGACATTCTTTAAAGTCAACGGTAGGTTTGGTGGAGACACTTTGGTAGAACCATAACCATGAATTGGAATTGAATGACCATTTCCGACAATGATACCATTATTTTTGCTCAAATTAAAATAGGATGAGAGATTACCTTGGGAGGACGTCATATGAGACGTCGCTCCGGTGTCCATATACCAATTTACGTCAGGCGGATTAATTCCAAGAGTGTGCATGGTGACCTCAATATCCGTTGGGCTAGCCACTGCTGAATGGGCTTCCTGCCACTGATTCGGCAGTGGCCCAAAACTTGCTGGACTTCGGTTGTTGTTGATGGGCCCAAAACCACTGGGCAGCTGGCTAGCAGACTGCTGGCCAGTGTGCCTTAGACTGGGCCTGGCTCAATTTCCTAAAGGAAATGGGTAGGGTGGCACAGTCCAAGGCTATTACCAGACCCATTGTGATGGTACACTGGCCCACTAGGCTCGGGGCTGTCATTGCCCTTGCAGCTAGTCCCGCTGTCGTCGGAATTCCGGTGGCCACCACCGCGACCACCACCATGATTTTTACCACTATTTCCACTACTTCATCCTTTTTGTCCCCGGTTTGGCGGCAAAGTGTCAAAATTGGAAGAAGCATCATCCGACGGAGCGACAACCATGGCGGAATTCGATACGGTGGCGGTCTTTTTGGCGAAGCTCACCTCTTCAAGGATAATCATAGAGCGGGCTTAGGAAAACGGCGGTAGAGGATTGCTTTGGCGGATGAGCATACCCACTCCACTATACGTGTCGGTAAGGCCGACAACCAATTATAAAACCAACTGATTGTTAGTAAATGACGCCCCAACGTTCTTGAGTTAATCTGATAAGACTTTGATGCATTGGAAATAAGCGGATGCATTGGGAAACTCCGCCATGTCGGTGGTGGAGAATTCTCGCTCAAGGGTGACGACTCAGAAATTTTTGTTATCTTGGAAGATATCCCGTAACCGATCCCAAGCCTCCATCGTCGTGGAATCTGATTCAATAATTGTATGCAACAAATCGCTTGAAATAGTTGTATAAATCCACTGAAGAACAATCACATCAAGGGTGGACCACAATTCTTTTTCATCATCGGTGTCCGACACCTTTTCCTTGCCTTTTGCCTGTGGAATTATGTGATGAATAACCAGTGGGAGCGGCAATGGATTTTAAAGAGCTCTGCCCACATCGCATATTGTCGTTCTTTATTTTAGATAATGAAAGCATTCCAATACTACCAACCCAAAGAAATACGATGAATTTACAGTCCGCTCCATTAGCCGCTCGGGCATCGACCCAGAAAGAATCAATTTTAGAAACATTTTTCATCTCAAGAGTGATGGAAATATGAGTTTTGATATTGGAAACGGCAAGAGTAGGATGAAATGTGAATTTAGAGTCAGACATTGTCGATGGAAAATAAAAAAAAAGTTTTGGTGGTGCCCAAAGTCGCCGGCCGGCGAGATGAGAGGAGGGGGAGGGGGCGACGAGGGAGGTGAATATTTTAGGCTAGGATTAGACTAGGATTAAGTCATTAGTTACTAAGATATATACCTACAATATATACAATATACTATAATCAATTACAATTATAACTAAATAATTACAATATTACTCTATCAAATCATTTGACCAAAGACAATATTAAAGTAGCAACGGCAGCTGGAGGGCTTGTCTTCTTCCAATTCTTTAAATTAGTATAAAAGTGTTTTCATATAAATCCATTCTTCTCTTTCCTTCTATGCGGGACAACATCCCTATTTCTCATTCACAACACAAAAACAATTTTGATCAATCAGACAAGAAAAAATAGAATATTTTTCAGAAATTATTTTTCCCCATACCAAACACATCTTAGATATCAATAATACTTAAAATTTAAATGACTTAATTGACCCTAGTAAACCCATCAATGATGGAAAAATGTCTCCCGTGAACTGATTATTATTATTATTATTATTATTATTATTATTATTATTATTATTATTATTATTATTATTACTATTATTATTTCTCTTGTTTTGAATAGACTCCGTTTCCGATTAAATAGAATAACAAGAACATATATAGTTGAGGAAGATTTATATAGTTCAATAATTGATGAAGAAATATTAAGTACTATTATATCCTCTCATTTCATGTAGCCACAAAAGATTTAGGTCGAAAGAAAAAATAACTACAAATTGGTTAGGTCTCGATAAGAGAAAAAACTAAGAAAAGCGATGTTATTTATTTTTTCTTTTGCTTAATTCTAAATTTCTCTATTAAAAAAGTAAGCAAAATTTCGAGTTGGCTGTAACAAGATATTTTTGGTTAATTAATTGACAAGACACTAGTGACATATCAAATGTGGAAAGGCACCATACGTTTGAAAGGTAAATGATGTAATAAAGTAATTCCTTGATTAATATTCTTTCAATGGTACAATATATATATAATCATATTATGCTTGATTAATGAAAGACTAATTTATTTTATCTAAAATATAAGATACTAATTATAGTTATCCTAATTACAATATATTACACTATCAATTATAATTAATGAAGAATAGAGGTAATTATGGGATTGCCCCATAATTACTCTAACAGTCTCCCGCAGTCTTAGTTGGAGGTTCTCGAATGCTGAGACTGTCCTTGAAATCATCAAAGAGTACGTGCGGAAGACCTTTTGTGAAGATGTCAGCAATCTGATAACAGGATGGCACATGGAGAACACAGACTTGACCACAGGTAACTTTTTCTCAGACAAATAAGATATCCATTTCAATTTGTTTCATGCGCTGATGCTGAACAGGATTGCCAGATAAGTAGATCGCACTCACATTGTCACAATAGACCATAGTTTCTTTGTCAATCGGACAATGTAGCTCCAGCAGTAGATTTCGGAGCCAACATGATTCACCAACTACATTGGCGACCCTTCGATATTCTGCCTCAACACTTGATTGAGACAAGGTGGATTGGCGTTTGGATGACCATGAAATGAGATTATCACCCAAGAACACACAATAACCAGAAGTGGAACAATGTGTGTCCGGGCATCTACCCCAATCTGCATCTGTGTAGGCTGAAAGACTTTAGATGGATGACTTATACAGATGAAGTCCAAAATGGAGAGTACTCTTAACATACCACAGAATCCTTTTGAGAGCTCCCATATGTTCCTCATTTGGATCATGCATGTGTAAACAAACTTGTTGAACCGCATAGGAAATATCTGGTCTTATAAAGGTCAGTTACTGCAAGGCCCCTGCTAGGCTATGATAATGGGTAGGATCGTTGAATGGAGTTCCGGCATCCTTACTCAATTTCGCCATTGTGTCAACTAGAGTATATGAGGGTTTGCAGGATGACATCCCTGCTTTGTCAATTATTTCTTCGGCATATTTCTTTTGACTGAGAAACAGACCACCTGCATATTGAGTGACAGCAATGCCAAGAAAATAATTCAATGGACCCAAGTCCTTCATTGCAAATTCTGCTGCAAGAAGGGATATAATAGGCAGGCGAAGTGAAATGGATAATGTTGTGAGAATAATATCATCGACATACAAAAGAATATATGTCATGTCAGCTCTTTTCCGATAAATGAACAATGACTTATCAGACTTGCTGTGAGAGAATCCCAATTTGAAAACATGATATGCCCGAGGAGCTTGTTTCAAACCATATAAGGATTTCTTCAAAAGACAAACATGATATGGACATGTGTAATCTCGAAAACCCAACTGTTGATGCATGTACACTGTCTCACGTAAGGTTTCATGTAAGAATACATTTTTAACATCTAACTGATGAATGGTCCAAGATTTGGAAAGAGTCAAGATGAGAACAGTCCGGATAGTTGCTGGCTTAACCACCGGACTGAATGTTTCACCACAATCTACCCCAACCTGCTGAGACCTGCCATCACCAACAAAATGAGTTTTGTATCTCGCAAAAGAACCATCAGAATTCTTCTTATGACAAAAAACTCATATAGACCAAATGACGTTCACATTAGACGGACGTGGTACTAATTCCCATGTCTTATTTGTAATAAGAGCATTAAATTCGTCTAACATAGCGGCTTTCCAATTCGGGTCGGATAAGGCAGCTTTAGGATTTTTTTGTTAGAGGTGATGCTTGAACGGAGGATAGTAGGTTAAAGTGACGTTTGGCCAAAGCATCCCGTGCATGGCACGGGTTTCAACGGTCCGAGGCTGTTCCATCACTGGGTGGGTAGTAGGATTCTCGAGTATGTTATTAGGCCGAGGGGATGGAATGTGGCCCAAGTGAAAAGGTGGAGCAGTTTCGATATTGGGTTGGGCTCCGGAATTGGATTGGGTTAAGAGTGTAATTGAGGTAGTAGTGGACTGCCCCAATTGGGCCTGCCTGCCACGGAAATGAGACTGGGCTGAGACCAGCGGTGACAAGGCAGTGGTCTCCGGTCCAGTCCCATTTAGTGGTTGGGCCGAAAGTTGTGGGATATTTTGTTGGGTTGGTTCCACATGGGTTTGGATATTTTGGTGGTGGTGTAAAATGGGATGTATTCCATTATCTAGAAAATCATATGAAGGTGAGGATGTCACATGAGACTTAGCAAAGGGAATGTAGACTCATAAAAAATTACATGACGACAGACAATTATTTCTCCATTCGTCAAATCGTAACATTTATATCCCCTATGATTTTGTGGGTATCCCAAAAACACACAAGGAGTGGAACGAGCCTGCAGCTTGTTAATGGAAGTAGACGGAAATAAAGGATAACACAAACATCCAAACACCCTCAACTGTGTAAAAGACGGGAGACGATGATATAACATTTGTGTAGGAGACAAATTGGAGAACAATTTACTAGGAAGAATATTTCAAAGTTATGTAGCCATTTGAAGTGCATGGTGCGGTGGTGTGGATGAATGCACAAGAATAGAGCGAATCATATTATTAAGCGTTTGAATTTTTCTTTCGGCTTTCCCATTTTGTGGTGAGGTATGTGGACACGAAAAACGCAAAGACATCCCATTTTGGTGACAAAAATCATTAAAGTGGGTATTTATGAATTTCCCTCCATTATCACATTGAAAACATTTAATGCTTTTGCCAAATTGAGTTTTGATAAAAACACTATATTGTTTTAAAATGGTGTAGGTTTGTGATTTATGTCCTAATGGAAAAGTCCACAAAAAATTCGAATAATCATCTAGAATGAACATATAATATTTATGACCTGCAAAACTCAAAACTGGTGATGTCCACAAATCACAATGCACAAGATCAAATGGCACAAAAGTATGAGAATTAGAAGATGCAAAAGGAAGCTTAACATGTTTATCAAACACACAATATTGGCAAACAGAGGAGTCCAAAGGTTTATTACAAGAAACCAAATTATTCTTCCTAAAATTATTAAAAACTTGTGCTCCTGGGTGTCCCAATCGATTGTGCCATATAGTCGGAGAAATGACAGCAAAGGTTGTTGGTTTGTTCATGCTATTTTTGAAAACAGAAGTGATGGGATACAAGTCCTCCGTGCTATTGCATGTCATAAGTGGCACCCCTGTATGAAAATCCTTCACAAAGAAGCCAAACAGATCAAAATTTACAGAAACATTGTTGTCAATTGTAAAACGTCTAACATAAATCAGGTTTTAAATTTCTTGATTAATATTCTTCCATGTAGGTTTTAAAATTCTTGATTAAAGAGGGAATAAAGAATTAGGGCTAAGGATCTTAGACTCTGATTAATTTCTTGATTAATATTCCTCTAATGGTACAATATATATATATATACACAATCATATTATGCTTGATTAATGGAAGACTAATCTAACTTATCTAAAATATAAGATACTAATTACAATTATCTTAATTATAATAAATTACACTATCAATTATAATTAATGAAGAATATAGATAATTATGGAATTGCCCCATAATTACTCTAACAAATAAGACACCAAAACCAAAGACTAGAGAGTTAAAGGTTTCGTTGAAAGGTAATTCACATGGGACATCAATTCAATGTTTAGTAACAAAAAAAAAAGTTTAGTAACAACATGCATGTAGAGGAATGATTAAAATTCATCAATGTTTAATTCATAAATGGACGTGATTTTTTGTTTGTTTGTAATAGACGTTGAATATATGAGAAAAGGTGCTACTCCTAATATATTTAGTAATAGACCAACCAGTTTGCCTTTAGAATGTGCAATAAGAATATAATTGTATAGAGTAATAGTAGAAGAATACCATCCGTAATTTTTCTCGTAAATTAGCATTATAAAGATAATATGGCAGGATCTTACGACCCGTCAATTTCATGTGCTCTATCGAATCATATTACCAAAAAATAACCTGATTAGACATGACACAATTTTTAAAGATTTGGATTAATTGATATCAGTACAGTTCAGTTTCCGTTCACTGAGATAAAATATTACATAAATTTTATTCTTTTTACTATTTTACTCAAAATTTAGTTGACTTGGCGAACTATCTAGTAGCTGACTTAGAATTGATGAATTTGTTGATAGAGAGCGCTTTGATCTTTAGTCGTCATGTGATTATTCATGTCCATAGGGGCTCCCACACTGATCCAAAGTTACTGTTATCATCTAAGAAGCTCATAGGAATATAAGTAAAATTGTCCAAATTAGATTGTTGTAGTGGTGATGCTTGTGGAGATTGGCCCATTTCCATGTAAATTAGTGCCATGAGGTTAGCTTGTTGGCATTGCATGTTGACAACCTCAGCTTGTGCCTTTGCTAATTGTGCTTGGAGTTCACTTACTTGCTTTTGTAATTGGCAAATTGCTCCTGCACAACCATATACAGGATCTCTTAATCTAGAATTTGCCTCATATACCATGCTACTTACAGCATCTGCTCTTTGAGATTCTGGCAATTCCTAAACAAAATTGCAAGAAAAAAAAGAGTTAATGCTGTTGAGATTGGTCATAATACAAATGAAAAAGTGTATATAATTGCTAAATTAATTAATTTGTCAAAACAACTAGCTAATAGTAATTAATCACGAGAGAGAACGAGCACAAAAAAATAAGAACTAGCGGTAGAGAACTTCTGTTGGTAGTTACTCCATTTAAACTCATATCATACCAATATTACGTAGAAATAAGTAAAAAGTATTAGAAGTTCTTGATACTTTTAAACGAATAAATCTTTGAAAAGGTTAAACCACTGCTTATTAGAAAATATAGGAAAGTCCATGTCTCTAGGGTAGAAAAAGAAAATGTAGAGACATGAAAAGAGTAGTAATAATATATATTGGAATGAAAGAAATTAAAGAAAAGACCTTCTCCTAATAACAATGATAAATAAAGGAGATGTGGTTGTTGCTTCTCATTATTATAGTCATAGATCAATACCTAATTAATCCTTTGAATTCATGTCGGCTTGAGAAATCAAATTCCCTACACTAAGAAGGACTATATGATTGGGATATTTCCCTGTTAACTTCTTCTGTCTATTTGAACAATCAATTAGTAGCCTAGGCATTACTTTTCAAATTTGCAACTAGAAACTACCTAAATGCTAGTACACGTCAAATTTGTCGACATTCATGCATTAAACTTTTGTAATTTTAAAACAAAGACCTCCTAAAAATTTAAATATTATTAAAGTTGTTTTCATGTGACTAGAAGGTCACGAGTTCAAGTCGTGAAAATAGTCTCGCGTAGAAATGTAAGATAAAGCTGCGTACAATGGACCCTTATGATCTGGCCCTTCCCCGAATCTCACGCATAGCGTGAGCTTAGTGCACTGGACTTCCCTTTAATAACCACAATAGGATTAAAAGAAAGTCTACTAGAAGTTTTTCCAAGCAAAAAACTCCCTATTTATCAGTTTTACTACGACGAATTGACAATGTAAAAAAAACTTTTATATCTTTAGGTAGTGGTAGAGTTAAAATTTTTAACAAGAGAATTAAAAAAGACAACAAATGATATACTTAAAATTTTTCCTTATTTAAGGAAATTCAACAATTTATATATAAAAATAAAAATTACTTTTACCATACTTGCACTATAACATTAGGATGTAAGATAAATTAATTATCCGTTACTACAGGTTAAACTTTAAGTCCTTAATTTATTTATACCATTGTCTCCTTTGGATAAATTTACGAGAAGTTTATCTCGTGAACTTGAAATTATATATAATCAGTATACTATTGGTATAGATGATAAATACCTGCAAAAACTTAATAATATTGCTAGCACCAAAGACACGATGAGCAGTGGTGAACTTGATAGGATCATTAGGAGGAAAATAAGGTGCCAACACACATTTCTCCACACATCGCCGCCGTAATATCTTACAGGCGGCGCAAGGGCTGACCACCACCGTCACTTGCGGAAGTGATGGTGGTGGAGAGTTAGGATAAGACAAAGATGACGGCGAAACAGAGCGAGAAGAAGATGAAGATATGGTAGACTCCATTTTTCTTTCTTTTTTTTTTTGCTCTATGTAGAAATGTGCAAAAGGGATTAATAGTCTTAGAGGAGAGTACTTGGGGTGCTCTAAGATGGAGTGAACTAAGGGTATATTTATAACCCAGGGAAGAAAAAGAAGTGGGAGCGTGATGATGTCATAAATAAGAAAATGACGTCACTTTCTTATTGGTCATTTTTTCTTTCCTTCTTTCTTTCATTTTATCTGCTTTATGATGATGATTTCAGCTTTAGTAGAGAAGTGAAGAATAATATAGTCGATTCTCACTTATTTTGAGTTGAGGCGTTATTGTTATTTGTTTTTTTTAACGTTTTTATCTTTTTGACGTGAGAGAAAATGTTAGTAGTTCAATCAGTTACTTGAACTTTAACCTAATCAGTAAGGGGTCGATATCTTGTAATCTTAACCTCATTTCTCCTTCTCTTTATCCTCTCTCCTATATATAATAGGAAATAAAAATAATTTCTTCTTGACGTGAGTGAGTCGATGAATAGTGCAAGACAAAAAAATAAAAAAGGGAGAACTTTTGATCCGATTCGAAAATTACGTCGAGGTCATGCATAATGTAAAATTAATCTAAACAATAGTATCAGGTACCTATGCATAACAAGTCTGATATGATAACTTAATAGATAAAAGAATGACTTATTAAATCCTAAAGTAAAAAATTAAGCAGATAGTGTAAATTTTCTATTTTGTCAATTATGCAACTAATTAAATCCTAAAGTAATACTAACATTATCCTACGTTGAGAAAATAAGAAAATAAGAAAATAAGTTTTTTTTTGTTGCTGGTTGCGGCGATCTTCTGTTTTCACTAGTACTAGTAATACTACTTCTAGAGTTCATCGCTTTTTTGGCATTTGCATGTGAAAACTCAAAAACTAGCGTTTAACGTAGTTTAGCCGATTTCTGAGAATTATTTATATTAATTAATAAATCAGGGATGTTTAATCAAGTCTTTAATTAACTGATTGTTGTAAACCAACCTCATGCCAACAATTAATTAAGCCCCAAAATTTTGCGAATTACTGAAGAGATTGGGTATTACTCATAGCCCTATGGAAAATCACATAATCTTTCTGAATTCGTAATAATAATAATAATAATAATAATAATAATAATAATAATAATAATAATAATAATAAATCCTTGAGAAGATAAGTTTTAAGTATACAATTTATTATCCAAATGTTACTAACAACAATGTAATGCAAGACAATTGCAACAATTAAAATTTATTGATTTCCTTGATATGACTATGAAATATTTTAATCATCATTTTTTTGAGTAGTCTCTATTTAGTGATAATAATATTATGTTGAGACCGTGGAAAAATTATTGCACGGGAAGTCATCATTATGGAATATTGAGAGCTTCCTAACGACCGATCCTTCCTTAGTCGTACATTTATTATTTTACTAAGCAATCCAAAGTGTTTCACACTCAAATTAAAGAGGATGTTGCCTTTCTAGAAGGATTCAAGTAAATTTTAATATTTTGTTGGGCCTAATAATGGATAGCATATGAGGCCCAGTTTACAGTTTACATTTTTATTTTCTGTTTCATTACGTAATTGTAATTTTGGTAAATGACCCAGTTCAGGTAAGATGACCCGACGCCCACTTTGTAATAGATATTTTAGATAGGAACCTTCTGGACGATTGAGATTAAGAAATCATAATTTTATTTTTCAAATAAAAATTCTCTCTTCTCTCTCACCCGATTAGGGTTTCTCTCTTTAGAGATTTGATCAAATCACTCATATGATCGAATCTAACATGGTATCACAACATGGATTCCGATTCACCTAATCTCTAGCTTTCGTCCGATGCTACCCGTGCAGGAAACTAGAGCATATTCGATCGTTTCATCTAACGCTTAAGGTTTTCTCGATCTATGTAGAAAAGGCCTACTTCTTCAGGTTTTGTGAAGACGATTATTAAATATGTTTAAGTACTGTTTTAAAGTGCGTTTTAGGGAGTCTTGTGTTAGTCTTTAAGTTGTTTTGTACCGTGTTACGCTTGTTTTTGTTTTGTTTTCAGGATAAAGCGATACAGAATGGAAGTGAGACGGATTTAGAGAGAATAAGCGGTTATTGAGGATAAATATGCCGGTTTAGTCAAAGAAACGGTTCAGAGAAGTCCTGGAAAGTTCGTGACGCAGTTGAACGTGTCTCGAATGAAAAAAAATGACAAATGAGCCGCGACACTGAGGTTCCAGAGAGACCACATTTCTGGAAGCAGAAGAGTTGTGGCCCTCTCTGGACTGCGCCGCGGCGCTTGAGGAAATCTGCAAATGAGACGCGGCGCTTGTGTCCGTACAAATTACGAGAACTCATTTTTCACAAGGGCAAAAAGGTCTTTTCAAAGGAAAAAATAAGGTTTATTTTAAAGAGGAAAAGAGGAGAGAAAAACGGGGAAGCAAGGAGAGAAGGAGGTTTTGGAACCTTGGAGGAGCCATTGGAGATCAATTCCTCAAGTTCTTTTTCTTTGTCTTGAAGTATCTTTATGTTAATTTTCAGTTTATGTGTTCATTTTGAATGACTATGAACTAATTCTTCTATTAGGGTTTTCAATTAAATCACTTGAACCTCTATCATGAACTAATGCAAAGTTATCTTGTCTTCTTCATCTATTAAGGTCTTTTCAATGTATGGTTATTGAATGAAAATTGATTGGCCATTGGTTTTCGTTTATCTAAATGAGTTTAAATCAAAATCTAAAAAGTGAGATTTGAATATGCTATAGTTGAATTGACATAGGCTTAATCTTGAACGAGAGTATGACAATTGCTTGTGTAGCTTCTAGGTTGTTGATCTTAATGCCTCCGAATTGATTGAATTTATCATATAAATATAGAAAATTCTCATTTAGGTTGAGTTTTATATGTCGTAACTTGAATATAGAACATTTTTGTTAACCTGCTATCTTAATAAGAAGAAAAACTGTTAATCTTGCATTAGTAAATGGTAGAGTGGATAGTTGATGAGATTGGAATCCCTAATTGTTCTCATTCTCGAATTCAATTCGTGTGTTTTTGCTGCTAGTTTATTTTTGCATTTTACCTTCGTTTATGATTTCTTTATTTTAACCTTTACAAATCAAGATTCGTTAGCCAAATAGAAACTAGAGATTAATTATTTGGTAATTGATAATTATTCTTTGTGGGACGATATTCGGTCTTACAAAAAATTATTACAAATTGTGATACGTATACCTGCGTAGCTTTAAAAATCCGCAACAAGTTTTTGGCGCCGTTGCCTGGGACTAAAAAATTATCAATATCAAAGTAATTAATTTTATTTCTAATTTGGTTGTTCCAAGAACAAGTTTCTAACTTGATTTGCGTGCATCTTTTGATCAGTTTTCAGGTAGTTTTGTTATATGCGAAGAAGAGGAGGAGCAGACATCCTTGTTCCTATTAATCCTGAGATTGAGAAAGCTTGCAAGCAGAATAAAAAAAAAACAAGAGAGCTGGTAGTTCAACTGTGGTTATGGAAAATCCTCAAAACAATGATGAGTTGAATAGAGGGGTGCCAAAAATGGTGCAGGAACAAGCTCAGAATCCCGCTGTGAGAAGCTTATGGGATTATATACTTCCATCTGTAATAAGAGTGCAGACCTGTATAAGACCAACAGCTGTGGAGGCAAACAACTTCAAGATTAAGTCGGCAATCCTGCAAATGGTCCAAGGCACAGTTCAGTTTGATGGGTTACCCTCTGAAGATCCTCATATGCACTTGGCCAATTTCTTGGAGCTATGTGCAACATTCAAATACAATAGTGTGACTGATGATGCCATTAGATTGATGATCTTCCCATTTTCACTAAGGGACCGAGCCAAAAGCTGATTGAACTCTCTTCAGGCAAACTCTATTACTACTTGGCAAGATTTGGCTCAGAAATTTCTTGCCAAGTTCTTTCCTCCATCAAAGGCCGCTACGCTAAGGGGAGAACTGAACAATTTTTATCAGTTTGAGGGGAAATCTTTGTAGAGGTCTAAGGAGTTGCAAAGGAGATGTCCCCACCATGGAATTAAACAGTGGATGTTGGTCCACAATTTCTACAATGGGTTGTGTGTTGCTACTCGTACCATAATTGATGTAGTGGCTGGAGAGGCATTTATGAGTAAAAGTGCCAATGAGGCGTATGAATTTTTAGAAGATATGGCCACAAACAACCATCAATGGTCTAATGAGAGATCAACGAGCAATAGAAAAGTGACCAGAGTTCATGAACTAGATGCCATCACTGTTTTAACTGCTCAAGTTGCTTCTTTGACAAAGCAATTGCAGTAGAATACTGTGTCCGCCAATGCTATTCATATGCAAATGGGTTGTGAAATTTGCGGGGGTCCACATACTTTTGATCGGTGCACAACAATGGATCCAAGCAATATTTCTATGGACCAAGCTCAGTTTCAAGCAGTTGATAATTTTTAGAGGCCCTACAACAATTCATTTTCCAACACTTATAATCCTGGGTGGAGGAATCACCCTAACCTCTCATGGAGAAACAACCAAGGCCAACAGTTATAGTTTCAAGGGCAATATCAGCAGAACAATACACAATAGCCAATGAATCAAGCTTCATCTTCTCAGCAGTCTAGGCCACAAGTCCCATAAGAGAATCCTAATGAATTGTAAACAACTTTGTTGACTCTTACTAATACCCAGACTCAGTTCATGACAGAGACAAGATCCTCTATTCGAAATTTGGAGACACAAGTGAGGCAGTTAGCAAGCATGTTGAATAACATACCTCAAGCAATACTGTTGTGAACCTTAAGGAGCAGTGTCAGGCCATCACTTTAAGAAGTGGTAAACAATTTGAGCAATCTGCACCCCAACCACCTGTTGAAAAGAATGATGACTTTGGAGAGATATCTGGTTTAGAGAAAGAGGGGGTTACTAAAGACCACCCTATTACAGAAAAAACACCACCAACGGTTATTGTTGATCCTCAAATCAGAATTCCATACCTTCAAAGACTTCAGAAAAATTCTCTTGATAAACAATATCCAAGTTTTTAGAGGTGTTCAAGAAGTTGCACATCAACATTCCCTTTGTTGAGGCCCTAGAGCAAATGCACAGTTACATGAAATTTATGAAGGAAATTCTCTCTAAAAAGAGAAACATGGGAGATTATGAAACTGTGGCTTTAACTGAAGAGTGCAATGTCATTTTGCAAAAGAATCTTCCCCAGAAGTTGAGAGATCCAGGGAGCTTCACTATTCCCTGCACTATCGAAAATTTTAAATGCAAACATGTCTTGTGTGATTTTGGGGCAAGTATAAATTTGATTTCTTTGTCTGTGTTTCATAGACTTGGTGTGAGTGAAGCTAGGCCTACAACAATGACTTTATAGTTGGCAAACCGTTCAGTGAAGCATCTACGGGGTATTATTGAAGATGTGTTAGTTAAAGTGGACAAATTCATTTTTCCTGCTGACTTTATTGTTCTTGACATGGAAGAGGATCTGATGTGCCTATAATTCTTGGGAGACCATTTTTAGCCACGGGACAAGCACTTATTGATGTTCAGAAGGGTGAGTTGAGACTCCGAGTTCAGGGTGAAGAGGTGGTTTTCAATGTGTTCAAGTCGATATCTTATCCTAGAGAAAGTGACAATTGTTTTTCAATTGATGTGATTGAGGGAGTTATTTCTGAGAAGAGCACGAGTACTGACGCTCTTGAGGTGGCGCTAACATAGTGTGAGGAAGATGACAGTGATGATGTCGAGCTTATGGAGTATGTCAGGTGGGTGAATTCTTATGAGCCATTTTATAGAAAAAATATGAGGAGTTGGGAAAAAGAGGAGTTCAGAGTCCGGCTAAATGACGTTAACGACAGCGCCATCTGGAGGCATCCCAACATTTTATTTTTTTTGTTTTGATTTATCTTTAAAAAAAAATTGGTTTGAAGAGCTACGGCGCTTCCATCCAAGTTGCGGCGCCATGGAGGCAGAAAGGTCAAATTTTTTTTGGTTTGAAGAGCCGCGACGCAAGTGGAAGATCCGTGGCGCAAGTGGAAGAGTCGCGGCGCTACTTTAGCCACCGCCACCACCACCATTTTTGAGATCGCTTGTCGGGATTTTGGTAAGTCTTCCTTCCCTTTCTTTCTTTTTCACATTAGGGACAATGTGTTAAATAAGTTTGGGGGAGGAGTCTGTGTCTTTGTGTTATTAGTGTTTAATTGTTTGTTTATTGTTAGTGTCTTAGTTAGGTAACTAAATCTAGTATCATGTGTCAGTAAATCAAGTTGATAATGATAGACGATGAGATTGAGTGAATGCGGTGTGATATAATTTGATGGAATTGACAGCTATGAAATGAGAAATCTGTGTGCTTAAGTTGAATGCGGTGTGATATAATTTGTGTACTGAACAATTTTTTAATGTAGCTTATTTATTTCAACTCGATTTGAAGAAAATGGAGATGTTATTCTTTTTCCATCTTTCCTTGGAAAAAGGAAAAAAAAAGTCCTCCATCTTTCTTGGACTTGAGAATTAAGTCAAGGGTGATTAACGATTAATCTTTAACATTAAAAATAGGACCAGGACTTTTTACCCACTACTAATCTCAGATTAGATATTATTGTTGGCTCTTTTTGGTTTTTGATTGACATGGCGATTGACGAGTAAAATACGCCTAAAAAGAAGACCTTATCAAACTTCATTGTTTCGAAACTAATTCATCCTCTTGCAATTAAATCAAGGCACATGTAACATAAATTTGAATCTGGAAAGCGGCTGTTATTGAGCAATCTTAGGAAAATTAAAGGAAATGTCCATGCAACAAAATATATATACAAAGTTACTTATTTAAACTCCATAGTATTTAGAAAAAATATTAATAAAATCCGCAAAGAAATATATATATATATATATATATATATATATATATATATATATATATATATATATACATACATACATACATCCATACATACACGCGCGCACACACTTTAAATGCTTTGTTTGAATGGTCTATCAGATACGACCTCTCTACCTCACAAGATGAGTATGTTCTGTGTATACATCACCTTCTCTAGACCTCACTTGTGGCATTATACACTGAATATATATGTTGTTGGTGTAATTGTATATTATTTATTTTATTTTATATGTATATATATCTTCTCTCTCCAAACCCACGTTGTGGGATTTCATTGAGTATGTTGTTGTTGTATATATCTTTTCTATTTTAAAGGAGAAACCTAAATGGTCAAAAGTAGATGAAAAATGGTTACCCAAGATTTACATCACATAATCTCCAAACGGCTTAGTATCTTCTTCTTGATGTAGA
This sequence comes from Anisodus acutangulus, assembly GCA_029783415.1. Lineage (NCBI taxonomy): Eukaryota > Viridiplantae > Streptophyta > Magnoliopsida > Solanales > Solanaceae > Anisodus > Anisodus acutangulus. The sequence continues at coordinate 30,580,556 of CM056493.1, forward strand.
TTTCTGAGACTAGAAATACACATGTGAATTTGTATAATAAAAATAAATAAATACTCTCCCTCTCAAAATATTTGTCACTTTTTTCTTATTGAGATTCAAATTATATAAACTTTGATCAACATATTATATTGTATCTTTTTTACCATATTGATATTATAAGCATTGCAACTTATAATACTTTTCATACAGTTTTCGAATTATCTAAATTTTGATTTTAAAATACGAAATTAATTTAATTCAGTTTAGCTCCGAAGATTAGTTAAATTGACTCTCGAAAAGAGAAATGTGACAAGTATTTTGGGACGGTGAGAGTATATCACTACAAAAAGAACATGAATTAGTGACGAATAAATTTTGGAACTAAACAACGAAATTCATCGTTATTTTATTTATTGACAGGTACTTATCAAAAAATATTATTAGCTGCGACCAATTTAGTGATTAGTGACTAATTAAGTTCTTAATTAATTTCATATTTTTTGTTGCATATACACAAAAGGATCATAAGATAAGTGGTTGGAATTGTGGGTTGCTACAATTAGTGAGACAGAGGCATATTTCCAACTACCCTAACCACCATTTCATTACGTGTCTAGAAAATAGAAATAGAGAATAATGACAGAGAAATTTCATATCACGTTATTAATAGAGACAAAGGTCAGCTCGTTTGGCACATGCTTTAGAAAACACCTTAATTTTAGCTCCCTTTCTTTGCCTGATTATGACTCCTTTACATTTTTTAAATTCATAATAATTTCTTCACTATGAATGTAATTTTGTCTACGTAAGTCTGTTCACATTTCAGTATAAAAGAAAAATGATCGTGGTAATTGACAATTAACGTCAAATTCGTTAATTTATAATTACTAAATTCTTGAAGTATTTAAATTAAAATTACATGAATAATTCAAGATGAATGTCGACTCGATAAATAACCCAACTTTGTATAGCTGAAAGTTGCCGAATCTATGTTGATCTCGGACCGATCCTCGAGCTCTTCTTTAGCTGCGGGAAGACTTGGTTCTGTCGAAGATCTAACCCCCGTCCCTCGCCAGCCAGAAAATTCATATAACTAGTAAATTTAAGAAGTAGCCACATATAGTGAAGGATGATAATTTGAATGCTACTATGCATATAAAATATTATACTAAGTGTATATATATCTAAAATTATTTTTTACATATATTTTATTGAAGACCTTTAATAAAAGGAAGTCAATCATTTTATATAGCAGCTTTAACTCACTCGGGATCTAGGTGTAATTATTATTATATATGACATCATAAAATCAACCTGTTTCTCGATCCTGATCAAGACCAAGATATTTTGTCACATGACATACATTATCCATGCTTCATGCACGTATATCATATGGTATGCTAGTCGAATTAAACTATCCAATTTCAAGGTAAGAAAAGAAAATAAAAACAAAAGAATACTGTTGACTGATCTTTTTTCTTCGTGAATTCACAAGTGATTCCCACGGTTTACACTGCTTCTTTAGGTAATGCTCGTTTCACGTTGTTTGTCCTTCAAAAAGCGAGTGTGAGAGTTTTAAGAAAATGAAGGGGGAATGGTAGGGAGCGAATCTCCCTGAATGGGCCTCAGGGTCGGCTCCACATTTTCGGTGGCCTTAAGCCAAATCTTGATGAGAGGTCTAACTTTCTTTTTACAAAAACTTCTTATGTATTTTATTATGAAAGTCTATTTTTTTAACAAGTGCAATTAATATTAGTAACAAATATTATAGTTTTTCTTTTCTTTTTTAGTTAAAATTATATCTTTTTACTTTTAAATACTACTCCCTCCGTGTCAATTTATGTGATATTTGTCGCTTTTTGTGAGTCAATTTAATTAAATTTTGAAGCTAGATTGAATTAAATTAACTCAATAATTTAAGATCAAATTTTATATATTTGAAAACTACATGAAAAGTGAAATAAGTTTCTACTTTATTCACATCAATTTGGTGAAAAAATACATCTTAATGTTGGTCAAAGTTCATGTAGTTAGAATTTCGCGAAGCGAAAAATATCACTTCATTATGACCGATAGATTATTTTTTCAAAAATAATATTATGCATAATCCTATTATTAGTTAAAATGGGTCCCCCGAAATTTTGCTGGCCTAAAGCCATTGCGTTGGCTGCCTTGCCCTTCAACCAACATTTATGGGTCTTATGCGGCGCGAATTTAAATTTGTGGGGCTCCAATACGATATCGAACATCGGATGCGAAACCTAAAAAAGAAGAAGGGGGAAATGGAAACAATTTGTAGTGACGCTTTGGTGAAGTTCAAAACTTAAGTAATTATACACTATAGACCTCTCTTTAATAACCACCTCTATATAACGATACTTTACATAACAGTCAAGTTTTTTTGGATTCCATTTTTTTGTGCTACGCTATATTATATATTTTCTATAATAACATTTCTCTACAATATTCACACAATATTCGAACAAATGAATGCCGTTATATACATGTTTGACTGTATTTAAGTTTATCAAGTTTTAATATTCATTTTGTTCCAATTTGTTTTGCGTAATTATTACTATTTGAAGAGTTATAAGTACTTTTTGTCCTCGGACTTTAATTGTGCAACTATTTTTAAAGTATTTTTTAGTCATAGTTTATGTAACTTCTACATATGCCAAATTATATATTTTTTTAAGATATTACATTGTGTGAATTCACATAGAAGATCAGATGTGCTGACCCTAGTAGTTTGAATTTTCTATTTTTTTGGAATAAATATTACTCCCTCCGTCTCAAAAAAAATTGTTCTATTTTAACTTGACACACGATTTAAGAAATAACTAATTTTTTGTGAAATGTGTAGTCCAAAAGAAGTCTTAGATATTTGTGAAGTTGTAAAACCATATTATAAAGTTAAATTGTTTCTAAATTTAGAAATGTGACCATTTTTTTTGACAAACTAATAAGGAAAATAGGACAATCTTTTTGAGACAGAGGGAGTAATTATTTTTTAAGATATTATTATAATTAACATGTTATCAGCATAGCTAATACGTCCAAAGGTATATCTCTAATTTCTAACTTTTCAACCCAAGATAGAGAAACTTTCAATCCAAAGTGTTTGGCCCAGTGGCCAATACATTAGTAGGGTATTGCTGTCTGAGGTTCCGTGTTCGAATCCTCTGATCAGCGAGAGTGGAACTGTGTTCCCCCAAAAAAATCTCTCCATACGCGTAGGGCCAAGCGGTGTATACTAATCCGTAGGGCCAGGCCGGAGGTAAGATTTTCTGGGGTATGGGGCCGTAATGCGGTGGAGCCAGTCACTTTAAAAAGTTTACCCTACCACAGTTTTTGTCCGCTTGGGCAGCTTAATTGGTTTCAAGGGGGATATTTGGAATAAGAGACCAAGGATCGAATCCCGTCAGCGGCAGTGTGGGGGTTTCTTCTTGAAATAAAGGAGGGCTCCTTGTGCGCAGCGTGGTACTGGTCTAACCTTTAAAATCAATTGAGTCACCATGATTTACCTCCTTCACAGATCTGTCGGACCGGAATGTGGGGGGAGATTCCACCTTTTCTAATTAATTAAACCTTTTTAACTTTGTCAGTGGAAGCAGTTGGACTCCTTCCTCCTGTCATTCCATTCTCCACCAGGCAAGGAAAAATTAGAATGGAAAATAGAAGAGGCAAAAAATGCAGACTCCTCTTTAGTCTATAGCGTGTGGACCTTGTTAAAAAGAAACAATAGATGACATTTGAGAAATGCTTAAAAGATATTATATATTAATCATTTGAAAGTTAAAGAATATAATTTATATAAAATGCTCCCTAGCAAGAACTGTAGGCCCCATTTTTTCTCATAAGTTGTTTGATATTTGTATTAAATTTTTTGATTAATTAGATTTCGAGACATGTAAGGGCGATTGAAGAGAAAAACGTTCCCTAGCAAGAACTGTTTTTTTTATTATGAGACTCGAACCCAAGACTTCTAGTTAAGGGAGGATGAAGCCTAATTTTTACATATAATAGATTTATCGGTTAATTTTTCTTATAAAAAATATTGAGCAAAAAAAATAAGGCCTCCCGCTAAAGTTGACATTAGGCCACCGATCTCATTGAGCCCCTGAGTGGCATGAGTAGAAGCAAGAAAATTGAAGTAGGACGAAGGCCGAGGAGGTTGTCCAGGCTCGCATCGCGAGCAGCCTGAGACTGCCAAGGAGTTGACACTCTTGCAAGATAGTGGAGTTTTTCCATCGAGAGGCTCATCGCGAGCCATGTAGAAATCAGAAAAGGAGGTGCTCGTCAACCTCCTCGCTTCGCAAGCACGTTGACGTGCGATCCTACGTTTTCTATCAAAGATTGTATTGGCATGGGCAACCTCTACATACTTTAATTCATATATATACCCTCAAGAAACGTCTTCTGGAGAGGGACACACCACTTATGGAGGCAAGAACACGGAATGAACGAAAGTGAATTCGGTTTAGATATCAATTTCTTTCATTCTTTTACTTGTTCATTATGAAATTCTATGCTATGTTCTTAAACAATATTATGAGTAGCTAAATTTCTTCTCTAGGATTTTGATGGAACCATTCAGAATTGTATTTAATTATAATTGAGTCGTTCTTCTTCTCTATTTGTAGCTACTACATATTTATTGTTGTTAATTGAAGGGGCGGCCCTCGATTAATGGTGCTGCTATATTTTGCATTACTGGAGAAAGATTGTGAGATTAAGTTTTAGTTGAACAACGTCATTTCTAATTCGTTAAGAGATTAACTACTATTATATTTAAAAGCAGGTTTAGAAATATTCAAGTTTGACGTAATCCCGGGAATAGTGTAAATTGCTAGCTAGAGTTAGTTCAAGAGAATAACTCTAGAAATTTACTACACTTGATCAAACGATATTTGTGTAGTAAAAAAGATTCATGATCGATAGAGAATAGTGTTGGAAATTTGCCTTTGGTGAGGAGGTGTGTCCACCCATATTTAATGAATTAAACACTAGGGTTCCGCATATTGGAAGCTTTGTCTCTTCACACGTGCATAATCTATTAAGTGAGTAGATGACCGTAGGGCCAAGGATCGTCAAATTTCGTTGAGAAATGAAAGAGATTTTGGTCCACGAAGTAAGGTGTTTGAGGCATGAAAATATGGTGTGGGACAAATCTACCACATCGGTGAAAAAAAGAAGAATTGTTCTCTTTATAAGTCTCAAAATTGGCTAAGGGTTTGGGACCCCAAGGGGTAACCCATATGTTTAAAGGAGGGAGGACCTAGATGTGCTTGGATTCAAGGCTAAGCCCACACGCCCGCCGTCCACCCGTCCGGTCCGGGCTCGGGACTTGGGACTTGGGCTTCTTCTGATATTAACTCTTTGGACCCCAAATTCCTTAATATTTACAGTTTCAACCTATTTGCTTTGTAGTGTTGATTAGTTGCTGTTTTATCTTGGGAGACTATTGCCCGTTAACGTAAAAGCATATATACGAGACAATCTTGTCTTAAATTGTAACAATCCAGATTTTAGTATTTCTTGATTTCAGGTTATTAAGATTCAAGACTCAACACACTTGCGGCAGTTCTGAATTGCATATTTGTTTATCCTTTCGAACACTTGTAATATTTATTTTTACTTTCCGTACTGTTTTACATATCCAACAAATAGTTCGACGAGATTATAGTTAACATGTCAAGAATTTATTTTGACATTTGAGAAATTATTATCCAAGGCCTTTTACCGTCGAAAGAAACTCATTTTATTTTACTTGATAACTTCATTACTCCTAAAAAGGGTTAGTTCCATTGTGCTCGGCGCACGTTAGTGACAACGCATGCCGGTCAGCGGAATGGCTCGAGCACGCCCTAGGAAGGACAAAAATGTTGTACCTAAGCAGATAAATACACCGCAAGGGAGAAGAATGGAATCGCATAATACTACGGAACAATGGTCACTCCTACCACAGAGGAGTATTGTTACACCACCGGTGATAAGGAATCCTGCTGGAGGGCAGAAGAAGCTTATCCTAAATGCTCAATCTAGAGCTATTTCACAGATAGAAAGGGATAAAACAGGAGAATACTTCAGGAAAAGGGAGTAAAGAGGTGAGGATACCAAGTGTTCGATCTAATGTTCAAGAGGACCTTATCAGTACACCAGGGATTCTGGCTATCTCAGTAGGACAGATATAGAAACAGATGAAATATGGGACTCGAGGTCAACTAATTTTTGGATCAAGTCAGGGCTTAGTTGATCAGGGGCAGGACCAAGATCAATTGAGGCTAAATGTTGAATAAGCTACAAACTCCTCCAAGTCAGTTGGAGAGGAACAAGCAACAACAACTGAAGGTGAGGTAAACCCACCACCCCCGTAGAAGAAATGAAATACTTTGTTTAAAGGCAACAGGCTTGCTGCTAAAGGAATGAGTCATAAGTACATTTCTCCTACTATTAAAAAAGGGGGAAAAGTTGCTGAATTGTGTAAGGAGGATAGGGAAAGAGAGACAACCAAATGGAGCAATATGGTGATACTTTACGTGGTGGGAATATCACCTATAATTGGAGCAGTTGGGAGATTATTAGCTGCTCAATGGAACTTTGCTGTGAAGCCAAGGTATATTACCATAATGATGGATACTTTCTAGTGAAATTCACTTGTGAAGAGGATAGGGATGTTGTACTCTACTCAAGGTCATATACCATGAGTAATAAGTCTGTTATAGTGAAGAAACAATCAGATGAATTTAATTTTTACTCATAAGTATTGCAGACTATACTAATCTGGGTGAAGATACCAAACCTACCAGTTAACTGTTGGAGCATGGATCCACTTTGTAGAATTGGAAGTAATTTGAGAGTTCTAGTATATGTTGATGAATGCACCTCTATGGTGAATCGAATCTCCTATGAAAGGATACTAGTTGAAATGGATGTCATTAGAAGCTTACCTAAAATTGTGAAGGTTACGGACCCACATGGTAGGATATATGAATAGGAGGTGCAATATCATTGGGTGCCCCAATACTGTCCTAGTTGTATGCAAGTTGGACATGTATGTCAACCTAAAGAACAATCTCTCACTAATCATATGGCTAAAGAGAGGTAAAAAAGCTGAAAAGGCAGATGTTCAAGTGGATGAGAATGCTAGGGTGGGAAAAAAGAAAGCAGAGGCATACAAGAGAATGAAGTCAACATGTCAACCTAGGCCTAAAGGTGAAAATGCAGAAGGTCATAGGATAAGCCAGTAGGTTGGAGATCAAGTGGGGAGTGATCAATCCTGCCAAGGAACTGATGATGGAGGATGGTCTGAGGCAAGAGGCAAAGGTGTTGCTAAGCCTATGCAAGCAACTCTCCTGAAGGTGTGGTACAAGTACTAAATAGATTTACTCCTTTAGGAGAAATGTCAACATTGTATGAGATGCACACTAGTGAAGTGAGGCAAAATAGTATGGTTGTGACAAGGACAGATCCCCCCCTCCCCCATTTCCCAATGAACATTGTTACTTAGAATGTGAGGGGATTGAACCAGGGGTATAAACAGAAGGATTTGAAGACATATATAGCAAATAATAATGTTGCTCTTATTGCCATAATTGAGATTAGAGTCAAGATGAATAATGGTGATAGTATTACCAAGAAGATTGCTGGAGGATGGAATTGGATTAACAATTACAGTACAAGTCTAAGAGGGAGAATATGATTAGGATGGAACCCTCAATTACTTGACTATGTTAACCTGGAAGTGCACTCTCAATAAATACGTGGGAAAGTAAAGGTGAGGCAAATCAGAATGAAATTCCTACTTACAACAATATATGGATTGCATACTGTTGAGGACAGGAAAGAACTGTGGGATGAGCTTAGGAGATTGAATGGAATTATCAATACCCCATGGCTTGCTATGGGTAACTACAATGCCATAAGAGACCCTAATGATAGAATGCTTGGTTCTTCTGTACAAGACAGTGAAATTAGAGATGCAGAAGATGAAAAGTGTGGGAAGGCAGTTTACATCGACAAATGGAAATGTTCTTAGCAGAATAGACAGGGCAATAGTTATTGATCAATGAATGTTCATGTACCCACATATGGAGGTTGCTATACAATATCTTGGGTTCTCAGACCATTCACATATGTCCCTACATGTTACTACTAATAGGAGTAGGCCTAAACCTTTTAGATTTCTCAACTGTCTAGTAGAGCACAAGGATTTTCTGAGATTGGTAGAAGAAGCATGGTGTAAACCTGTTCAAGGATCATATATGACTATGGTTTGGAGGAAATTGAAGAATGTGAAACATGTACTCAAGAAGCTGAACCAATAGGATTTTATGGGAATTAATAATAGAATACATGATTTAAAGCAAAAACTGCAAAACCTACAAATTCAAATGAGAGATCCTACAGTGGTGCCTATATTATATGATACAGAGAAGGAGATTGAAGGTAAACTAGAGCACTGGCTAGCATTAGAGGAAAATATATTGAGGCAGAAATCCAGAATTCAATGGTTGAGGCTGGGAGATTCAAACAATGCCTTTTTTATGCAAATATGAAGGGTAGGGTTACTTTTAATGGTATTAATAGTTTGATCAATAGTACTGGAGATGTTGTACAATATTAAAGTGCAATTAAGGATGAGGTGATTGAATCTATAAAACATTGATAAGGTCAAATGCTGACCAATTACCAGCAGTTGATACTACTATTATGCAACTAGGAAAGTCATTGACAAGAAGGCAACGATTGGAGCTAATTAAGACAGTCACCAGGAATGAGGTGGTAATGGATTTGAAGGATATAGATGACCTAAAGGCACCAAGATGTGATTGTTTTACTGTATTGTTTTTCAAGAAAGCTTGGGCTATGATAGGTGAGCAAGTGACAAATGATGTTCTTAATTTCTTTGACACAGGAGAGGTATATCTGCCCATAAACTGCACCAACATTACTTTGATCCCAAAAGTGCAGAACCCATCTAGAGTATCAAATTATAGACCAATTTTCTGCTGCTCATTGCTATATAAGCTCATCGCAAATATTGTTACAAAGAGAATGTAGCAGGTTATGGATGATTTGATTGACAAGAACCAGGAAGCTTTTGTCCCAAGTAGGGTGATCACAGATAATATTATACTAAGTCATGAATTGGTCAAAAGCTATGCAAGGAAAGGTATTTTGATAAGAGTCATGTTGAAGATTGATATGAGGAAAGCATATGACTGTTGAATTGACAAACTTAGAGCAAATACTAGTTTGCTTAAAGTTTCCTGAATAGTTTGTAAAGTGAATTATGAAGTGTGTCAACACTATCTCATATTCAGTTTTGATTAATGGAGGACCTATAATTCCATTTCAGGCTAAAAAGGCCACAGACAAGGGGATCCTTTAGCCCCATTTCTGTTTGTACTGACAATGGAGTATTTATCCAGAATATTAAAGACACTGAAAATCGTAAGTCCTTTAAATTTGTGTTAAACTGAATCTTATTCAGTTAAGCTTTGCTGATGACCTTTTATTATTTTACAAGGGGAATGTTGGTTCTGTGAAGCAGTTATTCCATGGGTTTCAGAGACACTCAAGCTTCTGGTTTGAGTGCTAATTTAAACAAAAGCTCCATTTATTGTGGAGGTGTCAAACCAGTTGTGCAGGATGCCATACTGTATGAACTTGGATTTGTCAAGGTGAATTACCTTTTAGGTATTTAGGTGTGTTTCTAAGTACCAAGAGGATATCTGTTGTTCAATGCAAAACACTGGTAGATAAGATTCTAAGTAGAGTGAAATCTTGGACTGTTAGATTCTTATCATATGCGGGAAGGGTCCAGTTAATCAAGACTTTCCTCTTCTCCATACTAGTATTCTGGTCCCGGGACTTTTTGCTACCTAAGCAGGTGGTGAAGTTGATAGAGGCTACTTGCAGGACATTCTTATGGACATGACAAGTTGATACTTCAAAGAAAGCACTCATTGCTTAGAATAAGCTATGCTATCCTAAAGTTGCTGGAGAACTAAATATCTTAGATGTTAAGGTGTGGAATAAATCTGTAATCTGCAAGTTATTATGGACATTACACAAGAAGAAGGACAAGTTGTGGGTGGTCTGGGTGCATACATATTATTTGAAGGATGGGAATGTATGGAATGCCAACTATAGTCAGGCTTTCTGGATAGTACAGAGGATATTCAAAGCTCAGAAGTATTTTTAGCTAGCAAGATATAATGAAACAGATGTTCTTGGGCTCAAAACCTTCTCCATCAAGAGTATATACAGTCAAATGAGAGGGATGATGCTTAACATGGACTGGAGGAAGCTAATTTGGAATAATCAAGGGGCACCTAAGTAGTTGTTCATTCTATATTTAGGAGTGTCTAAGAGGTTCATTATTAGAACAAGACTGGCAAAATGGGGGCACTGTCACTGATGTGAAATGCCCTTTATGTGAAATAGAGGATGACAATATAGATCATCTGTTGTTTAATTGTTCATTCTCTGCTAGTATTTGGAAGAAGCTATTGCAATGGCAAGGTATACAGAGAAGAGCACTGACTTGGCTACAGGAAGTGCAGTGGGCAATTGATAAAGACAAGGGCAGAACTGGAGCAGCTGAAGTTTATAAGATGATATTGACATGTAGTTTTTATCATGTCTGGCAGGAGAAACTGGAGAATATTTTAGATGAGATGCAGAAAACCAAGAGAAATAGTGAGGTTGATCATACAAGAAGTACATGGTAGAGGAAGCAAGAATGCAGCTGGAGCTCGAGTTTTAGATAGTCTAAATTTCTATCCATAAGAGTTGTAGAGGTAGATTGAGAAGGACTTGTTGATGCTGGCAGTAGGTTATGATTTGTTAGACCTGCAGTTTGTTTTGTACAGATTTACTATTTGGTAAATAAAATATTTTACTTACAAAAAAAACTTTATTACTCTTGTTATTTATACTTCGTTAGTCTACTTTAGAAGTTTAAAATATTATACCTCGAAAAGTTGATTAAATTGGTATTCTTGATGATACGAAAGTGTTGACAGAAATAGTTATCTGTGAGATCAACTCCTGATGGACAATCATATTATATTTGCAATGACCACTAATCTTTTCAGGAGTTTTGAGCGTGATCAACTAAGTACAAATATCCTTCAACTAATTAAAGTGTGTAATTTAGGTCCCTTTGTACAAAATATATGTGATATGTGGAGTATTTTTAGAACTATATCACCCCTATATATAAAGTAACAATACAAATTTAACATAATACATCGATAATTGAATAATTTCACACTTAATAATTCGTTAAATTTATGGAGATCATGGTTTGAGGAATTAAAAATAAATATCAATTAATTAAAAATTAAATTTTGTTAACTAGAATTACAAGGACCAAAATTAAAATTTATCAATGTTTGAGAGATTAAAAGTATTAATATCCCTTAAAAGAAAATTCTTGATGAACTAATAAAAACACTAGATGTAGACTTACAAACTCAAAAGACAAGAATGGTCAAGAACTACAATATTTTAACACAGTGGAGGCCACCATGTAATGAAAATGGGGACAAAATTCCTTCACTACACGAATGTCTTCGTTCTTTGTACTTGATTTTCCTCTCAAATAGACTTGCAATATATTTCCTACCAGAATAACGTGCTTCGTATTGAAGTTTTCTCTTCCTATTTTAAATTATACAAAAGATTAAATTTACATATAAATGATTCCAATTACATATTACCAGTAGACATATTTCTTTTAAAATTACTTTTAGATTTTAATCATTGATAACAGGTTAATTACTGTTTTACTAGATTATCAATTAGTGTTTATCAAAAGATATATATGTAATTACCTTATAGGTATCCTTATTGTATAAGTAACTTTAATTTATGGCATCAGTGTTGCATTCAACATAAACTCATATATCAAAGCCATCATTGTTGTGTTATAGGATCACTAATTTTTTTCCTCCCTTCCAATTTAGTAATAGAATTTAAGTTATATAAACCATCATTAAATAATTGTTTAAACTGTTAAGTTATCTAAAAGATACCTATAGGTAAGCCTTTTTAAAATATGGGAGTTATAAGTTTGAAAATAAAATAAGTTACCTACTACTACAACAACAACATACCCAGTGTAATCCCATACAAAACAAACATGTAAAAATAACTTGATGATGTAAACATTCAATTCATTACATGACATGTATATAACTTAAACTCTTAATATATATTTATAAAATTAATCATCAAATTAGTTTATTTGCGCCGTTTACATCATTGCATATGGTGGACACCTAGCCACGAAAACCTTACACCAGGAACACATTACAGTTATGTAATGACAATTTTTTATTTACCCAGAAATTGGTACAGTTGAATTTATATACGTTGTCAAGGACACGTGGATCTCAAGTGACCAATTTATCAAGATAATTAACAATTAAAATTAATATGAACTGAATGTAATTGAAAGTAAAGGGTTAGAATAGATTAAGCTTTGGAGAAACTTTGAGCTAGAGTCTCCGGGTAAGCCGAGATACTGGAATGCTCAATTAGGACAAGAACTAGAGAATAGTGTAGTATATCTCATTTTCTCAATGTCCTTACAATGAAAATAATTAGTCCTATTTATACTCAGACTCAAGGGTACATATTCCATGAATTATGCCTCTATTAACATTACATATTAATGTTATGGTAATAATGGACAATAAAGTTGATCATTAGTGCTATTAATTCTCTGTGGGAGGTGTAAGACCATTTTTGTAATGGCTGTTCATTAGTAATTGAATTCTCCCATTCGCATCATGCTTTCCGGTACTAGTGACCTTTCAATACCTCAGGTACAACGCAAGAGCGTCCAGGGGGCACTTATGGCTGAATTGGATCTGACTCATCATCTTGGCCACGTGTTATGATAGTATTCGTCCAACTGTACAATATGAATTTTACCCCATACACATAGTCCCCACACTTTTCGATTGAATGCTCTCATGCGTCCGAAAAGTGTATTTGAACTTAATCTTCAACCTTGCTTGAAACTGATGAACCTTAATGACGGGAAAACAAAACATCCCGATGATTCCATTTGGGAATGTCAAACATCACAACTCTATTAAATGCTTCTGAAATAGCGGCAACCATCCAATCGCTTTGATTGGCATAAAGCTGTGTAACCATGATGAGTTGCGTCTTCTCGTTTTCCGATCATTGCCTCTATCATTTCCTTATATATAAGGACAAAAGCTTCACCAAATATTCACTCATATTTTCCTTCCTCTTTATACAAGATTCTCCAAATATTTCTCTTAATCTCCATCTCTCATTTTTTCCATTCTACAAAGAATTATGCCGTCCTCCATATCTTCTCCTTCAAACCCTTCTTCTACTCATTCTTCTCGGGAAAGCCAACGACGATAACTCCACTCCTCTCCGTCGACTAGGAAGAGCGTCTAATTCTATTACCAGATAAGTTATTGACTTGATTTCTTTTGCTGACGATGCTCTTCCTTCAAGTTTCAAGTATCAGAAAGTTTTTTGTGTTGATGACCATCACGAGTCTGTTGAGGAGGTTAGTTCATTGATCACTGCTAATATTCTTCCCCAAGTTCATGAAAACTGCGGCTTAGATCCTATGGTTGATCTTAGGATAGTTTGTCCAGAAGCCAGGATGAACCACCGTGTTGAGGTTTCTCATTGGTTCATACCTATCATTTCACTATTGGGTTTCGAGTTTCGATCCCGCAAATCATTGATGACCTTTGCCGTCTCTACCGGGTGTACCTAGGCCAAGTGGATCCTCAAATTTGAAGGATCGTGTATGACATCCAACTTGCTGGCTGACCGTGTTGTAGTTCCTTTCACCAATGACCACTTGATTCACCTTTACTCTCCTTAGTTATTCTGGAGGGGGATGATCCACTTATATTCTCGAGGGAGCCGGAGTTTGATTAATTCCAAAGATTATTATGATCATGTATGGTTGACTTGGATTGTGATGATTCAAACTGACCAGCCTAAACCTTTTCCTAAAGCATGGAACACTACTCGTAAGTTTTCCTGACAAAATCGATTACTTTCCTCTCTTTTTCCCCCGAGCATGAAGTCCCATTATCTTGTCTTACAACTGTCCCCGTTTAAACATAATTGATAGTTGGGATCTTTGAAAGGGTGGTTGACCTCATTTGTGCTTCTCCCGACACGAATCGAACCTGGAAGAGCATGACTTGTAAGTGATGGAAGGGGAAAAGCCATTGTAAGGAACTAAAGAATCACTCGTAAATAAAATGAGTTTCATTTTTTACGTAATCCTTTACTTATTTTTTAGGACACCCCGAGAGAAATTTACTTCCAAGAGAATACTATCTCGTGCCAGCAAATATAGTTTGAGTAGCCTTTAGCAGCCATAAATGAAGGCCCCAAGAAGATACAACTGCGATCCCTGAATGGATAGGCTCGAGAATGAGAAACCGACGCAGGCTCATCAAAGCCTAGAAGGAAGTAAAGTGTGGTGTTGATCATATTGACGATGATGATGAGAGTGAGAAGGAAAATGATGATCGTGAGAGTCTTGGAAGAATTAGAACACCTTTGTATGAGGTCCCTAAGGAAGGGCCTGCAACTCCGGAGTTTCAACCTTCCAAGGGCAGCGTCATCCCCTCTACCAGTACATATATTGGTACATCAGCCTCTTCATCCTATCCTAAATTTTCTAACATAAGCCTGGAGGCTTTACTCGCTCAATTGGCCGATTTGTTTCTTCAGGTACCCTTGACTTCTAGTTTAGTTTTCATATAACAGACTTTGGAACTCCAAAGATTCTCTAACACACCCTTTTTATTCAGGGTCATGTGGCCGCTCTTTCCACTGTAGAGTTGGCCAAAACATTAATCCCATCCCGTGGTGAAGAAAATGATGTCCTTAGATAACCAGCATCTCCAAGCCAAGGTAGAAAGACTTCGGACCAAAATTAGATATTCAAATTCTCTTCAGGCCTCGTTTCGATTGCGCCTGGAAGATGCTATCGACTCTCTGAGGGGCTGGGAGAATTCTTTGCAAGTGCTTACCATCACCTACATAAATTTGTAGAGCAAAACTGCTAAGTTGGAGGTAGACCTAACTACTTCGCATGACCAGTTTGTCAACACTGAGAATGTCTAGGAAGACCTCTGGGCTAAAAGCTAGAAGTGGACACTCCGGAGAGACTTGGTCGTCTTGAAGACGCGTAGGGACACCCTTAAGGAAGCCATTACCAGTGAAATATATATCCCTATGGCACTTCTTGAAGCGAAGATTGATATTGAGGTGACTGAGCTAGCCCTGGAGGATCTGCAAGGTGTCGAAGGAATGACCCAATAGATGAGGACTCCGATGACGCCTCTTTTGCATAGATCTCTTTCAACCCAAACTTCTAGTTTATTAAGATTTTTGTGATTTAGCTTTGGAGGACCGTGGGATCGGGTAGGCCGGTCCCTTTCACAGGCTTAGTAATTTTATTTTTATTCTGAAACACCCCCGGTGGATCATGAGATGAGTATGTCGATCCTTTTCATGCGGAGTTCCCTTTCCGGATAACTTTTGGGCCTGTATATTTTATAATGATAAATTGATTTGCTTTTACTGTTTCACAAACTTTTTACTTTATTTAGCGCCCTTTCTACAATTTAAGTATTAATGACCTTTTTCCTTTAGACAATTTTTAAAACAAGAATGGCTTGCAAATTTTTCTAACCTTGCTTGAAAGGAGAACATAAGCCAATTTTAATAAATTGATTTTATCAATTATCACCTTCTAATTCAGACTTTAAATTCGATGTCGGTAAATACTTAAGTGTGGATCTTTTGATGAATCACTGTTTGTTTGCAAAGGTGTTTATTTTCTATCGGGCCTTCGTAGGCCTTTAAATTATTAAATTCTGGTTGAAGTTAGTCTCCGATTAACTTTTATCTGAATACTTAAGCAATCAAATTTTTACCTTTTATTTTTAAGCTGTTGAAAAAGAGAGGGCCCTTATTGTTATGGTGATTTAGAAGAGGGTGTCTCCAGTTCACTGTGGAACAATTTATCGATATCTTGTGAGTAACATTTGTTTAATTTAACTTAAATCTGATTTCAATGGCAAGAATTTATAATTAAAGAAAAAATTCATTAAATCATTTTACTTAACGCAAATGTAAGAATAATTCGATTGTCATCTAGTGTTATCAGTCCGGTTACATATGTGAAATATTCCATCACTCCGGGCAGTCCCTGGTGTTAATAAGCTTTTGTCTTGAAGCTTTTACCAGTACCAACTTCTACGATTTTTGTGATTACAAGTTCCTTCGAAAGAGGAAAAAACTAAGCCTTCTTATGGCCGATCTACTTTTGTGAAAATAAGGACAATAGGTCTTCACCTGGACTTGTACATTTTTGATAAAAATGCTAAAATGATGGAAATGTATTTCTTATCAGTAATCATTCCTAATCTGGGTGACAGATATATATAGCCCCCAGTGTTTGGGTGTAGAAAAGAAAAACCTAAGAACTAGATAATACAACTGAAGTAAATCATCTCAATACGCTTTTATGATGCTGTCTCATTAAAAACCTTACCGGAAAAATCCAATTGAGACAAAAATCGGTCAAAGTAAAAAGGAGTGCAACGCTTATTTTCCTTGTTAGGCATATTACTTCTTCAAATGATTGACATTCCAGTTATTAGGAAGCTGTATTTCTTCCTGATCTTCTAATTGGTATGATTCTTTTCCAGTAATCCCGGTAACTTTATATGGTCCTTTCCAATTCGAACCTAGCTTGCCTGCATTTGCTTCCCGAGTGTTATGGGTTACTTTCTGGATTACTAAGTCCTGACTTCAAAATGTTGGAGCTTGCTACGATGGTTGTATTATCGCTCCATCCGTTGCTTTTGTGTCATCATCTGGACGTATGCAAGGTCCCAATGTTCTTCAAGCAAATCCAACTGAACCAGAATCACCTCCGAATTAGCATGTTCATTCGCCCGGTGGTACCGCATGCTCGGAGTTCCCATTTCGATCGGGATCAACGCCTATGCTCCATATATAAGGGAAAAATGTGTTTCCCTAGTACTTGATTTTGTCGTGGTTCTGTATGCCTATAGGACTTCGGGTAGTTTAGAAGGCCATAGTCCTTTGTCATCCTCCAATTTCATCATCAGATTTTGGACTATAGTCTTGTTGGTTGACTCCGTCTAACCGTTCGCACTAGGATTATAGGGAGAGGAGGTGATCCATTTGATGTTCAAATTCTGAGAAACTTGGTGACTTAGCCCTAATGAATTGACAACCATTACCGTCAACTATTTCCTTCGGGATACCAAAACGAAAGATGATATGTTGTCAAATTAAGTCCACCGCCTCTTTCTCCATAGATTTAGGGTGATTGGGCACACCATAGATACGATATGAAGCACCCCTCAATCAATGTACCTTCTGGTAAATTGCTGCTTCAATCCACTTAAAAAGGTAATCAGTCATAAATAATACAAATTCTACATGTCCTGGGGAAGAATGTAGAGGCCCGACTATGTTCATTCCCTATTTACTAAATAGCCATAGGGACACAACCGGATGTAATTCCTCTCCCGATTGATGCAACATATGAGCATGGGAGCTGATACTTATCGCATCTTCACACGAATGTCTTCGTATCCTCTTCAATTCAAGACCAATAGTATACATCCTTTATTAATTTTCTCATCAATGAATCTGCACCTGAATAATTCCTGCAGATTCCCTCGTGAACTTCTCTCATCATGTAGTCAGCTTCCTCGGGACTTACGCAGTGTGCCAGTAGACCGTATTAACACCTCCGATGCAATATTCTATCGATGATGTAGTAGAAGGATGCCTTCGTTATTAGGGCTCTGGATGCTTTTGGGTCCTCTGGTAACTTTCCGTGTTTGAGGTAATCTATGAAATCATTCCTCTAATGCCAAACCAGGCTTGTAGAATTCACCTCGTCATATCCTGCAGGATCTAATGCAAGTGAAGCAACTGAACTACTAATTTAGTTTTCAAGCCTTCTGACTCTATTGATGAGTCCAAATTATCAAGTGCATCCGCTTTAATATTTTCTTCCCCGGGTACGTGCACTATCGTCCATTCCTGAAACTTGGAGAGCAGCTTTAGAACCTTTTCGAGGTACCGTGACATGCATTCATCCTTATCTTCAAACACACCATGGACCTGATTTACCACAAGAAAGGAATCACATTTGACTTCAATTACCTCGGAACCCAGTCCCCTGGATAGTTCAAGACCTGCAATTAGAACCTCATACTCGACTTCATTGTTAGTTAAAGGTACAGTATGGATTGTTTTCCTTAAAATTTCTTCGGTTAGAGTATGTAATACTATTCCTAAATTTTCCTCTTAACATTAGATTTTCCATCCGTATGCAGCATCTAAACCCCGGAGGCAGTCCCCGAGACCAAGGCAGTTTCTTTATGCACTTGGGGAGCACCTCGGGCTGAAATCAGTAATAAAATCCTCTAGGACCTATGACTTAATCGTAGTTTGGGGCTTATATTCAATGTCAAGTTCACTTAATTCTACCACCGATTTAGCCGGTCATCCCGAATGTTTGGGTTTGTAAAACACGTTCCATAAGGCAAACGTGGTCACTACAACAATAGGGTGGCATTGGAAGTATGACCGGAATTTTCATGATGCCATCACTAATGTAATGGCATTCTTTCAAGAAGCGGGTACAACGTTTCGGCCCCTGACATAATTCTAATTACCTTTTTCCTCACGCACCAAAACTGCACTTATTGCTACTTCTGAGACAAACAAGTACACTAGGAGTTGTTCTCCATCCGTTGGCTTTGACATGAGCGAAAGACTAGATAAATAAGGCTTAAAATCATGAAGCACTTACTGACATTATTGCGTCCATTCGAAATTATTTTTCTTTTTGAGAAGAGAAAAAAACTTATGAACTTCTTCGATAATCGGGATATGAATCTGCTGAGGGTTGCTATCCGACCGGTCAACCTTGCACTAAGACATTAGAATTTTCTAGAGCCTACCCCAAAGACACACTTCTCTGGTTTTAGCTTCATGTTGAACTTTCTTAGAATCCTAAAGATTTCCTGCATATGACTCAAATGGTCCTCTGTACGAAGACTCTTAACAAATATATCATCTGCATAAACTTCTGTTGCTTTCCCGATTTGTTTTTCAAATATTTTATTCACAAGTCTATGATAAGTGGCTCCGATATTTTTTAACCCAAAAGGCATCACATTATGATAATACGTTCCAAAATTAGTGAGGAAGTATGTTTTCTCTTGGTCATTTGTATGCATCATGATCTAGTTCTACCCGGCGTACGCATCAAGAAAACTCATAATCTCGTGTCCGGTCGTAGCATCGATCATTTGATCTATGTTCAGAAGCGAGAACGAGTCCTTTGTGAATGCCTTATTAAGATCTTTAAAATCAATACACATTCTAAATGTGTTTCCCTTTTTAGGTACTACGACTATGTTTGCTAACCAATTCGGATATTTAACTTCCCTGATAGATCCTATATTACGCAATCTAGATACCTCTTCCTTGACAAACTTGTTATGGACATCAACGATCAGCCGCTTTTCTGTTGCATAGGAGGGAAACTGAGATCCAGATCCAACTTGTGAGTCACAACCTCTGGAAGAATACATGTCATATCTTTGTGGGACCAATCAAAACAATCACTGTTAGCTTTAAGATATTGAAGAAGAATTTCTCTAAGCTCCGGGGACAACCCGTGCCCATATATACCTTTCTTTCCAGTATTTCTTCATGAAGAGCAATTTTTTTGAGTCCATCGACTATTGATTTAGTTGCGTCGGAATCATCTGGCACCTGAAAATACCTCGGAACTTGATGTTTATCTAGGAGCTCATTTTCCGAATCCATCTGCTCCACTTCTTCTGACAGAGTCTGCTGAACTGCATTTGGGACTGGCTCTAGTTTTTGTAATTTCTATTTACCATCAGCCATTACCTCTGATTCTTCAATGACAAACATCTCTTTTGCTGCCATTTACTCTACATTGATCTATATGATTCCCTCCGAAGTTGGGAATTTTCACATCATAAAGTCATGGTCTCCCAAATATAGCATTATATCACATGTCACCATATATGACATAGAACTTAATCTCTTTCACGACTCTTACTTTCATCGGTAAATCATTTTGCCTTTTGTAATTTCACTCGTCATATTATAGCCAACAAGTATTCTTGTAGCGGGTACGATCTTCTCCAGCAGTTTCATTTCCTCCACCTCTTTCCCACGGATAATATTGGATGAGATTCCTTGATCAACCAACACACGTTTTACTTGAAAATAGTCGACGGGTACGGTGATAACCAGGGCATCGTTATGCAAAAAAATGACACCAGTTGCATCTTCATCAGTGAAAGTGATGGTGCTTCCATCCGATATTTCTCAAAATATTTTCTCTCGTGTTATCGAGATCTTTATTTTCTTGTCTGTCATGAAGGATGTATCGACGATCATCGACCCCTAAAAATTATATTTATAACATGTGGAGGAACATCTAGAACGATCTTTTCTTCTGCTGGTACACCTCTTTTGTTATTATTTCTAGTTCTTTTGCTTAAGAACTCCCACAGGTGCCCCCTGTTAAGCATCCTTGCTATCGCCTCCCACATATGCCTGCAATATGCTATTTTGTCGCAGTATGTGCCATGAAAATCGCACCACACAATCTGATCGCTGGAGTTAGGATCAGATTGGAGGGGCTTCAACGATCAAGATGCGGTCCTCAATAGCTACCATCTGAGCTATATCAATACTAAAGTTGTAGTCAGAAAGCTTCGGGTATCTTGATCCCTTTGAAGATGAACCGAAAGTGTTGCCCTTGTCTCGGTTCTGCAAGCCTCGATTATTCTTGACGTGATCTCCTTTCGCGTTCGCATTTGGCTTTTCTAGAGAACGATATCCTTAGCCACCTGCAGATTTTTAGGAATCAGGGTAAGACTGGAAGCACTTTCTTGATCAATTCTAGTCTGGACCAACTTCCTTATCCATCATTTGGGGGATTTCTTCGGTTGGAGTCAACAACAAATCATCTTTCACCCGAATCTTTGACTTATATATGTTATGCACATCTTTCCAGGTAGTTTCTTAATTATAAGAGATTCTCCTTGATTTTGCGAGAGGCATCTGAACTTAGAGGATTCAAACCAGGGTAAAAGCTTCGCGACCCATTCGTCTGAAACTGCAGGCAGAAGCATCCGCTCTTTTTAGAGTCGGGTAATGAAGTCCTGAAGTAACTCTGACTCTTATTGCGCAATGCAGAATATGTCTGCCTTTCTAGTTTTCACTTTCTTAGCTCTCATATATATTTTGATGAACATGTCGGTCAGCATGGCA
This sequence comes from Anisodus acutangulus, assembly GCA_029783415.1. Classification (NCBI taxonomy): domain Eukaryota; kingdom Viridiplantae; phylum Streptophyta; class Magnoliopsida; order Solanales; family Solanaceae; genus Anisodus; species Anisodus acutangulus. The sequence continues at coordinate 30,601,946 of CM056493.1, forward strand.
AATGAACTAATCGAGTGCTCGGGCAGGAGGGAATATCATGTCAAAGCACCCTTAGTCAGTGCTTTGCCGAATTTCTTAATCAAAATTGACTCTATTTCTCTTTCATTCAGATTGCTTCCCTCGACTGCCATGGTATAAGCCATTATGTGCTTATGCAGATTTTTTGTCCCATCATACTTTAGTGTGCTCAGAATTTTGAATCTCTTCGAGATCAGCTCCAGAGTGGCCTTGAGCTTGTATTCCAATTGAATTTACTTCTTTGCGTCCGGACCCTCTATGATCGGTGGATCCCCCGTGACTTTGTTTAGCCGACACTGAAATTCTTTGGCATTCTTTTCGCCTTCTTTGGCGTTCATGTCTACCTTGCGTGTTATTTTCTTCATAAATTGCAAGATTGTGTTTGGAATAGATCTACTGGAGCCAGTTAGCTTCTTGATGCGTGTCCATTTCTTTCTTCTGTCAGGCCAACACAAGTAGCATTAGTGCCATTTGTTAGGACCAAAGGTATCTCTCTAAGTGCAGAAGCGTCAGTGACCTGATTGGACGAAAACAAGACAATGAATTGCCTCAACTCATTCAATTGTTCTCTTATTTCATGGTTTTGTTCTCTTATGATATATATTGCCTCCTCGGGTGTTTCATCAGTTGTTGTCTGGTCCCTGATAGATCGTTGGGTCTGACCATCCCCTGAGGTTGCTCCATCCACGTTTATTGGATCGGTTGTTCCAGGATCACGGACATGAAGGTTGTCAAATCCAATCTGCTCATCCTCAGTAATGTCTTTGGGATTTTGGTTATCGTTAACACCTATCAAACCTGAAGATTGACGCTTAAATAAAAAGAGAATTTAAAAAAAGTTAGATTATTAACATGGTCACTTATGACACCACTACTGCCCAGGCCCCACGGTGGGCGCCAAACTGTTTACTCGCAAATTAGTACAGTTGAATTTGTATACGTAGTAAAAGACACGTGGATCTGAAGTGACCAAGATAGCAACATAATTGGCAATTGAAACTAATATGAATATAATATAATTGAAAGTAAAGAGTTAGAATAACATGAGTCTTGGAGAAGCTTTCAGCTAGAGTCTTCAGGCAAACTGCTAATTGTGATACTAGAATGCTGAATTAGGACAAGAACTAGAGAATAGTGAAGTAAAAAATGTATAGTATATCTCCTTTTTTCGATGTCCTTACAATGAAAATGATTAGTCCTATTTATACTTGGACTCAAGGATACATATTAAATGAATTATGCCCATACTAACATTACATATTAATTCTACAGTAATAACGGACAATAAAGATAATCATTAATGCTCTATGGGAGGTGTAAGGTCAATTTTTTAACGATTGTCCGTTGGTAAATTAATTTGTCCTTCCGCATCCTGCATTCCGGTACTAGCGACCTTTCAATACCTCTGGTACAACGCAAGATCCTCCAGGACACTTGTGGTTGAACTGGATCTAACTCATCATCTTGGCCACATGTCATGATAATGTTCGTCCAGTTATTTTTTGGGAGATAAGTGATTTCTAATCATTTTCTTGTGTTTGATATGCAAGTTGAAAAATGTCATTTACGAGCATTTGCATAAATTCAAAGTAAAACACTATATAGTTTTTGAATTCAGGGTGCAACTTTTGGTGGTGGGAGATAGGTGGGGTGGAAGGTGAGGGGATGGCTAGGCGGGGTGTGGGTGGGGGTGAGGGTGGGGGTAGGCAGGTAGGTGTGGGATATGCAGGTAGGGGGTAGGTGGATAGTGCGGGAGTGAGTTTGGGATGGGTTAGTGTCTTTTTATTGTTCCGAGAAATATTTTTTCTCAAATTTTTAAGAAAAACATTTTCTCCTGTTTTGACTAAAACATTTTTCATAGACACACATTTTCGAAGATATTTAGTGCAACCAAACAAGAAAAATAAAAAAAAATCCGGAAAACATTTTCCAGCCTACGAAACACACCCTGAATGGTACCATATTTCTGAAAAAGTATAAGGGTTTGATACTTTAGGAAATATTAAATGAATTGTATGTTTATTAATCTTGGCATCTTACTCATTGATGATTAATTTGCGAAAGCAATTGTTGGAAAGATTTACATTATACATCCAAAAATAGAGAGAGAGCAAAAGGGGGATAATTACACAAATTATGCAATTTAGGATTTAGTTAATGATGATTTCGATCACCTAGCATTAGCAAGCCTTTTATTTGGCAAGTAATCTCTTATTCTAAAAACAACAATAGCGATAATGCGTACCTAACCGCAAAGGTCTTAGTCCTCAATCTCATATTGTCTTTTACATATGCAAGAAGCAAATTTCAGATAACAAGAACTTCTTTTTTTCTGTAAAATAAAAGGAAAAGACATAAAAAGGACATCTATTTTTTTAAAAATTATTTTCATTATATAGGGTAGGGGAAAAGGACATCTATTGATAATTTTTGCCGCACTTGTTAATTCACAAGCATATATATATGAACTACTCCTAAAAGTAATAGTATGATTTTTAATGATATTTATCACTTTTAGCGTATCATGTATAGTCTCATTGACCAATCAAAACAATGTCATAATAAAGGAAATGGTCAATGGGGCCATGCCCAACACCATGAATTTGATCATTTATGGTTCAAACCGTTTATTTTTGCTAACCTTTTCAGTATCAAAAACTTCAATTTTTATTATAGAAAATGAAACAATGAATAGGCTGCCAACTCAATTAGTATTAGCACTAGCACATGGGCTTAATTCCTTCAAAATTCTTGCATTGACCAAATTAAATGAACTCAATTTTCTTCCTTTACTAGTCGATTGTACTATACTCCCTCCCTCTCAAATTATTTATCCTTTTTTTTAGTTTACACGCCCTTAAGAAATATTAATTAGGAGAGATGTTTGACTTAATTTATCTTTATTTATGTATAAGTTATAATTTCTCTCCATTAAATATTTATTTTATTTATGTGTCATCTTTATTAATGACAAATGACAAAATGGAGAATTTTTTTTTAATTATTCTTAAACTTCTAAAACGATAAATAATTTGAGAGACAAATATTTTTAGTAATCACTATAAATAATTTGAGATGGATGGAGTATAGAATTATTGTGTTCTTAGCTGAACTTATCTTCAAGTATATTAAACGTGGAAAAGAGAAGAATTTGTGTAGGACATTGGGCTAAGACCGAACATTCTTAACTATATAGTTATTATCATTATCACCATCAATTAGCTCAACCCGTTGTGTACCTAATTAATACTGTGCAGAGAGACCAATAAATAATCTGCATTATTATTATCAATAACAAAGGAATACTAACTGGTCATATTCCACGTGTTCATTCAGGAATTAATTAATATTTCATTCTATTCGGTTTCTAGTGCTTTTTGCCTTTTTCTCATGTCAAATACGTGTGCAATTGTCTAAGGTCGTCATTATTGTATTAGTCATCAAATACAAGTGAAATGTATGCCAGGATTGATTAGGATTTTTGAAATTAGTGGTGGATCAAATATAAAAGTCTCATACTAAAGAACTATTTTCTACTAAGAATTTTTTCATATTCAAAATTTAAATCTAAGACTTCTGATCAAGAAATGCGCAGAGCATCCACTGCACTACATCCTTTTGATGATGATACTTATATTTTCAATCTAGCTAAAACCCAACTACATCTAAATCCAGAAGTTCTTATTGTTTAAAATAATTAATCCCGACGATTTCTTTCCACAAGAGCAAAGAATACGTAATTCATGAGGGTATAATTACTTCATTGTAATTTGTAATGAATCATCTATAGCTATCGATTTTAAAAAGGATAATCGCATACCGGAGATCTCTTCGACATTGGCAAATGACATTAGATTTACATCTCACTCATGGTTCATTGCTGCAAATTCAAATACTCCAATAAACTAGCTAATCACCATAAATAGGTTGATTAAATTGTATTTGCATTGATGATGGTGTCTATACACATTTTCTCTTCTTTTTTCCAAAGAAAACAAAAGAAAGTCCAAGTTGTCAACTTCGTTGGGTTAATTAACAGAGGATCTATAACAGCTATTATCTATATTTCCATTTTTAGTTGTTTGAAAATATTTTGCAAAAAAAAAAAAAAGAAGATAAAAGAAGAAAAGAAAAAAGGTCCACACGGCTTTGAGTTTTAAGGAAAGGGTACGGTGATGATGAAGCCAGTTTCCCATTGAGACCTCTACTCTAGCATATACTAACATTGATACACTTGACCACAATTAAGTGTTCGCTTAGAGTCATGTTTATTTGCAGTATCTTTTCAATCTCCGTAAGTTTGATGATTTATTGTTTTGTGTTTACTGATTGTGTAGAGGATTTTTACATCATTAAATTAAGTTAAGTTATAACAATTACTCATTTTTCATATGAGCCTGATATGAAATCCTGGAAAATAGAGTAATAATCAACAATACAACAATAACATACCCAATAATACCATAAGCGGGGTATGGGGATGGTAAATTTATGCAATTCTTACTTCTATCTTTTGCACGGTACAAAGATTATTTCTGTTAGACCCCCGGTTCAAAAGAATAGTATCCGAAGCAAGATTGTAGAAAAAATAAGACAACAAAGTAGCTGAATACAAAATAAATGCAACAACAAATACTAGTACACATCGAAGAACAAGAACTATGTCATAACTAAAGAATATTACTAAAAAGGATAAACACTCAGATATCTACTAGCCTTCTACCATAATCCTCGACCTTCATACCTTTCTATCTAAGGTCATGTCCTCCATTAGCTAACGTTGTACCATGTACTGTCTAATCACCTCCCCTAGTTCTTCTTTGTCCTACCTCTATCTCTCCTAATTCCTGTTACAACCAACTTCTCACACCTCCTTACTGGCACATCCTCGCACCTCCTCTTTACATGCCCGAACCATCTCAGTCTCCCTTCCCTCATCTTGTTCCTCCACGGAGCTTACTCCCACCTTGCCCCATATAGCTTCGTTCTTGATCATCTCTCTCCTCATATGTCCACACATCCATCAGAGCATCTTTATCTCCGCTACGTTCACTTTTAAATATGAGCGTTTTGACTGACCAACACTCTAACCCATACTACAAAGTTAGTCTAATGACCACTCTGTAAAACTTATCCTTAAGCCTTGACGACATATTCTTATCACACAGTACCCGGAGGCAAGCCTCAATTTCACTCACTTCGCTCCAATATGATGTGCGACATCATCATCGTCAATCTCCCCGTCTCCTTGAATTATAGATCCAAGATACTTGAAGTTTCCTCTCTTGGATGTGGCTAGTGCCTCGATCTTTACTTTTACCTCTACCTCATGTGTTACTTCACTGAACTTGCACTCAAGATACATTATTTTAGTCCTACTTAACCTGAAACCTTTAGAATTTAGTGCTTCTCCCCAGACTTCAAGCTATCATTAACTCCACCGCACATCTCGTTAATCAATACTATGTCATCTGCGAATAACATACACCATATCACATTGAATATACCATGTCAATTCGTCCTTCACTAAGGCAAATAGAAATGCGATTGTTACACCCCGTATATTAATAATGCATTTTATGTGAATCAATATGATCCGTAAAGGTTAAGGATTGTTACAAAGATAATGATGGGTTAAAACAAGTGTTAAGGAATTATCGTGAGGGTTGGAGGTTACGCGAATTAAAGATGTTATAACGCGTACTTTCGGGGTAAGACTAGAGATGCTTAATATGCTAAGCATGTCATGTTTTAAGGTATTTAAATCATATATTATTCGTACGATAAGTTTCTAAGTCAAGCAAGTTGTAAAACACAAGTCAGAAAAAGTTATCACAAGTTATGATCGTACTTTTACTGAAATTTGGGTCTACTGTCACTGAGTTTTTATCCCAATATACTTGGTGTTACGACATGTTCCACCCACCAAATTGAAGGTCTTTGAGTCTAGTTTCGAATGCATTAAACTTTTTGTCGATAAAATATTGGAGTAGAGAGATATTTGCGTTTTCACGAGACTGCACAGGTAGCCCATTGGGATCCACTTGAGGCGGTGGCCGACCTTTGGTCGCTTTAAAGTTGATTAAGAGCTCATTTTGTCATTTTTTGACCAAACTTCATCATCTCACTCTCCAAAGACATCTCAACAGTTCCCTCAGGGTTCAAGGTGAAAACCAAATGTTTATATCCAAATCTAACATCAAAAGTTAACATGGGCAAAAAGAGCCACCATTCTCTTTCTTTCTTCTTCCGATCAGGTTAGCTGAGGTGAAGAATAACACCTCTATGGCGTTGTGGTGTGATTAAGGGTTGTTGTGAGTTAAGTAAAGCCTGGATTTCAGGTTGTTTCTACTGGGTGAGATAGGCATATTATCCTCTTGCTTGTGCTTAAGCTTATTTATATGTTGGTTAAGTTGTTTGGATGAAAAACTACAAGATAACACTTGAATTGGTATAAGGTGTTGTTGTCTCATGTTGGACTATTTTGGAGTGGTATATATGGCTTCTTGTGGCTGGAAATTATGGGAAATAACTTGGTTATGATATTTTTGTTATTGTTATTATGCTTCTCTATCTGTTGGTTGTATGGATGAGGTTATAAGCTAGAAGAAGAAATGGCCACATAATGTTTGGAAGTTGTTCATGTTGTTGTTACCTCTTGTTAGGGCTGTTTAGTGTTGTTGTGAAGTTGGATATAAGGTCGGAAACCCTTTAACTAAACTTCTTGTTATGCTGGATATGTTGTTGTATTGAAGTAAAGGCTTAAAAAGGGTAAAGAGATTTAAGTTGGGTTCAATCTGAGCTTGACGCTCGTCGTGTTAACTACTAATTCGCTAGTAATATTTATGTACTTGTTACCATGTAGATTGAGGTTCATTACAGGCTGTTTGAATTGGGATTGTTGAGGCAAGATTGACCAAGGTATTTTAAGGCACATTCTTTCCTTCTTTTGGCATGATTCCGATGAACGTAACATAAATGAATGTCCTTCCAATAAGGTTTTATTCTTAGTAAATAGAAAATGAGCAAGTTCTTCATTCCAATGATAAGTATATGATCATGTTTATGTTCGGATTCTTGGCTTCTCATATAAGGCATATGTTGATGGTATTTCCTACTTCTTATGACATCATATGTTGATGAGTTAGCTCACATAATGTATTCGGAGGTTTTCTGACCTTATGTCACTCCAAAAGGTTCAGAATGTTATTACACAAGTCTATCATGTATTATATATATATATATATATATATATAAATATAATTTATGACATCGACACCTATCGTGCACACCACCGCAGTTGGGTACGTTGTGATGATGTTAGCCCCAAAGAGCGTCTTGATGATAATAATGCAGCCCCATAGTGTGGCTTATATATATGTATCTGTTTTTTAATGAAAGAATGCATATCATGGCCCTCAATGGCAATACATAACCCATGTTAAGTTTCTTATTCATTTATTACATTGATGTCTTTACTTATGTCATTATTTACCTTACATACTTGGTACTTTGTTCGTACTGATGTCCATTTTTTCTGGGGACACTGCATTTCATGCTTGCAGGGCCCGATAGACAGGTCGACGATCCTCCTCAGTAGGTTTTCAGCTCAACAGAAGGTGTTGGTGTACTCCACTTCCTACGGAGTTGCCTTTTGAGTCAATATGCTTATGTACACATGTTTATGGGTATGATAGGGCCCTGTCCCAACCTTTATAATGTTTATGTACTCTTTAGAGGCTTATAGACAAATGACGTGTGTATAGATATTTGTACGGCCTGTATATCCCATGTATATATGTATGTGTGTCCTTTTGGATTGTCTATTGTTGAGTAGTCTTGCATGCTTCATCAAATTATCGTATGACGGCCCGTCATGCCCACTTATATATGCTAGTAGGATTATGGATGTACGTTATGTTAGTGCTCAGTAAGTTAGGCCCACGTGTCAGTCATGCCCCTCCAGTTTGGGGTGTGATAGAGATAAGGGTTGATCCTTGGTGCAACCACATCACGATCAAGAAGTGATCTAAGCCAACTCTCACTATCCTAGCTTAGTGTTGGCTCCATCATAAATATTCTTGATAACTCGAATGTACGCCACATGTACCCTTCTAGACTCTAAACACCTCTAAAGGACATCCCTAGGGACTTTATCATACGCCTTCTCTAAGTCAATGAACACTATGAGTAAGTCTTTCTTCTTGTCCTTATACTGGTCGGACAACCTCCTCACAAGATGGATGGATTTTGTAGCCGATCGTCCCGACATGAATCCAATTTGATTTTCGGAGATAAGACACACCCCTCCTCATCCTCATCTCGATCACCCTTTTCTAGACTTTCATAGTGATGCTTAGTAGCTTAATACCCCTATTGTTATTGCAATTCTGAATATCACCCTTGTTTTTGTACAACGTCATCGTTGTACTCCACCTCAATTCCTCGGACATTTTCACCTTAAATATGACATTAAATAACCCAGTCAGCCATTCTACATCTGCCTCGCCTGCACTCTTTCAAAAGTTCACCGAAATCTCATCTTGTATGGTCGCTCTTACCTTCTCATTTTCGAATATAATAACTAACAATATCAAGTTAAATTATGCTACTATCGCTATATATAAATTAAAACTCAATTTTGACTTTTTTTCTTGATTCTTGTTAGATAAGAAGATTGGAACAACCGGAATCAGTGGACGCGACATAATGAGTAGAATTAGAAATATCACATGTCTAAATACGGAGTTTCTAGGGACCATAAGAAATTCGAGCTCCAAATTTTCAATTGTGTTCACTTAAAAGTAAAGAGAACGGGGGATATTATGATTATTAATTAAAAGCTGCTTTCCATTTCTTTTTTCCCATCCAACCTGCAACTTTTTTTAGAGGGGGTGAGCAGAGGGTTGCAGTAAGATGACAGTTATACATGATAGAATTACAATAGTTGGTTTCACACTAATCTCCCGAACAGCGGGTGTACATAATAAAGGTACGGGCTCAACTAAAACAACATTTTGTTCACAAAGTTAATATATATATGAAAATCACTAAACTTTTAAAAAATAATTGTGTATTGAACCTATAGTTTAAAAATGGAGTACAATTAGTTCCGTGATAGTAGTCATCATGCTAATATTGAATCCACTCCCATAAGCATGACATTAGGTTCATAAAAATTTGTTTTCTACTTACTTGAATCAAGATAAGATCTTTCAATTGGTTCAATATTCTCAAAAGCGCAAATAAGTTGAAACTTGATCCATAGACTACGTTGAAATACAGGCAATTGTAATGTGTATGAGCACAATATATTTTTTCAAGACGCAAGTGAATAAAAGCCACGTTGTAGAATAGCAATATTAAAGGCCTGAATCATTTTACATGGTACTTCTTTATTTATTTTTTCTTCTAAAAAGTGGATTTTATTCTTGTGCTCTTACATGAACGATAAAATTATTTCTAAAATCCGGATATCCACTATTTTTATTTCTTTACATTTTAAACATTTTTGGTGTATAAACTAAATAATAAGTAAAATAAAATGAGTACTAATTCATATATCAATACCTTAGGTTTTTAAAATATTATTAGTAAGTGTTGAAATAAATAAAATAAAAGAAAATTTGAAGAGTTTCAAGTAAAATATCTAGGCCTTTGGTTTTGCTTTTGTACACGTGGAATACATCCGCAACTCAATTGATGAGTAATTGACATAACGTACATTACAGAGTGAATCCTTTCTCGAGAACCGACGGTGATACGAATGCAAGGAAAATTCAACTTATTACTTATCTTCTACTCCCTCTATGCCACTTTATATGATGAAGTTACTATATAGATAGAGTCAAAGAAAATTTGTCTTTCATAAGAATACTTTCATATGTTTTTTTTAGAATATTTGAATCGTGAATTATTGAGATTTATAATATTTTTTATATAGTTTTTAAATATATAAAAATAAATTTAAAAGTTTTAATCTCATCACACAAAAAATTAATAGTTTAATCTTCGTACTTTGAATCGTCTCATATAAAATAGGACGAAGGGAGTATTATTTAGTGGTTCATGTGAAACAACTCAAAATTTATTTCAAAACAAATATAAGTCGTGAAACACACAATTCTTTTAAAGAAATTTGACATGGTCGTGAAATGTATATCCAAATCGTTCTAAAATAAGAGAACCTTACAAGAAGAAATCTAGGTCGTGAACCACAATTCTTTCTTTTAAAGCAGGTGAAATGTGCATCCAAATTCGTTCTAAGACAAGAGTACTTTATAAGAATATTGACTAAAATATTGGTGACATGAAAGTTGCCTAGCTATTCTAAAAGTTCTTCGTGGGAATTGAAGGACAATTTTCTCTGCCTTTGCCTATTTTTTCCATTTTTAGTCTAGTCATTCCCCAGGAATATTGAGTCTATTGACAAGATTGAGAATGATAACCTAAGTTGAACACAATATAGTCAATAACTAACCCTTCGTCTCTAGCTTTCTACTAGTACTAGTTAGTGTCACATTCGTACCAACAAAATAAAGAAACTAAAGAAAAAAAGGAAGGAAAAAATTTACATCGTTTTGAGAATCCATAACAAAGAAAGACTTGCCAAATTCTCTGTGACCCCACCACAACATAGTTTATGAAATTAAACAATGATATATTATGAAACACCCAAGAGTGTGGCCTAGCATTAATCAAGTAAGATGACAATTATGAGAAATTAGAGTTTAAATTTCAACAGAAATATAACGCATGACGATTTACCTTCATTTATATAAATTTAATGGAAATAAGTAGCAGATATCCTGTGAAATAATCAAGATACGGCACGAGTTGGCATATATAGTATTATTATAAAAAAGTGATATACTATGCAAGTGGGAATTTTAGGGACTAAACTTCAAATAAGGACAAAGAAATAGAAGTCGTCGAATGGATTAATCTCTCAAAAATCTTGATATGCTAGTTGAGTTAGGTTCGCCTTGACCAAATATAATATTACCCATTCAAATTAGCTTTTGTTAATTTGAAAAAATAAATTATTCATGATGCTCAGGCCAGCTTGCGCACACATCGACTAATTGACTAATTCTATTAGTCACCTCCATCAACAGGTATCAGGTAACTCTATCTACCAGGAGAGATGAGAAGAAATCATCTAGTACTTTTGTCTTTGCTGGAATTTGAACATGAAACCATATGGTTCTTAACTCACTTCATTAATCACTATGCCACAATATTAGGTATTTTTTTTTAAATTTAAAAGTGGATTTTCAATGTTAAAGAATCCAATTTTACCTAGTAGGTACATATGATTATGGATTATGATAGTAAGTAGTTACTTTGTGGACTATGACTAATTAGTTATTAACATGATTCAATTATGACTGTTTGGTACAGCTTATGATTATGAATTACAAAATGATTTTTAGAATTGATAACTCCTAATCAAATCGTTGAGCATGTCCTGAAAAAGTTAGAATAATACAACTTGTTTCAGTTCAGCTAGCATCAAAGTTCTCTTGTATTTGGGGATTCTAGAAATACTCAATTATCAACTACTCTTTTTTTGAGAAAATTACACAAATACAATTTTTTAAATCTGAAATTTATATAAATGCAATTTTCATAAACGATTAGTTAGAATTAGATTATTTTTTAAAGGACTGTCAACCTACTGAAACCCTCCTCAATTATTATTCGAGTTTGGAATCCATTATACTTTGCGAAATTTACTGGACTTAACTATAAATTTTGATAGTAATCTTTCTTTTTACAAAAATAGTTAGCCGATATATATAAATTACACATTATTATACATATATCATATAACTGCAGGCTATTTCATTTCAGTTGTTAGATGAGTAACTATTTTGGTTAATTCTTCAAACAAATGGAAGAATTAGCTTAAATAACCGCTCACCCAATCGCTTAAACTAAAAATAACTGGCAGATGTATGATATATGTATAATTCATATAAAAAATATATATAATCATATATAATTAGTGTATAATTTATGTATACCGACTAGGAAAAGCAAACCATGCATCCGGCTATTTGTCTAAAAATCTAAAATCCTTCTTTTTTTCCATGGGTCTTTTTAACATACACCAGTCTACCATCACATGACATTATATACTTAAAATACACTAGCTACATCCATCATTATCTATCTTTACCTTTAAAAGTTGCTGAAGTGCAGGTAGTTGCTGGAACTACAGCTAAAACTAAAAGTTGGAGTAATAGTTGTAGTTCCAGCAATGTAGCAGTTAGGTCTATGGGTGGTGTTCCAAAAAAAAGTAGGATCCTCGATTATATTATATTCTCAACGGAAGGGTGTCAAATGCTATGAGAAATAAAAATAAGAGACGGAATAAATCGAAATCCAGTTCTGTTTCAGAATGTCGTCAATTATGTCGTCCGACACCACTAACAACACTTAGTAAAACAATAACTTTAAAGAGTAAATGCAACGGAATTTAAAGAACACAAAAGTTTAAAATTTTCATAAGTTATATATATTATATAACTTATGATGGTCAATGACCAAATGTATTGTATATATATTATATACAAAATTACAAATTCCTTTCTTTACAGATTTACAAGATAAAATGGAAAGAAATTAAAAGTTGAAGTCGCAGATGACTTCTGCCTGAAAAATATAACTAAGTAGATATAGACCACCTCTCATTACAATCGCTCCATACAAAACTAATCTAGAATCTAAACAACAATTGTAATGTTGGACAGAATGTTGTCGACACACTCATGCAACACTTGTGATCCAAATTTCTAAGATAAAATCCCGAGAGCTCTCTTGGTATTTTTGTAATCTAATTCTGGATGCCGATACACTGTTGTGGCCTCTCTATTTATAGCAGAGAGTTCCCTTGAAAGGCTCATCGATCGGTTGTGGAAGTTGAGAAAAAGATGGGCAGCTTGTGGTAGATGATCAAGGAGCGAAAATCTCAACAACTTTGACTTGTTCCTTACTCGACTTCTTCCCCAAGCTTTGACTCTTTCTCCCAAGTTTTACAGAGCTCCAATTCACCACGCCTAAGTCATTTTTACCTCACAATAAAATATTACTGCTTAACGTGAAGTAAGGCAAAACTGTTCTAAAAATGTTGGTCCAAATGTTGCGTAACATTTATCCCAACATATTTACATATACATATCTATACTCAAAGATATATGTTGGTACAAATGTCACAACACCAAATGTAACATTAACAATCTCTCCCTTTTTGCCTTTCTTCACAAAACTCATTACAAACCTAAACTGACTTAGGATATTGAGACAAATGTTGTCCGACATTTATGATCAATAATATCAATGCTATGCTCCCCCCTAACCTGTGATGGCTTTCAAGTAATCATGCGTGTACCGATTCATAGGATTAGAAAAGAAGAAAGATGTTAGCACATATATACATATCATCCACTTATATATATTTATATACAGACCATAAAATAAAATATTCCATTGTCCACACAAATCAATATCCATCATGTAAAACAGTTAATTGCTCAGATTGAGAAACATTCACGACCCTCATACAATATCAACCAATAACAACAGCTCCTCCTAACTCATTATACAACATCAATAACTTCCAGCAGCTCTCTACTCCTGTATAACTGCTTCTCTGCACAGAACAACAACTTCTAGCCTTCTTCCTCAGCTCCCCCTGCATTAGCACTTCCTCTGCTTCCCTCGGCTTCAACAACATCATTTTCTTCCCCTTTTTGTGAAGAAAGCAACAATATGAAATGGTCTCTGGCTTGAATCAGAGCATTCCTCACAACATCAACCTCAGAGATTTATTAGTTGATCTTTGAAATTTGACTCGCAAGCCATTCAGTAGACAGTGGAGACTGTCTTAGACCAGTGTTGTCAAGAATGTTGGTGACATTTCTGTCAATATCTGCACTATTTCCTTTTATTTTCCAGGGTAGATCGATTACTCTGTCTCTACTCTTCAAAACTATTTTATTTACCGTGTACAATTCAGGAGCCTTCCCTGACGTGTCCTCTCTCTTAGGCTTAAGACATTGGGTAGTTAAAACTTTGTATATCAGAGAAGGATAAGGGAGGATTGAGGTTGATTATTTTTGTGCCAAGTTGACAACTTGATGAAAGATCATTTTCCCAGATAAACTCTCAAACCTTTCCTAATTTTATACAGTAGGGTGACTGGTTCTGTAGTTACAATTGACTCATTCATTGAAGGAAGCCAATTGTGTATAGCAATTTTGTGAAGGGTGGCAAACATGGTTGTTAATTTAGAGGCTGGACATCTAGAGATCCACTTATGCATTATACCTCCTGTGAGGTACTCAATTACTTCATCTCTATTGTCCATTGCATGGTCTGCTTCTCTAACATTCTCCTCATCATTTAATCCCATACATTGGTTTATAACAGCATGTGTGAAAAAAAATACTCTGTTATAGAGATATACCTTTCCAAATTTCTTCGAGGAGGTATCCTCTATAGCAGAACTCAAATTAGCATAATCCAACCTGATTATTTTATCAACATATGGTCCTTTCTTAGTAACAGATCCTAGGAGCTATCTTTCTTTTAAGAACTCTACCAAACCATATTCTGAACAAGAGACAATGTTTAATACATTTTCAGACCTAATAACTCTATTCTTGTACCAGTCCTAATTATCAGAATTAGTTTTAGAATAGAATTTGTCTGAGTAGATAGATACCTTAAGGTTTAAATCAGATTCGATTTTGCTGGAGAATGTTGGTGTTTGTGTCTCTTATGATGTTGGCTGAAATGCTGCCTGAGATGTTGTGGTATCAGTGTCAACATTCGGAGCAACACGTGATTTGGCATATCTGGGAATTCCCTTTGGAAAGAATTTCTTGAGTGGAGTTTCATCAGGAACTTCCTCATTTTCTTGAGACACATTTTGCGGTACAGAAGTAGTTGGTTCTTCTTCACTTTCTTCAGTTGAGAGCACAAAGTATGTATCATCACCGTCACTATTCTAGCAAACATGTATAGATGTATCAAACATGGACCTTTTGGTGCTCGGCTCTTCACGAACCATTCTCTCAAACATTCTACTCGATCGACGAGTAGGGAAGGTGGAGAATCTTGTTCTTTTACCTAATGCTGAACTATCAGGTGTTTCATCAACATCTATTGGATTGTTGTCATCACCTAGGTAGCTATTGTCTAAAGGTTCATCTAACCCTTTAAACACTATATCTTTGGACAAGTCCTCTGTGGATGCTGAAGAAGATAACTGACAGGGTTGCTGCGGTTCATTTTTCTCAGATGATTCAGTGTTCATAGGAGGGCTTGTACTCATTGGGGTGTTGGTCGGAGTGTTGGCTGACATTGGTGTTGACATTGGAGAGGTTTCCATCGGTGAATATTGTGGAGAAAGTTTTGGGAATGTAGGGTCTAAGATTGCAAATGGAGTTTGGAATGGTGATGATTCTGAGGTGTGATGTGATTTTCCTTTTTTTAGGGGAAAATTCAAAAACTGATAAAATGATAGCAAATGAGAGGAATATTTATATACATGGCTAACTAGCAACAAAAATCCCTTAGTTTTAGGTGTTTCATTTGTACACAATAACTTACACCTACAATATGGGATAAAACAAATAAACATCATGATAAGGATAAACTTTAATCTCATTCTTTTAGGTTGTGAAATTCCTATAAACAAGGCATATAATAGGGAGAGAGATCTGATGATTCAACGATCAGATAAGTACAACATCCCAACACATATTACATTCTGAAAATGTCAACAACAATGTTGACAACATTTTGGACTACACAAGTATTTTTTATCCCACAAGAACTTTTTGTTTTGGCAACAAATCAAGAGACATTTTGTATGTATTTTATGAATTTAACCACTGGACCAATGTAACATTTTCCCATCGTGTCCTTGATCTAATCATATAACACATACAAATGAATTTTCCATGTCAACAATAAGAATACTTATTTAGTATTCTAAAAATTCTTTTGAAGCACTTGATACTCCTATAGAATAGGAACAATATCTTTTCAAGGGCTTTGACCATTTTGCTCAGTTACCAAATATGTGTATAGGCTTTACTTTACTTTGATACTCTTTTTTATATATATGTATTTACATATCATCGCAGAGAACAATATCACGTTGGAAACACATTCTTATGGAAGGATCATGCTTGTGTGACCAAATGTTATACACCATATAATAACAATATTCAGTTAGTGATATAACATAGGTAAATGTCACCCGAAATGTTAGACAACGTTTCAGCCGACATTCACAAAAAATGCCTTCTTTTTAGAGATTCCAAAGACCAAGAAATTTCTTCAAGCTCGAAAATCTCTCATGGTCTAAAGTTTTTGTAAAAATATCAGCTAGTTGATGAAGAGTGTCAACATGTTCAGTTTTAATTAGCTATTTTTTAAAACTAAATCTCTTAAAAATGATGTCTGATATCAATATATTTTGTACGTGAGTGCTGAACTGGATTTTTTAAAATATTTATCGCACTCAAATTATCGCACTCAAATTATCACAATACAAAATCAAAATGTTGCTAGTAAATTCATAGTCATATAACATGTGTCTTAGCCATACTAATTGAGAGAAACAACTTTCAGCTGCTACATATTCAGATTCAGCAGTTGAAAGTGAGACACAATTTTGTTTACGACTATACCATGAAACAAGATTATTGTCAAGATAAAAACATCATTCACTTGTACTTTTTTTATCATCCACATCTCTAGCCCAATCCTACTCACTAAATCCTATTAAATTAGGATTAATGTCTTTGGAATACCATATTCCCAACTCACATGTGCCAACAACATATTGAATAATACGTTTCACGGCATTTAAGTGGAACATTTTGGGACAGGCTTGAAAACGTGCACAAACACAAACACTAAACATAATATCTGGGCGACTAGCAGTAAGATAAAGAAGGCTACCTATCATAGATCGATATAATGTTGGGTCAACATTTTCATCAACATTATCCTTACATACCTTCTGCGATGAACCCATTGGCATATTCATTTGTTTAGCGTTTTCCAAACCAAATCTCTTAACTAGATTCTTGGCATATTTACTTTGTGAGATGAAAATTCCATCATCACTTTGCTTTATCTACAAGCCTAAGAAAAAAGTTAGTTCCCCAATCATGCTCATTTCAAATATTGATGACATAGCTTCAACAAATGAATTTAGGTATGACTTTGAGGTCGACCCAAAGACTATGTCATCTACGTAGATTTGAGCAATTATAACATCTACACCATATCATTTAACAAATAAAGTACGATCAGCTTCGCCATGGTTAAAACCAAATTCAAGAAAAAAGTTAGTTAAACGACCATAGCATGCACGAGGGGCTTGTTTCAACCCATACAAAGCCTTTTTGAGCTTGTACACATAGTGTGGATGATATGGATCTTCAAATCCTTTTGTTTGTTCAACATATACCTCTTTGTCTAAATAACCATTTAAGAAGGAACCTTTTACATCCATTTGGTGTAAAGTAATTTTCAGACAACAAACAATGGCAAGTAAAATCCTAACTGACTCAATTCTTGCTACATGTGCGAAGGTTTCGTCGAAATCAATTCCTTCAACCTGAGTATATCCTTGTGCAACTAGACGAGCTTTGTTTCTAACAATTGTTCCCGACTCGTCTGATTTATTTTTAAAATTACACTTAGTTCCAATTATATTTGTATTATTTGGACGTGGAACTAAGTCCCGGACTTTATTTCGTGAGAATTGTTCAAGTTCTTGTATTGCTTGAATCCAAAAATTATCTTTAAGTGATTCTACAACAGTCTCTGGTTCTAATGTAGATATACAACAAGAAAGACTAACCTCTTGGTATATGGTTGACATACACACATACCTTACCATTTCTCTGTAGTTGAGTGGTTCTTTCCCTATTATTTTAATTCCTTCAAAAACTCCCCCTATCACTTGGCCCATTAGATGATTCTTTCTAATCATTGATGAGGGGTCCCTTCGAACTTGGTCTAACAATTCATCACCTGACTCCTCATATGTGGCATCTGTGGTCTCTATTGCTGTTTCGGATGTTGCTTCAGGTGTGGCAACATTTGTGGCAACATCCGATTCTTCTGCAATCTGTGAACTTTCCACTATATCGATAATGTTATTTTCAATAGTTTTTCCTGAAACATCAGAAAAATCATCAAAGATAACATTTACAGACTCTTGTACAGTTCTGGATCTCAGATTGTATACTCGATAAGCATGACTATTTTGTGAATACCCAACAAAAATTCCTTTTTCACTCTTAGATTCAAATTTTGCCAAATAATTCTTGTCATTTAAAATATAACAAATACACCAAAAAACATGAAAGTAACGCAAGTTTTGTTTCTTTCCATTTATAATCTCATAGGGTGTCATCTTTGTTCCTGGCCTTAGATAGACTCTATTAACTATGTGATTAGCAGTATTCAAGGCTTCTGCCTATAAACGTTTTGACAAGTGTTTAGAGCTAATCATTACTCTAGCAATTTCTTGGAATGTCCTATTCTTCCGTTCTGCAACCCCATTCTGTCTACATCAATTTGACCCATTAAATCCATATACATTAATTGAAAACAGTGAGACGTACTTGAATGTTGTCCGTCATGTTGGGCAACATTATGAGAGACACCGATTTGCTTACCTTTCAAACAATCTTCACAGACAGTTTTACCTTTATGGCTAAGTTTGGGTATGCCACTAACAGCTTCATATGAGATTAATTTTTCTAAATTGCGGTAGTTGACATGCCCCAACTTATAATGCCATAGTGTTGTATCATCGATCATAGCATTATTGCATGTCTCTTATCTTACAACAAGATAGCAATGATCACTTGATCTAGTACCTGTCATGACACATTCATTAGCTTCATTTATAACTTTACAAGCATTCTTATTAAATTTTACCTCAAGGTCGTCATCACACAGTTGACTAATACAAGGTCGTCATAACACAATTGACTAATACTAATTAAATTAGCCATTAAACCCTCAACGTATAAGACATTCCTTAAGGCTGGAAATCCAGGAACATTCATGATCATTTTTTCAATTATTTTTCTTTTACTGTCACCTCCATAAGCCACATTTCCTCCATTGAATGACTCATAGTTCCTTAGAAATCCTTTTGTACCTGTCATGTGGCGAGAACATCCACTATCAAAGTACCAAGAACCTGAAATGTTAGTTCTTAATGCAGTTATGACAACATTACAAGTTAAATTCATTTTAGGAACTCAAACTCTCTTAAAATATTTTTTACTTTTTGGCTTAGAAATATTGCTCTGATTGTTATCCGAAATGTTGGATGACAATTTGGGCAACATTTTGCTCACAAAATTTTGAAGTTTGAAACAGTATAATTAAGTGTCCAAGGGAGTTACAATGATGACATACAAGCTTCATATTCTTTGACATATACGAGAACCTACAATTCATCCAATTTTCTTTTACAAAGCGCATTTTCTCATTTGTGTCAAAGAGATTAGAGCATATATTTTTAAGAGAGTTTTCGTACCCAATACCTGCATATGAAAGTTTATTAAAGTTGAGTATCTCATCCAATTTCGAAGTCCCTGTGTTGAGCTTGTGGAAGGTTGCTTCGGCTAATCCAGTTTTGCGTAATTCTTACCAAGTTCAGTATCCTTTTTGGTAAGTGGAACCTCAAGTTGGGTTATCGTGCCTGTTAATTCTAAATTCTCACGAGCTAAAGATTTTACATTTTTGTCAAGTTGCTTGAATTCTATAATTAAGGCTTTGCAAATACTTTGTAATTCACTAATCATATCAACTTTGCATTTAAATTGATCCATACAATCATCCTCACTAATAGAAACATAACCACTAAAGCAATTAATATCAGAATAGTTAAAGAATTCATACCTTTCGGATGTCGCTGAGGATGTTGATGTCGTTGCAGATGTTGGAGAAAATGTCGTGACATCTGAGAGAACATTGTATATGACATCTTCATTATCCGATAGAGTTTGTTCGAAGACAGTATCCAGCATTTCTTGTGTTTCGGTTTCTCGATCTCCTTCCTCTTCTTCTTCATCATCACTAAGAGAAACCCATAGGTTCTTACCAAATTTTCTAAGAGTGTTTGCACATTCGTTAGCATAATGACCCTAACCCGAGCATGCATGACATTGTATTAATTCAAGTTGTTTGGGATCAGATTTGGTACGATCTGAGTTGATTCTTCTTAGTTGATTTCCTTTTTGTACATTTGGAAGAAATCTAGTAGGCTTTTGATTGAAGACTTGGTTTTGGCGCTTTTTAGATTTAGATTGATTTCTTTCATTGTTGAACTTCTTCACCATAGAATTGTATTTTTGAGTAAGGCAATATTTGCACCTTCATCAATATCTTCAAGATTCTCCTCTTCTTCTTCGATTTGACTCTCCGAAGATTGAACTTGAAGTGCCACATTCTTTCTTTTATACAATTCTTTTTTACTCTCAATATTCATCTCATACGTTTTGAGTATGCTCATCAAGGTATGAAGGTCCATTGTGGCAAGATTGTGATCTTCTTCAATAACAAAAATCTTTAAATTGAACTTTTCAGTAAGAGAACGGAGAGCCTTTTCAACAAGTTGAGTGTTGGTTAATGGTTCACCAAGCATTTGACATTCATTTGAGATGTCAATCAGCTTTTCAAAATAAGATTTAATATCATCCGCTTCTTCCATCCTTAAACGTTCATATTTACTCATGAGCATGCGTAGCTTTGTTCGACGAACACTTGAGATACCTTCACAATGAATTTGTAAAGTATCCCATGCGTTCTTAGTCTTAGGGCAGTTTTGAATGAGTTTGAACATGTAAAGATCAACCCATCCAAAAATTGCATTTAAGACATTTTCGTTAAAACTAGCATTATTTGTTTCTTCTGTAGTCCATTCAGATTCAGATTTAGCAATAATGTCACCTTCCTCATCCGGTGGCAACATTAGAACAACATACCCATTGGTTATAGATCTCCATGCACGAATATCAATTGATTTGATATGCGAACGTAAGAGAATCTTCCAATAAACATAATTTGATCCATCTAGAATAGAAAGTCTACCAATAGTTGGATTTGTCAGATTCATATCTTATGACAACATGACCAAACACTTATTGTGTTAAGTGTCGGCTCTGATACCAGTTGAAGGGTATCAAATTCTATGGGAAATAAAAATAAGAGATGGAATAAATCGAATGCCAATTCTGTTTCAGAATGTCGTCAATTATGTCGTCCGACACTAGTAACAAGACTTAGTAAAACAGTAACTTTAAAGAGTAAATGCAGCGAAATTTAAAAAACACAATGGTTTAAAAATTTCATAAGTTATATATATATATATATATATATTATATAACTTATGATGGTCAATGATCAAATGTATTGTATATATATTATATACAAAATTACAAATTCCTTTCTTTACAGATTTACAAGATAAAATGGAAAGGAATTAAAAGTTGAAGTCGCAGATGACTTCTGCCTGAAAAATCTAATTAAGTATACATAGACAACCTCTCATTACAATCGCTCTATACAAAACTAATCTAGAATCTAAACAACAATTGTAATGTTGTACAAAATGTTGTCGACACACTCAAGCAACACTTGTGATCCAGATTTCTAAGATGAAATCCCGAGAGCTCTCTTGGTATTTTTGTAATCTGATTTTGGATGCCGATACACTGTTATGGACTCTCTATTTATAGAAGAGAGTTCCCTTGAAAGGCTCATCGATCGGTTGTGGAAGTTGAGAAAAAAATGGGCAGTTTGTGGTAGATGATCAAGGAGCGAAAATCTCAACAACTTTGACTTGTTTCTTACTCGAATTCTTCCGCAATCTTTGACTCTTTCTCCCACATTTTACTCAGCTCCAATTCACCACGCCTAAGTCATTTTTACCTCACATTAAAATATTACTGCTTAACGTGAAGTAAGAAAAAATTGTTCTAAAAATGTTGGTCTGAATGTTGCGTAACATTTGTCCCAACATATTTACATATACATATCAATACTCAAATATATATGATGGTACAAATATCACAACACCAAATTCAACATTAACATGAACCAATAATTTCAAAGGTACACTTGATTATTTGATGTGCCCTGGACTGTAATGTCGTTGTTTAGGGGCCAATTGGACACCTTCAGCTGATCCCAAAATCCCCGTTAAATGGAGGCAGATTTTTTTATTTTCTTTTGAGATGGAACCTGGAACCCTCAAAATCTCGTCTAATCCAAATCAAGTCAAGACTTCAAACTACCCCTTTCTCCAAAAAATCTAAAATGTGGTGACTGAAATAAACACTGACAAGAAATCTCATATTTAACCGAAAAGCAATGAGAAATGTTTTATGATACAATACAAATAATGTTAGTTGCATTAACATTTAGCTAAGCATCATAATTGTTTCAATCTACAAAAACATATCAAGCTCCAGTACTGTTGTTAAGAAAGTTGTCCAGAAAATAGGAATGGAGAAAATTAGATTTCCTCTAAGCAAATCCATTACGTAGAAAGACTGCATATAACATATTGGAATGAGAAATAACACATGCTGCATAAGAAGATGCGAATAAACCTGATGTATAGTCAAGTTATAGCAGGATCCTGAGCTCTATGTGACATCCATAAGGGAGGGCGCGTGAAGAGAAGGACTGGCAGGCTTCTAGACTGATAAGCTTCTCAAGAAGGGTGCACATGACACTATAGGTGAATCCCACATCGAAATGGAAGAGGGATTTATAAGGCATATCATAAGTTCACATGGTACGCGTAGTTTTAGGCTTGCTGATGCCAAAGCCCAAGGGATAAATCAGTGAGGCTTATTGAGCCAAAGCGGACGATACATGTTAGGGGCTTGAGTCGTGACACTCTGATGTTACCTTACTGACATCAAAATAATCCTGAATAGCTGACATATTAATCTAGTTCAATTTCAAGCTTTTTGTTAATGTTGGGTTTGATGTTGTGACATTTGACCCAACATATATTCGAAAGTACTGATTTGAATGCAGAAAATGTTGGGAAAAATGTTACAACATTTGGACCAATATTTTGTTTATAACAGTTTTGTCTTACTTGACGTTAAGCAGTAATATTTTTACTACGAGGTAAAAATGACTTAGGCGTATGAATTAGAGCTGTGTAAAATGTGAGAGAAAGAGTCAAAGCTTGGGGAAGAATTCGAGTGAAGAACAAGTCAAAATTGTTGAGATTTTGACTCCATGATCTTTTCCAACAAACACACCAGTTGACCACCATTCCCTCAACCTCCACAACCAATCGATGATATTTTCAAGGAAGACTCTCTACTATAAATAGAGAGGCTACTATAGAGAATCGATATCCAGAATCAGATTGCAAAAATACCAAGAGAGCTCTCGGGATTTCATCTCAGAAATCTGGATTACAAGTGTTGCCTGAGTGTGTCGACAACATTTTGTCCAACATTACAATTGCTGTTTAGATTCTAGATTAGTTTTGTATGGAGCGATTGTAATGAGAGGTTCTCTATATCTACTTAGTTAGATTTTTCAGGCAGACGTCATCTGCGACTTCAATGTTTAATTCCTTTCCATTTTATATTGTAAATCTGTAAAGAAAGGAATTTGTAATTTTGTATATAAAATATATACAATACTTCTGGTCATTGACCATCATAAGTTATATGTTGATATAACTTATGAAAATATAAACCTTTGTGTTCTTTTTCTTTTCCGCTGTATTTTA
Source organism: Anisodus acutangulus (assembly GCA_029783415.1). NCBI lineage: Eukaryota > Viridiplantae > Streptophyta > Magnoliopsida > Solanales > Solanaceae > Anisodus > Anisodus acutangulus. The sequence goes on from CM056493.1 coordinate 30,625,785, forward strand.
CTCTTAAATGTTTTCTGTTTTATCGAAGTGTTATCACTTGTGTCAGACGACATTATCGCTGACATTTGGAAACAGAATCGGCATTCGATTTATTTTATCTCTTGTTTTTACTTTCCGTAGCCTTTGACACCCTACAAGTGGTATCAGAGCCGACACTTAACACAATAAGTGCTTGGTCATGTTGTCATAAGCTATGGATCCGACAAATCCGATTGTTGGTAGACTTCCTATTTTAGATGGTTCAAATTATGCCTATTGGAAGATTCTCCTATGTTATCATATCAAATCAATTGATGTTAGGGCATGGAGATTTATAACCAATGAGTACGTTATTCCTATGTTGCCACCAGATGAGGAAGGTGACATTCTTGTTAAACCTGAATCCGAATATTACGGTTACGTTTCGTTACATGGAACATGCCAAAAGAAAGAAATAATTTGTCTTAACATACCTTTAATATCGAGCCTCTACTAATGGTGTTAGAATCCGCCCCCTCTACCTCTTAATCTACAACATTAAGAACTACCCTCGAGCTATTTCCGAGTTAGTGACAACACCGCTAATGCCAAGCGACTAATAAACACTAATCCTATCACGACAAAGAATGAAACAACGAGGTCGAGATGGCGAGCAAAACTCATTGATCGCTCTCAGAAAGACTTAAAATTTGTTTCCTTACTGTACAACTCACGTTACTACGTAGCTAAAAAGAAGCTCACCTTAATTTCCTCCTCCGTAGTGAAAATATGAAGCCTTTATTACTCTTCAGAATGTTATTCTATCTAAAGAACTTATGCAACATTTTAAACAAAGACATGTATCATTAAATGCTACAATATAAGACATATATGATAACTACTAATCACATGATCCCCCACTATATGCACACACGTGTATATTTGTCAGTTTAATTACTTATCCAAAATAATATATTAATCAATTATTTCCCCATGTCTGCCACTATAATTCTCCCACTTAGCCAGTTACATGCATACTTAATTCTTGATCCCAATTCACTTAAATCTTAATGACTTATAAAACCTTCATATACTCAATGTTATAATCGTGGGATATAATACTAGTACATCGCCTCTTTATACATGCACTAAATTTATTTTCGATCCTCGTCGTCACACTTGTTACGTCCAAAATTACTTTGGGACTCCATCTTCTTGGTCTAAATACTAGAACACGACCTTATTCTTGCGGGTTCGGGTAAAGTTTCTCATCTTGGATTATTCAATTCCTAGTCTGAAAATATGGGGTGGTACATCCTTTCCCCCTTAGAAACATTCATACTCGAATGTTGCAGTGACATATCTAATCCCCGTCACGTAACCAGAAAATACAACTACTTCTTCACGGGGCTATCTAATATAACAATCATCATTACATCAGACCTCACATGGTCCTCAAGCATTAATTATAATAATATTAAAATAAAACTCACCTTATGCTTCTCTCGGAACCTCGACGTTGGTCTGAAACAGGTGGGGATATTTGTGTTTCCTCTTCCGCCTCCCATGTCATTTATCTATATTCTTATTCCATCGTAGAACTTTCACGGAGGCTACTTCTTAAATATTCAACTTGTAGAGTTGTTGATCTAAGATAGCAATAGTAACTTCTTCGTATAATAGAACCTCCGTAACCTTCACACCGTCAATTTGTAAAATTCGGGAAGGGTCTCCAACACACGCTCTCAACATAGAAACATGGAAAACTGGATGAACAACATATAACTCCAATGGCTAGTCTAACTCGTAAGCTACTTGACCAATTCGTCAAATTATAAGATATGGCCCAATGTACCTTGGATTGAGCTGTCCCTTTCTCTCAAACTTCATTACTCCCTTCATAGGAGAGATCTTCAAAAAGACCCAATCATCTACCTGAAACTCTAAGTCTCACTGTCGCACATCTGAATACTACTTCTGACGACTCTGAGCGGTTAACAGACATTCTTGGATAAACTTCACCTTCTTTATGGCTTGGTGTACTAAGTCAAGCCCAAATAATTTTGATTCGCTTACTTCGAACCATCCAATAGAAAATTTACATCTCCATCCATATAACGCCTCATATAGAGTCATTTTAATGCTAGCATGATAATTATTATTGTATGCAAACTCAATAAGGAATATATGATCATCCTAACTTCTCTTGAAGTCCAATACGTAAGCTCGTAGCATGTCGTCAAGCATTTGAATTGTACGCTCGGCCTGCCCGTCTATTTTTGGGTGGAAAACTGTGCGAAGAATCACTTGAGTGCCGAAACCTTTTTGAAATAATTTTCAGAAGTTAACTGTAAACTGTGCACCTCAGTCAGATATAATAGAAATGGGCATACCTTGGAGGTGAAAACTCTCCTTAACATACAACCTTACGTAGTCCTCAGTTGTGTAGGTAGTTCAACCGCGAGGAATTGAGCTAATTTGGTCAGCCTATCAACAATTACCCGAATAGAATCAAACCTATGATAAAAGCGAGGTAAAACCCATAACAAAGTCCGTATTAATTATTTTCTATTTTCACATCGGGATCTCAATGTTCTGAGTCTAGTCGCTGGGCTTTTGGAGTTTCGCTTTTACTTGTTGGTAATTAGGACACTGAGCTACAAATTTCGCAATGTTCCTCTTCAAGTCGTTCCACCAATACATACCCTTAAGATCATAACACATCTTAGTAGATCCAGGGTGAACAGAATATTGTGAGCAATGGACCTCTGTCATAACCTTGTCTCGTGCTCCTGCTATATTGGGAATATACCAATAGACCTTTCACCTGGGGTCCCTCTCCCATTATGCTCAAAGGTTGCGGTTCTCTTTTTGCGAAATATCCTTTTCGATCTTTCCTAAAAATATGACGTTCATTTCCTTCCAGTATGAGGGATGACCCTGTTGTATTCTAAGTCACAGGACTTTCACTATCTGAATCCTACGTTCCCTTAGGTCAGTTCTCTCATTCGTCCTCACATTATTCAAGTTGCTTGTAGGTGAATGATTCTATTGTCAACTTATCTTTGTTTACTAACTGGTGTGCTGAAAACTCCTATATTAGTAGTATCTCAATCGTAAACACTTTATGGACAATATTATCGAATCTGAAGTGCACCTATCATTGCGGTTAACTCTCATTCATGGTCAGAAAGGAATCTCCATCTTCCTCTTTTTTTTATACTTTCTCACTACTCGTAATTATAAACAACTTCCTTTCTTTACTACATGTTCGCTCGTTTCCTTGTCACACTCTTCTTAATTCCAAAATATCCTGGTATACATACGTAATCTCAAACATTTCTCTTAATTAAAATCCTTGGTGTTACTACCCCTTAAAAGGTGAGTTATTAACTTATTCCATAGTCCAATACCTATAGCATTCTTTGGCTTACTAACATTGATACATGAAATTTTCAATAATACGTGGTATCACTTTTTACGCAAGGATGAGAGGCGTATGTCCCCTTCCACTACCATGGGTAACTCGATCCTTATATATTACTTGGGCTCACTATTCTGAATACATCACTTTACTTGATCTTCTTCAATTTACTGATGGTCACTCTTCCAACGATTCGGTTGTGGCAATCCATTCTTATTGTGATTGCTTTACTTTCTTTCTGCTTCAGTCCACTTGTTGGTTTGAAACCAATATCATCAGTTACATCTGCTGATCTTATTATCTTTCTTGGTCTAGCAGATACAATTCTCTGACTTGGTAGCCCAAGATTAAAAGTTGTGACCCCATTCTTAGCTTGAAACTCACACATTTCCATCATTCTTGGCCTTCTATATGGGGTTGCTCTTGCCACACCTTTTTCCTTTCCTCTATTTACAATAGCTGAAATAGGTGTCGATTGTAAACTAGGTGCAGCAATTGAACTAGAACATGTAAACCAATTTTCAAGTGGATGATTAACATCCCTTCTTAAACACTTAGTGTGTTGTTTGTTCCCATCTATCACTTCATATCCTGTTAGCCCATTAAATTCAATGAAACTGTCCATTGACTTGTCAATGTTATCCTTCAATATCTTCATTCTCATTGGAGAGATGTTGCCTACTCTAGAGTTAGCAAATTCACTTAGCCTAGCTAATCTAGTCATCACCTTTACTCTAATCTCCTCAAGCATGGTAATAATAGTTTTGTGCCTTGCTGCTAGAATCCAAGCATTGAAACTTTCACACATGTTATTGTCCACTGCATCACACTTGACTTCAATGTTAAAAAAATACTTTGAACCAAAACTGTTGATCATAGTAGAACAGATCATCCACTATTTCATCACCAACTTGGATAATAATTTAATATTTGCCTTAAGTTCTGCTGCATATGTACTTCTAGCATACTTCCAAAATACTTGCTTCCTTTGAATCCCTCTCCATTTCTTTGATCAATTTGCATAAATGTGTCTAGCACACCTCCTTTCTTCACTAGCTCGAAATAGTTATCTAACTGCTGATTTAAGTCCCTTTTGCATGTCTGAAATTATAGTATAGCATGTGCCATCTCCTAATCCCAAGTCCTCCTTCAACAATGTCAAAAATCAAGTTCAAGTATTTTTATTTTCATATTCCACTACTTCCCAAGCAAGTGAAAGGATTTGGTTATTTCAATCCTCTGCAACAACAACTAGTAATTGTCCCCTACTTATTCCTTTCCAGAAACAACAATCTATGCCTATGCATTTCCTAACATGCATGAATGCCTACTTGAGTGCACCAAAACAGATGTAAAAAGCCTAAAAAATAGGTTGTCCAAGTTGATTAGCATCACCAGGCTTCACAATACAAGTACTCCCAAAGCAAACATTTTGCTTCCCAGACTTGCATTATCTCTTTCGTATATGGGTGGGACAATTCCTTACAATCTCAAATTCTTAACATAATACTGCCCTTCTGGCGTATCAACCATCTGATATAAGCCACTCATTTACTGGCTATGAATATGAACTAACCGAAGTCTTTTTGATAACCGACATTACTGAAATATAATAAGGAATGAGTTAAACTTGAATTTTTAATACTCGGTTGTATTGCACGATCTATGATATGAAAGAATAGAAACCATCCCTAAATGTCTTGCAGCCTTCTGTTTAAAAGTGTGGCGCGCAACACACCCATAAACAAGATTCTACTAGACACGTCTTGTACACTCCCTAGGACTGACCTGCTCTGATACCAAGTTTGTCACGACCTAACTCGGAGGGTCATGACGGGCACTTGGACCTTACCTGCCGAGCACCACTCTTCACATACTAACTAACTAATCGAAATCAATCATGGACACAAGGGTTGTTACCGAATATTCGGCTGACACATACATCACAACCAACAGGGCCTCACATGACTACTATACACAAGACATCTGTCTACAAGCCTCTAAGGAATACATGACATCACAAGGATGAGATAGGGCCCCGCCATACCCTAAATGTATATGCAAAATATCATACCACGACCCGATTACAACTCTAAAATAAGTAGAGTGCTCCAACACCAACTAAACCAATAATCTACTAGTGTGAACCGTCACACTCTTTAATTGAACCTGCGGGCATGAAACGCAGCGTCCCCCGACAAAAGGGACGTCAGTACGACTGATGTATTGAGTATGTCAAGCATGAAAATAATAGAATAGCAGGGTTACAATAAATAAACTAAGACAGAAACGGCCGACAGAACTAGCTGATAGTAACAGCCAACCAATAGTGAATACCTAAATGTCATGTTCAATACGGTATACATATACATTGGCCTCATCAGGCATCTTCCTTACCACAACAGCCTTTGTGGGCATCATATCATATAGTGAATGCCTAAATGTCATGCATGATACAAATACGGTATACATATATATATTGGCCACACAAGGGCATCTTCTTTTCCATAACAGCCTCTGTAGGCATCATATCATATTGCCCTCTGTGGGCATACATAATCATATTGACCTCATTGGGCATCTTCCTTTTCGTGATATCTATACCGGCTGCAGGTGGTGATGTGTATATAACGTCTTTCCCTTTTCTCCATCCCCTACATATATATATTGATACCATATAGTAGTGTATATAACACAAGTGGGTCCAGATAATATATGAATATAATGCAAATGAAAATGCATGAGTGACAATTAAACATTCTGAACTTATCGGATGACATAATATCCTTGTACCTTCGGCTAACATTGGAATATTAACATGTACCCTCGGCTAACATTGGGAATATTAACATGTACCTTCGACTAACATTGGGAATATCAACATCTTTCCCAGATACCTCAATAACGATTGAGGAACATATTTAGGCATGCTTTCAACATAGGAATCAATAACATGCACATTCTTAACTACTAAGAGTAGATAATTTATGGAACAATATTACGGTTACGTTTCGTTACATGGAACATGACAAAAGAATGAAATAATTTACCTTAACATACCTTTAATGCCGAGCCTCTACTAATGGTGTTAGAATCCACCCCCTCTACACCTTAATCTCTAACGTCAAGAACTACCCTCAAGCTATTTCCGAGTTAGTGACAGCACCGCTAATCCCAAGCGACTAATAAACACTAATCCTATCATGACAAAGAACGAAACAACGAGGTTGAGATGGCGAGTAAAACTCATTTATCGCTCTCAGGAAGACTTAAAATATGGTTCCTTACTATACAACTCATGTTACTACTTAGCTAAAAAGAAGCTCACCTTAATTTCCTCCTCCATAGTGAAAATATGAAGCCTTTATTACCCTTCAGAATGTTATTCTATCTAAAGAACTTATGCAACATTTTAAACAAAGACACGTATCATTAAATACTACAATATAAGACACATATGATAGCTACTAATCACATGATCCCACACTATATGTACACACATGTATACTTGTCAATTTAATCACTTATCCAAAATAATACATAAATCAATTATTTTCCCATGTCTTCCACTATAATTCTCCCACTTAGCCAGTTACATGCATACTTAATTCTTGATTCCAATTCACTTAAATCTTAATGACTTATAAAACCTTCGTATATTCAATATCATAATCGTGAGATATAATACTAGTATATCACCTTTTTATGCGCGCACTAAATTTATTTTCGATCCCCGTCGTCACACTTGTTACATCCAAAATTACTTCAGGACTCCATCTTCTTGGTCTAAATACTTGAACATGACCTTATTCTTGTGGGTTCAGGTAAAGTTTCTCATCTTGTATGATTCAATTCTTTGTCTGAAAATACGGGGTGTTACAGAGTTATCCACGGCAGTGGAAGGGGACATAAGCCTTTCGTCCGTGCGTAAAGGGCCATACCGCATGCATTATTGAGAATTACATGTATCAATTTTAGTAAGCTAATGCATGATATATGTATTGGACTGGTAAGGTCTTCAGCTTCATTGTATAGCACGTTACAATTCTAAATAACCTCTGGATAACAATAGAGGCAATTGAAGATGAGAACCATGGAACAATCAAAGAATGGTTGTAAGAAATATAAAAACAGTTAATAAGTATGAATGGAATGGTATGATCAAGTATCAAGGTAGAAATGTTTTTTGTTTAATGGTGAGTAGGAGAAAGGATTATGACAAGAAGGATAAAGGTGAATGAGATTATAGTTATGCAGGTTTAACAAAGGTATGATCACTCTAGAACAGTGTAAGGACCAATGGTAGATGATGGACAGTAAGAACTCTTCAGCCAAAGGTGACGAACATCTGATGATCAGGAAGATAGTATGAGAAATACTTTGAGATAAGAGACCCCCCCAAGACAAATTAAAATGGAAATGTAAAGGTAAGACGAATGGGCACTCGGTTGATGAGAAATCTAATAATGATAAGACAAAAGAGCTTGACAAGTCATGGGATCATGTAACACCGTGTATTAGATCTAAACTTATGAAGCATCGGTTCCACAACATATGCAGTCATACATCTCATAAAGTATGTAAACTAAAGTAACAGTGAGTAAAGCTCGAGATTAGCACTTAAACGGGTAAAAAGGGACCAATGACGCCGATTGACACAAGGTAGACATTAAAGATATATGTCATGAGATAATGACATTTAAAATGTTAGGCAAATACAGATGTCTATGAGCATTTTTGAATGGACCAAAGGTTCTATGAGATAGATAAGTAATGGGTTTACAACTGAACGAGATCAAGGAAATCTTTTCCCAAAGCGCCATTGACAGAAAGTCTTAGCCATGAGCTAAGTGAAGGAATTTGAATCTAAGTATAATGACCAAGTTTGGATATAGTAGGCCAACGTCATGTAATGCAAATTCTTTAGAATCTTTCACGTATAGAATAACAGAATAAGTTAAACATCCTTTAAGGGGTAGTAAAAGGATTGGAATCATGAGCAATGTTTGAGATTATGTATGTATACCAGAGTATTTTTAGAACCAAGAAAAGTATGACAAGTAAGAAAATGAGTGAAAAAGTGTCAAAAGAAGTGAAGAAAGGAAGTTGTTTATAATTATGAGTAAGAGAGAAAGTACGAAAAAAAAAGATTCTTTTCAAATCATGAATGAGAGTTAACTGCGATGATACATGCACTTCAGATTCGATGATATTGTCCATAAAGTGTTTACGATTGAGATACTACAAATATAAGAGTTCTCAGCACACTAGTTAATAAACAAAGCTATGTTGATAATAGAATCATTCACCCATAAGCGGCTTGACTAATGTGAGAACGGAGGAGAGAAGTTGACCGGAGGGAACACATCAGTTAGCTAAGTAGGCATGCGATTGAAGGGTTTAGATAGTGATATCCCTATGACTCAGAATACAACATGGTCATCCCTCATACTGAAAGAAAATGAATGTCATGATGAAGATCCCATTTTTAGAGAAGATCGGAAAATATATTTAACAAAAGAGAACCGCAACCTTCGAGTATAATATGAAAAGGACCCAAGTGGAAGGTCTATTTGTGTATTCCCAATATAGCAGGATTACAAGGCAAGACTATGATGGAGGTCCATTACTCACGATATTCCATTCACCCTGGGTCTACTAAGATGTATCATGATCTCAAAGGTATGTATTGGTGGGAAGACATGAAGAGGAACATTACAGAGTTTGTAGCTCAGTGTCTTAATTGTCAGCAATTAAAAGTAGAGCACCAAAAGCCCGGCGGCTTGACTCAGAACATTGAGATCCCGATGTGGAAATGGAAAATGATTAATATGGATTTCATTACAGGTTTACCTCGCTCTTATCATAAGTTTGATTCTATTTTGGTGATTGTTGATAGACTGACCAAATCAGCTCAATTCCTGGCGATCAAAACTACCTACATAGCCGAGGACTACGCAAAATTGTACGTTAAGGAGATTGTTCGCCTTCATGGTATGTCTATTTATATTATATTTGACCAAGGTGCGTAGTTTACAGTTAATTTTTGGATATCATTTCAAAAAGGTTTGGGCACTCAAGTTAATCATAACACAACATTCCACCCTCAGACAAACGGGCAGGATGAGCGTACGATTCAAACGTTCGAAGACATGCTACGAGCTCGCGTATTGGACTTGAAGGGAAGTTGGGATGATCATTTACCCCTTATTGAATTTGTGTACAATAACATTTATCATGCTAGTATTAAAATGGCTCCATACGAGGCTTTGTACAGACGAAAATGTAAATCTCCTATCGGATGGTTTGAAGTAGGAGAATCATAATTATTTGGGCCTGACTTAGTACACCAAGCCATAGAGAAGGTGAAGCTTAACCAAGAACAGTTGTTAACCGCTCAGAGTCGTCAGAAGTCATATTCAGATGTGTGACAATGAGACTTAAAGTTTCAGATAGATGATTGGGTCTTTTTGAATTTTTTTGGAAAAAAGGGAAAGCTCAGCCCAAGGTATATTGGGCCATATCGCATAATTCGACGAATCGGCCAAGTAGCTTATGAATTGGACTTGTCTTTGGAATTAGAGTTTGTTCATCCGGTTGTCCATGTTTCTATGTTAAGTGTGTGTTGGGGATCCTTCCCGGATTGTACTGATTGGCAATGTGAAGGTTACAAAGGATCTATTATATAAAAAGGTTCCTATTGCTATCTTAGATTGACAAGTCTGGAAGTTGAGGACTAAATAAGTAACCTCGTGAAGGTACTACAGTAGAATAAGAACGTAGAAGAAATTACATGGAAGGCGGAAGAATAGATAAAACACAAATATCCCTACCTATTCCAGACCAACATCGAGGTTCCGAGGGAGGCTTAAGGTGAGTTCTATTTCATATTATTATAATTAAGACTTGATGACCATGTAAGGTTTGGTATAATGATGTACGTTATATTATACGACCCCGTGAAGTGGTGGATGTAGTTTCTGACTACGTGACGGGAATTAGATATGTCACCCCAACATTCGAGGACGAATGTTTTAAAAGGGGGAAGAATGTAACATCCCGTACTTTCGGGCGATGGTTTGAACAAATAGGCATATGTGAGTAGACCCGAGCCTTGGAGGATTTATGTCATATTCACGTATGCAAATGAAGAGCTTAGTATATAACAAGATGCAGTCCAAAAATGATTTAGGACTTAACAAGTGTGATGACGGTGATTGAAAATTAATTAGTGGGAAATTAGTTAATTGTTGAGATTATAACTTAATTATGGTGGGGGACAAAAGGAGATGTTTGGATATATATTAAGGGGACAATATGTCCACATGGCATCATAAGGAAAAGTATTAAGTGACTAGTGTTTTTAAGGGCCTACGTGTATGTCTCATATTCTATGAGACCAAATATGGCCAGCAACATTCTTTTACTTAGAGGAAATTCATCTTGAAAGGATCTACTAAGACGAATTATTCTTAGTTTGCAAATTAAGTGGATTAGAAGAGAAATAGAAAGGGGAAAATTTATGTTGCTGCAACGTTAAGTCCATTAGATAGCAAGTTAATTTAGATCTCACTTGTAGTTTGAAAAATCTTTTATGTTGAGAAGAAGAAGTTTAGGAACGGGACAGATGTTGCTCTTCATTTTTGGTCACGCTCGTCCATTGTTGGTCATAGTATGATAAACGTTCATTGATTCACTTGGGACTTGCGGTGCTACCGTTAATCCGGTAAGAGTTTAGCTTGTGGATCAAATTGTAAAAATCAACCAATAAATTGCAAAGGTTGATGCTGTTAGAGATGCCTTGGTTCAAGCCAGAGACCATTTTCTACTTTTGTTTTCTTTACAAAAAGGGGAAGATGCTTCTGTGCAGGGGGAAGAAACTGAAACTGCACAAGATAGTGAAGTTGTTGCTGCTGCTGAAGAAGCTGTTGATGCTGTTGTACAAAGGGAGGAAGTTGTTGGGAGGAAGGTGTTTCTGAAGAGGCTGAGGCTGAGAGATGAAGCTGAAGCTGTTATGGAGAAATAGAAAGCTGCTGGAAGCTGCTACTGCTGTGTGATGAGCAACGAGGAAGCTGAAGGATGTTGCTAAAACTTAGCTATAAATGGTTGTTAAATATTTTGATGGATTGGTGTGGATATTTATTAATAATGGTTTATTTCTATTTCGATTTTGTATATACTGGAGGATGTGTGCATATGTATGCTTATTTTTTTCTAATCCTATATATTGGTATACACATGTTTTGCTTGTATGTCATCACAAGTTAAGGGGGAGCATGTCCATAATCACAGGTGTTGGACAACATCTATGACAATGCAATAAGTCGTTTGAATAGTTTGTAATGTGTTTTGTGAAGAAAGGCAAAAAGGGGGAGATTGTTAATGTTGGGTTTGGTGTTGTGATATTTGACCTAACATATCTTCGGAAGTACTGATTTGAATGCAGAAAATGTTTGGACAAATGTTACAACATTCGGACCAACATTTTGTTTATAACAGTTTTGCCTTACTTCACGTTAAACATTAATATTTTTAATAAGAGGTAAAAACGACTTAGGCGTATGAATTGGAGTTGTGTAAAACGTGGGAGAAAGAGTCAAAGCTTGGGGAAGAAGTCGAGTGAAGAACAAGTCAAAGTTGTTGAGATTTCGCTCCATGATCTTCTCCAACAAACACACCAGCTGCCCACCATTCCCTCAACCTCCACAACCAATCGATGAGCTTTTCAAGGAAGACTCTCTACTATAAATAGAGAGGCTACTACAGAGAATCGATATCCAGAATCAGATTGCAAAAATACCAAGAGAGCTCTCGGGATTTCATCTCAGAAATATGGATCACAAGTGTTGCCTGAGTGTGTTGACAACATTATGTCCAACATTACAATTGTTGTTTAGATTCTAGATTAGTTTTGTATGGAGCGATTGTAATGAGAGGTTGTCTATGTCTACTTAGTTAGATTTTTCAGGCAGAAGTCATATGCGACTTCAACGTTTAATTTCTTTCCATTTTATATTGTAAATTTGTAAAGAAAGGAATTTGTAATTTTGTATATAAAATATATACAATACTTTTGGTTATTGACCATCATAAGTTATATCAACATATAACTTATGAAAATATAAACCTTTGTGTTTTTTTTCTTTTCCGCTGCATTTTACTCTTAAAAGTTTTCTGTTTTATCGAAGTGTTGTCACTTGTGTCAGATGACATTATCGCTGACATTCGGTAACATAATCGACATTCGATTTATTTCATCTCTTGTTTTTACTTTCCGTAGCCTTTGAGACCTACACTTTTAATTGCATCTCTAGTGGCCAAAGCCCCAGCAATTGCTGTTAATAGAGGATCTTGTATGCTAGAGCCATCCTTCTCAGCTTCCCGCCATCAATCTGATCAAGTGCGTCATCAGAACTGGTGATCAGCATCAACTACCATTAGTGCCTTTTGTGCATCTTCAGCACTCGCTCCACCAATAGGACTTACTGCTCCAGTACTTGTACCGTCCCAGAAGTTGCAGCAATTTGGAATCTAAACACTGCCAACTGGGGCAAGTTGAAGCTTGTTAAGTCGTTCAAGCAAAAGGAAAACAATTCTTGAAACTGGTAATTTCATGCCTGTAGATGTAACTATCCGTGCTTTAGCAAATGTAATTGATAACTCATACCGAATGCCCGTGATCTCAGTAATGTTGTGCATCTCAGGACCAAGAAGCACATGAACCTTGGAATTTGTCAAATGGAAGAACAACCTCTTTAACATATACATGTCTCTGGAAAACCTCTTTAGTGAAATTAGGTCATAATTTATTTTCCTGATATCACTAGTGAAGCACACTTCTCTTAACCAATGGATGCCCAATCCTTGGATACGCAAGGAACTGTTAGTGATGCGTGGGGGTTAACCTCAAGCAAGAAACATCACCAGAAGCAGTAACTGCATTCTGACAAGTCATGTGCTTACAAACACTTAGCCTCTTCACTAGCTTCACATTCCACGACCTAATAGTTTCACAGAAAGATTCTGAAACAGTTTTGGTGGAATATGCTAGCTGAGTCACCTGAATGGAAACTAGCCCTCAATATTACCATATCAATCGACAACATACACGCCAATAAATGTGGCATCAGTTAAGTATTTGTTTAATCAAGATAGGACGCTTAGGATCCACCTCAACTGCATCTTCAAAGTACGTCACGAGTTTGTCATCGTTGTAAAATATCTCCATCACAAAGCCACCCAATAATAGGAGGGTCGGACAACAGCACAAGTACAATATTTCTGACTCAACTGAAAGAGCATCTTCTTGACTCTATGCAATACCCCTCGTGGCTGCTAAATTTCAGTTCCTTTAATGGCATTGGTCCTCCTCCTATCCTTAGTTGCATAATCAGGTGAAGTACTCCAAATGCGAAAAATCCAGCTCCACTTTCTGCACTTATTCATTTAGATTATAGCACACCAACTCTCCCATGTTCAGCAAAAAGCTCTCTGGACACTTGGCAACACGCCTTTCCAATGTACCCTGAAGCCTTCAGTCCGCATAATCTTGCAGACCCTGACTTGCCATACTATTGTCTTCTAGTTTTCTAACTTTTACAAGATCAGCTAGGCTTGACACCACAATCTGAATCCCATGTATTCCACAACGAATGCTGCCGAATGAAGGGAATCAAAAGGCTAAACTATAGCAAGACAGTAAACTTAAAAAAATTGCACTGCCTATCATACTTCACTTTCTTCTTTATTTCTTTTTTTTTTTTGGGGGGGGGGGGGGTTAGGAGTAAGGGATCATACTTCACATTTCTCTCAGATTAGCAAGATAAACATTTCTTTTATCGACTTAGCATTAGCTAATCATTCTTTACATTCTTCCCAAACATGCACAAAGTTATAGAATATCAGAGATGAAAAACATAAATAAGATAGTGTCATGAGGAATCTTAATAGTGACTGCAGTAAACTTAAAAAAATTGCACTGCCTATCATAATTCACTTCTTCTTTATTTTTTTTTTTTTTTTTGGAGGGGGTAGGAGTAACGGATCATACTTCACATTTCTCTCAGATTAGCAAGATACACATTTCTTTTATCGACTTAGCATTAGCTAATCATTCTTTACATTTTACATTCTTCCCAAACATGCACAAAGTTATAGGATATCAGAGATGAAAAACATAAATAAGCTAGTGTCGTGAGGAATCTTAATAATGACTGCATTATAGATGAGAAGATAAAGAGTTTGTAAATGTTGGAGAGATAAAAGAGCTAGATTCTATAAAAATATATTAGGTAGATAAATTCAATAAAGGTCAATGCATACATGCTTCATAAACGCTTCCATGGGCACCTATCAGCATCTATCTCTAGGTACAGTAATTTAAATATCCAAGCAAAATGCAACTGTTCCAATGATTGTTTGGGACAGCTGATTTTTACATGGACGGAACAAATAATCAAAAAGAGTTACATAGTTAAAAAGAACATTGTTTGTTCAGGTCCACAAAAATAACAAATGAGGACAAGCAAAGTTACCCAGGTTTTGTTCTGGTGATTGCTAGTCATTCATCCTTTTACTCAATTTTTTCCTGTAGCACCAAGGAAACAAAGGAATGACAAAGTACTTCACAATCTAATAGAGGGATTCCCATTCCCTAAAGAATTTTGAATCAATTGCTCAAAGAAGTTGGCAATCACCTCTATAAACAAGAAGATAACAGCAGCTTATAGAAAGCAAGTTCTCTTTTTTTTTTTTGAAAAGGTAAAGTAAGCTTATAAAAGCAAGTTCATAACTAACTAAAGGAATATTTTCCTTGATTGTATTGATCAAGAATGTAAAATATATATAGTAGTACAAGAATATTTAAACTAGTTAACTAATCAACCTAATTACAATAGAAAATATAATTCTACCTAAAATAGGAGACCTAATTACAATAGGAATACAATTCTACCTAAAATAAGAGATATACAATTAATGTAATAGAATATTAGGGAAATATTCTATTACACCCCCGCAGTCGAAGCGGGACGTTCACGAACACTGAGACTGGCTCGAAAATCACCAAAAAGTATGCGCGGAAGTCCTTTGGTGAAGATGTCGGCAATCTGATATCTGGAAGGAACATGAAGGACACGAACTTGACCACGAGCCACTTTTTCGCGAATGAAATGAATGTTCATGTCAATGTGTTTAGTGTGCTAATGTTGGACGGAATTGCCGGAAAGATATATCGCACTAATATTATCGCAGTAGACCAGTGTTGCCTTTTGAATCATGCAGTGAAGCTCAAGTAGAAGGTTACGGATCCAACAAGACTCAGAGATGACGTTGGCAACACCTCTGTACTCTGCGTCGGCACTGGATCGGGATACTGTAGGTTTCCTTTTGGAAGACCAAGACAATACGTTATCTCCGAGGAAAACACAATAACCAGACGTGGAGCGTCGGGTGTCAGGACATCCACCCAGTCAACATCAGAATAAGCAGTGAGTGATGACTTATATACATGTAATCTGAAGTGAGGTGTACCTTGGACGTATCATAAAATACGTTTGAAGGCATGCATGTGGGCTTCCGTCGGATTGTGCATGTATAGGCAGATTTGTTGTACAACATAGGATATGTCAGGTCTCGTGAATCTGAGGTACTACAAGGCCCCAGTCAGGCTACGATAGTGAGTCGGGTCTGAATATGGGGGGCCGAAATCAGCGTTGATCTTGGAATTGGTGTCTATTGGCGTGTGGGATGGTTTGCAAGATGTCATGCCTGCACGGTCAAGTATCTCTTCGGCGTACTTCTTCTGACACAAAAATAGGCCGCCAGAATATCGAGTGACAGATATGCCCAAGAAATAACTCAGGGCCCCCAGATCCTTTAGAGCAAACTCAGAGGAAATGAGAGACATAATGGACCGGCAGAGAGCATACGATGATGTCATCAATATATAATAATAGGTAAGTCATTAATGTACCCTTGTTGTAGATGAATAGGGAATGATCAGATCTGCTGTGTCTAAAATCGATAAAGAAGAAATAATCGGCGAACCACTGGTGCCATGCTCAAGGAGCATGTTTAAGTCCATAGAGCGATTTTCGCAATAAACACACATAATCCGGATGAATAGGATCTGTAAAACCCATAGGCTGATGTATATATACCATTTCATGAAGATCCCTATGTAAGAAGGCATTCTTGAAATCAAACTGATGAATGCGACAAAACTTGGATAGAGCAATGCTAAAGACGGTCCGGATGGTTGTGGGCTTTACGATCGGGCTGAATGTTTCATCACAATCCACTCCCACCTGTTGAGACCTGTCATCACCTACAAGACGAGTCTTGTACCTCTCAAAAGAATCATCAGATTTCTTTTTATGTCTAAAAATCCACATAGAACGAATAATTATAGCATCAGGTGGACGGGGTACTAGGTTCCACGTCTTATTATCAATAAGAGCATTATATTCGTCAATCATTGCGGCTTTCCAATTAGGGTCGGACAAGGCATCCTTCGAATTTCGAGGGACAAGGGAAGGGACAACTGAAATGGATAGGGAAAACAATCATTTATGTATATGAATTCCATGCATGGCACGGGTTTCCATGGTACAAGAGCGTATATCGGGATGCGGGATGGGAGGGGTGTGCCACAGGACTACTGGAAAGAGGTGGAAGGGCGGCCGATGCTCGATTTACCGAGAAGTGGCTGCGGAATCACCCTAAGGCGGGTTGTTTCGGGCCACTGTCAGCAGAACTAAGTAGGCAGTGTGTCCCGGACTATCCGGGAGGGTGTCGGGGTCTAGGACGGCGAATTATATAAATGATGAATTAGAAGAGGGTTCAGACCATCATCTAGGAAGTCGTAGGAATGCCGAGGTGGTGAGTTTAGGAAGGCAAAAGGGAATTGAGGCTCATCAAATAGGACATGACGTGAAATAATAATTTTATGGCTTGACAAGTCATAGCACGAGTAACCACGATGATTGGCGAGGTAACCAAAAAACATACACAGGGAATGTAACGACTAAAACCGGAGGGCTATGACAGGCACCCGAACCTTACTTGTCGAGCACCACTAATCATATATTTATCACCTAACCGTAATTAAGTATGGGCCCACAAGGGCCGCCATGAAGTAACCTGCTGACACGTAGAAATAGTAAACTGGAAAGGTGCTACATAAAAATGTGCTAACAGGAGAACCCAGCCTATATACATATACATACTAATCTGACAAGGCTATACATGACTACTATACATAAGACACTTTCTACAAGCCTCTAGAGAGTGTGTAAGATCATAAGGTCAGGACAGGGCCCCGCCGTACCCATATGCATATCCAAAACACCATACCAAGATTAAACTGCAACTCCAAAATAAGTAGAGTACTCAAATATCAGCTGAATCAGCAACCTACTGGTGCCGACCGTCACCCTGTATACCTGAGTCTGCGAACATGAAATACAGCGTCCCCCGACAACAGGGATATCAGTACGAATAATGTACCGAGTATGTTAGGCATGAAAAATAGTATAATAGAGACATAAAAGTAACATTAGACAAGAAACAACCAACCAGTAAAGGATTCCTCTGAGGGCCATAATATGCCTAAGTGTCATGCACAACGCGGTCATACATATACATAAGCATATATAACGTCATCAAGCCTCTGTGGGCATCCCATCATATCATATAGGCCTCTGTGGGCATAATCATAATCATATACCAGCTGCAGGTGGTGGTGCGTATATAACGCCTTCTTTTTTCCCATACACCATACATATATAATGCATACTTTATAGTAGCGTATATAAATCCTTTGAGGTCAAGGTATATACATGTATATAATGCAGGAATGATACTAAGACACTCTAAGTTTATCGGAGTGATGTAAGGTCGTTGCACCTCTGATTAACATTATAGATATTAACATATTTCCCATATATCTCAATAGAGATTTAGGAACATATTTAGACATGCTTTGAAAGTAGGAATGAATAACATGAACATCCTTAACTACTAAGAGTATAATCATTTATGGGACAGTAATACGTTTACATTTCTTTACATAGAACATGCCAACAGAAGGAAGAATTTGCCTTAACATACCTTGATTAAATCTTCGAATGACTATGAGGAATCAATTCTTCCGATGATTTCTTAACATTTACTTACCTAGAATAGTAAGAAAATAACGTTGTTGCTCCTATAAATGCTAAGACGTTGAGGTTGGTAAGTAGATCGTGTTTATGCTCCTATAACCTTTTTATTTTGGGATTTTCTAGAGTTTGAAAATGAGAACTTAGTTCCTTATTTGGTGTACCTACTTGAGCTGGATGAAAGGAAACTTTCACGTCCGATTTTGTAAGTACTAAAACTTTAATTTGATAAAATACTTTCACGTTCTACTCACTAAAATAAGATGATGCACACTTTATTTACTTTAACTAAAATCTTGACAAGGATTTACATAAGGTCTGTACAACGTTTTCCCGTATTTACACGTGTAGAAATTTTGTCCACCCCTAGACCTTTTAATTTGTGAATGCCACCACACATCTGAGTAGTGCTTAGTCATAGCTTCCATTTCTTATGACGCCATGTGGAGATAATGATACCACTTACCATTTTATCAATTAAAATAATATAAATTATTGATCTCAATTAACTTAAATATTAATTAATACAATATCTACTATACACTTATTATCATAATCATGGGGTATAACATTAGTCCATAGCTTCTTTATGCACACACTAAATATTATTCTCCACCACCATCGTCACACTTTTAAGTCCTAATTTATTTCGGAACCGCATCCATTTATATACTAATATCTTCATTTGTGTACGTGAATATGACGTATATCCTCCAAGGCTCGGATCTAATTGCATATGTCTAGCTGCTCAAACTGTCGTCCGCAAGCATGGGGTGTTACATTTTTTCCCCTTAGAAACATTCATCCTCGAATGCTGGGGTAACATATCTAAGGATTCTAGCTCTTGGGTTTCTAAAAAAAACATTTTTTTTGCAGAACTTCCTTTATAAATAGGACTATCCGGATTCTCGTCACGTATCAAGAAAATACAACCACCGCTTCACGGGCCATATAACATACATCATTATATCCGATCTCACATGCATTAAGCCTTAATTATAATAATCTGAAATAGAACTCACCTTATACTTCTCTCAAAACCTCGGCGTTGGTCTGAAATAGGTGAGGATATTTGTGCTACATCTCCACCTCCGCCTCCCATGTCATTTCTTCTACATTCTTATTCTGCCATAGAAATTTCACGAAGGCTACTTCATTAGTCCTCAACTTGCGGACTTGTCGATCTAAGATAGTAATAGGAATCTCTTTATATGATTGGTCCTCCGTAACCTTCACATCGTCAATCAGTACAATCCGGGAAGGATCCACAACACACGCTCTTAACATAGAAACATGGAAAATGGGATGAACAAACTCTAACTCTGGAGGCAAGTCCAATTCATAAGCCACTTGATCGATTCATCGAATTATGCGATATTGCCCAATATACCTTGGACTGAGCTTTCCCTTGTTCCCAAATATCATTAAACCCTTCATAGGAGAAATCTTCAAAAAGACCCAATCGTTCACTTAGAACTCTAGGTCCCGCCGTCGCACATCTGAATACAATATCTGACGACTCTGAGTAGTTAGCAGTTGTTCCTAGATAGGCTTCACTTTCTCTATGGCTTGGTGCACTAGGTCAGGCCCAAATAATTTTGAATCGTACGCTCAGCCTGCCCGTCTATTTGAGGATGGAAAGCTGTGCTAAGATTAACTTGGTTGCCCAACCTTTTTGAAATGATTTCCAAAAGTTAGATGTGAAATGCACCCCTCGGTCAGATATAATACAAATAGGCACACCATGAAGGCGAACAATATTCTTAACGTACAACTTTGCGTAGTCCTTGGATGTATAGGTAGTTTTGATCGCCAGGAAATGAGCTGATTTGGTCAGTCTATCAACAATCACTCAAATAGAATCAAACTTGTGATAAAAGTGAGGTAAACCCGTAATGAAGTCCATATTAATCATCAATGATCTATGGGAGGTGGAATTTGTACAGGCTACGATAGTGAGTTGGGTCTGAATATGGGGGGCCAAAATCAACGCTGAGCTTGGAATTGGTGTCTACTGGCGTGTGGGATGGTTTGCAAGATGTCATGCCTACACGGTCAAGGATCTCTTCGGCGTACTTTTTCTGACACAGAAATAGGCCGCTAGAATGTCAAGTGACAGAGATGTCCAAGAAATAACTCAGGGGGCCCAAATCCTTTATAGCAAACTCAAAGAAAATGAGAGACATAATGGACCGGCGGAGAGCATCAGATGATGTGGTGAGGATGATGTCATCAACATATAATAATAGGTAAGTCATGTATGTACCCTTGTTGTAGATGGGAATGATCAAATCTGATGTGTGAAAAACTGATAGAGAAGACATAATCGGTGAACCGCTGGTACCATGCTCGAGGAACCTGTTTCAGTCTATAATGCAATTTTTGCAACAAACACACATAATCCGGATGAATATGATCCCTGAAACCCATAGGTTGATGCATATATACCATTTCATGAAGATCCACATATAAGAAGGCATTCTTGACATCAAACTGATGAATAGGCCAAAACTTGGATAAAGCAATATTGAGGACGGTCCGGATGATTGCAGGCTTTACGATCGGGCTGAACATTTCATCACAGTTAACTCCCACCTTTTGAGACCTACTATCACCTACAAGACGATCCTTGTACCTCTCAAAAGAACCATCAGAGTTTTTTTTATGTCTAAAAATCCACATAGACTTTTGGTGATGGATATAGAGATCAAGATGGCGAAGAAGAAGAGGGTTGTGGATGACAGGTTAAGAATCAAATGGGAGAGTTTGACCATGGCTAGTGCAAATAAGATGTGGGAGAGGTTGATGGCTAAGAGGACTTGGGTGAGTAGTGGGGATGCGACCTGAATGTGAGACAAGATGGCCAATTGCATTCGGGAGGTTGCTAGAGAAGTGCTAAGGGTCTCGTGGGGTAGCCGTGGTGGGTATCGAGGGTACTGGTGGTGGAATGGTAAAGTTCAAGAGAAGGTGGAAGCGAAAAAAATGGCGTATGCGAAATTAGTAGAAAGCAAGGATGAGGTGGAAAAGTGGATGAAAAGAGGAAAAATTAGCAGTTACGGCTGCGAAAAGGACTGCTTTCGAATGTCTATATGTGGAATTAGAGGAAAATGCAAGGATAAAAAGGTGTACAAACTATCTAAAGCGAGGTAAAGGAGGGCCCGGGACTTGGATCACGTAAGGTGCGTCAAGGATGAGGACGACAAAGTGCTGGTGGAGGACGCGCATATTATGCGGAGGTGGCAATCTTACTTCTATAAACTCTTGAACAAAAAAGAAGATAGAGACATTATGTTGGGAGATCTGGAGCACTCTGGTAGGTACTGGGATTTTGAGTATTGTGAAAACATTAAGGTTGAGGAGGTTCAGGGTGCTGTGTGCATGATGCGCAAGGGACGAGCGACCAGGCCTGATGAGATCTAAGTTGAATTTTGGAAAAGTGCAGGCAGGGCAGGTTTGGAGTGGCTGACGGAGTTGTTTAACGTCATTTTTAAGATAACGAGGATGCCCGAATAATGGAGGTAGAGTACAATGATTCCTTTGTACAAGAACAAAGGTGATATCCATAGTTGGAACAACTACAGAGGTATCAAGCTGCTAAGCCACACTATGAAAGTTTGGGAAAGAGTCGTGGAGATGAGGGTGAGAAGAGGAGTGTCTATCTCTGGGAACCAGTTTGGATTCATGCCGTGGAGGTCGACTACAGAATTCATCCATCTTATTAGGAGGTTGGTG
Source organism: Anisodus acutangulus (assembly GCA_029783415.1). Taxonomy (NCBI): domain Eukaryota; kingdom Viridiplantae; phylum Streptophyta; class Magnoliopsida; order Solanales; family Solanaceae; genus Anisodus; species Anisodus acutangulus. Next base: position 30,648,060 of record CM056493.1, read on the forward strand.
GAGTAGTATAGGGAAAGAAAGAGAGACTTACGTATGGTTTCCATTGACTTTGAGAAGGCATACGACAAAGTCCCTAAGGAGGTTCTATAGAGATATTTGTGGGTTAGAGGTGTACAATAGGCATACACTAGGGTAATAAAGGATATGTATTATGGAGCCAATATCAGGGTACAGACATTAAGAGGAAACTCATAGCACTTTCCAGTGATGATCGGGCTATACCAGGGATCAACTCTTAGCTCATTGCTATTTTTCTTGGTGATGGATGGACTGATGCGAAAAATCCAATGGGAGGTGACATGGTGTATGTTATTCGCAGATGACATAGTCCTGATCGATAAGACTCACATCGGAGTGAACGCTAAGTTGGAGGCTTGGACACAGACTCTAGAGTCTAAAGGGTTCAGGCTGAGTAGGACCAAGATAGAATACTTGGAGTGAAACTTTAGTGACGGGAGCGATCTTAAGACAGGCGTGGAGGTGAGGCTTGGCACCCAGGTCATTCCAAAAAAAGGGAGCTTCAAGTACCTCGGGTCTATTATCCAAGGAAATGGAGATATTGATGATGATATCACACATCGTATTGGGTCAGGGTGGATGAAATGAAGGCTTGCCTCTGGAGTATTGTGCGATAAAAAGGTGCCACCAAAACTTAAAGGCAAGTTCTATAGGGTGGTGGTTAGATCGACCATATTGTATGGGGCTGAGTGTTGGCTGGTCAAGACTTCGCACATCCAAAAGATGAAAGCTGCGGAGATGAAGATGCTAAGATGGATATGTAGGCATAAAAGGAGGGATATAATTAGAAATGATAATATCAGGGACAGAGTAGGAGTGGCCTCAGTGGAGGATAAGATGCGAGAAGCTAGGTTGAGATGGTTCGAACACGTGCAGAGGATAAACACAAATACACCAGTGCGGAGATGTGAAAGATTGGCTGTGGACGGGTACATAAGGGGTAGAGGTAGACCGAGGAAGTATTGGGGGAAGGTGATTAGACAGGATATGGCGCAGGTGAAACTCACTGAGGATATGACCTTAGATAGGGGGTTATGGAGGACACGTATTAGGGTAGAAGGATAGCAGGTAGTCCAGCGTAGTCTTATCTACACTTACAAACTGGTAGTTATATTATTATTATTGTAGGATCGCTTAGCCTATCATATTGCCTTATAGTCCCTTGTCGTTTAATTTATGTTGCTATATGTATTTTGTTTATCTTATTTACTTGCATTAGCTATTGCTTCTTTTTGCTTCTTTCTTTTTCAGAATGCACTGTCATGACTTACGCACTTTGTGTGTCTTACTATGATTGGGCTTGTGCTTTGTCCTGAGTCGATGGTCTCTCGAAAACAGTCGCTCTACCTACCAAGGTAGAGGTAAGGTTTGTATACACTCTACCCTCCTCAGACCCCATATTATGGGATTTCACTGGTATGTTGTTGTCAAAAAATCCACATAGAATGAATAATGTTAGAATCAAGTGGATGGGGTACTAGGTTCCACATCTTATTATCAATAAAAGCATTATATTCGTCAATCATTGCGACTTTCCAATTAGGATCGGACAAGGCATCATTCGGATTTTGAGGGACAGTGAAAGGGAAGACTGTTATGGATAGGTTAAACAGACATTTAGGTTTATAAATTCCATGCATGGCACATGTTTCCATAGTCTGAGAGCATTTACGGGATGCGAGATGGGAAGGGTGTTCCGCAGGACTGCCGGGAAAAGGAGAAAGGGCAGGGGTGGTAGGACCGGCTGGCCAATGCTCGATTTGCTGTGAGGTGGCTATGAAATCACCCTAAGACGGGATGTTCTCGGCCACCGTTGGAAGAAACGGGTAGGCAGTGTGTCCCAGACTGTCCGAAGTAGGGGTGTCGGGGTCTGGGACGGTGGACTATATAAATGATGAATTAGAAGAGGATTCTGGACATCATCTAGGAAGTCGTAGGAATGTCGATGTCGCGAATTAGGGAGGCAAAAGGGAATTGAGACTTATCAAATAGGATATGACGTGAAATAATAATTTTATGGCTTGACAAGTCATAGCACGAGTAACCACGATGATTGATGGGGTAACCCAGAAACACACACAGGAAATATCACAACCCAAACCGGAGGGCCATGACGGACACCCAAACCTTACTTGCCGAGCACCACTAATCAAATATTTATCACCTAACCGTAATTAAATATGGGCCCACAAGTGCCGCCATGAGGTAACCTGCTAACATATAGAAATAGTAAACTGGAAATGTGCTAAAAAAAACCCTGCTAACAGGAGAACCCATCCTATGTACATATGCATACTAATCCAATAAGGCCATACATAACTACTATACACAAGACACTGTCTACAAGCCTCTAGAGAGTGTGTAACGTCATAAGGTCGGGACAGGGCCCCGCCGTACCCATATGCATATCCAAAACACCATACCAGGATTAAACCGCAACTCTAAAATAAATGGAGTGCTCCAATATCAGCTGAATCAGCATCCTACTGGTGCGGACAGTCACCCTGTCTACCTAAGTCTGCGAGAATGAAACGCAACGTCTCCCAACAACAGGGACGTCAGTACGGATAATGTACCGAGTATGTCAGGCTTGAAGAATAGCATAATAGAGACATAAAAGTAACATGAGACAAGAAACAACCAACTAGTAGAGGATGTCTTTGAGGGCCATAATATGCCTAAGTGTCATGCATAACGCGGTCATAATATACATATGCCTATATAACGACATCAAGCCTCTGTGGGCATCCCATCACTTCATTCAGGCCTCTGTGGGTATAATCATCATTATATACCAGCTGCAGGTGGTGGTGCGTATATAACGACTTCCCTTTTCCCATACCCCATACATATATAATGCATACCATATAGTAGCGTATATAAATCCTTTGAGGTCAAGGTATATACATGTATATAATGCAAGAATGATGCTAAGATACTCTGAGTTTATCAGAGTGATGTAAGGTCGTTGCACCTCCGATTAACATTACGGATATTAACATATTTCTCATATATCTCAATAGATATTTAGGAACATATTTAGACATGCTTTGAAAGTAGGAATGAATAACATGAACATCATTAACTACTAAGAGTAGAATTATTTATGGGACAGTAATACGTTTACATTTCTTTACATAGAACATGCCAACAGAAGGACAAATTTGTCTTAACATACCTTGATTAAATCTTCGAATGACTACGAGGAATCAATTCTTCCAATGATTTCATAACATTTACTTACCAAGAATAGTAATAAAATAATGTTGTTGCTCATATTAATGCTAAGACGTTGAGGTTGATAAGGATAGATCGTGTTTCTGCTCGTATAAGTACTAAAACTTTAATTTGATAAGACATTTTCACGTTCTACTCACTAAAATAAGATGATGCACACTTTCTTTATTTTAACTAAAATCTTGACAAGGATTCACATAAGGTCTGTACAACTTTTTCTCTTATTTACACGTGTAGCAATTTTGTCCACCCCTAGACCTTCTAATTTTTGAATGCCACCACACATCTAACTAGTGCTTGGTCATAGCTTCCATTTCTTATGACGCCATGTGGAGACAATGATACCACTTACCACTTTATCAATTATAATAGTATAAATTCTTGATCTCAATTCACTGAAATATTAATTAATACAATATCTACTATACACTTATTATCATAATCATGGGGTATAACATTAGTCCATATTCTTTTTATGCACACACTAAATATTATTCTTCACCATCATAGTCACACTTTTAAGTCCTAAATTATTTCAGAACCGCATCCATTTACATACTAAGATCTTCATTTGCATACATGAATATGACGTAAATCCTCCAAGGCTCGGGTCTACTTGCATACGTCTAGCTGTTCAAACTGTCGTCCGCAAGAACAGGGTGTTACATTCTTTCCCCCTTAGAAACATTCGTCCTCGAATAATGGGGTGACATATCTAAGGATTCTAGATCTTGGGTTTCTCAAAAAGAAGTTTTTTTTGTAGAACTTCCTTTATAAATAGGACTATCCGGATTCCCATCACGTATCTGGAAAACACAACCACCGCTTCACGGGCCATATAATATAACATATATCATTATATCTGATTTCACATGGTCATCAAGCCTTAATTATAATAATCGGAAATAGAACTCACCTTATGCTTCTCTTGGAACCTATGTGTTGGTCTGAAATAGGTAAGGATATTTGTGCTACATATCCTCCTCCGCCTCCCATGTCATTTCTTCTACATTCTTATTCCGCCATAGAACTTTCACGGAGGCTACTTCTTTAGTCCACAACTTGTGGACTTGTCGATCTAAGATAGCAATAGGAATCTCTTTATATGATAGGTCCTATGTAACCTTCACATCGTCAATCGGTACAATCCAGGAATGATCCACAACACACGCTCTTAACATAGAAACATGGAAAACTGGATGAACAAACGCTAACTCTGGAGGAAAGTCCAATTCATAAGCCACTTCGCTGATTCGTCAAACTATGCGATATGGCCCAATATACCTTGGGCTGAGCTTTCCCTTGTTCCCAAATATCATTAAACCCTTCATAGGAGAAATCTTCAAAAAGACCCAATCGTTCACTTGGAACTCTAGGTCCCACTGTCGCACATCTAAATACGACTTCTGATGACTCTGAGCGGTTAACGGTTGTTCCTGGATAGGCTTCACTTTCTCTATGGATTGGTGCACTAGGTCAAGCCCAAATAATTCTAATTCTCCTATTTCGAACCATCCGATAGGGGATCTACATTTTCGCCCATACAAAGCCTCATATGGAGCCATTTTGATACTAGCATGATAACTGTTATTGTATGCAAATTCGATAAGGGGTAAATGATCATCCCAACTTCCCTTGAAGTCCAATACACAAGATCGTAGCTTGTCTTCGAGCATTTGAACCATACGCTCAGCCTGCCCGTCTATTTGAGGGTGGAAAGTTGTGCTAAGATTAACTTGGGTGCCCAAACTTTTTGAAATGCTTTCTAGAAGTTAGTTGTGAAATGCGCCCCTCGGTCAGATATAATAGAAATATGCACACCATAAAGGTGAACAATCTCATTAACGTACAACTTCGCGTAGTTCTCAGCTATATAGGTAGTTTTGACCGCCAGGAAATGGGCTGATTTGGTCAATCTATCAACAATCATCCAAATAAAATCAAAGTTACGATAAGAGTGAGGTAAACCTATAATGAAGTGCATATTAATCATTTCCCATTTCCACGTCGGAATCTCAATGTTCTGTGTCAAGCCGTCGGGCATTTGGTGCTCTATTTTTACTTGCTGACAATTAGGACACTAAGCTACAAACTCTGCAATGCTCCTCTTCATGTCTTTCCACCAATAGATACCCTTGAGATAGATACCCTTAAGATCATGATATATCTTCGTAGATCCAGGGTGAATGGAATATCGTGAGCAATAGACGTCCGTCATAATTTTGTCTCGTAATCCCGCTACATTTGGAACACATAAACGGCCTTGGTGCTTGAGAACCCCATTTTCGTCAATCTCGAATGTTGTGGTCTTCTTTTGTTGAATACTCTCTCTAATGCTTCCTAAGATGGGGTCTTCCCATTATCGTTCCTTAACTTCTAATATGAGGGACGATTCTGATGTCTTATGAATCACAAAGCCATCATCCTCCGAATCCATTAATCGGACTCCCAACCTAGCTAACTGATGGAGCTCTCTTATCAACTCTTTCCTGGCATCGAGCTGACCATCGACTTGCGACTGAGTGCGTCTGCTACAATATTAGCTTTACTGGGATGGTATAAGATGTCCACATCATAATCCTTCAACAATTCAAGCAACCTCTTTTGTCTCAAGTTCAACTCTTTTTGTTTAAATATCTATTGCATACTTATGATCCGTGAAAATATCTACATGAACACCATACAAGTAGTTTCGCCAAAATTTTAGTGCATAGACTACCACGGACAACTCCAAATCATGTGTCGAATAGTATTTCTCATATTTCCTCAATTGCCTTGAAACATAGGCAATCACCTTACCATGTTGCGTTAGCACACATCCTAAACTTGCTCCCGAGGTATCACAATACACCACGTAGCCTTTTGGACCCTCTAAGAGAGTAAGGACTGGTGCCGATGTTAGTTTATCCTTTAACTCCTAGAAACTCTACTCACATGCATCGGATCACTGGAACTTTATGGCATTTTGTGTCAATCTTGTCAATGGTGCTGATATGGTAGAAAATCCGGCTATAAACCTCTTATAATAGCCGGCTAATCCTAAAAAATTGCGAACCTCGGATAGAGTCATGGACCTCGGCCAATTCCTCATCGATTTTATCTTCTGAGTGTCAACTCTTATACCTTCATCTGACACTATATGACCAAGGAAAGCCACTGAATTTAACCAAATTCATACTTGGAGAGCTTAGCATACACCTTACGATCTTGGAGCGTCTGTAGTACTACCCGCAAGTGATCCGCATGCTCCGCATCCGAGTGAGAATAAACCAGAATAGCATCTATAAATAATATCACAACTACATCCAGAAATGGGCGAAACACGTTATTCATTAGATCCATGAATGATTTCGGCGCATTTGTGAGCCCGAATGACATTACTAAGAACCTGAAGTGCCCATACCTTGTTCTAAAAGCCGTTTTCGGAATGTCATTCTCCTTGACTATTAGCTGATGGTATCTTGACCTTAGGTCGATCTTTGAGAAACATTTTGCACCCTATAACTGATCAAACAAGTCATCAATTCTGGGAAGAGGGTACTTATTCTTAATAGTGACTTTATTCAGCTACCGATAGTCAATACACATCCGTAACGAGCCATCTTTCTTTCGTACAAACAATACCGGTGCACCCCAAGGGAATATGCTGGGTCTAATGAAGCCTTTCTCAAGCAGATCCTTTAATTGCTCTTTTAATTCTTTCAATTCAGCTGGAACCATGGATAGATATTGGCTGAGTGCCTGGCAACACATCCATACCGAACTCAATCTCCCTCTCGGGAGGAAGGCCTAGAAGTTCATCTGGAAATACATCACGAAACTCATTAACCACCGAAATTGATTGAAGGGTAGGTGGTTCAGCATCAACATCCCTGGCCCGAACAAGATGGTATATACAACCTCTGGAAATCATCTTTCTTGCCTTAAGGTATGAAATAAACCTACCCTTTGGCATCACAGTATTACCCTTCCATTCAAGGACTGGCTCGGTTGGAAACTGACATCTAACAATCTTTGTTTGGCAATCGACATTAGCGTAGCACAATGCCAGCCAGTCCATGCCCATAATAATATCAAAATCAACCATTTCTAACTCTACCAGATCCGCTAGGGTCTGATGGTTACAAATTAACACTACACAATCCCGATAGACCCGTCTAACTACTACCGACTCACCAATTGAGGTAGATACAACAAATGACTCTCTTATCAACTCAGGCTCAATAACAAACTTACAGGCAATGAAAGGGGTAACATATGATAGATTGGAGCCTGGATTTAGCAACGCATATACATTATGAAAAAAGACTGATAATATACATGTATTAACATAAGGTGAGAGTCGACCCATCAATGCGTAAATGTGGTTCTGGCCACTACCGAAGCTAATTGATCCACCCCTACCTCTGCCTCGACTGGTTGATGTCTGATGACTTTGCCCTGTTGGGAGTACTAAAGATGATGAAGCTACTGCAGATCCGGCAGGGCCCTAACACCTCCGCCTCTTGTCAGGCATTCTCGCATAATATGATCAGGATGACCAAAAGAATAACACACATATGATCCTTGTTGACACGGTCCCGGATGGACCTTGCCACACTGCTCGTATCAAGTCAACGACGGACTCATCTAACTAGAATCCCATCTATAATAAGACCCTGATGCTCGTGAAATCTGACCTGGTCCAGATTAAGCAAACCCAACAACCCTTAACCTCGAAAATAGTAATGATGCACTAGCTATCGGGTAGGATGGGCGCTTATAAAACTGTGGCCTAGTCCAACCTCTGAACTCTCATATGTTACCTATGGATTGGGCCCTCTAATGTTGGCCCCTATCATGCTCTCGATATGCCCGCCGTTGTCTCTTACGATCCTCCAGATTTTGTGCATAAGCCTGAATGCAAGCAATATCCATATTCGAATTCAGAGAAGTCGTAGTACACTTATTGACCAAGTGCGGTCCCAAGCCAGTAACAAACATATGTACCCGGTCACTCATCTCAGTTATAATCATAGAGCATATCGGGCCAATGAATTAAACTGCAAGCTATATTCTCGAACACTTATATTGCCCTTCTCAAGATGTAGAAATCTATCCTGCCTGGCCCGTTGGAGCTCGACCGGTAGAAAATGATGTAAGAATGCCTCTGAAAACTCTCTCCATCCTACTGATAGGGCACAAGGTCACCTAGAATGCTCCCACGTCTCATACCAAGTCACCGCAACATCCCAAAATATATAAGAAACAAACTTTACAGACTCAGTATTGGTGGCATCCATCACCCGCAAGGTACGCTACATCTGATCCAGAAAATTCTGTGGGTCCGCGTTCAGGTCTGATCCCGTGAATACTGGAGGGTCCAGGTTGATGAAATCCCGAGCTCTCGCGCTAGCGGCTCTATCAGAAGGACTGGTAGTCTGATATTGGGCATGAGCGGCCACCAATTGAGTCAGTAATTGTACATCACTTCGCATATTAAGATCCTCATCTAGAGTATCAAATGGAGGAATTGGGGGTACTGTAGCCCCATTAAGCTTCTCTGGAGGTGGTGGGGTTGGGGAATCATGCGGAGGAGTCTCACTGTGGGCCTCACTCTGTCCCTCACTAGCGGGGGGCACTCAACTGGTACCCTCGTTCGCAGCCGTATTGCCCTCATACTATGGAAATTCTTCCTTATTGTAGGCATTGCTGGAATCATAATCACGAGACGGGTTAGGAGTGGAATCTTTATAACTCAACTCTACTGCACGATCTGGAACAAAAAGAAAAAGTAACCATCCTAAATGTCATGTAACCTCCTAGTTAGAAATGTGGTGCACAACACACCCATAAACAAGACTCTACTAGGCACGGCTTGCAGACTCCCTAAGACAAACCTTCTCTGATACCAAGTTTGTCACGACCCAAACCAGAGGGCCATGACGGGAACCCGGACCTTACTTGCCGAGCACCACTAATCATATATTTACCACCTAACCGTAATTAAGCACGTGCCCATGAGGGCAGCCATAAGGTAACGTGCTGACACATAGAAATAGTAAATTGAGAAAGTGCTATGTAAAACCTGCTAACAGGAGAACCCAGCCTATGTACATATACATACTAAGCTGACAAGGCCATACATTACTACTATACACAAGACAATGTCTACAAGCCTCTAGAGAGTGCTTAACATCATAAGGTCAGGATAGGGCCCCGCCATACCTATATGCATATCCAAAACACTGTACCAGGATTATACTGCAACTTCGGAACAAGTGGAGTGTTCCAATATCAACTGAATCAGCAACCTACTGGTGCGGACCATTACCCTGTCTACTTGAGCCTGCGGACATGAAATGCAGTGTCCCCCGATCACAGGGACGTTAGTACGAATAATGTACCAAGTATATCAGCCATGAAGAATAGAATAATAAAGACATAAAAGTAACATGAGACAAGAAATAACCAACTGGTAGATGATGTCTCTGAGGGCTATAATATGCCTAAGTGTCATGCACAATGCGGTCATACATATACATAAACATATATAATGCCATCAAGCCTCTGTGGGCATCCCATCATATCATACAGGCCTATGTGGGCATTATTATCATCATATAACAGCTGCAGGTGGTTATGCGTGTATAATACCTTCCCTTTTCCCATACCTCATACATATATAATGCATACCATATACTAGCATATATAACACCTTTGAGGTCAAGGTATATACATGTATACAATGCAGGAATGATACAAAGACACTCTGAGTTTATCGGAGCGACGTAAGGTCGTTGCACCTCCGATTAACATTATGGCTATTAACATATTTCCCATATATATCAATAGGGATTTAGAAACATATATAGACATGCTTTGAAAGTAGGAATGAATAACATGAACATCCTTAACTACTAAGAGTAGAATCATTTATGGGACAATATTATGTTTACGTTTCGTTACATATAACATGACAAAAGAAGGAAGGATTTGCTTTAACATACCTTGATTAAATCTTAGAATGACTACGAGGAACCAATTCTTCCGATGATTACTTAACATTTACTTACCAAGAATAGTAATAAAATAACATTGTTGCTCCTATAAATGCTAAGACGTTGAGGTTGATAAGGATAGATCATTTTTCTGCTCATATAAGTACTAAAACTTTAATTTGATAAGACACTTTCACGTTCCACTCATTAAAATAGGATGATGCACACTTTCTTTACTTTAACTAAAATCTTGACAAGGATTTACATATGGTATGTACAACTTTTTCCCTTATTTACACGTGTAACAATTTTGTCCACCCCTAGACCTTTTAATTTGTGAATGCCACCACACATCTAAGTAGTGCTTAGTCATAGCTTCCATTTCTTATGACGCCATGTGAAGACAATCATACCACTTACTACTTTATCAATTAAAATAATATAAATTTTTTATCTCAATTCACTTAAATATTAATTAATACAATATCTACTATACACTTATTATCATAATCATGGGGTATAACATTAGTTCATATCCTCTTTATGCACACACCAAATATTATTCTCCACCACCATCGTCACACTTTTAAGTCCTAAATTATTTCGGGACCACATCCGTTTATATACTAAACTCTTCATTTGCGTACGTGAATATGATGTAAATCCTCGAAGGCTCGGGTCTACTTGCATATGTCTAGCTGCTCAACCTATTATCCACAAGAACGAGGTGTTATTCTTGTGAGTGGTCAGATGGAGATGATAACAGAGACATCCAAAGATACGCAAGTGTTGGTAGGAGGGATTCCTACGAAACAGAACTTGAGTGGGCGACCGTAGCTAGCAACTTGTTTCGGATTATGTTTAGGAGATAGGTGGTCATGGAGAGTGCGTAATGTCATAATTGAGGGGGAATTGAGGCGTGATCAAGTAGGGCATGAATTAGGTTGTTTATGGTTCGGTTTTTCCGCTCGGCCTTACTATTTTGGGGAGGGCAGGAAAAATGAAAGGTAAGACCGTTATTGGAACAAAACTGTTTGAATTTATTATTATTGAATTTCCTGCCATTGTCACATTGAAAATATTTAATGCTCTTTTCAAATTCTATTTTTTACGAGAGCACTAAATGAGGAAAAAATGGGGTAGACCCGGGATTTATTACCAATTGGAAAAGTGCATAGAAAGTTAGAATAATCATCTGAAAACAACACATAATATCGATGGCCAGCCGTACTTAAAATAGAGGACGTCCACAAATCACTATGTATGATATCGAAAGATAGTAAAGTATAATTTATGGATGCAGAAAATGATAATTTAACATGTTTCCCAAAAATGCAGGATTCACATATAGGAGTCCTAGAAATACGGTTGTAATTAATAAAATTATTTTTCCCAAGGAAGCGTAAAACAGAATCTCCCGGATGTCCTAATTTAGAGTGCCATAAAGAAGACGAAAGAGCAGTAAATGTTGATAGAACTGAGGCTGGATTGTTGACGGTGTTTGAAATAAGGTAGAGATCTCCGGTGCTATCACATCTCATTATTCGTCTTCCTGTCATAAAATCCTTCACAAAAAAACCAAAAGGATCAAAGTCAAGGGAAACATTATTATCAGTTGTGAAACATCGCACAGAGATTAGATTCTTAATGTGTTTAGGGGAATGGATGATATTTTTTAAGATTAGCGGTGGATGTGGTGGCGATAAGGATGAATGACCAAAACCGTGAATAGGAATCCCTTGTCCACTACCAATAATAATATTCTAATTTAAATTACTCAAATTAGAATAAGACGAAAGAGTACCTTGTGATGTCGTCATGTGAGATGTGGCGCCTGTGTCCATATACCAATTTTCTTCTGGAGCATTGTGACACTGTGTTCATAGCTGCCTCAATGTCAATCGGTGCATAAGTTGAGGGTGGGGGCTTGTGCTGTGTATGCCTATTGGGGATGTGGGTAGAGTATGTCAAGGTGGGCCTATCGGTTTTGAGGTGGAGTCTACCAGGATGTCGGATACGGGCTAGGATGAGAGGCCCATGACGGTGGGTCCCATGTTACCCACAGTGGGTAGGCAGCCCATGGCAGAGGTTGTTGCCACTACCACGGTTGCTGCTGACTGTTTCCTGCCAGTAGGGACTGCCCCTTCCAGAATTTCATCTGTCGCGGCCTTTGCCGGACTGCCTTCTATTGCCGTTGAAGCACGTGGATGCAGGCTGTAGCGGGTCCTCGGGCCGACGGTTCTAGTTTCCGAAGTTGGAAGCCCTGCCGTCAGCGGAGGGCCCGAAGGTGGTGGTGAGGGCGGAGTCAGCAATGCTGGCCTGAGTGGTGTTGCGATTGATTTTCCGAGTTTCCTCAAGAATAAGCTTCGAACGGGCCTCATAAAATGGAGGTAACGGCGTGCATTGTTGAAGGTTGATGGCAACACCGTCATAGGATTCTTTCAAGCCTATAATAAGTTGCATGACCAATCGTTGATTAGTGACTAGTGCGTTGACGTTGGAGAGTTGGTCGGCAATCATCTTGAGTTCTTGACAAAATGCAGACACGTTTGGGAAATCATCCTGATGAACGTCCTTGAACTGGTTTTCAAAGTATAACGCTCGTTGAGTTTTGTTGTCATGGAAAATATTTTCCAAACGTTCCCACATTTGGCGGGCAGTGGCATCGGTCTCAATGATGGTGTGCAACAGATCATTAGAGATTGTGTCGTATATCCACTGGACGATGGCTGCATCCAAACGAGACTAGAGTGCATCATCAGAAGTCGAAGCCGATGGTAGGTCTGTGGACTTCGGTGTAGGAGGGATGATGTGGTCGATAACTTCGTAAACACGATAATGGATCTTAAAACCTCCGTCCACGAGGAGTATTGACTATTTTCCATCTTAAGAGTGATAGGGATGAAGTCTTTGATGTTGTTTAAGTGTAGGATGGAATTTGGTTTTGTCAGCCATGGAAGATGAAATTTAGGAGGAGAAGGAAGAGAAAATGGATGGAAAGAAACACTAAGGTTCTGTGCGGTGGCGGCCGAGAGCTATGGTCGGCGGTGGTGGAGGTATTTTTAGGCTAATGATACCATAAAGGAATATGTTCCTTGATTGTATTCATCAATAATGTACAATATATATAGTAGTACAAGAATATTTAAAATAGATAACTAATCAACCTAATTACAATAGGAAATATAATTCTACCTAAAATAGGAGACCTAATTATAATAGGAATATAATTCTACCTAAAATAAGATATATACAATTAATGAAAGAATATTCGGAAAATATTATATTACTAACATTTACCATCTCGGAATTAATACGAACTGAGCCACGAATATAACACGATGGAAGCAAATAATACGTAAAGGCAATTCCAACTAGTAGAGACTAGGGCTAGCCAACGGAGCGGGTCGGCTCGGTCCCGACCCGACCCGACCCCTCCCTGATCCCGCCCCGGTCCCGCCCCTACCCCGCTTAAAAAAATACCGATAACGGGATTCGAACCGGGACGGGACCTAGGCTCGTCCAGCTCGGGCTCGTCCCGCCCAAGTCTTGATTGCCCCGTCCCGCCCTGATCCAGCCCCGGTCCCGCCCAATCCCCGCCCACGAGGAGTATTGACCATTTTATATTTTGGCCGTTGTGCAACGATCATTTTTTGCCTCCCCCCTCCCCTACCCCCTTAATATTTACTTTTAACCCCTAAGTTATTATAATTAAACTTTAACCTAATTTTTCAACTATAAATACCTCATTTTCTCTCCATCTTTCTCACAAATCTTCCTACAATCTCTTTAATCTCTCAATATATCTCTCTACAAGTCTACATTGTCTACTAAATATTCAGATTTATTTATTCATTTGGGAGTGAAGTTGGCAACTAGCTTGAGGATCATCTATCGAGCAAATTTCAATTTTCAACCTCTCGATTACACGTCGACGTTTGGTACATTCGTTCCTTCATTAAATTATTATTATTCCTTTATTTTAATTAGCGTACTTAATTTCATTATCTTTAATCATTTATTAGCATATAATTAAAATAGAATGATTTAGAGGTATGTTTAAGGGTAAGGGTAAATGTAAGGCTTCTTCTAGTAGAGGTAACAAGGGCAGGGGTATTTCTTCTAGTCATCTTATTCCTAGACAGGATGATTTGCTTGAAAATGATTTTTTTCGTAAAATACCATTAGATTTAGACGAGGAGATATTTTCTGCAACTCAACAAGAATTTAATTTAGAAGATAATCTAGATGACACACCCATTAATCTAGATGATACACCGACTAATCTAGATGACACACCCACTAGTGCACCTCCAACTGGAATGCCTCATATTCCCCCTAGTATGAGACGAGGCCCAATAAAATGAAAAATAAAATCAGATGCATGAAATTTTTTTGATAGGGACGAAGAGAATCAAGTAGTTAGATGTCAAATTTGTAAAAATATTTATAAATTTAAAATGGAAAAAGGTCAGGGTGGGACGGGAGGTTTATTGAGACCCGTACAAAACTTTCACAAAGTTAGGTGGGACCAATACTTGGCTGAAAAATCGGGTGTGTCAATGCCCTCTCAGTCGGGACAAGGTTCACATATTGTCCCGGACCAAGTACATGGTCAAACTAACCCTATGACGGGGGGGATTGTAGGCCCTAAATACGAAAAACATAGAGATAGGGAAGCAATAGCAAAATTAGTTGCGGTGGAGGGTTTGCCTTTTTCATTTCCTTCATCTCCTGGTTTATTCATTACATTAGATATATGTATAATTATGTTTTTAACGGTTTTCGTAGATCAATTGTTAGGAGAGATGTATTTAAATTTGCGCATGAATATCAACAGTATTTACGTTATTCCTTATATCATTTTCCTAGTAAAGTATTTATCACGTCTGATATAGGCCTTAGTACTAACGACCATGATTATTTAACGGTAACATGTCATTGGATATATTATAAATGGTCTATGAAAAAACGTATTTTATCATATAGATATATAGATGATAGGTACACTAGTACTTTTATTGCAGAAAATATTTATTAAGTTTGCGATTATTATGGCATAACTGATAAAATTATGACTATTACATTAGCTAACGCTTCTTCTAATAATTATGCTATTTGAATTTTAAAAGATCTTTTAACTCCATCTTTTTCAAATCATTTTCATATAAAATGTGCATGTCATATTTATAACTTAGTTATAAATGATGGTCTATCACTTTTTGAAGACATTCTTAATAAAATACAATTTGCTATAAACTTTATTTTTAGAAGTAATAGAATATTATGAAAAAAATAATATAAAAAAACTTGTCACGATTGTGGACAAGCTTATAAACAAATTTTCGAAGAAGTAGCGACTAGGTGAAATTTTTTATACGAGCAACTACTTGTTGCTTATGATTATAGAAGACCTATAACTTTATTTTTTAACGCCCATAATCGAAATCCAACTAATATGGTTGTAGATAACGATTGGGATAAAATTTCAGAACTTATTGTATTTCTAAAGAAATTTTTTCAAGCAACAAAATAATTTTTCGGTGTATAGCTCTAATATTTTTATTACTTAGTGAATAGATGAAAAAAACAACTTATAAGGCACCTATTAAAAAATATTTATCAAATTAAAAAAATATTTTATTCCTATTCCCACTATTTATATTATTGGTGTTATATTAAATTCGACTATTAAAATAGACGGTTGTAAAACACTTATTGAAACTATTTATAATTGTATAACAGTACTTCCACCTCCAACTCCAAAAAATTCAAATGACCCACCACCTATTGAACAAACTAAAGAAGAAGTGTTGTCTAGCATACAGGATCAATGCAAAAAAGTATATACTCATTACCAACAAGAAAGTGCTAGCAACCAACCGTCTTCCATACCATTTTCTTCTTCTTCAACACAACCTCAAAAAAGACATGTTGTTTCTGCGGCTAGTATTGAAAGCCTTAGAAATAGAATGTATGGTGATACCACTACTAATCAAATTAGCGAGTTTAATGTTTTTGTTTTGCAGGATGTTGTACCGTACCAAGCAGTTCTCAATGAAGAAGGACGTGAAGACTTGCTGAAATATTGGAGGGAGAATGAGAACACATTTCCGACACTGTCAAAGATGGCCCGAGATGTGTTGAACATTCAAGCGTCATTAACGACATCTGAAAGCTCTTTTTCTGCCGGCAGATTTCAATTAGGGCGGAGCGGGGCGGATATGTCATATGACATATGCGGCATACAAGTCTTTGAACAGAATAAAAGACACTTTACAACAACTAAGCCTTAGTCTCTGTCTTAACCATATTTAGCCAAAGATTTACCAACTAAACATAGTACTTCCACCGTCTAGAAAAGAGTAGTTAATACCCATTTCTCTACATATGTACACAGACCTTATCCCTACCTTTGTGGCGTAGAGAGGTAGTTTCCGATAGATACTCGGCTCAAAAATTCCACTGCCACTAGTATTTTACATCTATTAAGTTAAATTATTATACTACACACATGTCCAGTAAAATTCCATCATGTAAAAAGAGTAAGCAGTACCTTATACCAATTCATGTGACATCTTCTCAATGAACTGTTTTCTATCTCGGCCCATATCAAACCTTTTTTTTTTGATGAAGTAAGTGATATTAATTAAAGGCATCAAGATGATGCAAGAATTACAAGATGTGGCGTTTAAGCTTACAAACACTTCTGGCTGACTATACAAACTATCTAAGCCAGAGCTAGTGAGTTAATGAAGTCCTGAAGATGTTCTGCACTAACAGCAGGAAACAAATTGGACCAACTAAATAAATTGGCAATACACCTTGCCTTCAAAATACCTAAAGAAGTTGACTCCCCATGAAAACATCTCCTATTCCTCTCTAACCAGATACACCAAAAAATACAAGCAGGGGTCATAATTCAGATCTTCTTGATAGCTTTGTCAACTCTCTGTAGGCTCCAGCTCTCATAAGCATCCTTAACTGAGAGGGGTGTGGTCCAATTGAGACCAAAGATACAAAAAAACATGTTCCATAATTCTAAGGCCACCTCACAATGAAGAAGAAGGTAACGGTGGTTTCAACCTCTTTTTTGCACATGTAGCATCTGTTTGCTAGGTGGAATTTTCTTTTCTTCAGATTGTCTTGGTAAGACATGCCTCATATAAAGCTGTCCAAGTAAAGCATGCAACTTTGGGTGGTAGCTTGGTCCTCCAAATGAGATTTCAAAGCCAGTTGTCTATCATGGGGTTTCTAGAGCGCAACTGATGGTTCCCTTCCTTGACTGTATAGATTCCTTCTTTATGGGACAATGTTGTAGTCTTGCAAAAAGATTTAGCAGATCATTCACTTCCCAATCATGCATATCTCGGCCCATTTCAAACTCTTTTTATTAATTCAGTATAATAATCAATTCAAAAATAAGGGAGAAACGTAGGAGATCAAACCGAGTTAGTTGATATTCACCGTGGAGTTGAAGCCTCATCTTGAGGTCAACTGAAACGTGGTCGTTCCCGCCACCATCGCCGCCGTCAGCCCTATCTTTGTTGTATTGGCTCCGGTCATCACTGACCTCTTGCTTTCATTTAAAAGTATTATTATCATGATCAAAATGGTCCTTAATGTAAGAGGTTGATTTATTTTGGTCCTTGATATATGCAGCCTAATGGAAATGCTCCTTAATGTACACAAAAAGTGAATCATTTTAGTACTTACCCTAAAAGCTTAACAGATTTGACAAAACAATCTCTTTAAGTTTAAACCTTGGCTAACAAAAATAGGAAACCCAAACTCTCGTAGAAACCTTTCTTTCATAAATTTAGAAGCCTAAGCACCAGTAGCTAACATGAAAATCCCGCAAGCTTGGGTAATATCCAACAAGCAGTGCAACACTTGCAGGTTACTTATACTAGATCAAGAACCAAGTAACACCATTATTTCTTTTTCAAATTAAATTTTCACTCAAATTAAGGCATGAATAATTTCATGGAACATGAAACTTGTTACTGAAAACAAAGGAGAAAGAAAGAAATCACTTCGAAGAATAGTAGGAAAGCAAAAAATATACATTGTGGAAGAAGAACTACTAGGAGAAGAAGCCTGGAGGATCCCCTTCTTTGTTGTGCAGATCAACTTTGACAGTCAAAATTCCTCTACTGTGTTTAGTATTTGCCGCTCGTTATTACGGAAGGTATATCCGCTGCATGCGCGAATTTCCTGAGAAACGAAGTCATAGGCACGTAGGTTCGGGTTAAACCGACTACTCCAAGAGCACTCATCTATAACCGGTTAATGGTACAAATAACATAAAGAAATGTAACCAACGTTTACTGGAAAAAACAACTCCAAAGATTTGGGACCAAAACATGTTAGAGGTGATCATTGAATACGTTTCTTCGATTTGAGTTGGGTTAAAAGCATGAAATGTATTTGCACCATCACCATCTTCAATAAAGTCTTTTCAACGGTAGCACCATAAACGGCGCATATAACTTCCTGCATTGATTTGACTACCAAGCATATAGACATGGTTATGAAAACACTACATTTGAGTCGTAGCACCAAAAAAAAGAAGATAGGGGCTTACAATAAGTAGGACAAGATGGGAAGTCCTGTCTCTAACAGAGCTCTTTCTTCACTAGCTTCACGGAGCTCCCTTTGTCGGAGCTGACAGAGAGAGTTTCTGTTTCTTCTTCTCTTTGTTTTTCTTCTTTTTTTGTGAATTTGTGTTAGCCAGGTGAGCTTCATCATGTGAATAAGCATTAAACTTAACAGATTTTTATCTGTTAAGTTTTAAGGATAAGGACTAACATGATTCACTTTTTGTATACATTAAGTGATAGAATATATCTTTGGTATAATTATAGATTTTGTATATCTGTAATTATTATAGCAATATTTTATATTAATTAGGTAAATATTTAATTTCCGTAATTATAGCCTAGAATTATTATTGTATATCATGTATATAAACCTTTTACATTAATGAAAATAATCAAGGGATTATTGTCTTTCATGGTATCAGTCGTCTAGGGCAAACTTTTTCCTTCTCCACATAAACTTATGCCTCCCTACTCTCTTCGTCGGCCGACCCCACTCAGTTGTCCCCTTCAATTTTTTTTTCCGAAACCCTAATTCTCCTTTTGTTCCTCGATCATGTCTAACACAAAGAATATCTTTCATCCTGCCTTGCAATCTCCAACATCAAGAACAACATCCCTATTATTCTTGAAATGAAGAACGTCCAGTATGCGACGTGGGCAGAACTTTTTAAAATTCACGCAAGGCCTCATAGAGTCCTCCATCACATCGTCAAATCAGAAAAAGGCAAGGAGAAAGTGCCTTCCACCGATGATGAAATAGAGTTGTGGGCAACTCTTGATGCTACGGTGCTCCAATGGATTTATTCCATCATCTCTACAGACCTCTTACAAACAATTATCGAACCCAACGCTACGACAATAGAAGCTTGGAATAGGTTGTGTGATATATTCCAAGATAACAAAATTTCTCGTTCCGTGACCCTTGAGCAAGAATTCTCCCACATAAATATGGAGGATTTTTCGAATGCCTCAACCTATTGTCAAATGCTCAAAGGAGTTGTCGGATCAACTCAAGAACGTTGGCGCGCCCGTCACGAATGATCGTCTCGTTCTTCAGATGGTTACAGGCCTCTCTGAGGCATATAATGGGGTTGGAACTCTTCTTCGCCAAAGCAATCATATCCCATCGTTGTACCAAACACGTTCCATGCTCAACTGAAAAGAAGCAGGATTGGCTAAAAAGGCGACTACCGGAGTCAATTCCGCCATGATGGTGGCCGCGTCCTGCGAAACTGATGACTCTCTATCATTCTCTAAAAATTATGGTCAAAACCGTAACAACGGGGGTGGAAAAAAGGGTCAAAACCGTGGAAAAAATTGTGATGGCGGTGGCAAGGGTGGTGGCCGCGGCGGCAACGACGATTGCGGTAGCGGACGTGGAGATAGCAGTGGTGGTAAGCAGGGGCCGGGCCACAGCACCCCTGGCAACAGGCTTGGGCCTCGAGGTAGTGGCCATGGGGCCAGCCTTGGGCCAGTGGGCAGTGGCCCATGTCGCCCTGCCTATACCCATCTCAAATGGGCCTCGCAATTTCACAGCCTGGCAGCAGCCTGGCCTACTTGGGCCTCGGCCATAGCAGGTCTTCGTGGTTGCGCGCCCGGCAACAGCCCCGACCCATACGGATATCGAGGCGGCGATTCATACACTTAGGCTAAATCATCTATATGCAAATTGGTACATGGACACCGGTGCTACTTCTCACATGACGTCCGCACCAGTAATCTCTCGTCTTATTTCAATTTGAGCAAAAATCATTGCATAATTGTTGGTAATGGTAATTCAATTCCAATTTGTGGTATGGTCACACAAATTATCTCCCTCAAACCCACCTTTAGTCTTGAAAAATGTCTTTCATGCTCCTCACTTAATTAAAAATTTGGTGTTTGTTAGGAACTTTACAACTGATAATTGGGTTTATGTTGACTTTGACCCTTTTGGATTTTCTGTGAAAGATTTCTCGATGGGGATACCTATAATGAGATGTAATAGTCGGGGCGAGCTCTATCTCATCACCACTACCACCACTTTTGATATAATTACAGATATACAAAATCACTAATTATATCAGAAGAATATATTTTTATATATTCTATCATTAAGGATCATATCCATTAGGCTGCATATATCAAGGACCAAAATAAAACAACCTCAATACATTAAGGGTCATTTTCGCTCCTAAACATACTAGTTGGGGTTGCCCGGGCTTCGCCCGGACCCAACATGAATAATGTTGTGTTGTTTTATTACACATTATAACATAGATTTATGATAATATGTAAAACGATCCAAAATTTATTATTGATTTAAACCTTGAAAATATTTATCAACAAAATATTATACAACTGCATCCTACTTTCATCTATTATTGTATGTATCATTGACTCTTTTTAGTTAGGCATTTTTTCAATGTATAAAACTAAGCAATAATTATACTATAATTAAAGTTATAGCGTTAATTTGTTAAAATTGCATATGTATTATAATAATCAATATCAGTAGCAGAGTCTAAAGAGCAAGTTAGATGTTGGTGTGTCGAGCAAAAAAATATTTAATTTTTGTAAGCAGCTTTGACTGAATGATTTTGAAATTTGTAATTTAAAGTATGTTATAAATGTTGGAAATTTGCCTTTGGCGGGGAGGTACGTTCACCCATATTTAATGAATTAAACACTAGTGTTTCGCATGTTGGAGGCTTTGTCTCTTTACACATGCATAATCTACTAAGTGAGTAGATGACCGTAGGGCCAAGAATCGTCAAATTTCGTTGAGAAATGAAAGAGATATTGGTCCACGAAGTAAGGTGTTTGAGCCATGGAAATATGGTATGGGACAAATCTACCACATCGGTGGGAATAGGAAGAATTGCTCTCTATATAAGTCTCTAATGTGGTAAAGGGTTTGGGAACCCCAAGGGGTATCCCATGTGTTTAAAGGAGGGAGGACCTAGATGTGCTTGGGTTCAAGGCTAAGCCCACACGCGCGTCGCCGCCGCCCGTCCGGTCGCGGGCTGCGGGAACTTCCTGATATTATCTTTTTGGACCCCAAATTGCTTAATATTTACAGTTTGATCCCTAGAATTTCTGGAAAGTTGATTTTGGGGTGACGGAAGGCAGAAAACTTTCTGCCTACCAGCCATTACTTGGCTGATTAACTCCTCCATAAACACCCTCCTTCAATGGCCATGAACAGCCTCACTTATAGCCTTTAACATGCCTCACTAATGGCCTTAAACCAGCCATTAACAGCCCTCCTAATGACTATTTACAGTAGTGTTTTGGGCAGTTGAACATCCCTCTTGTGATGCTATATATTGAGTTGTTTTGGCTCAATTGTAGAGACACATACAGTGACAGAAAATAGCACAAACAGACACGAAAAATCACTGCAAAACAGTGAGCAAACACTCACATATACACAAGATATACACAACAGAGACACACTATATACATAGAGACAAAACAGAAACTCTTCCTTCATTTTCCATAGCTTCAGCAAGTCGATTCATATTTGTTTTCTTCGTCAGGCTCAACCTATTGGCTTTGTAGCGTTGAGATTAAAGTGTTGTTTTATCTTGGGAGACTATGCCCGCTAACGTAAAAGCATATATACGGGGCAATCTTATCTTAAGAACAGAGGGCAATCACTCGACTTAGCACACAACGTTGTAACCACCCAGATTTAGTTGTTTCTTGATTTCACGTTATCAAGATTCAAGACACAACAAGCTTGCGGCAGTTTTGAAGATTGGCCTATTTGTTCAACAAGATTCAATTTCTGAATATTGAATATTTGTTTATGCTTTCGAATACTTGTAATAGTTATTTACTTCCCGTACTGCTTTATAAAGTACAATAGAGTACCAACAATTTAAGACAAGAATGTATTGTAAGAGTATTAGTGTTCGAAAGATGTCGGTCAAAAGTTGTGTGACCAAATCTGGATATGGCTGTGGTTTTCTGATAGAAGAAAGTGATGATGATGCTGTTGAAGGTCAACATGTTCATGCTGTCACCGCTCCCGAGAGTGGTGGGAACAAGCGCTCACGAGAGGCTGAGGATGTCACAGAATTCGAAATTGGGATAAGTAATTTTTCTTACTTATCAAGAATAAGATTAAATGATTTCTGATTAAAATGGCTTAAAGTAAGGAGGAATATGAAAATGTTTTCCGAAATAATTTATATTCCTTACGCTTTAAAAATCAGAAGTTTAATCTCTTCTTCTTTCCCGTTTAAAGATTGGATTTTGTAAATGACTTAAAATGATCTGTTCTTTTAAGTGTAATTATTAAAAGTGTGTAAAGTATGTTCGCACATACGAGGGAGAAAGATCCACTAACTGTGCGAAAACTGTTACCACTCTTAAGTAAGCGCCAAGAATTATCTGGGCACCAATCATAACGGAAGAAGACTGAAAGCTAAAGACGTTGAGCCTGTCACACTATTTGGCAGAAGATCCTTCATAGGATGATGTTGGACACTCAGTCATACAAAGCCTCTGGGCGAGTGGAGTGGGCCAAAATTTCATTTGATATGATGATATTGGACACTCAGTCATATAAATCCTCCGGGCGACTGGAGTGGGACCAGAATTCATTTCATAGGAAAAGTAATGGACACCTAGTAAGGTGGGCCAGAGTTTCCAGGTCTTAAATGATCTGAAGGCCTAAAGAAAGGCAGAAAAGAAATTGGACACTCAGTCTGCCAAAGCAACTGGAGTGGGCCAGAGTTTCCAGATCAAATATGATCCGGTTACGCCCTCACCACGGGCAAGAGGTTGTTCATGTGAAGCAACGCCACCTCTAAAGTAAAAGGGGTTGGAGAGGTTGTCCTCAATAGGACTTCAGGGAATGGGATCACTCTAAGATGAGGTGATACATGTCTCAAACTTGGTTTAAGGGACGTTGTTGGCCAAGCTAGTTTGAGACTAGTCCAACAGGTCTGTAATAACTAAGAATGGTACAGTATGTTTGTAGCTAGATGAATGATATATTTGTAATTCGTGCATCTATGCCATCATAGATTAAGACACATTAAATAGAAAGTCATTCAAAAGCTAACGATGTTGAGATTGTTGCCTACTGTCGACATAAACCCTCAAAATGAATGTGAGGTAAACGAAGAGGCAAAATCACCTTTCCAAATTCCGTCTAGGGAATAGCGAAAGAAGCATCGCTCCTCTAGAACTTAGTCACACATACTTGGGTGATTTGAAGTTTATACAAAATAGAGGGGGGAGACAAGTACGTTGTGATCTTCATTGATGATGGTACAACGTATGGAATCCTTTGTTTGTTGAAAAAGCAAAGATGAAGTTGTTGAAGCGGATAAGCGCTACAAAGCAGAAGTTGAAAATCAATTAAGCCTACAGATTGAGGAATTCATAGTGATAGAGGGGGAGAATGTGAAGCATCGTTCATTAAACGACTATTCATTTCTCACCTCAGTCCAATGGTGTCAGCCAAGCACAAAGTCGTACGCCCAAATTATGTGGGGCAAGTCAATCCTTACCGCTAATGCGATTCTCAACAGAACTCCGCATAAGGATAAGGATAACTCTCTGTGTGAGACATGGAAAGGATCTCACATACAAAAGTTGTGTTATGGGGTGGTTTGGTAGAAGTTGGAATACCGAAACAGGTCAAGTTGGATCTAAGACTATAAATTGCATATCCACTAGATCTGCAAATAACAGTAGTGCTTATTGCATCTTGGCGTCAAAGAATGCTGAATTCTTTGAAGATAACTTTCCTTGGAAAAGGAAAAAGGAGTAATGCTCAAGGTTAACAAGAACCCGCGAAGGCCTGACTGTCCAGAACTAGACGTTCCGTATCTACAGGACTCGAAAGTTGCTAGCTATCCGAAACTTAATATTCTAGATCTGCAGAACTCAGGGATTCTAGATGTTGAACCGAGACGGAGCAAAGAAGGGGACAAAGACTTGTTCCAGTCCTTCTAGCTTGTATGGTTGAGAACGAACCATGGACAATTAGCAAAAAATTGTCATCTCCAAAAGCGCTGCTTTGGAAAGAAGCTAAATAGAGAAATAGATTCCATCATATAGAACCATACTTGTGTAATGGTTGATCCTCCTCCGGAAAAAGAACCTTTGGGTTGTAAAATATGCTCCCCTATGAGTAGCTTAACATCCAGGGCCATTGCAGTCTTGCGTGGCATGGATGTTGAAACAGCCTTCCCAACCAGAGAGTTGGAAGAAGAGGATCAGAGTTGGTTTGCTGAACTGTTGGCTTCTTCCTAAACTTTCATTTTGGTCCCTGAAATATTTACATTTTGGTCCTGAAAGTTTCAGATAAAACAGAAATAATGAATCTGACCACAGAAATATTGACTCTGAAGTTAGAAAGCCAACAGTTGGAGAATCAACAGTCTGAAAGTAAAAGTCATATTGAAAGAAAGTCTCAATATGAAAGATATGGGTATCACAGATAACATCTTAGGAATTGGATTTCTAAGACATCTAACGGACTGGTCGATAGTTGACAGTCTCGTTGAAGCCACCAATGGATATGAATCATAGAACTGATTGGAATCATGGTGCACCCATAGACAAGGAGTGATATGCAGAGGTCATGTGTAGTTCAATGTATTGTACACACTACAACCGACCTGGTATCGTCCTACAAACAGATCAGTTGAACTAAAGTTCACTGATGATCTTAATACATGATAAATAGAAGGTGTTAAGTCAGATATGACGATAACTGATTTATTCGCTTATCTACGGATTATAGTATTCTGGATGTCCAGCGATTCTAGGAGAACACAGTGATGCAAACTGGACATCAGATCAGAAGAACACAAAAGCCACAAGTAAATGTGTATGGTGGGTCTTGGAAAAACCTCTAAGCAAACTTGCATCGGCCGATTCATGATTGAATTGGATTTTATCGCTTTATACAAAGCATGAAAGAAGTTGAGTAACTTCACGACTCCTTAGAGGACGTCCCTTATTGGGAGAAACCCGTGCCTTCAGTAGTTATACACTATGGCTAGCCGGTCGGCTTCAGGAAGGACACGGATGACGGCGTCTGGACATATCTGTCAGGATCTGTCGGAGACATAAGACCATATGGCAGTTGATCATTACGGGTGTCACTTCCTTGTTTACTAACTAAGGGACTACCCGGAGATCAAGTGTTCTGCCTGTCTAGGGGAATGGGCTTAAAACCAAACAATACAAACCTATGCGGTGGTAACCCAAGCATACTGATTGGAGATCCCAAGAATTTGGTTCAATGGGAAAACTAAGCTGCAAAAGGTTCAGTTGAGCGCTTCGGTGGAAGCAAGAAGCACTTTGAATGATGATTTCTGTACGGAAACATGAATCCAAAGTTGTTCCTGCGTTAGACATTAAAGTGCTACATGCATGGTGGGTAAAGGTTAAGCTTCCAAACCTTTAAACGATCCTCAAACGGTTGAGGTTAAGGTTCGGGAAACTTTTAATGAATCCTAACACTTCTGAAGTGGGGTATAGCAGGATACCTTGTAGGAGATCACCTATTTAAGTGCGAGGAAGGCCGCCTCAAATGAACGCACTTAAGAATCCAAGTGTGACCACGGCCACAACGGACAAAAAAGTAAGAATGAAAACGAATAAGGAGAGTTATTGTGTTGGTGTCATTGTCTTAGCTTACACTAAATACTGAAGGTTCAAGACATCACGTTCACCGCGCAGTAAGTAAGTCCGATGGTATTCAACTAGGGAAGGTTCAAAAAGGAAGCTACCTCTCCTGATGCAATGTCTTTTCGCTGAAACATTGCTGAAAGTAGGCACCTTGTGAGTGAGCCAAAATATCTCTTTCATAGAGGGGATTGTTGGAAATTTTCCTTTGGCGGGGAGGTGCGTCCACCCATGTTTAATGAATTAAAAACTAGTGTTCCGCATGTTGGAGGCTTTGTATCATCACACATGCATAATCTACTAAGTGAGTAGATGACCGTAGGGCCAAGAATCGTCAAATTTCGTTGAGAAATGAAAGAGATATTGGTCCACGAAGTAAGGTGTTTGAGGCATGAAAATATGGTGTGGGACAAATCTACCACATCGGTGGGAATAGGAAGAATTTCTCTCTATATAAGTCTCTAATGTGGTAAAGGGTTTGGGACCCCAACAGGTATCCCATGTGTTTAAAGGAGGGATGACCTAAATGTGCTTGGGTTCAAGGCATAGCCCACACGCGCGACGCCGCCGCGCGCCCGTCCCGTCCGGTCTCGGGCTCGGGTCACGGGTCGTGGGCTGTGAGAACTTTCTGATATTATCTTTTGGACCCCAAATTGCTTAATATTTACAGTTTGGTCCCTAAAGTTTCTGGAAAGTTGATTTTACGGTGACGGAAGGCATAAAACTTTATGCCTACCAACCATTACTTGGCTGATTAACTCCTCCATAAACACCCTCATTCAATGGCTATGAACAGCCTCACTTATAGCCCTTAACATGTCTCACTAATGGCCTTAAACCAGCCATTAACAGCCCTCCTAATAACTATTTACAACAGTGTTTTGGGCAGTTGAACAACCCTCTGGTGATGCTATATATTGAGCTATTTTGGCTCAATTGTGGAGACACGTACAGTGACAGAAAATAGCACAAACAGACACGAAAAATCACCGCAAAACAGTTACGAAAACCACTGCAAAACAGTGAGCAAACACTCACATATACACAAGATATACACAACAGAGACACACTATATACATAGAGACAAAACAGAAGAGTAAACAGAAACTCTTCCTTCCTTTTCCATATCTTCAGCAAGTCGATTCATATTTGTTTTCTTCATCAGGCTCAACCTATTGGATTTGTAGCGTTGAGATTAAAGTGTTGTTTTATCTTGAGAGATTATTGCCCGCTAACGTAAAAACATATATACGAGGCAATCTTGTGTTAAGGACAGAGGGCAATCACTCGACTCAACACACAATGTTGTAACCATCCAGAGTTAGTTGTTTCTTGATTTCAGGTTATCAAGATTCAAGACACAACAAGCTTGCGGCAGTTTTGAAGATTGGCCTATTTGTTCAACAAGATTCAATTTCTGAATATTGAATATTTGTTTATCCTTTCGAATACTTGTAATAGTTATTTACTTTTCGTACTGCTTTATAAAGTATAATAGAGGATTGGTCTATTTGTTCAACAAGATTCAATTTCTGAATATTGAATATTTGTTTATCCTTTCGAATACTTGTAATAGTTATTTACTTCCCATACTACTTTATAAAGTACAATAGAGTACCAACAATAAATTTGTGTGATAGTAAATCATTTCATTAAACATAAAATGCATAACCGATAAATATTGTTACTCCTAACATTGATGAAGAGTTATTTAGAACAGCAACATAGTTTAAGCAATGCAAGTTTAGTCACTAAATTGGGGAAAAGATAATATATTTAATCTTATTTTACTCAAAAAACAAAATTCGGCGTAAGAGATCACCGAGAGGGTACTATTCAATGTAAATTTTACGGATCAACAGGCCCTGGCCTAAAAGTTGTCTTAACTCAAAACAGATCCAAACAACGCCCTAACGCCACCCCGTATCAACGGGCTAAAAAAGGACCATTAGCCTTAGCTTCAGACATTCTTCATGGTTGTCCTCTTCCCAATCTTAGTATCTTCTCACATGAATCATCAGTTTTATTAAAGCATTAGTACAATGATTCCAAGTAGTCTAGTGCAACATAGCTCAACACAAAAGATTTAGCCGATCATCAGTTAATCCAGTAATAAATATATAATTATATTTAAAGAAAATAAAATTATCAGGGCCTTTAAGTTGTGCTCAGTAAGAGAGATGGATAGCAAACTTCAACTTCTTATTTAGAGAGAGTTTTTTACAATAGAGAGAGAGGTTGGTGAAAGTCTGCCTCTTAACTAGAACTAAGGATCCTTATATAACAAATCCTTTAAAATACAAATAAATCAAGAGGCCAAATCGTGGCCGACAAGATAAAAAGTGAAAAGAGATAAAGGCTAAAAAGAAAGGGCCCTACACATGTGGCCGACAAATAAAATTTATAAAAGGCCAAAACATATAAGGTCAATATACAGTAATTCAAACTTTAATAATTTCTGCTTTATAAAAGCAGATTCCATCTTTCCGGTCCTTTTTTATGATGGATCCACCGGCTGTATTTTCTTATTATTCTTTTCATTTTCCCTTATCTTTTTCTGTAGTGGAGGATTCCTCTAATTTGTCTTGAAACTTCTTGAGATATCCATCAATATCGAAGTATGTATCATAAGGGTCTTGAGAATCTTGGATATGATCTTCTTCTTCATCAGTATGGACGGATGTCATAGAGGTGTCTGAAGGAAATTCTTTATCTAGATTTTTCATTAAATCTTTTTTCACTTATGTCATATATAAGGTTATAATATCAGCTCTGGAAACTACTCCTTTTTTAATATAAAGTTTCCTAGTAATATGCTGGAATGGACTATTGACTTCAACATGTGGTTGATTTTGTTTTAATTCAGTATAACTTGAAATGGTGGTTGTTATCTGATCTATAAGTTCTTGTCCATTCATAACACCATCTTTGTTCCTATTTATTAACTTCTTCCAAAACCTTGTATAAAATATCCTTTAAAGACAAGGAATTTGTTGGGGGTATAACCCACTTCTACTGACCATCTCATAATCCATGGAATAGAAAACTCAACAAAGAAGTGCTTATTAGCGATCCCTTTGATGATTGCATTATGATTCTCACACTTTATAATCTCGGGGGAAACATCAATCCATTCAGTAAATAAACTCTTGAATGGTTGAGGCAAAATATCAATAGATGGGACATAGTTTACCCACCAATGCCAAAACCAATTTGGAATGTTCTGCTTATAAACATTTGAACATATCTTTATGAACCACGAATGTTTTTTATTAGGATTTTCATATAAGAAAGTTTTATGAAAGCTATCAATATAATCCCAATAATTGAAGTTTACCTAAACTTTTTGCTCATAATGGAAATATTCCCGTTCTTTCGTTGTGCTAAATCCCCAATCTTCTGGGGTAAATATCTTCTTTATGATAATCTTAGAAAAGTTACAAACATTTTTGGTATGCATTGAAAAATAATGCAGAATTTCAGTTGATCCTATGGGTGAGAGAATAGTCTCATAGTGCATTCTTGATTTATAAGTCAAGATGGGATATGATCCCGTTTCCAAGTACCTTTCCATGAGCTTCCATGACTCATCTTTCCACTGGAGATCTTTATAATTAAGAAAAAGTATAACTTCTTTATTTTCATGTCTTTCATAATCATTATTATCATCCTGCTCAGTATTAGCAACCTCTGAATATGAGGGTTGTGGATTATTATCCTTTTTCTTTGGATTTTATAAAATCCATGAATTGTTGATATAAAGGACTTTCTTTATCAATATTTGAAGTCTCTGCAACATCTGCTATAAGATTTTTGTTACCCATTTGGGCGAGGATATTATCTCTTCCTGTTCCTCGACCTCTTCCACCACGACCTCTATAATTGGGGTCGCCGCCTCGCCAAGTAGGACTCATCATTCTGCAAATATGTATAACAAATCATTGAGTTATGAACTCAAATATTCTCTAGTCAATAAATCAGGAAGACTATTATCTGTTCCTTTTTTATAATGTATCTCAAAATCAAATGGCGCCAATAAAGCTTGTCATCTTGCAAACATTTGTTTAGAAATATCATGTTTGCAGTCTTTATTAAACATAAATTTAGCAGATTGACAATCCGTATTTATAATAAACTTTTGGTTGTATAAATCTCCTTGAAAGTTTAAAACACTCTTTACAATTGCTAAGATTTCTTTAGCAATCGTGGAATAATTTTTCTGACTAGGATTCTATATGTCAGAATAGAATTGTATTAAATACTCTTGTTTATCAACTGGAGAGTATTGTTTCAGTATGCTCCCATAACCAATATCTGAGGCATCTATCTCTATAATCTTTGGCCAAGTAGGATTGGCTAAGGTAAGACAAGGAAGGTTATGAACCTTAACCTTAATTCTTTTGACAGCTTGAGTATGATCATCTGTCCAAGGTGTAGGAACATTTTTCATCCATTCATATAAGATGGATGTATCCTTTGCCAAATCCTTTATAACAGGACTAATATAATTCAGACTACCCAAAAATCTCTGAAGTTGGGTTTTTCAGTTATAATATCTGGAATTTTTTATGCAAATTCAATGCTTCTATTAATAGGAATGATTTTTTCTTTTTCAATAGTATGACCCAAAAATCTTACTTTAGTTTCAAAAAGGGCCATTTTTGGTTTGGATATTACTAAGCCATTCTGTATAATAACCTTTTTGAATAAATCTAGATGTTTAAAATAAATTTCTATATCATTTGAAAATACTAAAATATTATCAATATAGACAATTATAAAATTACTATAAGGCATAAAAATACCATTCATAATATTTTGAAATTCTGAAGGAGCATTCTTTAATCCAAATAGCATGACATTCTATTCGAATTGCCTCATTAGCACATTGAAAGCAGTCTTATATTTATCTGCTTCTGCAATCTGGATCTACCAATAACCAGACTTTAAATCAAATTTAGAAAATATAATTGCGCTAT
This sequence comes from Anisodus acutangulus, assembly GCA_029783415.1. Lineage (NCBI taxonomy): Eukaryota > Viridiplantae > Streptophyta > Magnoliopsida > Solanales > Solanaceae > Anisodus > Anisodus acutangulus. Next base: position 30,679,515 of record CM056493.1, read on the forward strand.
TAAGTCTATCAAGCAAATCCTTTTTATTAGGAATAGGATACCTGATCCATTTCAAAATTTTATTAAGTGGTTTACAACTAATGACTAGTCGAGGAACTCCTCTTTCCTGCTCGACATGCTTATTAACATAAAAGGTCGTACACGACCATGGAGATTTTGAGGGTTTTATCAAACCTTTCTGTAACAGAGAAGCAATCTCCTTTTTGCATAATTCCAAATATTCGGAATTCATTTGGCATGGCTTGGCCTTTATAGGGATATTACCCTCTTTAAAATTCTCCTCGTAAGGGAGAGAAACAATATGTTTTTTCCTATCCCAAAAAGCATTAGGATGGTCACTACAAATTTGGAGTGAAAGTTGATTTTGTATAAAATCAATTTTTTGATGCAACTTTGGGTTTTTTTAAAGTTCATCAATATTAATACTATAAATCTCTTATTTTTAGAAAACTGATCTGTTGATGCTTATTCATCAACCTGTCTTTTATCTCATTAAGAACTCTTGACTTCTGTTATAAGAGGAAACTTAATAGGCTTTCCACTAAAAGTACATGTTATACCTTTGTTATCAATTTGGGTAATAGGAAACAATTTTTGGATAAAAAGTGTTCCTAATTTAATTTAACTCGAAATATCTTTGACCAAAACAAAACTTTCAGTAATACAAGTTCTATTTTCACAGATATAAGCTTTTGGTAATTTAAAAATAATCTGCAATTTTTGTCCATTTACAGACCTCACACTATGAGTAGTTTTTTGAAAATATTTAGAAGGAATAAGCCCTTCTTGTGTACAATTTACATCTGCTCCACTATCGACTAGAGCAATAAAAGCTTTTCTGAAATTATAATCAATTAAAAGACTGATTTTAATATGAAATTTTTTAGAAGTTATTAACTCCAATGTTTGTAAAAAGTTTCTTGTTTTATCGCTAGGACCTGCAAAATTATTATCTGCAAATATTAAATCATCTAATGCTGAAATATCATCTATATTATTAGGGTCTATGATTTCTTTCCCTTTGCCTTCAATACTGGAAATTCTCTTATCCGGTAATCTATTACTTCTCTTTAATTAGGAAATTTATCCTCTGAGATTATCAATCTCTCTTTCCAAATCCCTTTGCGTACTCTTATTACCTTTATTTTGCTCAATCAATTTTTTGAGCTCTAACATGGTGTATGCTCCTGTCTTTGCTATAACTTTTTCTCCTTGTGAGGGTTGCGGGACATCTTGAATCTGGTCTATCATTTTCAGCTTTATTTCTGGATCTTTTATCATCTTCAATAATTCCACAAGGTTATTACCATTCAAAACATTCACATTTAAGTCCTTGAATTGAGAGAATATATTGTAAAACTCATCTTCTTCCTTGTTGGTATTACTAGAACAAGGTTGTCCTAATTGACACGGCATACATTCTTCTTTTGTATCCGAAATGATATAATCTTCATTATTCAGGACTCTAATAACTTTATCAGACGAATCCTGTGTAGTATCAGTTTTGAAACCTGAACCTTCTGGCTCCGAATGTAATAATAATTTGGATAATGTGTCTTTCATATCCTGGTCAATGTTAAGGGCTTTAATCTTTTTCTTAACCTTACAATCCTTATAATAGTGGCCCGTTCTGCCACTCTTCCAACATGTTTTTGGGTTTTTGGATTTTTGGACTTTATAAAATGTTTGTGAGTTTTAAACTCCTTCTCTCTTCTTGCTTTCTTCGCCAGGCGTTTTTCCTTCCATTCTTGAAAGTTTTCCTGGTTCTTTGCTTTATGCCTATGAGATTGTTTTGCTTTGGGTGTGGGTATATCCGTTCCAAATTATCCACAGAACTCACATAACTGTTGTTTCTTAGTGAGATTCTGCCTTTTGATCTGTTGATTCAATTTGATCTCATTACATAAGGATAGACCTTCTTGATGCAAGTTCCTATTAACTTTCCATAAGTATACTCTTCATACTTTATATTTACTCCTCATTTTCTTAGAGTTTTTCTAACTCTTTCAGCAAAGAGGCTAGGCAGTCCATCTATAAACTTAGACTTTCAATGCGAGTTATTACACTCAGTTAATTCCATAACCCTACTAAGGAATACATCCTTATACCACCTAAATGAGGTCAGGGTCTTACATCGAATATTTTGGAGCAAGGTCCTAATGTTTTCACTATCATCAGTAAAATATTCTATAATGTTGAGAGCTAGTGAAATACACTGCATTGGGTTCTTTCTGACTTGTTGTAGTATTAACCTTTTCAACACTCACAATTTTTACCCGTTGGTCAGGAGTTAGGTAATTATCCCACCAACCTTTAAGTTGGCCTGTGAATCCAGATATAATCATCTCTGAAATAGTATTTTCTGTATTACTATTGGCTTTACATATAGTACTATACATCAACATTCTATGAACAGCCGTATAAATTTTTCTCTCCGTATAACCATCTATATTCCATTCGTAAATATGTTTTCCACTGTAACTATTATTGTCGACTACAGATTTTGGGGAGTAGGACGGGGATAGAAGTACATCCTTTGAACAGGTTTTCTAGCATATTTTTCTAGGTTATTAACCTCCTAAGACATCTTTTGTCTATAATCATCACCAAAAAGATCCCAGTCATAGTCGGACTTACCTTCTTTTGTCAAAGGACTAATTTTTAACCCTTTAAACTTATCATCTAATAATTATTCTAATTCATAAAATGCTCTGACTTTGAAATCTTTTATTTCAGGAGGAGGCTGCCCACTAGGAGTGGCTACACCTGATTCTTGTTTATGATCAATATGATGTATTTTTTCAATTTGAGAAATCAATTTCTGTACTCTATCATGTAACTGAATAATTTGTTTGCCCAATATGTTCATATAAATAGTGGCATAGTTTTGTTGTTTTAGCATTATATTAATATGCTTAGCAGTAATCTGTAAAGTATCATGTTCAAATAATTTTGAAAAAGCTACAAAGTGTATAATAGTATTATCTTTCTCAATAACAAAGGGTTGTTGAGGAGGTAAAACAGTATGAATAATCTCCCCATTTGCTAATTTGTAATCTTTTTCCAAAACAGATATATAATCTCCCACATATTTTATCATAAACCATGGTACAAAAGATATAATATTGTTGGCTTTAATAAGATCTATATAAAATTCTTCTTGTAAAGAAGTTCTTTCTTGAGTATTAAAAAAAGAAAAAACCCAATTTTAAAAGGCTCACGACTGGGTTTAAAAAAATCTTCACTTATCATTTTTCTTGCGGGTGATTCCCGACTAAAATTAATTTTTTTGTGGTGTATTCATCATGTCACGGGAAAATTCATGTCTGGATCGGTTATTTCTAGGTCTTCTTCCTGGATACCACGAACTATATTGTCCTTATCAATTCTAATACTATCAATTCTATTATTAGTATGTTCTTTAATTTGAGAAGTGGATGCTCTTGATGGAGATCTTACCACATATTCAACTGGTGGAATATAAGAACGATTTGAAATATCAGATCTAGTAGATATGGATCTTAAACTACCAGCATCAATTTTTTTCTAACATATAACTTGGTTCAGAAAATCTTAACTTAATAGTCTCATCTGGGGTCTGCTCAATCTCTGTAATATCATAATTAAAATCATTTTTTGGAGGAGCAGCTCCCTCTATGACCCATTCCTTGGGAAAATTAATTTCATCCCATTTGATAGGTCTTCTAGTTTTAATCTTGGATTTACCTAAATTAGTTTCTATTAAAATAGTCTCATTTTTTAAATCCATAATTTTACACATAGGATTCATTGTATATAATGGTTTAAATATATCCTGTAACAAATACATATAACTTCAGTTCCAGGCATGTAATCATAACCATGTAATTTTATGCTTAATATTAAAGCATTCAAAGAATTTTCATCCTGCAAGGATACATGAAAGTTAGGATAAGCATTAAAATATACAGGACCATATGCAAGATAAGTTTGAACAGTCCCTATAAGGGATTTCTTCCAGTTCTGGTTCTTGTCATCTCTTAAAACAACTATAAAGTTTTCAGGTAAGCCTCTTAAAGTAAGTGGCTTGAATGCAACCTGTACTAATCCAATATGCATGAATCTATGGGTTTCCCTATAAGGAGCAATATCACTGTCATTTAATAATTTGAAGGTAGCATGATCGCTATCTATAGTGATAGTTTCTTCAGTAATTTTTACTACTTGTTGAAAACTTAGTTTCTCAAAAGTACACATTTGATTTATTAATCTGGGTTTGATTTTAGGAATAGTCCACTTATTAAGTAGAGCTAATTGTTGAGGTATATTATATTCCTCTTTTTTACTATTTTTAACAATGTTCTTATTTCTGATGATATTCATCATTTATAATAGAGTGTGTTGAACTAGTTACCTATTACTATTTTTTTGAGCTCTGACGTGGTGTGTGCTCCTGTCTTTGCTATAACTTTTTCTCCTTGTGAGGGTTGCGGGACATCTTGAATCTAATATATAATTTTCAGTTTTGTTTCTGGATCTTTTATCATCTTCAATAATTCCACAAGGTTATTACCATTCAGAACATTCACATTTAAATCCTTAAATTGAGAGAATATGTTGTAAAATTCATCTTCTTCCTTGTTGGTATTACTAGAACAAGGTTGTCCTAATTGACATGGCATACATTCTTCTTCTATATTCCAAATGATATAATCTTCATTATTCAGGACTCTAATATCTTTATCAGACGAATCCTGTGTAGTTTCCGTTTTGAAACCTAAACCTTCTGGCTCCGAATGTAATAATAATTTGGATAATGTCTTTCATATCCTGGTCAATATTAAGGACTTCAATCTTTTCCTCTTAGAATCCTATTACACAGAGCTCTTTCTAAGCTAGTAATAAATTTGTTATCACCAAATATAGCAATACAATGTTAACAGATAAGAAAATAGTACTATCCTGTATAAGTGTAAAGTGGAAAAATTAGTGGGCTTTAATTTGTTTGAATCACAAAAAAACAAGAGAAAAATCATCTGTAAATAGAAGCAAAAGCATGGGCAAACAATGAACAATATAAGAAATCTTGTTGAGAAAAATTTATATAGTGAACGTGAGGGCTTTTCCGTCAATTCACTTTGACAGGAAGCTCCTCTATTCTGACTTATTAATAGTATGGTTGTTCAGTGGGCCGGATCGGCCCGATCCCGGCCCGTCTCAATTACTGCCCCGCCCCGTCCTCTCCCCCCCCCAAAAAAATTGAACGAAATTGTAGGTAGCGGGATTCGATCTCGGGACGGGACTAGGGCTCGTCCCGCCCGTCCCGATCCCGCCCCATCAAGTCCCATCCCGCCCCGTCCCGATCCCCCCCCCCTTTTGTAAAAATAGTCGTTGTGCACCGGCTATAACGGCCATTTTTGCCCCCCTCCCCCACCCCATAAACCCCCTACCCCCTTAATATTTATTTTTAACCCCTAAATTAGTATATTTACACTTTAACTCTATTTCTTAACTATAAATACCTCATTTTCTCACAAATCTTCCTATCATCTCTCTAATCTCTCAATATATCTCTCTACAAGTCTACATTGCCTACTAAATATTATATTTTATTTGCTTATTTTATCAAAGTTCAAAAATTGGGAGTGAAGTTGGCAACTAGCTTGAGGATCATCCATCGAGCAAAGTTTTAATTTTCAACCTCGATTACACGTCGACGTTACGTCGGCGTTTGGTACCTTCGTTCCTTCTTTAAATTATTATTGTTCCTTAATTTTAATTATCATACTTAATTTCATTATCTTTAATTATTTATTTGCATAATTATAATGAAACGAATTGGACGTTTTTATTTCTGGTAGAGGTACTAGGGGTAACAGGGGTAATGTGCATCTTCTAGTAATCATATTCCTAATCTCGATGATTTCACTTTGATAAACCAAAGCATCCTGGCCAACCAACCAATCATTGAGAATGGAACAGAGATTGAATTCTCATATAGATGAAACTAATTTTTTTTAATGATATTAATAAACCATTAGATCATGAGGTATATTCTGCAGCTGAACCAGACTTTAATTTTTAAAATGAATTAGATGATAATGTAGATAACGCACCCACTAGTGCACCTCCACCTCAGACTAGGTCTCAGTCTGAAACTGAAACTGGAATGCCTCTTATTCCCCCTAGTATGAGTCGAGGCCCTAAACAACGAAAATTACAATCACATGCATGAGATTTTTTTGATAGGGGATAGTGAGAATCAACTATCTGGAAGTAAAATTTGTCAAGAAGTTTATAAATTTAAAATCAGAAAAGGTCATGGTGGGACGGGAGGTTTATTGAGACATGTACAAAGCATGCACAAAGCTAGGTATAACGAATATTTGGCTGAAAAATCGGGTGTGACAATGCCTTCTGAGTCGGGACAAGGTTCACATAGTGTCCCCGACCAAGTACATGGTCGAATTAACCCGATGACGAGGAAATTATAGGTCCTAAATATGATAAACACAAAGATAGGGAAAATATAGCAAAATTAATTGCGGTGGAGGGTTTTCTTTTTTCATTTCCTTCTTCTCTTGGTTTTATTCATTACATTAGAGAAATGTATAATCCTTCTTTTAACGGTTTTCCTAGATCAACTGTTAGAAGAGACGTTTTTAAATTTGCACATGAATATCAACAGTATTTACGTTATGCATTATATCATTTTAATGGCAAAGTGGATATCACTTCTGATATAGGTCGTAGTACTAAGGTAATGATTATTTAATCGTTACATGTCATTGGATAGATGAGACTTGGTCTATGCAAAAACGTATTTTAGCATATAGATATATTGATGATAGACATACTGAATTATTTATTGCAAGAAATATTCATGAAATTTGTGAATATTATGGAATTACTGATAATATTATGACTGTTACATTAGATAATGCTACTGCTAATGATTATGATGTAAACCTTTTAAAAACTCAATTTACTCCATCTTTTCCCGATATTTTTCATATTAGATGTGCATAAATAACTTAATTGTAAAGGATGTCCTAAAACTTTTTAAAAACATTCTTGATAAAGTATAATTTTCTATGAACTTTATTTTTAAAGGTAATAAAATACAAAGAGACAAAGAGTATAAAACAATTTGTCATGATTGTGGACTACCTTATAGAAAATTCCAGAAGAAGTTTCGACTAGGTGGAATTCTTTATATGAACAACTATTTGTTGCTCATGAGTATAAAAAACCTATAACTTTATTATTTAACGCCCATAATCAAAGTCCAACGGATATGCTGGTAGATGATGATTGGAAAAAAAATTGAAACATATTGCATTTTTAGAGAAATTTTTTCTAGCTACTAAAAAAATTTCTGGAATTTATTATCCTACAATTTCAATTATATTATTTTATATAGCTCTTATATTTTTATTACTTAATGAATATATGCAAAAACCAACTTACAAGCCAGCTATTAAAAAATATTTATAAAATTAAAAAAAAATTCCTATTCCCACTATTTATTTTATTGATGTTGTATTAAATCCTACTATTAAAGTAGACGGTTGTAAAGCACTTGTTGAAACGATTTATGAAAGCTTAGAAATACTTCCAACAGACCCAACTAACGAACCAACTAAAGAAGAAGTTATGTCTAGCATACACAATGAATGCAAATATATAAAAGACATGCGGTTTCTGCTGCTAGTGTTCAAGGCCTTAGAAATAGAATGTTTAGTGGTTCAACTTCTTCACAAGTTAGCGAATTTGATGTTTATATTTTGCAGAGTGGTGTACTATACGAATTAATTGTCAATGAAGATGGACGTGAAAGTAACGAGAGTAGTCCATACGAATCAATTGTCAATCAGTTTAGCCTCGGATATCTTTGAAATGATTCATTGTGATTTATGGGGACTTTATAGAACTCCATCTTCTTGTGGTGCTTCATATTTTTTTACTGTTGTGGATGATCGTTCGCGAGTCGTGTGAATTTTTCTTTTAGTCGACAAGAAAGAAGTGTTCCAAACCCTGAAGAATTTCTTCGCCTTGGTGGATAGGCAGTGTCACACCCCAAATCGGAGGGGCGTAGCCGGCATCCGGTGTCTTACTTGTCCGAGTGTACCCATCTGTAATCTTGAACATAACTCATACTGTGGCCGACAAAGCCGAATCGCATCATAAGATGGAACTCTGTAAGCCGACAAGGCTATATGAAATAAAACTAGAGCCATCTAGCTCATCAACACAGGGGATTCAACCCAAACATATATACAAAAACAAGCCATCAAGGCCACCATGCGGTTTATAACAACTAAACAATTAAGGCCGACAAAGGCAACCTAAACTTCTAAAACAACACTCCAGACCTACAAGATTGTACTCTACAAACTAGATAACACAAGACATATCTACAAACCTCTAGAAAAGATCAAGTGTAATGTGATCGGGACAAGGCTCTGGCCTACCCATCAAAACTATAAACAACTCAAGAAGAAATCCAGACTCTTAACCTGGAGTAATGTAACTTGTCACAATACTGATATAACTGTATTACTTTTCAGGTTACCAATACCTCATTTGACATAACCAGTAAATTTGGAAAAAAGAGAAGCATAAAAATAGTATTTTTTTTCTATTTCAATTCATGTTACATCATTTTTATTAGTCCGTTTTACAAAAGAATGATATATCTTTATATTTAAAAACTTTTCATTTTTCCGATAAAGTGAAACTTTTTAAAGCCACACAAATTCACACAAATATTATGGGTATAAGATCACAAATTTCAAAAGTCTTATAATTACACAAATATTATGATAATTATATAAATTTTCTATTTAGTCAAACTATGTCACCGCGATGGAAAACTATATCACAAAGGGAGTATGAGTATTAGAAAGGATCAGCACTAAGCTAGTGGCGGATCTAGCCTTAAATGTATGGCTTCACGTGAAACCAACAAGAATCCTGTATTATTCACTAAAAATAATTGATTTAGACCCAATTATAATTATATATTAATTTAAAATCACAATAAAAATTATAAACTTCAAATATTGAATCTGACTCACATTAATTAGAATAGAGAACTCGTACCTCCAAGAACTTGATAATATTGCTGGCACCAAAGACACTATGAACAGTGGTGAACTTGATGAGATCATCTGGAGAAAACAAGGTGCCAACACGCAATTCTCTGCACAGCTCCACGGCAGCATAAGGGATGATCACCGCCACCTCCACCTCCGTTACCGCAGGCGGTAGTTCGGTAGGTGGAGAGTTAGGAGAAGACGAAGGCACGACGGGAGATGATGGTGATGAAGTTACCGCCGGCGGTGGTGATGGATAGTTGAAGATGATGATAGTGATGAAGTTGTGATAATGCCCTTGTCGCTGGACATGGAGTACTCCATCTTTAGTTCGGTAGGTGGAGAGTTAGGAGAAGACGAAGGCACGTCGGGAGAAATGTTTTTATTTTCACCAACTGATAAAAAATCTAAATTTGTATGGCACATATTTATAAGTCGGAGAAGAAAAAGGAAGTGGTAGTGGGGTGACGTCATAAATAAGAAAATGACGTTAATCCTCCCTATGTTTGGTTTTCCTTTTATTTCTTTTTGTTTTTACTCTTTTACTACTTTTAATGGAATTCGAACACCAACAACATTCATTTTTCAATTTTTTGCCAAATTTTATGGTTTTTTGCTTGTGAAAACTCCATAGCTATGTTTGAGCTCAGTTTAGCCAAATTCAGGAGAATAAAAGGCTTTTCTATTACTAGATATTTAGGAGTTATTTGGCCAGGAGAATTATTAATATTTTCTTAATTTTTTATTTTATTTAAAAATCAGTGTTTTATCTTGAAAATTTCAAATACAACTTCAACGTGTAATTGAAACTTTTCGAAAAACGCCTCAAAACTATTTTCACTTTTTTCAATCTCACTTTTTATTATTATTTTTTTTTTACAAATTTTCTCCTAAAATTTTTTTTTTTTTTATAAAAATGACCCCATATATTTGATCAAGTGTGCCACCAGTTTGGGTATTCGGTCGGGTCAAATTAAGTCTTTTTAATTGAGTTGTTATTTATTAGATAGATTAAAAAAAGTAAGAAATATATTAATCATGACATTTGAATTAGTGAAGAAATATTTTTGTACTTAAAAAAGTATATGATATCCAATTTATGACATTATGTGATTATCCATTATGAGAATCTCTTTTAGAGCAGATTTAGTTTTATGTTTCAGATAAACAAATTGGGTGATTTTGCTAGTTTTAAAAATTAGGGATATAAATCATATTTTACTTTTTTTTTTATGAAAAGCATATTCAAACAACTATATATTCTTTGTAAAAAGTATAATTAAACACAACTCTATTTTTAACTCCGAGTTCAAAAATTTCAATAAAATGAAAAATATTTAATTATATAACCAAACGCCTAGTTAATTGGATAGGCTCCAAAAAGGCTTATTGTGAAATAGTATGTAAGTATAAATTCTTGTGAAGCAAATTCTTTTAATACTCCCTCGGTTCAAAATAAATTTTCATTTAGCCTTTAATATACCCCTTAAGAAAATACTAATTTCTAAAAAAATTAAGTATTTTGCTTAAATCGTCCTTAATTAAATATATAAAGGGAAGTTCGGTGTACTAAGCTCCCGCTATGTGCGGGGTTCGGGGAAGGACCCGACCACATGAGTCTGTTGTACGCCGCCTTAATTAAATATCTAATTTCTATAATTTCTTGATTACATAAAAATTCACTTATCTAAATAAGGATATATTTAAAAGAAAATAATTAATTTCTTTTTTTTTCATTAGTAGACGCTCATTTTAGACTTAAGAAAAAAACTAAATAAACACTTATTATAAATAGGAGTTGACTAGTATTTAGAATCCGAACTCTTAAAAGTATTTTAATTCATCACAAGTGGTCCCAATAGAGGGAAAAAAATACAGAAAGAAATACTCGATCCCCAACCAACCAGCCCCGTTTTTTGACTCTCGTATTGTGGTGCAAAAGTTATTGCACAATCAAAGAGTAAAAGATGGGTTGGGGATTGAATGAGCCATTGCACAATCAAAGAGTAAAAGATGGGATAGGTGATTGAATGAGCATCTTTTTTTTTATATTCAGCTTCTCAGTTTACGCCAGATTATTCTTAAATGATATTGGTCTAACTTTAACCATTATTAGTTTGCACATATGAAAGTTCTCGCCCCTTCAGTGGGAAACTTCTCTTTTATTGCCAAGTAAAAGCAACTTAAATTAACAGGGATATTAAACAATTTCAACAGATAAAGGGACTGATCTTATTGATTAGTGCTGGCAAGCGCGGTCTGATGGGATATGAGTGAGTCGAAAACGAATTAGATAAAAATGGATAAATTATTTAATCTGTTCATATTTAATACCAAAAATAAATAGTTGAGTGATGGATTATATGAATACCCTGTTGGAAATTTGCCTTTGGTGGGAAGGTGCGTCCAACCGTATTTAATGACTTAAACACTAGGGTTTCGTATGTTGGAGGCTTTGTCTCTTCACACGTGCATAATCTACTAAGTGAGTAGATGACCGTAGGGCCAATAATCGTCAAATTTCATTGAGAAATGAAAGAGATATTGGTCCACGAAGTAAGGTGTTTGAGGCATGAAAATATGGTATGGGACAAATCTACCATATCGGTGGAAAAATGAAGAATTGTTTTCTTTATAAATCTCAAAATTGGCTAAAGGTTTGGGACCCCAAGGGTAACCCGTGTGTTTGAAGAAGGGAGGACCTAGATGTGCTTGGGTTCAAGGCTAAGCCCACACGCGCGCCGCCCGTCCGGTCCGGGCTCGAGTCTCGGGCCTTGGTCCTTGGGCTTCTTCTGATAGACTCCCAAATTGTTTAATATTCAAAGTTTGATCCCTGAAATTTCTGAAAAGATGAAATTGGGAACAACGGAAGGCAGAAAGTTTCTTGGCTGACGTTGCACAATAAATCAACCATGATGGCTGATTAACTCCCTCACTAAATGGCCATTACTTGGCTAATTAACTCCATCACTAATGGCCATAAACTGTCATTACTTGGCAGTTGAGGAGTCTCTCCCCTTGTGCTATATAGTGGTGTCTTTTGGCACAATTGTGGATACTACAACATATAGACACAGAGACGAGCAGAAGAGTAAAACACAGAAATTCAGTCCAAAACGTGAGCAGAAACGTTAGGACAAAAACAGAAAACTCTTCCTTCCTTTTCATTCTTCAGCAAATCGTTTCGTGTTTGTTTTCTTCGTCAGAATCAACCTATTTGCTTTGTAGTGTTGATTAGTTGTTGTTTCATCTTGGGAGACTATTGCCCGTTAACGTAAAATTATATATACGGGGCAATCTTGTCTTAAAGACAGAGAGTCATCTCTCGACTCAGCCCATAGTTGTAATAATCCAGATTTAGTGTTTCTTGGTTTCAGGTTATCAAAATTCAAGACTCAACAAGCTTGCGGCAGTTCTGAATTGCCTATTTGTTTATCCTTTCGAACACTTGTAATATTTATTTACTTCCCGTACTGCTTTACATATCCAACATACCCATATAATTCACAATGATAATTCACACTCTTGAAGCTATGATAGATTCTTTTGGTCTATTTCAAGACATTTTCGACCCATACATTTTACAAAATTGAAATCTGCTAAAATTCAATCTCAAGATCTGTTTAATAATTTGACAATGCTAATTTTTTTCATTCCGCATATAACAATGACATTTAATTTCAGTGGCAGCTCATAAAATAAAGAGATAGCATATTTTCTCTCCTCATTTTCGCGGATTCTTTTTTATAGTTAAAGAGGCTCAGCATTTCTGTCTTCAAAGTTTCAATGTTGTCCTCTTCAATTGTCAGTATTAACCATTAATCTTACAGAGCTTCAATAGATTTTAAATTAAATTGTGTGTATAATAATTTTGAGTTGTATATATTATCATGTGCAAAATTAATTGCAGAAATGAGGATAAAAATTCTTAAATCAGGTACAAAAATGTTATAAGCAGTTAAGCTACTTCAAGCCTTGAACTCTTTTATGGTTTAATCACTTTCATTCGATTGGAATTTCAAATGACCAAATAAATAAACAAATCAATTGAAAAGAAAGGAATAGCTGAGTGCAAGTTAGAAACATAAAGGAAAAAGTACTGAGCTTGGAAAAGCATGCAGTGAAAAGATTTGGGGTGTGTTCGGTAGGGAGGAAAATATTTTCCACGGAAAATGTTTTTTTGTAAAATGTATTCTTGAAAAATAAGTTAATTTCTTACTTATTTTTTCATGTTCGTTTGGTTAATGAAGAATAAGTGAATTTCTTATTTTTTTCATGTTCGGTTGGTCAGTAGAAAGCATTTTTCAGAAATAGCAGACAAGCTCCACCAACCCCACCCTCCCACCACCACCCAGCCTCCACTACCCACCCCACCCACCACCCTCAAACGCACTTCATTTTCACCCACCCCTACCCCACACCCACCACGTCACACCCACCACCCCAAGCACCCATCTCCACCATCCACCCCATCCATCATAGGCGAATCCAGGATTTCAAGATGATGGGTTTACCATTACTTTTAAGATAAGATATAAAATTTTACAGTGATATCAACTTGGCGAGCAAAAGAAAATAAATTATATTTTTTATAAAGTTATTTTATAATCACAACGACATCAAAGAGAACTAACAAAATTCAGAAATTCAAATTCGAAAAATCAATAAAAAGGCCAAAAGCTTGTTCGAAATTCGCATTCAAAACTGTTAGATGATATTAATCTCCCTTGGGGAGTCTTTCATTAATATCAAGGTATATATAGAGTACAATATTCATCCCTTATACAATAGGAATCCTAAGCCTATACAAAAGAGGAATCCTAGTCTTACCATAATTATATTTACACAATATATGGAAATATTCTAATTATGGGTAGGGAATATATTGTTTCCTATATTTACACGTTTACACACCCCCTCAGTCGGAGCGGGAGGAGGCCGGACGCTGAGACTGGATCTGAAGTCAAGAAATAACTGTCTGGGAAGTCCTTTGGTAAATATGTCTGCATACTGATAGGATGATGGAACATGTAACACTCTGACATGGCCTAACGCAACTTTCTCACGAACGAAGTGTAGGTCTATCTCAATATGCTTGGTTCGCTGATGTTGAACCGGATTATGAGAAAGATAGATGGCAGAGATGTTATCACAATACACAATAGATGCCTGACGCAAAGGACACTGAAGTTCTAACAGTAAATTTTTTAGCCAACAAATCTCAGCTACTACATTTGCAACGCCTCTGTACTCAGCCTCGGCACTGGAGTGAGATAAGGTAGCCTGTCGCTTGGCAGACCAAGAAATCATATTATCCCCTAAGAAAACACAAAAGCCAGAGGTGGAGCGTCGTGTGTCCGGACACCCTGCCCAATCTGCATCCGTATATGAAAGCAACATGTCTGGTGCAGAGGGGTATAGGTGCAAACCATAATCAAGAGTGCCCTTAATGTATCGAATGATACGCTTAAGAGAAGTGAAATGAGACTCCCTAGGGGTATGCATGAATAAGCACACCTGCTGAACAGCCTATACAGAGTAGGATCAGAGATTGGAGCACCATCCATAGCATTGAGCTTAGATTTGGAATCAACTGGAGTAGGCACCTCTTTGCAGTTCGCCATCTTATCCCTGTACACAATCTCTTCTGCATACTTACGCTGACACAAGAACATATGATTGGCAGACCTGGTCACTGATATCCCCAAAAAGTAACTCAACTTTCCCAAATCAGTCATTGCAAATTCGGACTTGAGCAAGACAATAATATCATTTTTCAATCCGTCGGAGGAGGCAGTAAGAACAATATCATCCACGTAAAGTAATAAGTAAGCAGTGCTACTACCTCGATGAAAAATGAAAAGTGATGTATCACTCTTGCTGCATACAAACTCAATCTGCAAGATATACCTGGCAAAGCGATCATACCACGCACGGGGGGCCTGCTTCAGACTATATAGTGACTTACGGAGACGGCACACATAGTGAGGAACTGCTGGATGGGTGAACCCTGGTGGCTGATGCAGGTAGACTGTCTCTCTCATATCCCCATATAAGAATGCATTCTTCACATCAAGCTGATGGATCGGCTAGTGTTTGCCCATGGCAATGCTCAAAACCGTGCGGATGGTAGCCGGTTTGACAACCGGGCTGAAGGTCTCACCACAATCAATGCCCTCCTGTTGATTTATGCCATTAGCCACAAGACGGGTCTTATACCTCCCAAGATCCCCATTATCTCTGAACTTGTGACGAAATAACCACATATAACGAATGACATTCACCCCCTCAGGTCTAGGTACTAGATCCCACGTGTGCTGTTTAGTTAAAGCATTGAATTCCTCATACATAGCCGCATTCCAATTAGGGTCTTGTTTGGCCAATTTTGGGTTCTTTGGAAGTGGAGAGATGGTTTGGGCAGACAAGTTGAAATGGACTTTGGGTTTGAAGATTCCATGCTTTGAACGAGTTTCCATTGGATGGGTAGGGACAGTGGATGGCGGAGTGGTGTTTGAGACGGGGGTAAAGTCGGATAAGGAGAAGGTGGGGGCGAAGCCGTCGGAGGCGCCGCGGCTCCTGGATCGAGAGTCGCGGTGCTAGAAGGTTGATATATTTCTCTGAAGTTTGGGCGTCGTGGCTCTGACGACGGAATAGAGGATGTGAGTTGTTCGATTATGAGGGGAGATATGGCAGACTCGTCAAGAAATGAGTAGTCCTGTTTTTGGAATTTTGGAAGATTCGAAAACGGGAATGTGGTCTCGTCGAATGTGACGTGACGAGATATGTGGATCTGACGAGTCGACAAGTCATAGCATAGATAGCCCCTATGGTTCGGCGGGAATCCTAGAAAGACACATGGAGTGGACCTAGGAGCGAGCTTGTGATGGGTGGTGGAGATAAGGTTGGGATAGCACAGACAACCAAAAATCCGTAGATGATCATAAGAGGGGATTCTATGGTAGTGCATTTCGGTAGGGGTCATATTGTGAAGAGTGCTAGTAGGGAGAATATTTAGAGTGTATTCTGACATTTTAGCAGCATAGACCCAGAAGGGTGGAGGGAGGGAGGCATGAATCAATAGGGTGCGAATCATATTGTTAATGGTGCGGATGATTCTTTCAGCTTTACCGTTTTGTGGTGAGGTGTGAGGGCAGGAGAAGCGAAAGACCATGCCATTAGTGGTACAAAAGCGGTGAAACATAGAGTTGTTGAATTCACGACCATTATCGCACTGAAATGATTTTATGCCTTTTCCAAATTGTGTTTGAATGAACTTGCGAAACTCAAGAAATTTGACAAACACTTCCGATTTAAATTTAAGAGGGTATATCCAAACGTAGTGTGAAAATTCATCAAGCAACACAAGATAGTATTTATGACCGAGAGAAATAAAGATAGGAGATGTCCATAAAACGGCATGTATGATATCAAAAGGAGCAAATATAACACTAGTAGATGATTTAAACGGAAGACGAATATGTTTGCCTAAAGAGTAAGAAACACAATTTTGGGCAAGTTTCCCATTACAAGCAATGAAATTGTTGCCTCTAAGAAAATTAAAAACTGGGACTCCTGGATGACCAAGCCTATTATGCCAAGTTGAAGAAGAAACAACCGCTAGAGTGACGGGAGAGCAAGATCTGGCAGCGGAGGTAGAAGTGAATGGATAGAGATCCCCCGTGCTATTGCATCTCGTAAGAGGTGTCCCCGTATGAAGATCATTTACAGTAAAACCAAAAGGGTCAAAATCTACAAAGACAGAATTATTACGAGTAAATTGGCGGACAGATATGAGGTTCTTAATCATGTGTGGGGCATATAGGGTGTTTTTTAGGGAGAAGGGTGGATGAGGAGGTTGTGTGTATGACGTACCATAACCCTTAACCGGAATGCGTTGTCCACTACCAACTGTAACATATTGAGGATGCTTTAAACTAAACAGTTTAGGAATAGTACCTGCAGACTGGGTGACGTGAGATGTGGCGCCTGAGTCCATGTACCAAGTATTGTCAGGCTGTTGCATAGAGAGGGTGCTGAACGCCTGACCTAACTCAGTGGGTGTCATGCCGGAGGAGTCACGGACCTGACCTTGCATAAAGTGGGCTCTGTGGGGCTGGGCGGGGCCTAACAAACCGTAAGAATACGGATTGTATGGGCTGCATCGAATGGACTTGGCGTCGCGGCTCTGAACTGGGGCGCCGCATGTACTGTGAACAAGCTGGCGAGTCGCGGCCCGCTTGTTTTGCGATCTCTGTTCTTTATTCTTCTTTGTTGGTTCTGTTGACCGCGACCCTTATCACGACCACGACCTCCTCTACCGCCGCGGCCTTTTCCACCTTTGTCGCCGCGGCCCTGCCGCTGTTGGGAGTTGTCTGGTGGCGTCTGATCTTGGGGTTGCGTGTCGACAGCTAACACCTGCTGGGTGTGCTCAACCTGCTTAGCACGACGGGTTTCTTCGAGCAACAATTGTGAGAGAGCTTTGTTAAAACTCGGTAGCGGATCTGCCTGTTGAATTATGGTGGTCAAAGTATCATATTCGCCCTTAGTAAGGCCAGAAATCATTTGTAGCACCATTTTATCATCAGTGACAAACATGCCGATGTTGGAGAGTTGATCCGCTAGAAGTTTAAGTTGTTTGCAGTACTCAGAGACATTGGAGAAGTTTTCAAGACGTGTTTTGTTGAACTGTTCTTTCAAATACACGGCACGAGTGTGCTTGTTGTCCTGAAAAATTTCCTCCAAACGATTCCACAAGTCAAGGGCTGTGGAGTCAGATTTCATGATAGTAAGGAGCAAATCCTGAGAGATACTACCATATATCCATTGTTTGACGCTGGCGTCGAGACGATGCCAGATAGAATCGTCAACCTCTGTAGGGCGCGGAATAGTGTCATCAATATGGTCAAGCACGTTATAGAGACATGCATGATTGCGAAAAAGTTCAACCCAGGGAGAATACTGGTAGTTTTCTTGATCAAGAATAATGTGAATATGGTTCTTGATGTTGGAAACAGTAAGGGCGGGGTGAAACGGGGGTGATGACTTTGTGGTGGGATTTGTGGAGGTAGAGGCGTCAGAAAGTGTGGAAGAATCAGGGATAGCCATTTAGAGAAGAGAAGAAAGGAAGAACAAAACCCGAAAAACAGGAAGAAAATCCGGGAGGGCCGCGGCGTAGGAGAGGCAGCCGGCGGCTGTGGAAGAGAAAGATTTTTTTTTTTAGGATTTTGTTTATTGGGCTCTTGATACCATGTTAGATGATATTAATCTCCCTTGGGGAGTCTTTCATTAATATCAAGGTATATATAGAGTACAATATTCATCCCTTATACAATAGGAATCCTAAGCCTATACAAAAGAGGAATCCTAGTCTTACCATAATTATATTTACACAATATATGAAAATATTCTAATTATGGGTAGGGAATATATTGTTTCATATATTTACACGTTTACAAAAACTTGTCGGGCGCCTTGTTCTCCTGGTTTTTTTTTTTGGATTAGAGAATAATACTATAATAGATAAATATGTAGCGAGGGAGAAAACTTTCAAGCTATTAGCTGGGAACAAAAGCTTTTGATTTGAAATAAAGAAAGGAGATGAATTTTGCCCCATATTGTTGGAAGCTTAACCTATGAATTCAACAACTAAAAAAATTAGAGAGAGAATCCAAAAGAGAGATGAAAAATATTTCAAGCTTCAGTATTTTTTTAATATTATCTTTCCGTTGATTTCCTGAATATGTTATCACGTTAAAATTATTAGAGAAAATTAAATTAACAAAATCAAGAAAAAGATACAATAAAGAAAAAGAATATGGACAGAATGAAAAGAAAAAGAGCTAGGTGAGAAAGAATATACCATTTTATTCACATTAAATCAAATTTACTCAAGAGGTGAACTTTACACGTCACCTCTAATTCTTTTACATTTAAAAAGAAAGTTATAATGGAGAAAGAACTGAAAATGTGAGTTTAAACTAGGGCTGGCCAGTGGGCCGGGACGGCCCGACCCCGACCCGACCCCGTCCCGAGCCCGCCCCGGTCCCGCCATGACCCTGCTAAAAAAAATAAAAAAATAACGGGGGCGGGACTCGAACTCGGGACGGGACGATGTCTCGTCCCGCCAGACCCGAGCCCGCCCCAGGCCCGCTAGACCCGACTCCGCCCTTTTCCCCCCTTTGCAAATATGGCCGTTGCACCAACGACCATTTTAGATTATGGTCGTTGACCAACGGCCATTTTAGGCCCCTCTACCCCTTAATATTTATTTTTAACCCATAAGTTATTATATTTACACTTTAACCCAATTTTTCAACTATAATAACTCATTTTCTCTTCATCTTTCTCACAAATCTTCCTACAATCTCTCTAATTTCTCAATATCTCTCTCTACAAGTCTACATTGTTTGCTAAATATTCAATTTTATTTATTCATTTGGGAATTGGGAGTGAAGTTGGCAACTAGCTTGAGGATCTTCCATCGAGCAAAGTTTCAATTTTCAACCTCTCGATTACACACCGACGTTATGTCGGCGTTTGGTACATTCGTTCCTTCATTAAATTATTAGTGTTTGTTTATTTTATTTAGCGCACTTAATTTTATTGTCTTTAATTATTTATTATCATAATTAAAATAGAATGATTAAAAGGTATGTTTAAGGGTAAGGGTAAGGGTGCTTCTTCTAGTAGGGGCAACCAGGGCAAGGGTACTTCTTCTAGTCATCTTATTCCTACACAGGATGATTTTATTGATACTCAACATTTTCCTACAATACCATTAGATTTAGACTAGGAGCTATTTTCTGGAACTCAAGAAGACTTTAATTTAGACGATGATCTAGATGATATACCCACTAATGTTGATGACAACACACCCACTAGTGCACCTTCAACTGAAATACCTCCTATTTCCCCTAGTATGAGACGAGGTCCAGCAAAACGACCATTAAAATCAGATGTATGGACATTTTTTGATAGGGACGTAGAGAATCAAGTAGCCATATGTAAAATTTGTAAAAATGTTTTAAAATTTAAAACTGAAAAAGGTCACGGTGGGACGAGGGGTTTAATTAGACACGTAGTAAGTGCTCATCCAGCTAGGTATGCCCAATATCAGGCTTCAAAACCGGGTGCGCAAACGCCCGCTCCATCGGGACAAGGTTCACATACCGACATCGTCCCGACCAAGTATGTGGTCAAATTAACCCTATGACGGGGGGAATTGTAGGCTCTAAATACAATAAACATAGAGACAGGGAAGCAATATCAAAATTAGTTGTTGTGGAGGGTTTGCCTTTTTCATTTCCTTCATCTCCCGGTTTTATTCATTACATTAGAGATGTATATAATCCTGCTTTTAACGATTTTCCTAGATCAACTGTTAAGAGAGATGTATTTAAATTCGCGCATGAATGTCAATAATATTTACGTTTTTCATTATATCATTTTAATGGCAAAGTATCTATCACGTCTGATATAGGTCGTAGTACTAACGGCCATGATTATTTAACTGTAACTTGTCATTGGATAGATTATAAATGGTCTATGCAAAAACATATTTTAGCGTATAGATATATAGATGATAGGCACACTGGTACTTTTATTGCAGAAAATATTTATCAAGTGTGCGATTATTATGGAATTACCGATAAAATTATGACTATTACATTAGATAACACTTCTAATAACAATTACGCAATTACAATTTTAAAAAATAGTTTAACTCCATCTTTTCCAGACCATTTTCATATAAAATGCGCGTGCCATATATATAACTTAATTGTAAAGAATGGTCTATCACTTTTTGAAGACATTCTTAGTAAAATACAATTTGCTATAAACTTTATTTTTAAAAGTAATAAAGTACAACGTAGAAAAGAATATAAAAAAACTTGTCACGATTGTGGACTACCTTATAGAAAAATTCCACAAGAAGTATCCACTAGGTGGAATTTTTTATACGAGCAACTACTTGTTGCTTATGACTATAAATTACCTATAACTTTATTTTTTAACTCTCATAATAAAAAGCCAGCTGATATGATTTTAGATAGTGATTGGGAAAAAATTTCCGAACTTATTGTATTTTTAGAGAAAATTTTTCAAGCAACAAAAGAATTTTCCGGTATATATTATCCTACTATTTCAACTATGTTATTTTATATAACTCTAATATTTTTATTACTTAGTGAATATATGGAAAAACCAGCTTATATGGCAGCTATTAAAAAATGTTTGTCAAAATAAAAATATTTTATTCCTATTCCCTCTATTTATATTATTGATTCTCAGATAAATCCTACTATTAAAATAGACGGTACTAAATCACTAATTGAAACTATTTACGATTGTATAGAAGTACTACCACCTCCAAGTCCCAAAAATCTAAATCACCCACCATCTATTGAACAAACTAAAGAAGAAGTGTTGTCTAGCGTAGAACACCAATGCAAAAATATATATAGATTTTATCAACAAGAAAATGCTAGTAACTTACGGCTTCCATACAATCTTCTTCATCTTCAACACAACCTCACAAAAGACATGTCGCTTTCTGGCTAGTATTGAAAGCCTCAGAAATAGAATGTGCGGCCGTACCTCTACTACTAACCAAATTAGCGAGTTGGATATTTTTATTTTGCAGGGTTCTGTACCGTATCAAGAAGTTATCAATGAAGATGGACATGAAGACTTGCTGAAATACTGGAGGGGGAATGAGAAGACCTTTCTGACACTTTCATTGATGGCTCGAGATGTTTTGAACATTCAAGCGTCATCACATGCGTCTGAAAGTGTTTTTTCTGCAGGCAGATATCAAATAGGAGACCACAGACACTCATTAGCCGGAGACAGCTTGAAAATTGCAGTATTATTCAGAGATTGGATACGAGCGGAGCGGAGAAGGTGCGGTCAACCGGAGATCAACGAAGAAGATGATGAAAACTACAACGAAATCTTAACCGAATGTAGTGGAAGCGACGTGGATCAATTTGACAAACAAATACCAATTCCAACCGAAGAACCACATGAAATCATCAAGCAATTAGAACATGTTTTTTTGAGAATGTAATTTTTTTAATTGCAATTTTATTATGTAATTTGCAACTTTTGGACAACACCACAAAGTTGCAATTTAGATTTTAGACAATTGTATTTGTATTACAAAAAAATTATATGTCTATTAAATAATATAAGAGGCATAATAACAGCCTTGCGATATTTTTATTACAATATCTTGTCTTGTTTATTGAGTTTTTTTTATACATATGTTATTTAAAAAAAAAAAGGAAAACCCGCCAGTACCACGCCCCGAGCCTGACCCCGACCCGACCCCGCCCCGACCCGATACCAACGGGATCGGGATCGACGGATCGAGCAAGTCCCGCTGCACCGACCCGCTGCACTTGCCGACCCCAACCCCGGCCCCTTCTCCCGTTCCGCCCCGACCCCGACCCCGCCAGACCCGATCCTCTTGAAAAATGCATCGATTTTCTTCAGTTAGACCATCGTACCACTCCTACAAAATACATAAATCAATTATCAAAGATAACATCTAATTCTGAAAACAGAACTAAGTAAGAGAAATTCGGCTTTTAAAGCCTTAATCTGTTAATTCCACTCTCATAAGCCCAAAATAGCCCGTATATGATGAAACAAACATAAAGTTCCCCAACCTCACGAACTCAGCCACACAGAAAAAGAAAATTTTAGACTAGGACAAACTTTGGAAAAATAAAAGAATAGTTAGGATTTTGGCAAAAGACAAATTCCAGATTGTAATTTCAAAATCTATGATTTCTATGCTCGAAAATGAGACTTGTAAGGGTTCTTGAATTAGTAGAAAATATAGAACTCCAAAACCTCATAATTTCTTCTTGAAATCGATGTGGGACAACTACAAGTGAATTTCATCAATTTTTTATTTCTTTTCGAAAATATTTGATTCTCAACCAATGGGATACGTTGTTTTTCATCATCAATACAGTCAATAGTATAAAAATTAAAAGTCATTAAGAACTCACAGAACAACAAAGAGGAGAGAAAGAGAGAGATTACCACTGTTGAGGATTTACCACTATTGGGGGCTTGGGGCTGAGATGCGGTGGGGGTGGCTGCAGTGGGTAAGAGCAAAATGGGAGCTGATGTCTTGTTTAGAATGTGAAAATAGAGTGACGTGTGAGAAAGAAATATATATTTAAAAAAATTGAGTTTTTTGAGGTAGGCCACAGCCCCCGCCCCTACCATAATCCGCCACTGATTACGAAACCTTCCACGTGAAATGATAAAATCGTGGACAAAGAAAATCACATCAAGAATAAAATAATTATTTTAACACAAAATGTACACTAACCTTAATTGATGCCTAAACAAAAACAGGAATCCAGAGAACTGCAACAATACTCTAGCTTTTAGTGTACAAGCTAGCACCAAAAGTGTGTAACCGATTGAACGCTAACAGGTCTAAGAAATGGAGTTTTAATTTGAGACATGTATATGAAAACTATGTGAATATATGAGAAAAAGGAAAAGATGGAGGAGGTGAAAAATATTTTCAATTTTTTTATTTATAGATTGATATTATTAGCAAATCAAATGCATAGTGTTTTGATGAATTTGTTTAATATTAAATAATAACAATATATCTTCTGTTTTTGTTTTGGTAGTGATTCAATCACTGCAAAAGTTTCATGTAACTTGAATTATTCCTAAACTTCGTAACTTTAATTTAGTGAGAGTTAGTGGGTTGTACGGTCACTCTATTTTATTTTATCGTCAAAAAGTTATTTAATTTTACTTAATTAGCTTTCATGATCATTTTAGCCGAAAATACAATTTTTGAATTTATTTAATGATGTGATAACTGTAAAAAAAAAATATACAAATATTTTAAGAATTAAAACTAATTTTTATTTATTTAGAATTCAACCCACCGTAAATCCGATCCAATTCTTAACCTAACCCGCTTGATGGGTTGATTATATAAGAGATGCATTTAAACTTTAATAGCATTGAACTAAAAGAACCTGATGGTTCTTCAATTTCTAGACAAAAAAAGATAAATTATAACCTCAATGTATTGCCTTTTTTATTCTTTAATGGTTTCAATATGTAAATAACTTGATCTTTTTTATCCTACTACTCCTTTCCAAAGGTAAGCTTCATTCTCCTTTATCATTTTCTTTCCCTTTTTTATATGTATATGATTTAGTGTTATTGTTTGTGCTTTCTGTTTCTTGTTTTTAGTTCTTCTGTTTGTTTGTTTATTTCTTATGATTTTTCGATTTGTGTTGTTATTACTAATTGTGCATCTGTTTTGATATCTTTATATTATATCCTACTTTCTCATTTCTTTTTAGAGATAAAAAAAAATATCTAATTTCGGATGCTATCGATTCAAAGATTTTGAACTTTTTAACATAGAAAAGAAATAGGTTAATTTTATTAAAGTAGGCCGTCTCTTATATAATCAACATATTAAGCAGGTCAGATCAATAAATTGATCAGATTTATGGTGGGTTGGAGTCCTAAATAAATCTAAAATTGATTTTAATTTTTTAAATATTTTTTCCTAAAAATATATAGTTGTCACGTCATTAAATAGGCACCGGATATTGTATTTCCGTCTAAAATGATCATTGAAGATAACTAGGCAAAGTTAAGAGACTTTTGAAAGATAAATAAAATTGAGTGACTATAATGGTCAATTACCATAAGTTGAGTGACCATCCAGGTCACTAACTCAATTTAGTGAGTACAGTTATTGTCATTTTCATTTTAGTGCTTGTTATATACTTGTTCGTCGTTGTAAAATAATATAATTTATACATATATTAAGAAAATTAGTTTATTTTTAAAAATTATATTTACCGCAATTAAAAAATATAATGTTACATGTAATTTTTAATTTAATTGTCATGGCATACAATTTTGTTATGATTTTTCCTTTATTGAGTTAGCTATATAACATCAATATTTATCATGTCTTAAGAATTTTGTTTTTGTTTTATTTAAGTCATATATAACTTATGATAATTATTTATGTGAGTTTTAAATTATTTTTCCTATATTAATAAGAGATCCATTCTCAAGGTGCATACCTAAAAGCTAGTGGTATAATACAAGTTTCAAGATAACAAAACCACAACCTTTTGAACCTTTCAAGATTTCCCTGTGTCCTTTGGCGCCCTCCTCTCCCCGATTCATGGATCCCAATCTAGACTCTGTTACATTTGCCATGTGTGAAGTTTACGGTTAAATAGTAATGATATTTGAATAATATTCAACAATTGACATGATAATATTTAACGCTCGTTAAATATTATTATGTTAATTATTGAATATTGGAGCTGCACCTTCCAAGAATAATTGTAATACTGATATTACTCATATTGAACAAACCCTTATGGGACGGTCAAGGTGAAATTTTCCAAACTTACTTGATAAATGATTTGGGTTCCAGATCTAAACGATTTGATGTTTCAAATCGTTCTTATATTTTATCAGTTGATTATACTGTTAAGTCTCCTTCACGAGCTTCTACTTCTCGTATTCAATATTTTATACATCCTCATGTGTCTGATAATACTGATAGTAATAGAGTCGATAGGATTATAATTGGTAATGATAATATTGCCAGAGGTGTTAATGAAGACCCAGAAATAACTGAGTCGGACATGGGTTATCCAAGTATTTAATGGATCAAAGTCCAAAAATTAATTTTAGCCGGGGATCACCCGCACAAGAAAAGATCAGTAAAGACTTATATAAACCCAGATGGGAACCTTTTAAAAAAATGGTTTTTTGATACTTTTGATAACAGTGAGCATATAGTGCTGCAAGAGGAATTTTATAGAGATATATCTCAAGCTAACAAAATTATATCTTTTGTTCCTTGGTTTATGGTCAAATATGTAGGAGATTATATCTCTGTTCTAGAAAGAGAATACAAACTTTCTAGCGGGGAAGTTGCTCATACTGTTTTCCCTCCTCAACAACCTTTTCAGATTGAAAAGGATAATAAAGTTCTTGATTTTGCTGTCTTTTCAAATCTTATTGAAAATAATACTGCTTTAATTACAACTTTGCATATTAATATCATGCTTAAACAGAACAATTACACCAATGTTTATATGAATGTTTTGGGTGAACAAATTGTTATGTTACATAATAGAGTAGAGAAGTTGACTTCAGAAATCATGAGGTCAGTCCTTTCTTCTTCTAGTCTTCATACTTCTGCAGCTACTCCTAGTGTGCAACCTCCATATGAGATTAAAGATTTCAAGTTAAGACAATACTCAGAACTTGAACAGTTACTAGATGACAACTTTAAAGGTTTGCGGATCAGCCCTTTAACGAAAGATTATGAGTTGGACCTATCTGGAGATGATTATAAACAGAAGATGTCTGACGAAATTAATAAGCTAGAAAAATATGCTAGGAACCAGTACAAAGGATGTACTACTATCCTAGGCCCACTCCTCGGGATGTTTTGTTTGAGGAACAAGAGATTGTTGATAACAATAGCTATAGTGGAAGAGTATATATGAATGGAACATAGATGGTTATACAGAAAGACAGATTTATACAACAGTTCATAGAATGCTCATGTATAGCACAATCTGCAAAGCTAATAGTAACACAGACAATACTGTTGCAGAAATGATTATATCAGGATTCACGGGCCAGTTGAAAGGTTGGTGGGACCATTATTTAACCCAAGAATATCGTAATAGTATCATTGGGGTTGTTAAAACCAAAGCAGGGGTAGAACCTGCACAGAATGCGGTTTATACCTTAGGTATTAATATTATAGATCACTTTATTGGAAGATGGTCAGATGATTCTGAGAATATCAGAACCTTACTCCAGAACTTAAGATGAAAACCTCTCACCTCATTTAGGTGGTATAAGGATGTTTTCCTTAGCAGAGTCATGGAACTACCTGAGTGTAATAGTTCTCACTGGAAGTCCAAATTTATAGATGGATTACTAGTCTTTTTTGCGGAAAGAGTTAGAAAATCTCTTAGAAAAAAGGGGAATTACAATCAATTATGATATTTATACCTATGGTAGCCTAATAGACACTTGCATACAAGAAGGGTTAGCTTTATGTAATGAGATCAAGCTGAACCAGTAGATAAAAAGTCAGAACCTCAATGAAAGACAACAATTGGGAGAGTTCTGTGGTCAATTTGGAATGGATATTCCCATAGCCAAGGTGTCTCATAGACGAAAAGCTAAGAACCAGGAAAGTTTCCAAAAATGGAAAACGAAACGCCTGGATAAAAAGGTGAGAAGAAAGAAAGAGTTTAAAACTCGCAAGAATTTTATAAATTCTAAGAATCCCAGAGCATGTTGGAAATGTGGCAGGATTGGCCACTATTATAAGGATTGTAAAGTTAAGGAAAACATTAAAGCACTTAACATTGGAGATGATTTTAAAAAATCATTATCCAAGCTATTGCTCAACTCGGAACCAAAAGATTCAGGTTTCGAAACAGACGAAGCAAAGAATTCCTCCTCAGATGAGGAAATTCGAGTTCTTAATAAGGAAGATTATATTCCTTCAGAAGAAGAATGCCTACCTTGTCAAATCAGACAACCTTGTTCTAGTAAACAGAATAAGGAGGATGATGAGTTCTATAATATTTTTGTGATATGACCGTTAATGTTCTCAAAGGTGATAACCTTGTGTAATTATTAAAATTGATTAAAGATCCAAGTATGAGATCACAGATTATAGATCAACTCCAGGATACTCCAGAACCTTCACAGGGAAGGAAAACTCTGGAACGATCAAGTGCTTATACCATGTCAGAGTTAAAGAAACAAATGAGGGATAAATAAGGTATTACTAGTACTCCCAGAGATTTGGAAAAAGAGATTAATAATCTCAAGCAAGAGATATTGGCATTAAAGAAGAGTAATGATATGCTCGATGCTCGAATTACCAATATTGAAGGTAAAGGAAAAGAGAAGATCATATATTCAGCAACAGTGGATGATATCTCTGACTTAGATAATCTTCTAATAACAAGTGCCAGTGATGAAACATGGAACTTTTTAAAAACCCTGGAGTTAATCACTTCACAAAAGTTTTATATAAAGATTAGTCTTTTAATTGATTATAACTTCAAAAAAGATTTCACTGCTCTTGTTGATAGCGGGGCAGAGGTAAATTGTATACAGGAAGGTCTTATTCCTTCTACTTATTTTCATAAAATCACTAATAGTGTTCGATCTGCTAATGGGCAGAAATTACAAATTACTTTTAAATTATCAAAAGCTTATATCTACAATAATAAAACTTGTATAGCAGAAAGTTTTATTTTGGTAAAAGATATTTCCAGCCAAATTATTTTAGGCACACCTTTTATACAAAAGCTTTTTCCAATTACTAAAATTGATAAAAAAGTATCATAAGAACCTTTGACGGAAAACCCATTACTTTCCAGTTTATAACTTAACCTTTTTCAAGGTTGTTAAATGAGCTCAAACATCGATTGGTTCATAAATACCAACAAATCAGCTTCTTAAAACAAGAAATTTATATTTCCAATATTGAAGAACTGTTGGGAAATCCCAAGCTATGGCAAAAAAATGATCTTATACAAACTCAGTTTTCAATACAGGTTTGCAGTGACCTTCCCAATGCTTTTTGAGATAGAAAAAACATATTGTCTCCCTCCCTTATGTGGATGATTTCAAAGAGGGTAATATCCCTACAAAAGCTAGGCCATGCCAGATGAATTCTGAATACCTGGAATTATGCAAAAACGAAATTACTTCTTTATTACAGAAAGGTTCGATAAACCCTCAAAATCCCCATGGTCTTGTACGGTCTTTTATGTCAATAAACATGCTGAGCAGGAAAGGGGAGTTCGCCGACTTGTTATTAATTATAAACCACTTAATAGAGCTCTGAAGTGGATTAGGTATCTTATTCCTAACAAAAAAGATTTACTTGATAGGCTTAATAGCGCTATTATATTTTCTAAATTCGATTTAAAATCTGGATACTGGCAGATTCAGATTAAGGAAGCAGATAGATACAAAACTACCTTTAATGTTCCTATGGGACAATTCGAGTGGAATGTAATGTCATTCGGATTAAAAAATGCCCCTTCTGAATTTCAAAAATATTATGAATGATATTTTTATGCCTCATAGCAATTTCATCATCGTCTATATAGATGATATTTTAGTTTTTTCTAATAATATTGAAACTCATTTCAAGCATCTTGAGTTATTTAAAAAGATCATCATACAGAATGGTTTAGTCATATCAAAACCAAAAATGACCCTTTTTCAAACAAAAGTAAGATTTTTTGATAACATTGAAAACGGAAAAAATCATTCCGATTAATAGAAGCATTGAATTTGCATCAAAATTCCTGGATATTATAACCGATAAGACTAAACTCCAGAGATTTTTGGGCAGTCTAAATTATATCAGTCCTTTTATAAAGGATTTAACAAAAGATACAGTCATCTTATATGAACGGCTGAAAAAAGTTCCTACACTTTGGACAGAAGATCACACTCAAGCTGT
The DNA here is from genome assembly GCA_029783415.1 of Anisodus acutangulus. Classification (NCBI taxonomy): domain Eukaryota; kingdom Viridiplantae; phylum Streptophyta; class Magnoliopsida; order Solanales; family Solanaceae; genus Anisodus; species Anisodus acutangulus. Next base: position 30,709,143 of record CM056493.1, read on the forward strand.
CAAAAGAATTAAGGTTAAGGTAACCTTCCTTGTCTCACCTTAGCCAATCCTACTTGGCCAAAAATTATAGAGACAGATGCTTTAGATATCGGATATGGAGGTATACTGAAGCAACACTCTCCAGTTGATAAACAGGAGTATTTAATACAATTCTACTCTGGCAAATAGAATCCCAGCCAGAAAAATTATTCTACAGTTGCAAAAGAAATTCTAGCAATTGTAAAAAAGTATTTTAAAATTTCAAGGGGACTTATATAATCAGAAGTTTATTATAAATAATGATTGTCAATCAACCAAATTTATGTTTAATAAAGACTGCAAACATGATGTTTCTAAATAAATGTTTGCAAGATGGAAAGCTTTATTGACACCATTTGATTTCGAGATTCATTATAAAAAGGGACATATAATAGTCTGCCTGATTTCTTGACTAGAGAATATTTAAGTTCATAAATTAATAATTTTGTCATACAGGATGATGAGGCCTAATTGGAAGGGCGGCGATTCCAATTATAGAGGTCGTGGTGGAAGAGGCAGAGGAACTGGACGAGGTAATACTATTGTCTAGCATGGAAACAAAAAACTTATAGCACAAGGGCAGACAGGGACTTCAGCCATTGATAAAGAAAGTCCGTTATACCAATAGTTCACGTATTTTATAAAATCCAAAGAAAACAATGATACACAACCGTCATATGCAGAAGTTGCTCATGAAGAGTAAGATGATAATGAGGGTTATGAAAAACATGAGAAGAAAGATGTCATACTTGTTCTCGATTATAAAGATCTGCAATGGAAAGATGAGTCATGGAAGCTCATGGAAAGGTATTTGGAAACTGGGTCATATCCCATCCTGACTTATAAGTCAAGAATGTATTATGAGACCTACTCTCAACCACGGGATCAGCTGAAATCCAGCACTATTTCCCTATGCACACTAAGAAAGTTTATAACTTCTCCAAGATCATTATAAAAAAGATATTTACTCCAGAAGACTGGGGGTTTAGCTACTTTAAAAGAACGGGAATGTTTCCATCTTGAACAAAGAATTCAGGTAAAGTTTAATTATTGGGATTATATACATAGTTTTCATAAAACTTTTTTATATGAAAACCCTAACAAAAAGCATTCGTGGTTTATAAAAATATGTTCTCATATTTATAAACAGAACATACACAATAGGTTTTGGCATTGGTGGATAAATTATGGTCCATCTGTAAATATCTTGCCACAAACATTCAAAGGTTTATATACCGAATGGATTGATGTTTCTCCTAGGATCATAGAATTAGAGAATCATAATACAATTATAAATGGCATTGCTAATATGCATTTCTTCATCGAATTTTCCATTCCATGGATCATGCGATGGTTAGTAGAAGTGGGTTATACCCCAGAACAAATTCCTTGTTTACAACGAACCTATTATATAAGGTTCTGGAAGAATTTATTACAAAAAACCAAAGAAGGTGTCTTAAATGGACAAGAACTCATAGACCAGATAACCTCGGCAATTGAAGATTATACCAAATTGAAAGAGAATCAACCTCAGTCAGAGATTAATAGTCCATTTCAGCATATTGCCAGAAAACTCCAACTTAAAAGGGGGTAATATCAAAAGCAGAAATTATAGCATCTTATATGACAGAAGTAAAAAAGGATTTAATAAAAAATCTGGGTGAGGAATTCCCCTCAGATACTTCTATGACGTCCATTCATATAGAGGAGGAGGATATTCATGACTCCCAATACCCCTATGATGCAGACTTTGACATCCAAGAGTATGTTTCGAAGTTTTAAGATAAGATGGAGGCATCCTCCAACATAGGAAAAGACAAAGGAAAAGAAAAAGTGTGATACATAGGAAAGCAGCTGGTGGACCCATCATAAAAACCACCGAACAGATAGAATCTACTTTAATAAAGTAGATGAAATATTGTACTTTAGTACGGCCCATAAGTTTTTGCCGATTCTACTTTATTACTTTTTATCTTTTAGGTTTGTCGGCCACTTGTTAGGCCACTTTATCTTTTAAGTTTGTCGGCCACATATTAGGCAACTTTATTTGTAAGGATTCATTATAAAAGGATCCATAAGTTGAAAGTAGAAGGTAGGATTTCGCCAACTACTCTCCTCTCTTTGTAAAAACTCTCTACAATAAAAGCATAAGGTTTTCTTTACATCTTCCTGTACTGAGCACAACCTCTTCATCTTAGGTAATTTAAATTTTTGTATTTTAATTTTTATTATTATAAAATTTTGGATTAGCCCATGATCGGCTAATTCCCTTGTGTTGAACCAATGTTGCACTAGACTACTTAGAATCATGGTACTAATGCTATAATATAGCTAATGATTCATGTGAGAAGGTACTAAGGTTTGACAGAGGACAGCCCAGGCGGAATGTCTGAAACTCAAGCTGATGATCATGTTGTAGCCCGTTGAGCCATGGTGGCATTAGGGTGTTTTGAATCTGTTCTGAGTCAAGACGGCCCTGCCAGGCCCTGTCAACCCGTAAATAATACCTCTTTTGGTACCTCTTTGTGATCACTTCCGCTTGTTTTCAACCCGTAAATAATACTTCTTTTGGTACCTCTCTGCGATCACTTCCACTTGTTTTGGTATCATATATATATATATATATATATATATATATATATATATATATAATAAAATTAATGTTTGAGTATTGCGTTAAATTTTAGTTGGATGGAGATCATAATACTGTAAATTTTATTTTACTGCCAACAAAAACTTTATAGAGTGGCCACTAAGGACTCACACATGGAACTCAACGATTTTTATATGCGGTGTTAAAATGAATTGAGTTACTCCCCAGTTTCAATTTAAGTGTTTTAGTTTGACTAGGCATGAAGTTTAAGAAATAAAGAAATTTTTTGAATCTTGTGATCCTAAATTAAAGAAGTCTATAATGTACTAAAATATCTTTTGATTCTCATTGTTATAAACTTGTTATGTGTGATGTTTGAATTATCAACTTACTAAATATTAAAGGTGGCCAACGAGCCGGGTCAGCCCGATCCCGCCCCGACCCCGACTCAGTCCAGCCCCGACCCCGATTTTAAAAAAAAATTCGGTACCGGGACTCAAATCTGGATGGGACCTGGGCTCGTCCAGCCAGCCCCGCCCCGGTCCCGCCCGATCTCTCCCTTTGCACAAAATAGTTGTTGCACCAACGACCATTTTATATTTTGGCCGTTGTGCAACGACTATTTTTGGCCTCACCCCTCCTCCAACCCCCACCCCTTAATATTTATTTTTAACCCCTAAGTTATTATATTTACACTTTAACCTAATTTTCCAACTATAAATACTTTATTTTTTCTTCATCTTTCTCACAAATCTTCCTACAATTTCTCTAATCTCTCAATCTATTTCTCTACAAGTCTACATTGCAAAACAAAAAATAAAACCAGATGCATGGAAATTTTTTGATAGGGACGTAGAGAATCAACTAGTTAGATGTCAAATTTGTAAAGATGTTTTTTAAATTTAAAATTGGAAAAGGTCAGGTTGGGACGGGGGGTTTAATGAGACACGTACAAAACTTTAACCCATCTAGGTATGCCCAATACCTGGCTGAAAAGTTGGGTAATGCAAATGCCCTCGCTATCGAGACAAGGTTCACATACTGTCTAGATCTCGGACCAAGTACAGGGTCAAATTAACCCTACGACGAGGGGAATTGTAGGCCCTAAATACGATAAATATAGAGATAGGGAAGCAATAGCAAAATTAGTTATTGTGGAGGGTTTGCATTTTTCATTTCCTTCCTCTCCTGGTTTTATTCATTACATTAGAGATATGCAATCCTACTTTTAACGGTTTTCCTAGATCAACTGTTAAGAGAGATGTATGTAAATTTGCACATGAATATCAACAGTATTTACGTTATTCCTTATATCATTTTCCTGGTAAAGTATTTATCACGTCTGATATAGGTCGTAGTACTAACGGCCATGATTATTTGATGGTAACCTGTCATTGGATAGATTATAGATGGTCTATGGAAAAACGTATTTTAGCGTATAGATATATAGATGAGAGGCACACTGGTACTTTTATTTCAGAAAATATTTATCAAGTTTGCGATTATTACGGAATAACTGATAAAATTATGACTATTACATTAGATAACGCTTCTTTTAATAATTATGCTATTAGAATTTTAAAAGATGGTTTAACTCCATCTTTTCCAAATTATTTTCATATAAAATGTGCATGCCATATATATAACTTAGTTGTAAATGATGGTCTATCACTTTTTGCAGAAATTCTTAGTAAAATATAATTTGCTATAAACTTTATTTTTAAAAGTAATAGAATACAACGAAAAAAAGATTATAAAAAAACTTGACACGATTGCCAACTACCTTACAGAAAATTTTTTGAAGAAGTACCCACTAGGTGGAATTCTTTATACGAGCAACTACTTGTTGCTTATGACTATAGAAGACCTATAACTTTATTTTTTAACACCCATAATCGAAATCCAACTTATATGATTGTAGATAGCGATTGGAAAAAAAATTTCGAACTTATTGTATTTCTAGAGAAATTTTTTCAAGAAACAAAAGAATTTTCCGGTATATATTATCCTACAATTTCAACTATGTTATTTTATATAGCTCTAATATTTTTATTACTTAATGAATATATGGAAAAACCATCTTATAAACAACCTATTAAAATGTTTATCAAATTAAAAAAATATTTTATTCTTATTCCTGCTATTTATATTATTGGTGTTCTATTAAATTCGACTGTTAAAATAGACGGATGTAAAGCACTTATTGAAACTATTTATGATTGTATAGCAGTACTACCACCTCCAAGTCCCAAAAATCCAAATGACCCACCACCTATTGAACAAAGTAAAGAAGAAGTGTTGTCTAGCATACAAGAAGAATGCAAAAAAGTAATACGCATTACTAACAAGAAAGTGCTAGCAACCAAATGGCTTCCATACCATCTTCTTCTTCTTCAACACAACCTCAAAAAAGACATGTTGTTTCTATGGCTAGTATTGAAAGCCTTAGAAATAGACTGTACGGTGGTACCAGTATTAATCAAATTAGCGAGTTTGATCTTTTTGTTTTGCAGGGTATTGTACCGTACCAAGCAGTTCTCAATCAAGAAGGATGTGAAGACTTGCTGAAATACTGGAGAGAGAATGAGAATACCTTTCCAACACTTTCAAAGATGGCCCGAGATGTGTTGAACATTCAAGCGTCATCAATAGCGTCTGAAAGCGCTTTTTCTGCTAGTCGATTTCAAATAGGAGAGCACATATACTCATTAGCGGGAGACAGCTTGGAGATTGCAGTATTATTCAGAGATTGGATACGAGCGGAGCGGAGAAGGTGCGGTCAACCGGAGATCAACGAAAAAATAAGACGAAAACCACAACGACATCTTATCCGACGGAGGTGGAAGCGACGTGGAGAAATTGACTAACAAATATCAATTCCAACCGAAGAACCACAAGGAATTATAAAGCAACTAGAAAAGGTGTTTTTAAAAATGTAATTTTCTTAATTGCAATTTTACTATGTTATTTGCAACTTTCAACACCACAAAGTTATAATTTTGACAATTGTATTATAAAATAAATCATATTTCTATTAAATAATATAAGAGGCACAAAAACAGCCTTGGGATGTTTTTTATTACACCATCTTGTTCAATTATTGAGGTGTTTATATATGTTATTTTTTAAAATTAAGTGCAAAAAAAAAATCCCGCCCCCGACCCGATCCCACCCCGCCTCGGCCAGCCAAGACCGGTCCCCTATTTTGCGTATCTTATTTATTGATTCTTTAAAGTTTATACTCATGGTGATGACAAGAAGACAACCAGATCACTTTGGAGAGTCGACTACATGCCTTCTCTATCTAAAAAATGTTAAGAAATGAGATTATTGACCTAGATCCCGATGTAGGTGAAGTTGAAGCCCCAAAAAAGTTAATTAATAGAGCAAAAAAACAACCAAAGGATAGCATTAATGGACGAAAGAAACAAGAAGAAGAGTTAATTGATAGATGAGATAAAGAAGTAGATGAGCTAATTAATAGATTAGATGAACCAGATGAGTTAATTAATAGACTAGATGAAGAACCAGATGAGTTAATTAATAGAAGAGATGAAGAATCAGATGAGTCAATTAATAGATGAGATGAATCAGATGAGTTAATTTATAAATGAGATGAAGAGGAGGCAGACTCTTCGTCTCTTGATAAGCTTCTCAAGGAGATTGATGAATTTGAATCTAAAAAAGAAGAAGTAGCTAATTATGATCTTGAAGAAGAAGAATACCTCGAATGCGAGGCTCAGGAAGATGGGGAGGACAATATTAATCGTGTATCCGTGGATGAAAAGTTCAAGTCTATCGCCGTAGAAAAGCTGGAAAGGCTCAGATTGAACTCATGTCTTTTGGAAGGCGTTGATTTCCCAGCCAGGATCATCATAAGATCTAGTATGAAGTTATGGTTTGACTTTAAAGTTCTATTGCGAAAGCATAAACTTCTAAATCTATTTCGTAGAAATTATTTTGGCCACTTCTTGGATATGCCCTCAGAATGTGATAGATTTAGTGAAAAGTTTATTCATTTGCTTCTTCTACGGCAAATTACCAATCGAAAGAGGAAGCATGAGATGTGTTTTTTTATTGATGATATGCCATGTTGTTTTGGGCTGAGGGAGTTTGCATTGGTCACTGGGTTGAATTGTGGGGTCTTCCCTAGTGGAAATAAGTCAAATAAGGTCCATAGAAAAGTGGGCAAGATAAAAATTAAATCAGGTATTACGCAAGATTTGCTCTTGAAGAAATTGGAAAATGAAACACTATCCAAATTGGACAAGCTTAAGGTTTCCTTATTGTGGTTTGTTCACTGTATTATATTGGCACATGACAATTGTAAAACAGTTGAGATGAGATGGATAAGCTTGGTTGAATCATTGTCGCGCTTTAACAAATATCATTGGGGAAAGATATGCTTTGATCTGACTTTGGATTACTTGAAGAAGGTGGATATGTTCAAATTGTTTATTCAATTCAATAGATCCCACTACAAGACAAACTTATTGTCTTTATGGATTCTCCTGGGCATTGATCGTAAGTTATCCATACCAATATCATTTTATTATAAATCAATGGTATTCGATTGACCCTACTATGTGTTGCATTCCATTACAGGCATGGGCATATGAAGCAATCCCCTTTGTTGGATGTAATGTTGTCAAATCAGGGGTTGTTCCTCTTCATGCTGACATGGCGCACTTCATGATAATATAAACCTGATCCATTCAAAAAGAAAATACTTGCTAAAGAGGTAACAATTCGAACTTAAGTCTATTAGAATGTCATAACGGGTACATTATAAACTAAAAGAAATTACCTGCTGAAGAGGTAACAATTTTTAACTTAGGTCTATTAGAATGTCAAAACTGGTACATTATAAATTAATAGAAAATACCTGCTGAAGAGGTAAAATTTTTTAACTTAAGTCTATTAGAATTTCAAAAGGTACATTATAAATTACTTATTTTATGAACTGATCTTGTTGTTTGTTTGTTGAACTTAAGATGGTGTATCCTTTTCTTTACCCAACTATTGATGAGATGGAGAAGGACCACATAAAAAATCTTGTATCTTATGATGATGAGCAGGTGGATGAAGGAATAGATGCATTGAGGGAGAAGATTGTTGATGCGACATGGATCAATAGGCCAGTAGAGCCTCGCCAATGAAGAAATAAAGTATATGTGGATGAAGAAATAGATGCACTGAGGGAGGAGATTGCTGATGCGATATGGATAAATAGGCCAGTAGAGCCCCGCCAATGACATCTAGTAGAGCGGGAGTCTGTGAGTTCTGGAGGTAGTGAATTTTGCATGGAGTATGGTCGGGGGATGAATGTCGTTCTAGATAGAGTGGCAGCAATTGAGAAATAAATTGATAAGTTAAAAAATGCTTCATGCTACAATATAATTTGTAATATAATTTATAATATTGTATTATAATTTGTAATATAATTTATAATATTGTATAATAATTTATAATATTGTATTTGTTTGTACATGTTCAGATGAATTAATTGTGTTTTGATGTTACGTATTAACTTTGTTGTTGCTTTCATTACTGTCAATTTAATTTTAGAATAAGTTGTACATGTCCAAATAAATGAGTTTTTAGTTATGTCTATTATAAATTGAGTGTGCACAAATACAAGAAATAAAAAATATACCCAAATCCCACAAGTGGATATACATTGAGTGTAGACGTCAAAACTTGGAAAATGCATCGATAGACGCTTACATCATGTCTATGAATTCTGTCTATATATTTTCTGCAATATTCTTCATGATTACACTTATATGATACTTCCTAATGTGGCATTTCAAACACTAAACAGGGTAATGACTATTCGTATTAAATGTTTGATGAGAAGTGGAAAATACATTATATTTTACTCCCTATAAATAAACCCCTCCATCTTGTAAGGAAAGACAATCTATTTTACTCACTATAAATAAACCCTCCATATTGTAAGGGATCATTTCTACTCATTCAAAAAATATTCTAAACACTCCAATACTACACTACAATATCAAAAATGGCAGCACCCCAAAACTTTCCTAATGACCTTCCAAATGGTCATGTTAACCGACACCCCCTGCACAAAATTATGACCCTCGTGTGGACAGTCTACTATGGGAAGTACCCATAGCTAGAGGTAGTGTCACACAACTCATGGACCGTGTTGATCGCCTTCAGGATGAGCTGTGAATGAGAGAGAAGAGAACCGGCAACATCGTCGGAGAACCAATAGGATTCTCACTGAACTCCTCGCTGAGCGTGGAGAGGTGCTGGAAGACTACTGCACCCTCCCTCCTTCACCACCACATTCCTCTCAAGCTCCCCTCCCCCTCCCCAACAACCCCTAGTAATTATGTTTTCTACTACTCTTTTGTTTTTGTATGGCATGTGAAAAGGATGTTGTTTTGTTGTTTTTGTTATTTTATTTGCATGCCATGTAAATCACCATATATATCACCGTATATAAATATGAAGATAATGTCTTGCTTTTATGGGTATTCACTTCTTTCCAGTCTATTTCTTATACTAAGCTTTGTTAAAAATGGAAAAAACACACTGATGAATTAAAGTTCTGGACATAGACACTAGACATTATGTTATATTCTACTAAGCGTTATTGAAAATGAAGGATTTTTTTTGGGTACAAAGCACATAAGTAAGGCACAACGGAAGTTAAAAGTTTTTGTTTCTTACTTACCCCAACAACATTTCTCGTATGTTATACAACAATTAAACTTGTAACATAAAGCATATACTTACAAGTTAGAATTATCTGGAATCTTTATCAACAGTGAGGTGCACACGTAATTGCCCTTCCGATTGCAAGCTCTAAGCTTCAATGTATTTCTCCTTCGAAAAGCTAGGAAATCCGGTAGAGGTTCGAGAGAGTATTTGATTCTAAGTCTCTAAGGAGTAGAATGATTTTCAGAAAATTGGTATGTAAATAATGAAATGAATGCCACTATTTATAGTTGAAAAATAGGTCAAAACCGGATTAGGATTTGACCTTGGGCCTGGCCCAAAATTCGAGGCAGAGGCGCACGACCCTAGGGTATGGGCGCCGAGGCGCTCGACGTGCTCCTGCACTATCTCGATTTATTTTTCGTGCATTCTTAATTAAATCCAAAATCTAATTTTGACTTAATTAAAATAATCATTATTCATTTAAATATCTCGATTCCAAATCCAACATTTAATTACTCTCTCAATACATCCTTAGATCGAAATGGACAATCGATATAGTGTAACCCTACATGCCTTCTCATATCGACATTAATCAAATTAAGGTCTACACGGAACTCCTAGACGGCGACGGAAGACGAACTCAATATGTGAAGTATGTTTACGCGAATCCAGTAAACTTAACCTTTATGTGGTAAGATAAAATCCTTTCATTCACGACACACCCGATCAAGCTTAGGATTTGTCAAGTGTCTATCCAAATATCTTAATCATTGTATCTCATCTATATTAGTTGACAACTAGACCATATTCTAAATACGTCTATTGCGTTGGCCAATGACTTAGTCAACCTAATATCACTGAGAATCCTAGTGTTCTCTCGAATATACATCCGAGGAATGAATCCTAATCTTGACTCAACTACCACCTTCAATCCACATCGTAATGTACCCAATACAAGCTGTATCTCAACCTATAAGGCATTTGAGCTTAGGACGGGATCAAAGTACATTACTGTATAGACAAGGCACGTATTGACCTCAAGTCTAAGGACTTTTATCTCCCACACGCTGATCATACTTTAGACAAGTATAACAAATAGTATATCAGCAGGGTATACTAATACTTCCAAAGTATTCATGTGTCCATCACAGTAGTCATTACTCGTAGCAGGTGAGACATACTACATCCTTTAAGGATGTGATGCAGACCACATGTCGACTTATCACATATCACCGATATCCCATTCTCGATGATCATTAGTCGAGGCTATCTAAGAGTTACGCTCTATCATCAATAACTCACTTTATTAATGACAACGTAAGCTCAAGGGATACACATTAAAGAATAATTACAAGCAATCAAATAATAATCCAATAATTGCAAATGCCAAAATATTAATCTCCATTAATAATAATACGAATGTGTATAAATTACATTTGTCCTAATACAGATTGTCTCTAGGACATAAATATACTTTCAGAAAAATGGGGAAAAAGGCACTGATAACTTAAAGTTTCGCGCATAGACACTAGACCTTATTTTATCTTCTACTAAGTGTTGTTGAAAAATGGAGAAAAACAAACTGATAACTTAAAGTTCTGCGCATAGACACTAAACCTTATTTTATCTTCTACTAAGCGTTGTTGAAAAATATAAAAAAGCGCATTGATAACTTAAAGTTCCACGCATAGATACTTGACCTCATATTATCTTCTACTAAGCATTGTTGCAAAATGGGAAAAAACGCACTGATAACTTAAAGTTTCTCCCATAGACACTAGACCTTATGTTATATTTTACTAAGCGTTATTGAAAATTGAGAAAATAAGCATTAATTCTTGAAAATTATATTGGTTGGCATTTAAAAGGGTAATTAATGAATATATAACGTCATATTAATATAAATACCAATATTAATGGAAAAAGGATTACTATGCACTGTTAACTACCACACATAGACACTAGACATAAATCTTCTACTAAATGTGTTTGAAGTTGTTACATTAAATGAGTAAATTATAGTTATGTCACCAATTTAAAGTTGTTATCTATGATCATCACAACCAATATCGATGAAAAATATATGATGTTCACATATAGTTATGTCACCAATTTATAGTTGTTACATATGATCAACACAACCAATATCAATGAAAATACCAATATCAAACATCATATCAATATAAACACCAATATCAATGAATATATATATATATGATGTTCACATATAGTTATGTCACCAATTTATAGTTGTTACATATGATTATCACAACCAAAGACTTTCACTAGAATATTATTAACATTACTCAATTGGTTTCATTATTTAGATCATTATAATATTGTTTCACTAATTGCATGATGACTACATATTGTTTAGTCAAAAATATAAGTTTAAAATTTTAGAATTAGTTAAATTTTTATTTAATAAATATTTTTTGATTGAAAGAACATGTGTCACATTGTATATTCTACTAATATTCTGTATGGGGATTATAAACTAAATATTTAGAACTCGCAAAACATGTGTCACGTTGTATATTCTACTAATATTTTGTAGGTGAATTATAAACTAAACATTTAGAACTCGCAAAAATGTGTTGCATTGTATATTCTACTAATCATTTACAGGTGAATTATAAACTAAATGTTCAAAACTTGAACATAACTCCAACAGTAACTTTTTCCAAACCCAACGTCCAAATAATGGTAATATTTCCATTATAAATACCTCATTTCTAGGGTTTTCACCAAAGAGTAAATAACTGACATTTTATTATAACGCTAGTGAAGATTATTAGAAGTGTCGTTCATTAATTATTAAAATGTCACAGAATTCGTTTTCTAACACGTATGCCACACAAAAGGGAATATGCAGCTGTGGTGATTTAGCTTTCATTATGATTTTAAAGACACAACAAAATCCTGAAAGAAAGTTTTATGGTTGTGCGGAGGGAAAGGTTAGTACTTAATTTGCTTACCTTGATATACTACTTATTATTTTATTTTGATTTGTGCAGAAAGAAGATGGTGGCTGCGGTTCTTTTAGATGGGTTGATGATAATACCTCATTCATTGAGGAGGAGAAATTTAATTTGTTGCACATGCTTCATAAAGCTGAAGAGTCATTGGAAGAAGTCAGAAACCTCTTCTTGGAAGTGGAAGCATCAAGGGACTGGTTTAAAGATCAAATGAAAGAAGCTTAGACTGAGAGGGATCAGGTACAAAAGGAATTGAAGGCAGCAGAAACGGAGAGGGGTCAAGCAAAACAGAAACTGAAGGATGCTGAATTGGGAATCAAAAGATGAAGAGGATGCTTCTATGTTTAGTGTCATTTTTAATTATCAAATGGATCGTTTGTGGTTCCTTTAGACTGTGTTTTATTTTTAATCAATTGTCAGCTTATTTCACTTTATGTATAGACCGAATACATTCGTCCAAAAGTAAAGTCAAAATGGCAACATTTAACATAGACCAACAACAGTTATACATTTACTACAGGCATATAAAAACAAAATGGTAATAGAAAAATAGACCAACAACATATATACATTTTACTACAACCATAACAAACAAAATGGCAATAGACTAATAGACCAACAAAAAATTCACTACTTAACTTGTGACGAATTTTGCTCAACTTGTGATGAATTTTGTAACAAATTCATATTACAAGTGGTTTTCTTATGTCCAGATTGTTTGCATAAGGAGCATTTATTTCTTCTCTTGGCTGGTTTCTTGGTATTACTACTTTCTCCCTCCAAGAAACTCTTTTTACACTTATTACTCTTTCGACCCAGTTTAGAAACGTATTTTAGTGGGGGAACTTTTGCGCCCTGAATACATGAAGGAATCATCCACTTACTTTCATGAGGAATTTGGATGATATCACTTTCGTATGCTTTGTTGTATGCATCTGCCCAATAATATGCAGAACAATGATTATAGACGGAGTCTCCAAATATATTTGGGTACCTCTTACTAAGAGCTACTATGGCATGCGGGCATGAGAGCTTGTCTACATCTAAAACTCTATAAGAACATGACATAGTCGATAGGTTGACAGTCGCATAGTTTTCGTGTCCGCACGCGGTGTACTCATTTTTATTTATCCCAATGACAACTACCTTTTTGCTCGCTTCCATTCACTTTCTTATCTTTTTCTCAACACGAGGCATTATACGGTTGTTTAATAAGAGCAGATTCTTTGCTAAGGTACGCCTTTCATTGAATTTGGTAGTAAACCTCATATTAATGGCGTTGAAAAGGGTAGTTATGGGAAACTTTCTCTCTATTAGAAACATTGAGCTGAATGATTCGGTAATGTTTGACATCAACACATCAAATCTGTTCCTTGGGAAAATGCACTACTCTATTTATCAAACCCAACTTCATCCCTAAGGCAATCAACCACATCCGGTGCAACATGTTGAATTTCACAAAAGTGATCATTGAACGCCTCTACGGTATACACTTTTACTGCTCTGTAAAAGAATTTCTCAAAGGATCCATTGTGGAATCTACCACACATTCTTTCACAAAGATGTCTTGTGCAAACACCATGTTGAGCATTAGTGTAAACCTCTCGTACTGCCTTCTTGATGTTGTGGTGCCTATAAGATATTATGCACAAATCTAAGTTGTTAGGCACAATTTCAAGCAATTATTGGAAAAAGTAATTCCAAGAGGCATCACACTTTGAGTCAACCACACAACAGGCAATTGGGAAAACATGGTTCTCTACATCTTCTGCCACAACAATCAACAAAACACCTCCATACTTGCTCTTTAAGTGTGTGTCACCAACTGCTATGACCTTTCTCATGTGCTTAAATCCTCTTATCCACACTTTAAAAGCAAAGAAGTAATATAAGAATCTCCCCAAGTTGTAAGTCTATTTTTCTTTCGGGGTTTGTAGTATGTACCATCCAACTGTAAGGAATCAATTTTGAAATACCCATCACCAATTCCTTAGCAATTAAGCATGCCTAATAGGCCTTCCAATAGCTAATTTCACAGTCAAAGCATTCAAGTACTTTCTTCTGGATTTATTTGGAAGTGATCCCTGCGCCTTCTTCAAATTTACCGATAACGTGCCTCGTTATTACTACAGCTGATGTCTTTGAATGCTTAGTGGCAACGTGTTGTATGCCGCATGTGTGCACATTACAGTACACGGTTATAATAAACCTAGAACTTGTTACGTATTTATAGGCGCACAGTCTCCACTTACAAGAATCATCAATACATCTAACCACATATTTGTCTGATTTGCTCTTCCAATCATAGAAATTGAAGTGTGTCTTTAAGACAACTAATGATAGTGCTTCCACTAGCATAGGCTTGTCCTTGAAAGTGTCGTCACTCTTAAAACATGTTCCATCAACATAGTTATGGTTGCTGGAAGCTGAATTTTCCAAATCATCTCCATAAACGTTATCAGGACAGTCATTATCCATTAGAGGTTCGCAAGGATCTTCATAGATTTTATTGTCCATTGGAGGTTGGAAAGGATCTTCATCGGTGATTGGTGAGACTGACCCAGCAGTATTTGCTTCCCTTGATAAATTCACTACAACTGATGAATTCGCTACAGCTGATGAATTTGGACTTTCACAATCCTTTCCTTCAAACTTACATATAACCTGGGCCTAAAATCATCCTTATTAAAATTCATAAGATATAAACGGACTTGATGGTCACTTTTGATGTAGGTAGGAGGCAGTTCCTTTTTAGGAGCATCAATTACGTAGCTAATTGACACTTTTGTCGATGGGATCTATATTACCAGACAGATTACACTCCTCAAAAAATCATCATATGTTTAATAAGTATCTAATTCAACAGGTTGGATGTTTCGTAGAGAATTCCATTTCCAGACGGTTTTAATACATACACAGTTACCATCGAAATCACCAGCTGCTATCTTTTTACCCTCCATAATAAATTTAAATTGGTCTATATTAGACTCAGATTACCATAAATGATAAATTTAGAAGAACATGAATTAAAGCTTACAGATCACGAATAAGAGCATACAAATCACAAATTAAAGCTTACCAGACGAAACTATAACCAAAAAGAGTAATTATCAAGCCGTAAAACACAGAAATAACCATCCAAATCGGAATTTATTTTCAAAAGCTTCAATGGGTTTAACGACGACAGACCTCAACAATGACAGCTCAAAAAAAAAAGTAAGAGGAGGAGAAAAGGAGAAGGAAAGCTCTACTATACTAGGGTTAAGATCGAAAGAGAGAAGAAGAGCTAATTTGGGAGCTTCAATTTAAGAAAAATGCAGGATATGAAAAGAGGACGAATGGGGGAAAATGATTTATAATTTATAATAGTTATTTTTTATTTTTTTATTTTTTAAATCATTAGACTAAAATGTATTTTTTAAAACTTAAAGACTTATTTTAACGCCTCAATAACCTCTCTCCAATTAATTAACCTTAATTTAAAAAGAAGTCCTCCCACTTAATAATTAAAACCATTTGTCCAAACTCTTAAAAAATTAAGTTGGGCCCTGCCAACAAACTGCCCCTACTAACTGCACAACTTTTTGCCTTTCCTTTTCCTTTGGCAATTTCCACAGTGGCTACAGCGTGGAAAAATGTAAATGTAAATGTAAATGTAAATGTAAATGTATTTCCACAAAAACGCGGAATCTCTTGAACCTCTTGAGCTTCTTAATCCACTTGCACATTTTGTTAGAAGTAAAATAGTGTTGGAAAAATGTAAATGTATTTCCCCATTTTGTTCACTTATGAGTTTTTTGTTTAGTAAATTTTGAAATGGAGGATCAAATCTACTATTGTGAATATGTTTGCTCCCTCTTTATTAGCGAATATTCTCTGAATATTTACAGTATATTTTGTAATTATGATAAATATATATTTAAGGTAACTTAGTGTTCTTATTGTACTAGGAATCAACCATTTAAGATAAGTTAAGATTCTTATTGTATTAGGAATCAACCTCTGTACAACTATATATATTGTGAATAATGAAAGCAATCCCTAAGGGTAATTATTCAAATCTTACATGGTATCAAGAGTCAAACCCTAATCCCTCCCCTCTCTATTTCTCTCTCTCGGCCGAAACCACCACCTTCCCTTCCTCTCGGCCGGTGGCTACGACGTTGCCACCATGTCTTCCCCCATAAATTTCGGTTCCTCCACTGGCACTTTTGACAACCCTTCTCACAGATCATCGTCTTCTTTTCACCCGACTTTCGCCGTTACCAACATCAAGAATTATATCCCTATAATTCTTGACCAAGAAGACTGTCAATATTCCATGTGGACAGAACTGTTCTATATTCATGCATGTGCGTACAACGTGCTCGACCATATTGATGAATCTGTTCCTCGTCCCACCGATATTGCCGATTCGACATGGCGTCGCCTTGACACCATCGTCAAACAGTGAATATACGGCACCATATCAAAAGACTTGTTGTGTACTAACATGAAAACATGTGCTACGACACATGACCTTTGGGTACGGTTGGAAGACATCTTTCAGAATAATAAAAATAATCGGGGCGTGTATTTGGAAGAGCAATTCAACAATATGCGTCTCGAGAATTTTAACAACATATCCGAATATTGCAAACAACTGAAACTCATAGCTGACCAACTTTCCAACGTCGGGACATCTGTTTTTGAAACCAAAATGGTACTTCAATTAGTTGCTGGTTTACCGAAATGTGAATACGATACACTTGCAACGATGATACAACAGGCTGACCCACTACCAAGTTTCACCAAGGCACGATCACAACTATTATTGGAAGAAATCCGACGTGCTAAACAAGAGGAGCATAATCAAAAGGCCTTAGCAGTTGACTGGATGGCACCACCGGCGGCCAACACCACCCAGCCACTACCGCAAGACCACCAGCAACAGCAGTCATGCGGCAGAGGGTGAGGCGGCAGAGGCCGCGGCAATAATAACAAAGGACAGGGTCGCGACAAGGGCCACAAAAACCAAAAAACAGGCCCAAACCCTGCACCCTACTTCCAGTGGGCTGGACCTCAAGCCTGGCCCAATACCGGGAACTAGGTCTCACCTGCCTGCCCTTACCCAACAAATAGGCTCGGCCCAAGAAGCAGCCTTTGGTCACTCGGCCTTCGGGTTCGCCAGCCAATAGGCAGGCCCACCCGCAGCAGCAACAGGCCCACATGTCCTCGGTCCAGCATCACCAGCAAGGCAGCAGCCTGGCCCCCAATGATTTGGGTCAGGCCTTCAGCACCGTGAAGCTCCAACAGCCAGATGAAAATTGGTACATGGACACCGGAGCCCCATCTCACCTCACCCGGTCGTCAGGTAACTTATCTCAACTACTTCGGTTAAAGTATCCTCAATTTATTACTGTCGGCAATGGTCATCGCATTCCAATTGAAGGTTACGGTAACACACATACCAAACATCTCCACCCGCCTTTCTCCCTAAATCACGTCCTTTACACCCCTAACATCATTAAAAACCTAATCTCTGTTAGAAAATTCACTCGCAATAATTATGTGTCTGTCGAATTTGACCCTTTTGGTTTTTCTATGAAGGATCTCAAAACGGGGAAAATTCTTACGCGCTGCAATAGTGTGGAAGACCTTTACCCTTTCATTCAATCTTTCACTATCAGACCGCAAGCACCTCTATCCCTTGCGGCTATATCTCCCTCAACTTGGCACAACAGACTCGGACACCCTGGAGACCCTATTTTTATTTTTCTTAGGACTACTAAGAGTATTCAATGTAATAATGGGAAACTATCCCAACGCTGTTTTTCTTGCCCACTCGGCAATCATACTCGTCTTCCATTTATGTCATCCAAAAGTGTTACTTTTTCTCCTTTTGATATTATTCATGCTGATTTGTGGACATCTCCGGTTGCTAACTCTTTGGGTCACAAATTTTATCTAGTATTTTAGATGATTTTTCATATTTTTTCTGGATTTACCCACTAAAATTCAAATCTGAAGTGTTTGCCAAATTCCTTGAATTTCATAAATTCATTAAAACACAGTTTGAAAAATCTATCAAATCATTCAAATGTGATAATGGACGTGAATTTAAGAACTCGACATTTCAAAATTTCTGCTCTAAACAAGGCATGGTTTCCCATTTTTCCTGTCCAAATACTTCCTCCCAAAACGGAAAAGTTGAACGAATTATACGTACCATCAATAACATGGTTCACACCCTTCTGTTTCATACTTGTCTTCTACCACCTTTTTGTGTTTATGTTGTTAAAATAGTAGAATCCCTTCTCAATATTTTACCAACTACCACTCTCCAAAATAAGACCCCTACCTAAATCTTATATCGTAGGTTCCCATCCTATGACCATCTCCGTATTTTCGGCAGCTTATGCTACCCCAACATAGCCTCCACTACACCTCACAAACTTGCCCCTCGCACCCTGCCATGTGTCTTCGTTGGTCTCTCTCCTACACATTGGGGCTACTTGTGCTATGACATTGCCACTCGCAAAATCATCATCTCTCGTCACGTCACCTTTGACGAGATGACCTTTCCTTTTTCCAATCTCCAAAAATTTCAGACCACCGATTACACATTTCTCGATGAACCGAGTCTGTCCCCGGCTATCCAATCTTTGTACCACCGGCAGTCCACTGTTCGGACAGAGCCTACAGCTCCGTCACTACCACTGTCCGGCACTATCCCCGACCAAATACCTCCCAGCTCTCGGTCGAACACCCTACCAGTAACCTTGCTGCCTCCAACAGATCTTACGCCCCTCCAACAAAGACCATCGCCTCTCGAACCCGACAGCTCACAGCCACCAATCCCAGAGATCCCACTACTGCCTACCCACCTCATGGAGACTCGTGTCCAACACGGGATCTTCAGACCCAAGTTTCACTTCAACCTCTCCACACAAACCTTATCACCTATTCCAAAAAATCCAAAACTGGACCCAAATTGGAATGCGGCAATGTGCAAGGAATTTAACGCTTTAACCAAGCAGAACACTTGGGATTTGGTACCTAGACCAGCTGGTGTGAATGTTATCCGGTGTATGTGGCTATTTCCTCACAAGTTCAGAGAGAGTGGTGACTTAGACAGGTATAAGGCAAGACTAGTTGCCAATGGCACTAATCAGTAGGAGGGTATTGATTGTGGTGAGACATTCAGTCCGGTTGTTAAACCAGCCACTATTCGGACTGTTCTCTGTATTGCTATGGGCATGCATTGACCGATTCATCAACTTGATGTCAAGAATGCGTTTCTTTATGGGGATTTGAAAGAGACTGTATACATGCATCAGCCTCCTGGCTTTGTTCATCCGGCAGCTCCGCAGTTTATGTGTCATCTCAGAAAGTCATTGTATGGATTGAAATAGGCACCCCGTGCTTGGTATGATCAGTTCGTCAGGTATCTTCTGCAGATTGGTTTTGTATGTAGCAGGTGTGATACATCTCTCTTCACTTTTCACCGAGGTAGCAGCACTGCATAGTTGCTATTATATGTCGATGACATTGTTCTTACTGCCTCATCTGACAGGTTGAAGAATGAAATCATTGCTCTACTCAAAATTGAATTTGCTATGACCGACTTGGGCAAGCTGAGTTATTTCTTAGGTATGTCAGTGACCAGTTCTGCAACTACTATGTTCTTATGTCAGCGTAAGTATGTAGAAGAGATAGTGTACAGGGCTAAGATGGAAAATTATAAAATTATGCCAACTCCGGTTGACTCGAAATCCAAGCTCAGTGCCAATGAGGGTGCGCCAGTTTCTGATCCCACTCTATATCGGATTCTTGCAGGTGCCCTTCAGTATCTTGCGTTCACTAGGCCAGATATTGCATATGCCGTTCAGCAGGTGTGTCTGTTTATGCACGACCCTCGAGAGTCCCATTTTGCGGCCCTCAAATGTATTA
Source organism: Anisodus acutangulus (assembly GCA_029783415.1). NCBI lineage: Eukaryota > Viridiplantae > Streptophyta > Magnoliopsida > Solanales > Solanaceae > Anisodus > Anisodus acutangulus. Next base: position 30,729,357 of record CM056493.1, read on the forward strand.
TCAGATACGTTAAGGGCACACTGGACTTTGGACTACATCTCTACCCCTCTACCCCAAACAAGTTGCTCTCTTACACGGATGCAGATTGGGCAGGATGCCCAGACACACGTCGTTCCACCTCAGGCTACTGTGTATTTCTTAGGGATAATCTTATTTCATGGTCCGCCAAGCGGCAGGCCAAGCTATCCCGTTCGAGTGCTGAAGCAGAGTATCGCGGAGTTGTAATGTCGTTGCTGAGATCTGTTGGCTCCGAAATCTTCTTTTGGAGCTCCAGTGTCCACTGCGAAAGGCGTCTATAGTCTATTGTGACAACATATCTGCCATCTACATGTCTCACAATCCGGGCCAACATCAACGGACTAAGCATATTGAGATGGATATCCACTTTGTACGAGAGAAAGTCGCCCTTGGTCATGTAAAAATATTACACGTGCCTTCCTTCTATCGGTATGCAGATATTTTCACAAAGGGACTACCGAGACAGCTCTTCACTGACTTCCGATCCAGCCTTAGCGTTCGGCCTCCTCCCACTCCGTCTGAGGGGGAGTATTAGCGAATATTCTCCGAATATTCATAGTATATTTTATAATTATGATAGATGTATATTTAAGGTAACTTAGGATTCTTATTGTATTAGGAATCAACCATTTAAGGTAAGTTAGGATTCTTATTGTATTAGGAATCAACTTCTGTACAACTATATATATTGTGACTAATGAAGGCATTGGAAAATTATTCCAATTTTACACTCTTGTTCTGTGGTTCAATTCTGGGTAGCCATCAAGGTCAACTGTGGATCAACCAAACCATTTGCTTTTTATGATAAAAGGCTGTTTGAATACAAGAGGCTCTGTCTAGATAATTTTATAACCCCGATGTTCCAAGTTACCCTGCTGGAGAGTTTTTGACCATCATCTCTTTTGAATTTTAAGTATTGTATATATGTGGCTTACCTTCTGCCACATATATTCTGGCTAGGATTGATGATTATCTGTCTTCATCATGATATCTTTAGGAGTTAGACTACAGACTTGAAATCTCTCTTTTGAAACACTTTCTTGGCATATGCTTGAATTTAAACAAAAACAAGTGTGCCACTCATTCTTCTTTGTTATGCGACTGCATGTCTAAATTGTTGGATTTCAACCAAAGGACATTGGTTATATCCATATTTACTGTTTGAAAAAATCAATAATCCTTGTTGCATCCGTAACTCAAGGGACATAGTATTTGAACCTTCAGAGGTAAGGCGTTGTTGCCTTTTTTTTATTTTGGCGAATGCACCGCACCAAACAAAATAATAAAAGATCAGGGACTGTTCTCATTTTTATTTTCATTGCTCTACTATTTCTGTCCCCACTAATTTCATAGCTTATCTTATCATTTTTATAGCCGCAGGATTACGCTAGACTCGACCAAATAGAGACGGGATCCTTAAAATACACAGTTTACCCCTTTACTCAAATTTGGATTCCTTATTCTCGATAGATATGAGCATACGAGTTTGACTTTGTGTCTTTCGTCTCTTTTATTCAAAGTTATAAGGCATTGGCAGGGAGGGCATTTTCATCCCAAGGTTCATGCTTTTGCAAATATGTTACTCTATTAATCTTGAAAGATTACCCTTTGGTGCCTAGTGCACAAAAAGCTAGATTGACTCAGAGTTTCGCAATTTGTTTACCATGTAAATGCGCCAACAATATTATTTGTGTAGTTGAGTTCTTTCTACCAAACAACGAAATGGTTGTTACAGATACATAGACTTTCTTAAACATGCTTTTATCTACATTGAAAGAACAACTTCCATCTAGGGCAGAGAATGCTTGTTGAAGTTGTTAAAGTTTCCCCGAGTGATGAACTTGACTCCTTTGAAATTGGACAACCTCTGCCGAGTGTTCAATCACTTCAGGATGGAGGAGAACCGACAAAGATTGATTCTTTGCGTCAACAATCAAATTCACAGAATGGGGAGAACAATGTTGCTACTGCACTACTTGTTGTTGGGATTACAATGGATTGCAAGAAACGGAAATTACAAGTAACTGCAAAGTAATTCAAGAACTGAAAATTACAATAGACAACAAAACTGAAATTACAATTTTGTTGAAGAAGAAAACTGGAAACTGTTTTTGCTGAGTCGAGTGTGGCACTCTGTCCTTAAGACAATATTGCCCCGTATGTATCCTTTATACGTCCTGGACAATTCTTCTCCCAAGATAAAACAGCAATGGAACAATTGAGCAAAGGAAACTCAAGAGCTACCGTGAAGAATATTGAGTAATGAAATGATGCTTGGAGGTTGTAGGAAGAAACTATTTTTCTGCTTGTGTATTTTCGTGTATATTAAGTGTTGCTTAACAATGGTGCAAGGGGTGTTTATATAGGTGAGGGAGGGCTGTTGGACTGTCTCCATAACAACCATTATTGGCCAAATAATGACCATTATGGAGGTAGTAAAGCCACCAACATAAATGGTGAGAAAGACCAACAGATTGGCCATTATAGGAGGAGTAATTCAGCCAAAATAAATGGTTGAATTGAGTCTTTGGACGTTTCATTACATTGCCCAAATTCTGGCTTTCTGGAAACTTCAGGGACCAAACTGTACATCTTGAAACTTCAGGGATCAAACTGTACATCTGAAAGAATTCTGGTCCAAACTGTACTTCTGGCAAAGTTCTCTGGCCCAAAAAGATAATATCAGAAGATCCACAACCCACAGCCCACGACCCGTGAACCCGTAAACCCGTGAATCCATGAACCCGTGAACCCGAGAACCCGAGAACCCGGAACCGGAATCGGAACCGGACCGGACGGGCGGGCTTTCCTTGAACCGAAGCACATCTAGGTCCTCCCTCCTTTAAACACATGGGATACCCCTTGGGGTCCCAAACCCCAAACTAATTTCGAGTCTTATATACACAACAATTCTTTCTTCCTCTACCGATGAGGGAGAATTGATCACACACCACACGTTTCCATGCTTCAAACACCTTACTTCGTGAACCAATATCTCTTTCATTTCTCAATAAAATTCGACGATTCTTGGCCATACGTTTATCTACGTACTTAGTAGATCATGCATGTGTGAAGAACCGGATTCTCCAATATGCGTAACACTAGTGTTTAAGCCATTAAAGTTGGTCGGTCGCAACTCCCGCCAAAGGCTAATTTCCAACAATCCCCTCTTGAAAGATATTTTGGCGCACTCACATGGTGTCTTTTCATTTCCAGCAATATTTCAGCGGACCGATGTTGCATAAGGAGAGGTAACTTCAGCTTTGAGCCTTCCATAGTTGAATACCATCGGACTTACTTACTGCGCAGTGAACGTGATGTCTTGAACCGTCAGTGTTTAGTGTAAGCCAAGTCAATGGTACCAACACAACAAATTCCCTTACTCTCTTCTTCGTAATATTTTGTCCATTTTGGCCATGGACAACGTCTTAGCTTCTTAAGTGCGTTCATTTGAGGCGGCCCATCCTTGCACTTAAATAGGTGGTCTCTTACAAGGTATCCTGCTATACCCCACTTCACAAGTGTTAGGAACCATTAAAAGTTTCCCAAAGCCTAACTTCAACTGCTGAGGATCATTACAGGTTTTGAAAACTTAACCTTTACCCATACTGCAGATAGCACTTAACGTCTATCGTGGGAACGACTTTGGATTTGGTGTTTCTTTTCAAAAATCACTATCCGAAGTGCTCATACTTCCACTGAAGCGATCAACTGAACCTTTACAACTTCATTTTCCCATTGAACCAAATTACTGGGATCTCCAGTTAGTAAGGTTGGGTTACCACTGTATTGGTCCTTATATTTTGGGTTTTAAGCCTATTCCCCTAGACAGGCAAGCCATCTGATCCTTGAGTAAGCCCTTAGTCAATGAGTCTGCTATATTATCCTTTGACTTAATGTAATCAATGGATATTATACTCGTGGTGATCAGTTGCCTAACAGTCTTATGCCTCCGTCGAATATGACGACACTTGCCGTTATACATAGTATTCCGTGCCCTTCCTAGAGCCGACTGACTGTCGCAATGGATCATTATCGAAGGTACGGGTTTGTTCCAACACGGAACATCCTCTAAGAAGTCATGAAGCCACTCAGCTTCTTCTCCTGCTTTGTCTAAAGCGATAAACTCCGATTCCATCGTGGATCGGGCGATGCAAGTTTGCTTAGAGGATTTCCAAGACACAGCCCCACCACCAATTGTAAATATATACCCACTGGTGGACTTGATGTTCTCTATATCAGATATCCAGTTTGCATCACTGTACCCCTCTAGTACAGCTGGATATCTCGAATAGTGTAACCTGAAATTTAATGTGTATTTCAGGTATTGTAATACCTGATTCAACGCCTTCCAGTGATTATCACTCCGATTACGGGTGAACCTAGCCAACTTATTGACTGCGTAAGCAATATCAGGTCGGGTGCAGTTTGTTATATGCATCAAACTACCGATCACCTGTGCATATCGCTCCTGGTATACAGGTGCACCAAGATTTTTATCAAGCTTTTGATTTGTATCCATTGGTGACTCTATCGGTGAACTGTCTAACATCTTAAACTTTCTCAAAACATCCTCGATGTAGTGAGACTGAGATAAGACCAATCCGTCAGACGTCTTAGAGATTTTAATCCCTAGGATGACATCTGCGATACCCATATCCTTTATGTTGAAGCATTGTTTCAACATGTTCTTAGTCTCTAGGATTACCCTAGGACTGCTTCCTGTGATCAACATGTCGTCTACATACAGGCATCATAACAAATGAGTCAGAGTTACCCTTCGTGTAAACACATTTATCACACTCATTAATGGCGAACCCCTTTGATAGTAGAGTACTATCAAATTTTTCGTGCCATTACTTTGGGGCTTGTTTCAGCCCGTACAGAGATTTGACAAGCCGACAGACTTTCTTCTCTTGCCCTTGAACCACGTACCCCTCGGGTTGGTCCATATAAATTTCTTCTTCCAAATCACCGTTTAGGAAGGCTGTCTTAACATCCATATGGTGTATCTCAAGGTCACACAAAGCTGCGATCGCAATGAATACCCATATGGATGTCATCCGGGATACCGGAGAGTAGGTATCAAAGTAGTCAAAGTCTTCTGTTTGCCAATAGCCCTTGACTACCAACCTGGCTTTGTACTTGTCTATAGACCCATCTGCCTTGTATTTTCATTTGAGTATCCACTTACAACCCAATGGTTTATTTCCCGGAGGAAGATCAACTAACTCTCAAGTATGGTTATGCAGAATGGAGCCTATTTCACTCTCAATAGCTTTTTTCCAGAGCGGTGCTTCTAGAGTTGTCAACGCCTTAGCAATTGTCCGTGGTTCATCATTAACCATATAAGCTACAAAGTCAGGACCGAAGAATTTATCCTTCCTGGCCCTTTTACTTCACCTTAGATCCATCTCTGGAGTCTCCAAGTTCTGAGAATCTGGAACACTAGATTCCGGATGTTCAGCCACCTCGAGATTCGCTAGATCTGAACCATCTAGATCCGAGCAGTCAAGGACTCCCGGTTCTTGAGAGCTTTGTGCATAACTTCGTTTGCGAGAGGTTATGTCTTTTCCTTTCTAGGAAAGGTATCTTCAAAGAATAAAGCATTCATTGATTCCATAATTCTACCCTGGTGGATATCTGGAATATGTGACTTATGCACTAAGAAGCGATAAGCACTATTGTTATTTGCATATTCGATGACTATGCAATCTACATTCTTAGGCCCAATCTTGACCTGCTTTGGCTTGGGTACTTCAACCTTTGTCAAACAACCCCACACCTTAAAATACTTGTACGTAGGTTTCTTTTCTTTCCATGATTCATATGGAGTTTTGTCCTTACCCTTATGTGGGACTCTGTTAAGAATCGTATTAGCGGTAATGAAGACTTCTCCCTACATGTTTTAGGGAAGTCCGGAATTGATAAGCAAGGCATTCATCATTTCCTTTAATGTGCGGTTCTTACGTTCCGCCACACCATTTGATTGAGGTGAGTATGGAGCCGTCGTTTGATGAATAATGCCTTCTTAGGCACAGTATTCCTCAAATGGTGCTACATATTATCCCCCTCTATCGCTACGAATGGATTTAATCTGTAGGCTTAGTTGGTTCTCAACTTCTGCTTTGTAACGTCGGAACGCTTCAAAGGCTTCATCCTTACTCTTTAACAAGTAAAGGTAACAATACCTTGTACTATCGTCAATGAAAGTCACAAAGTACTTGTTCCCCCCTCTAGTTTGTGCGAACTTCAAATCACATATATCTGTGTAAATAAGTTCTAGAGGAGCGGTATTCCTTTCGACGGATCGAAAAGGAAGCTTGGTGAGTTTTACCTCTACGCACACCTCACACTTATGTTGAGGGTTTACGTCGATAGACGGCAATAACTCCATCTTTACCAGCCTTTGAATAGACTTGTAGTTTACGTGTCCTAATCTATGATGCCATAAATTAAAAGACTCAAGCAAATAAGAAGAAGGTTCAACTTTATTTCCTTGACGCAATACAGACATGGCATTCACTTTGAAGAGGCCTTCACAGACGAAGCCTCTCCCTACAAATGTGTCATTTTTAGTGAGTACAAATTTATTGGATTCAAACACTAGCCTAAAACCAACATTAACCAATAAAGGTCCAGAAACTAAATTTCTTCTAATTTATGGGACGTGCATCACTTCCTTCATAGTGAGTTCCTTGCCGGAAGTCATCTTCAGGACCACCTTTCCAACCCCTAGCACGTCCGAGGAAGCGTTGTTGCCCATGAACAGCTTCTTGTCGGTGACCGGAGTGTACGTGGAGAAGGCATCTTTGTTGGAACAGATGTGTCTTGTTGCACCTGTGTCCACCCACCACTGCATCGGATTCTCAACTAAGTTGGCTTCTAGCACCACGGCCGAGAAATCCTCAATCATGTCATCCAGGAGCGTATCCTTGACGACGTTAGTTTGCGCCTTGCCTTTCGACTTGGCTTTCTGTTGTTGCTCAGTCTTGAGCTTGCGGCATTCCTTGATCCTATGACCAGGTTTCCCACAGTGATGACAATTACCTCTGAACATCTCCGCTGCGGGGGCTTTGCCGTCTTTCTGGAACTTCCGTTTCTTTCTTGAGTTCCCTTTGGCCTCAGCCAGATTTGCCTTTGCCTCAACAGTTTGTCTGCCCCTAGGTAATGCCTTCTTGTTATCTTCCTGGATTTGGAGTTTGATAACAAGCTCTTCAAAGGTCATCTCCTTTGTCTTGAATTTTAAGTAACTCATAAATTCATTCCATGAATGAGGTAACTTTTCAACCAGCGATACAACCAAAAACTGCTTGTTTTGTTTCAATCCTTCCAAATCCAGGTGATGTATCATCATTTGGAATTCCTGGACTTAGGACATCACTGTCTTGCTGTCCACCATTTGAAATTTCAGAAATTTCCCAACGATGAACTTCTTAGTACCCGCATCTTGTGCGTTGTACTTCTTTTGCAGTTTTTCCCACACCTCTTTGGCAGTGCCAACGGTGTAGTAGACCGTGTAGAGAGGGTCTGCTAAGCAGTTCAGTATATAATTCTTGCACATGAAATCGCTATGATTCCATGCGTCACGAACCATCTTCATGCCATTAATGACATGGATACAAGGCCCCCTTCACCCGTTTCATTAGGCGAAGAGTCCATTTCATCTCCAGCTTGTGGAGGATCTTCCGTAAGGAACTGGGCCATGCCCATAACTGTTAAGTAGAATAGCATCTTTTGCTGCCATCTCTTAAATTCTGATCCCATGAATTTTTTAGGGCGATCATGGTGGTGTGAGGAAGAAGGTGTAGCTCCAAAGAATCGGGAAAGCGGCGTTATTCGCCTTGAACAAAGCGGCAGAGCGGCGATGAAAGCGATGGAGTTACTACCTTGGCCAGTAGCGGCAGTGGCGGGGAAGGCAGCAACATTGCCTCGAGAGGCATCAGCAGTAACAGCAATATCGGTCATATTTCCAGCCATGTTATTGCAGTTACCGTAAGTAACTATTGTCTTAAATTGTTGGGATTACAATGGATTACAGGAAATGGAAATTACAAGTAACTGCAAAGTAATTCAAGAACTGAAAATTACAATAGACAACAAAACTGAAATTACAATTTTGTTGAAGAAGAAAACTGGAAACTGTTTTTGCTGAGTCGAGTGTGGCACTCTGTCCTTAAGACAATATTGCCCCGTATGTATCCTTTATACGTCCTGGACAATTCGTCTCCCAAGATAAAACAGCAATGGAACAATTGAGCAAAGGAAACTCAAGAGCTACCGTGAAGAATATTGAGTAACGAAATGATGCTTGGAGGTTGTAGGAAGAAACTATTTTTCTGCTTGTGTATTTTCGTGTATATTAAGTGTTGCTCAACAATGGTGCAAGGGGTGTTTATATAGGTGAGGGAGGGTTGTTGGAATGCCTCCATAACAGCCATTATTGGCCAAATAATGACCATTATGGAGGTAGTAAAGCCACCAACATAAATGGTGAGAAAGACCAACAGATTGGCCATTATAGGAGGAGTAATTCAGCCAAAATAAATGGCTGAATTGAGTCCGGACGTTCTGCTCGATTGCCCAAATTTCGACTTCTTCGAAACTTGAGGATCAAACTGTACATCTTGAAACTTCAGGGACCAAACTGTACATCTGAAAGAATTCTGGTCCAAACTGTACTTCTGACAAAGTTCTCTGGCCCAAAAAGATAATATCAGAAAACCCACAGCCCACGACCCGTGAACCCGTGAACCCGGAATCGGAACTGGACCGGACGGGCGGGCTTTCCTCGAACCGAAGCACATCTAGGTCCTCCCTCATTTAAATACATGGGATACCCCTTGGGGTCTCAAACCCCAAACCAATTTCGAGTCTTATATACACAATAATTCTTTCTTCCTCTACCGATGAGGGAGAATTGATCACACACCACACTTTTCCATGCTTCAAACACCATACTTCGTGAACCAATATCTCTTTCATTTCTCAATGAAATTTGACGATTCTTGGCCCTACGGTTATCTACGTACTTAGTAGATCATGCATGTGTGAAGAACCGGATTCTCCAATAAGCGTAATACTAGTGTTTAAGTCATTAAAGTTGGTCGGTCGCAACTCCCGCCAAAGGCTAATTTCCAACACTTGTTCCTTCTTGTTCATCAAACAAGCGTGACTCGCTCAACTGCGAAAGGCCAATGCAAGTTGATGTATTAGTTTTGCATCCAACATAAGAAGCTGTGATGGACAGAGTAACGGTTAATGTGGATGTGGCACATGATGATCATACTGAGTTTAGAAAGGACAGAGGAGAAATGATGCAGCCTGATTCACATTTTGAGCAACCAAGGGTAGAAATTGATTCTACGGGAAATGCTAGGAGTAATGACCGTAGTTGAAGCTGAACCAATAGATGAAGATACTAACTTCGTCTGTGGAGCAACGGCTAACAACGAGAAAATCCATTCACAGAAGAACAGTAAAATACAGAAGATAATAAAAGATTATGGGATTACTCGCGATATTCTAGTGCAGCAGTTTGGCTTGACTCGTAAAGATGCTGCCATATCTCTAAAGGGTAAGTTCACTAACTTTAGCGCATTTGAGGTATGTAACGATTTTCATGTTATTACATATCTGTATGCTCGTATGCCCTTTAAATGAAATGATTTTTGCATAGGTTCACTGAAATCCTTTTTCTTGGTCCTCTTTTGTTGCAGTTAGTACATCAACACTGAAACATTGATATCTCTAGATGTCCAAATCATAAGACTAGAAAGGTTTATGGTGTTACTCAAGGCGTATCTTTACAAGGTGTTGAACCATATGGGGGAGATCAACAATGTCCTATTATTTCCCATAAAAAAGGCACAGATCATAATGCGCACAAAAGATCTCCTACAACAGAAAAACCTTGTAATAATGTGATTGAAAGATACAATAATTTCTCTTTCGGGATTCCTTTCATTATTACAATATATATAGATGTACAAGTTTGATTCCTAATATGGTACGAATCCTAACTTACCTTACAAAGGTTGATTCCTAATACAATTAGAATCCTAAATTATCTTAAATATACATCTATCATAATTATAAAATATACGGAGAATATTCGCTAATACTCCCCCTCAGATGGAGCGGGAGGAGACCGAATGCTAAGGCTGGATCGGAAGTCGGTGAAGAGCTGTCGCGGTAGTCCCTTTGTGAAAATGTCTGCATACTGATAAGAGGAAGGCACGTGTAAAATTTTGACCTGACCACAGGCAACCTTCTCTCGCACAAAGTGGATATCCATCTCAATATGCTTAGTCCGCTGATGTTGGACTGGATTATGAGACATATAGATAGCAGATATGTTGTCACAATAGACTATAGACGCCTTGCGTAATGGACTCTAGAGCTCCAAAAGAAGATTTCAGAGCTAACAGATCTCAGCGACAACATTAGCAACTTCGCGATATTCTGCTTCAGCACTCGAACGGGATAGCGTGGCCTGCCACTTGGCGGACCATGAGATAAGATTATCCCCAAGAAATACACAGTACCCTGAGGTGGAGCGACGTGTGTCGGGTCATCCTGCCCAATCTGCATCCGTGTAGGCTAGCAACTTGGTTGGGGCAGAGGTGTATAGATGTAAACCAAAGTCTAGTGTGCCCTTAACATATCTGATAATACATTTGAGGGCGGCAAAATGGGACTCTCGGGGTTCGTGCATGAACAGACACATCTGCTGAACGACATATGCAATATCAGGACTAGTGAATGTAAGATACTGAAGAGCACCTGCTAGACTCCGATATAGAGTGGGATCAGAAATTGGCGCACCGTCATTGGCACTAAGCTTGGATTTTGAGTCCACTGGAGTTGGCATAATTTTACAATTTTCCATCTTGGCCCTATACACTATCTCTTCTGCATACTTACGCTGATATAGGAACATAGTGGCTGCAGATCTTGTCATCGATATACCCAAAAAATAACTTAGCTTGCCTAAGTCAGTCATAGCAAATTCAGTTTTGAGTAGAGCAATGATTTCATTCTTCAACCTGTCAGATGAGGCAGTAAGAACAATATCATCGACATATAATAGCAAATATGCAGTGCTGCTACCTCGGCGAAAAGTGAAGAGAGATGTATCACACCTGCTACATACAAAACCAATCTGCAGTAGATACCTGGTAAACCGATCATACCAAGCGCGGGGTGCCTATTTCAATCCATACAATGACTTCCTGAGACGACACACAAACTGCGAAGCTGCCGGATGAACAAAGCCAGGAGGCTGATGCATGTACACAGTCTCTTTCAAATCCCCATAAAGAAACACATTCTTGACATCAAGTTGACGAATCGGTCAATGCATGCCCATAGAAATACAGAGAACAGTCCGAATAGTGGCTAGTTTAACAACCGGACTGAATGTCTCACCACAATCAATACCCTCCTACTGATTAGTGCCATTGGAAACTAGTCTTGTCTTATACCTCTCTAAGTCACCACTGTCTCTGAACTTGTGAGGAAATAGCCACATACACCGGATAACATTCACACCAGCTGGTCTAGGTACCAAATCCCAAGTGTTCTTCTTGGTTAAAGCGTTAAATTCCTCGCACATGGCCGCATTCCAATTTGGGTCCAGTTTTGCTAGTTTTGGATTTTTTGGAATGGGTGATAAGGTTTGTGTGGAGAGGTTGAAGTGAAACTTGGGTCTGAAGATCCCGTGTTGGACACGAGTCTCCATGAGGTGGGTAGGCAGCAGTGGGATCTCTGGGATTGGTGGCTGTGAGCTGTCGGGTTCGAGAGGCAGTGGTGTTGTTGGAGGGGCAGGAGACGCGACTGGAGGCAGCAAGGTTACTGGTAGGGTGTTCGACCGAGAGCTGGGAGGTGTTTGGTCGGGGATAGTCTTGGGACGATGGTAGTGACGGAGTCAGAGGCTCTGTCCGAAACGATGAACTCTGGTGGTACAAAGATTGGATAGCCGGGGACAGACTCGGTTCATCGAGAAATGTGTAATCGGTGGTCTGAAATTTTTGGAGATTGGAAAAAGGAAAGGTCATCTCGTCAAAGGTGACGTGACGGGAGACGATGATTTTGCGAGTAGCAATGTCATAGCACAAGTAGACCCGATGATTAGGAGATAGACCAAGGAAGACACATGAAAGAGTGTGAGGGGCAAGTTTGTGGGGTGTAGTGGAGGCTATGTTAGGGTAGCATAAGCATCCAAAAATACATAGGTGATCATATGATGGTTGCCTACGGTATAAGATTTCTGTAGGGGTTTTATTTTGGAGTGTGCTAGTTGGTAAAATATTTAGAAGGGATTCTACCATTTTGACAGCATAGACCCAAAAAGGCGGTGGTAGGCAGGCATGAAACAGAAGTGTGCGGACCATGTTATTGATGGTACGTATAATTCTTTCAGCCTTTCCATTTTGGGAAGAAGTATAGGGACAAGAAAAATTGAAAACCATGCCTTGTTTAGAACAGAAATTGTGAAATGCCGAGTTATTAAATTCACATCAATTATCACATTGGAATGATTTAATAGGTTTTTCAAATTGTGTCTTAATGAATTTTTGAAACTCGAGGAATTTTGCAAAAACTTCAGATTTGAATTTCAGTGGATAAATCCAGACAAAATGTGAAAAATCATCCAAGAATACTAGATAGAATTTATGACCCAAAGAGCTAGCAATCGGAGATGTCCACAAATCAGCATGAATAATATCAAATGGAGAAAAAGTAACACTGTTTGATGACATAAAGGGAAGACGAGTATGTTTGCCTAGTGGACAAGAAAAACAGTGTTGGGCAATTTTCCCATTATTACATTGAATACGCTTAGAAGTCCTAAGAAAAGTAAAAACTGAGTCTCCGGGGTGTCCGAGTCTGTTGTGCCAAGTTGAGGGAGAGATCACCGCAAGGGATAGAGGTGCTTGCGGTCTGACAGCGGAAGATTGAGTGAATGGGTAGAGGTCTCCCACACTATTGCAGGGTGTAAGAATTTTCCCCGTATTGAGTTCTTTCACAGAAAAAACAGAAAGGTCAAATTCGACAGACACAGAATTATTACTAGTGAATTTTCTAACAGAGATTAAGTTTTTAATGATGTTAGGTGTGTATAGGACGTGGTTTAGGGAGAAAGGTGGGTGTGGATGTTCGCTGTGTGTGTTATCATAACCTTCAATTGGAATGCGATGACCATTGCCGACAGTAATAAATTGAGGACACTTTAACTGACGTAGTTGAGATAGGTTACCTGACGACCGGGTGAGGTGAGATGTGGCTCCGGTGTCCATGTACCAATTGTCGTCGGGCTGTTGAAGGTTCACGGTGGTGTAGGCCTGGCCCAAAGCAGTCGGGGCCGGTGATGTGTTCTTCTTCTTCTTTATTCTTTGGATCGCAGCCAGTGGGCTCTTCTTCTTTGTTGGCTCGCCTGGGCCGGGCAGGGCCCAAGACGCCAGCCAACCACGGCCGCTGGAATCGGGCCCTGCGTGATTCTCGGTGCTAGTGGTGGTGGTCATTGTGCCGCTTCTTGCTGCGATTCTTTGGTTCGATTCGTTGGCACATTCTTCTTGGTTGCGTTAGCCCTTTCGCGGCCCTTGCCTTTATTGTTGCGACCTCTGCCGCCACGACCTCCGCCATCGCTCTTCTTCTTCTTTGGATCTGCTGCCATTCTTTGGACTCTTCTGCATTCTTTGGTTCTTCTTTGGCGCAGATGTTGTCATCCCGTCAACGGCTAAGGCCTTTTGATTGTGTTCCTCTTGTTTAGCACGTCTAGTTTCTTCCAACAATAGTTGTGAGCGTGCCTTGTTGAAACTTGGGAGAGGGTCGGCTTGTTGAATCATTGTTGCGAGTGTGTCATATTCACCTTTTGGTAAACCCGCAACAAGTTGAAGCACCATCTTGGTTTCTGAAACAGAAGTCCCGACGTTGGATAGTTGATCGGTTATGAGTTTCAGTTGCTTACAATATTCGGACATGTTGTTAAAATTCTCGAGGCGGGTATTATTGAATTGCTCTTCCAAATATACGGCCTGAGTATTTTTATTGTCCTGAAAGATTTCTTCTAGCCGGACCCAAAGTTCACGTGCCGTAGCACCTGTTTTCATGATAGTGCACAACAGGTCTTTGGAGATGGTGCCATAGATCCATTGTTTGACGATGGCATCAAGACGACGCCAGATTGAGTGTGTAACATCGGTGGGACGAGGAACAGATTCGTCAATATGATCAAGCACGTTGTATGCACATGCATGAATGTAGAATAGTTCCATCCACATGGAATATTGACAGTCTTCTTGGCCAAGAATTATAGGGATAAAATTCTTGATGTTGTTAACGGCGAATGCCGGATGAAAAGAAGATACTAAACGTTGAGAGGGGTTGTCAAGTGTGCCAGTGGATGAACTGGAATTTGTGGGGGAAGACATGGTTGCCGCCTGCTGAGGGAAGGGAATTTTCTGATTTGGCCGAGAAAGAGAAAAAATCAGGAATGTTTTTTTTTTTTGTGAAATCAGAAGAAAAATGCTGATTTCAGCCGAGAATGAGGAAGAGAAGGGATTTAGGTTTTAGGCTCTTGATACCATGAAAGATAGAATAATTTCCCTTTCGGGATTCCTTTCATTATTCACAATATATATAATTGTACAAAGTTGATTCCTAATATGGTACGAATCCTAACTTACCTTACAAAGGTTGATTCCTAATATGGTACGAATCCTAACTTACCTTACAAAGGTTGATTCCTAATACAATTAGAATCCTAAATTACCTTAAATATACATCTATCATAATTACAAAATATACGGAGAATATTCTGAGAATAGAATATTCGCGATGACGGCAAAAGTTACATATGGAGATGTTATCATAAAGTTCAAACTCACCCCTTCAGCAACCAAGGTAGAACTGGAGGGGGAAGTGGAAAAGAGGCTTAAAATATCACTCCAATGATTTTCGATTAAGTATCAAGATGAAGAAGAAGATTGGGTAACCATAACTGAAGATTCAAATTTGAGGGAGGGTATGCATGAAATAAGATGGTATGGTTCATCTTCATTGCAGAATTTTTGTGACGTATCCTTTTGATGATACGACATAGTCTTGTCGCCAACAGTATTCTTAAACAGTTTTTGAGCTCATGATTAGATTATTTTATTATGCAGTTATTAATTAGTATCATACACTTTCAAATTTGTTTGGTGTCCATAAGTAATTTTTGGTTCAAACGCTTAGTTAAGGATATTGTAATAATTGAATCAAGGTCATTAATGTCATTTGTGTATGAACTTTTTTTATTATTGAGTCACTGGAGTTCATATTTATCCATTGAATTGCATTATTTGTATGTATCATTTGGCAGAGTTGCAGCGGGTATCTTATTGGTCCAAGGTTTAAGGTTTTGTCACTTCCTTCACCTCTGCTTTATGTACATCTTGTTAAGAGTGAAAAAGTGAGCTTGCAAAATCATAAATCCTATATATTTCAAGAGCAAGTTGCCTCCTCAAAAAGGGTTCTTCTCAAGAACGAAGTTGCAACAAATCGAAGAACCAATTCTCTATCACGGAGATGTGTTAAGTTACTAGGTTTGTTGAGTCTTTGTTTAGTTGTTCTTCAACTTGTAAACCTACTCTTCTTGTAAGAAGTTGTTTGTAGGTCGTTTGGTTTCTCAAACCCTTGAGTTGTACACTTGACTAGAGTTAGTCAAGGTGTGTAGTCACAATAGAGTTATTGTAAAGGTCTTGTAATAGAGTTATTGTAAGTGAAAGAAATGAATAGTTTTTACTTGGCTCAGTCAAGGAGGGTCTTTGCAATAGAGTTATTGTAAAGGGAAGGGATTAATAGTTTAATTTCTATATTGAAATAGGTTGTAATCTGAACTTTTCTGAATTATAGTGGAGTTTGGAAAAATCCTACAACAGTAGGTCGTGGTTTTTAATTCCTTAAGTAAGGTGTTTTTCACATAAATATCTTGTGTGATTTACCTTCTGTCTTTATTTAAGAGAACAGATAGAGAACATGTTTCTCTACCCTGCTTGGTGGACTGATATATTACATCACTATGGTTTGGTGGTAGCAAACGGCCTAGTGGATTAGGCTCAAGATAGTTGATCTTTCCATGTAATTCACTTGGAACGTTTGAAAAATTCAACAGCATGGTGTAGATTAAAGAAGAATTCGTACTAGTAGAAGAAGTTTTGCAGTTTGAGTTCAATATATGATGAATTTGTAGATGCTTCAAATTTCTGTTATATTCAGAAGGGTAAGGCATTGTTGGGGAGGGCGTTTTCATCCCAGGGTTCATGCTTTTGCAAAGATGTTACTCTATTAGGCTTGACGTAGTACCTTTGATGCCTAGTGCACGAAAAGCTAGATTGACTCAGAGTTTTGCAATTTGTTTGAGAAGTAATTGTGCCAACGATATTATTTGTATAGTTGAGTACTTTCTGCCACCCAACATTTAGTACTGCAGTACTTGTTCCGTCTTGTTCTTCACATAGGCGTGACTCATTCAAAAACGAAGGGCCAGTACTAGGTGATGTATTACTCCAGCATCCAACTGAGGCAGTTGTAACAAACAAAAGAAGGGTTGATGTGGATGTAGCACATGACCACATAACAATTTTAGAGAATACAAGTGAGATGATGCAACCTGATTCACACTTTGAGCAACCAAATTTGGAAATTGATTCTACGGGCAATGCTAGAAGTAATGACAAAATGGATCATAGTGATATTGCTAGACATGTAAGGCAATTGATTGAAGTTGTAACACCCCGTACTTTCGGGCGATGGTTTGAGCATCTAGACATATGCGAATAAAGAAGCTTAGTATATAAAATGATGCGATCCCAAAATAATGTAGGACTTAATAAGTATGACGATGGGGATTAATAATAATAGTTGTACGTCCCCAAAGAGGTTATGGACTAGTGTTATATCACACGATTATAACATTGAGTATATGAAGGTTTTATAAGTCATTAAGATTTAAGTGAATTGGGATCAAGAAATTAATTATGTGTGTAATTAATTATGTGTAATTAATTAAGTGTGAGATTAGAGTAATTAATCAATTAATGGATAAATGCCAAGTGTCCAGACACTTTCCATGTGGCATTTCGATGGAAGTTAACAATTGACTCATCACTAGTATTAGGATTTGGTGTCATGTTTAAGTAAGAGTGGTGTGCCCCATGGCCAAGATAAAACCTTATCTTCACACCACACATATATACATACCTACTAAGGAAAATGTCATTTGACATTTTGGAAATTAGGATTAAGAACTAGTATAGTACAGAATTAGTAGGAAGGCAACAAGTTGATTCCTACTTTGGGACTTCCTAAATTTGGACTTTCCACCCAAGCTATATGCAACAACGTAAATAACTTTGCAAGGGAAGAAACATAATTCAATCTTTTTCTTAGGAGCAGCAACGTGCTTTACTTCTTAGTTGCAGCTAGATAATTCATTTCATAGGCAACAGTTTGTATTGAAAGCTATCGAAGGGGGAATTATTCAAGGTATGTTAAGGCAAATCATTTTTTCTTTTGGCATGTTCTATGTACGAAACGTAACCGTAATATTGTTCCATAAATTGTTCTACTCTTAGTACTTAAGGATGTTCTTGTTATTGATTCCTATGTTAAAAAGCATATCTAAATATGTTCCTAAATCCTTATTGAGGTATATGAGAAATATGTTAATATTCCCAATGTTAGTCGAAGGTACAAGGATATTATGTCATCCGATAAGTTCAGAATGTTTTATTGTCATTCATGCATTTGCATTATATTCATGTATTACCCTGGACTCACATGTGTTATATAAACTACTATATGGTACACATTATATATATGTAGGGGATGGGAAAAAGGAATGACGTTATATACGCAACACCACCTGTAGCTGGTACAGATATCACAAAAAAGGAAGATGCCCACAGAGGCCAATATGATATGATGCCCACAGAAGTTGATATGATATGATGCCCACAGAGGCTGTTATGGAAATGAAGATGCCCGATGAGGCCAATATATATATGTATACCTCATTTGAATTGTGCATGACATTTTGGCATATTATGGCCCTCAGAGGCATTCACTACTGGTCAGCTGTTTCTATCGGCTATTTTCTGTCTGTTGTTGCTATCGGCTATCTTTGTCGACTGTTTCTGTTTCAGATTACTATGTATCTCTGTTATGATGTTTCTTATGCCTGACATACTCGGTACATCAGTCGTCAGCTCGGTACATCAGTCGTACTGACGTCCCTTTTGTCGGGGGACGCTGCGTTTCATGCTCGCAGGTTCACGTAGACAGGGCGACGATCCACGTTAGTAGGTTGCTGACTCAGCGGATTTTGGAGCACTCCCCTTGTTTCGGAGTGCCGGTCTAATCTCGGTATGGTATTTTTGCATGTATATATATGGGTATGGCAGGGTCCTGTCCCGACCTTTTGATATCACATACTCTTTAGAGGCTTATAGACAGGTGTCCTATGTGTAATAGTCATGTATGGCCTTGTCGGCCTTGGTATGTATATATATATAAGTTGGGCTTTCTGGTTACGATTTTACATAGCTTTTTCCTAGTTTATAATTTTTATATGTCAGCAGGGTACTAGGTGACGGTCCTTGTGGCCCATGTTTAGTTACGGTTAGATGTTGACTGTATGGCTAGCGGTACCCGGTAGGTAAGGTCCGGGTGCCCGTCGCGGCCCTTCGGTTTGGATCGTGACAGAAGTTGAAGCCGTAAATAGAGCGGCCCTTCGGTTTGGATCGTGACAGAAGTTGAAGCCGTAAATAGAGAAAGTAACTTCGTCAGTGGAGCAACTACTAACAACGAGAAAATCCATTCAAAGAAGAATAACGCAATACGAAGGATAGAAAAAGATCATGGGATTACTCGCAAGATTCTGGAGCAGCATTTTGGCATGACTCTCGAAGATGCTGCCAAAAATCTTCGTGGTAAGTTCACTAACTTTAGCGCATTTGAGGTTTGTAATCTTTTTCGTGTTATTATATATTTGTACACTCGTATGCCCTTCAAACGAAATAATTATGCATAGGTTCACTGAAATCCCTTTTCTGGACTAATTTTGTTGTAGTTAGTCGAGCAACACTGAAACGAATATGTAGAGGATATAATATCTCTAGATGGCCACATCATAAGACTAGAAAGGTTAATACCATGTTAGCCAACGCGTATCTTTTCAAGGTGCTGAACCTTATGTAGGCCATGATCATCAATGTCCTGCTCCTTCCCAAGAAAAAGGCACAGATTGTAACGCGTACAAAAGATATCGCTCAACAGAAAAACCTTGTGATGATAGTGTGATGTCTGTAAAAGTTACATAGAGAGATGATATCATAGAGTTCAAACTCACCCTTCATCAACGAAGGCAGAAATGGAGGGGGAAGTGGAAAAGAGGCTTAAAATATCACTTTAAATGTTTTCAATCAAGTATCAAAATGAAGATGATGATTGGATTTTGATAACTAGTGATTCAGATTTGAGGAATGGTATGCATTCACTAAGATTGTCGGGAAAGACTACTATGACATTACTGGTTACCCCAAAAGCTGACAGGTGAAGGATTTTCCGTAAGTTTTGTTATGGTTCATCTGAAAGTATGTATGTCTTAGAGACAATCATTATTAGGGATAAATGTGAAAGTATATTTATATCCTAGAGACAATCTGTATTAGGACAAATGTACTTTATACACATTCGTATTATTATTAATGGAGATTAATATTTTGGCATTTGCAATTATTGAATTATTAATTGATTGTTTGTAATATTCTATAATATGCATCCCTAAAGGTTACGATGTTATTAATAGTGTGAGATATTAATATTATAACGTAACTCTTAAAATAGTCTCGACTAATGATCATCGAGAATGGGATATCGATGATATGTGATAAGTCGACATGTGGTCTGCATCACATCCTTGGAGGATGTAGTATGTCTCGCCTGCTGCGAGTAATGGCTACTCGTGATGGACACATGGATACTTTGGAAGTATTGGTATACCCTGCTGATATATTGTTTGTTAGACTTGTATAAAGTATGATCAGCGTGTGGGAGATAGAAGTCCTTAGACTTGAGGTCAATACGCGCCTTGTCTACAAAGTAATGTACTTTGATCTCGTCCTAAGCTTAAATGTCTTATAGGTTGAGATACGGATTATATTGAGTACATTACGATGTGGACTAAAGGTGGTAGTTGAGCCAAGATTAGGATTCATTCCTCGAATGTATATTCGAGAGAACGCTCGGATTCTCAGTATATTAGGTTGACTAAGTAGTTGGCCAACGCAATAGACATATTTAGAATATGGCCTAGTTGTCAACTAATATAGATAAGATACAATGATTAAGCCATTTGGATAGACACTTGACAAATCCTAAGTTTAATCAGGTGTGTCATGAATGAAAGGATTTTATCTTACCACATAAAGGTTAAGTTTAGTAGATTCACGTAAACGTACTTCACAAATTGAGTTCATCTTCTGGCGCCGTCTAGGAGTTCCGCGTAGACCTTAATTTGATTAATGTCGATATGAGAAGGCTTGTAGGGTCACACTATGTCAATTGTCCTTTCGATCTAAGGATGTATTGAGAGAGTAATTAAATGTTCGATTTAGAATCGAGATATTTAAATGAATAATGATTATTTTAATTAAGTCAAATTGAATTTTGGATTTAATTAAGAATGCGCAGAAAATAAATCGAGACATTGCAGGATCACGTCGAGCGCCGCGGCGCCTCTGCCTCAAAATTTGGGTTAGGTCCAAGGTCAAACCCTAATTAGGTTTTGACATATTTTTCAACTATAAATAGACGCATTCCTTTCATTATTCATACACAAATTTTCAGATTATCATTCTAAGCCTTAGAGACTTAGAATTAAAACTCTCTCGAACCTCTGCCGGATTTCCTAGCTTTCCGAAAGAGAAATACATTGAAGCTTGGATCTTGCAATCGGAAGGGCAATCACGTGTCCACCTTATAGTAGATAAAGACTCCAGATATTCTAACATGTAAGTTTATGCTTTATGTTACATGTTTTGATTGTTGTATAATCATACCAGAAATACTGTTGGGGTAAGTAAGAAACAAAATTTTAAACTTCTGTTGTGCCTTACTTATATGCTTAGAACCCAACAAAATCCTACAATGGTATCAGAGCCCAGGCTGGTTCAATGGTTATATATCAATTGAATAAAGTAATAATATGGGTTAAACATAATATTGGATTAAAACGAGGTTACTTGAAATCCTACATGTCTTGAACAAATGTTGATCTTTTGATATCACCCTAAATTATCTCCTACGCTAACTCGGGGAAGTCATTCCACTCTAACTCGAACTAAGCCAAAGTGCGTTATCCGGCTCATTGCACGGTGCACGGCTAAGAACGGGTAAGAACAAATGATGGTCGATATGGGCGTTATTGATAATGATGGGTGATGATAAAGGACCTGTGAATCGATCCCTAAATTGGATTTAGGAGTTGAATGATTTTGAAAATCAACACAGAAACGTTTGTCAGGACATTTGTGCCATGACCCTATGGTAGGGCGCCGCGGCGCTTGCTAGAATTTCAGGGAGGCGTCGCGGCTCCATAGTGGAGCGTCGCGGCACTAATGCTTCATTTCAAAACTTAGACTCACTGGACTATAGGCGTTGCAACTCCATGGTGGAGTGCCGCGGCGCTAATGCATTTTGCATAAGCAGAAATGTTTCTGCCTCTACAGCGCTGCGGCTCCATGGTGGAGCGCTGCGACGCTAATGCAATTGCAGAAGCACAAATGTTTCTGCCCTTACAGCGTCGCGGCTCCATGGAGGAGCGTCGCGGCGCTAATGCATTTTGCAAAAGCCTGCCTCAGTGGCATCGCGGCCCTAATGATTAGCGTTGCGGCCCCACCTGTCCAGAAATAAAAAAAAAATCAGAGTTCAGAATGTTTAACCCAAGATTATTATTATATAGTATAATTGATAAATATATTGTTTATGTGCTAAATGTCAAAATATTTGTCATTTACATTTCTAGAATAGCGTCCGCTATAACTGTCTGGGCAGGCGACGTCCAGTATTTGATTAAACCATCTTATATCATGCATATTGGGTTGACGGTTCCCAACTATATGTGTCATTAGTTTTGCATGTTGTTAAGATGTCATATTGGATATGGCGTAAAAGAGTTGATCTTGATTAAAACTCTGAATTAAAATGTTCCCCAAAATTTTAAATACAAGTCTAAATTAAAACGCGTTGTCCATTATAATTGTTAGAGTGCAAAATCATTTTCGGCGATACTAGTATTTATGCCAAATCATTTGCTCTAAGTCTACGAGGACCCAGACTCTATCATAGATGTGTTTTAATGTAAAGATAAACGATAAACTTTTGTGGGTATTTACACCAAAGTGTTTGCTCACAAAGGCCAAATTTGCTTAGATACATAAACGCAGTCGTGTAATGGGGTTCACTTGCTTAGACAAATCTTGGCGCCAAAGTGTCGGACTAATCTAAGGACGCAAGATTAAATGTAATATTTGATCAACCAAGAGTTGCAAATAAGTTTTGCAATTGGTTTAGAACCTACCAAGATGTGTTATTGAAGTTATCAGCCAAAGCAAACGCAGAGATAGCATAGGTTTAGATCTTGGCTCATTATGACCTCAAATAAAATAGGTTTGTATTCTACCATGGGGTCGTAGAAGTATGTTAAAATAGTAGGAGCTAATTAAACAAAAGGCCTTGTTGATTAGCCTAAATGAATGTGTATAGTAGGAAATAGATTTTGAGTTTAATTTCTGGTCTATCTAATTCTTCATATTATAAAAGATGTCGAGCTTATCATTGAAAATGTTGATTGAGATGAACAAATTACTAGACCAAACTACCTTGACTAGCTAAGGAATTTGCGAATAGTAGTACTAAGACAAGAGAAAATAGAATACGTGTTGGACACGGTGTTCCCAACAGTCCCTGTGACAGACTCTGTTGAGTATGCCTCCTTTGATAAGGATGCTTACCAGAAACACCTAGATGATTCCACTTCAGCGCAATGCGTAATGTTGTCTTCCATATCTATGGAACTTCAGAGACAGCATGAGAACATAGGGCCCAATGAGATGCTCGAACACTTGAAGAGTCTCTATGACTCATAATCTCAGACTATGAAATATGAGTTACTGATAGAACTCTTTAAGCGTAAGCTCAATGAAGGGGGCCAGGTCTCACAGCATGTGTTGAAGATGATAGGGCTGATAGATAGGCTTGTTTCAATTAGAACGAAACTTGAAAAGAATGTCGCTACCACCCTCATCCTGAACTCTCTCCCTCATTATTTTGAGAACTTCATAATGAACTTCAATATGAATGGAACGAAGGCAACTTTACCGGAGCTGCACAACATGCTCAAGATCTTTGAGTCTTCCACTTCCAAAGGCAAAGTTGTGCTAATGGTGAGCTCTTCTAGCCGACCCAAGTCGAAAGGCAAGGAATGGCAAAAAAAGAAGGGCAAAGCAGGCGTTGCGCCCTCAGCTATGAAGCCTAAGGGAGGTGTGAAGAAGAAGGTGAATCCGGCTAAGGATGAATGCCTCAACTGCCACAGGAAAGGGCATTGGAAAAAGGACTGCACGGCACCAAGAGGAGGAAAAGCACCAGGTGCTCCTGCCTTTGGTGGACAAGGTATGTATGTCATTGAAATAAATATGTCTATATATAACTCTCATTCTTGGGTATTGGATACCGTTTGTGGCTCACACATTTGTACAAATGTGCAGGGGCTAACTGATAGCAGGAAGGTTGGACCAATTGAGGTAGACCTACGCGTTGGAAATGGAGCACGAGTGGATGTTGAGTGCGTAGGGACTTATAGATTAAACTTACCTTCTAGCTATTGTTTAGTGTTGAATAATTGCTTCTATGTACCCTCGTTAACGAGGAATATCATTTTTGTCCCAGTTTTAGACATGGAGGGTTTTTCCTCGTATATTTATAATGCAGTCAAGTACTGTCTTTTGATAATATATATGGAACTGCTCCTCTTGTGGATGGATTATATACACTAAACTGTAGTCGAGAGATATTCAATGTACAAAATAAACGAGCTAAGATAAGTAATAGAAACTCTATCTACCTATGGCACTGCAGACTTGGTTATATCAACGAATCAAGGATAGCAAGATTGAGAAAGTTAGACTACCTCGAACCATTTGACTTGGAGTCTTATGGTAACTGCGAATCTTGCTTGAGAGGAAAGATGACCAATAAACCACTTTCTGGAAAAGGTGTGCGAGCCAAGGAGGTGCTTGAGTTGGTCCATACTGATGTATGTGGGCTATTCTAGACTCAAGCTAAAGGAGGCTTCCCATACTTCATCACGTTTACTAACGACTTCACAATGTATGGATATGTGTACCTTATGAGGCACAAATCGGAGGCTTTTGAGAAGTTCAAGGAGTACAAGTCGGAAGTAGTTAAGCAACTTGCAACAAGCATCAAGACCCTTCGATCGGATCGAGGAGGTGAGTACTTGAGCAAGGATTTTCTAGATTACTTAAAGCTACATGGAGTCCAATCAAAATGGACACCTCGTGGAACACCACGGATGAATGGTGTTTCCCAAAGGAGAAACCGAACCTTATTAGATATGGTTCGATCCATGATGAGCTTCTCAGCTCTATCAACATACCTTTGGGGACATGCTATACAAACCTCTATTTATGTTCTGAACAGGGTTCCTTCCAAGTCAGTAGAAAAGGCACCCTATGAGATATGGTGTGGCAAGAAGCTAGCTCTTAAACATATGAGACCTTGGGGGTGCCCTGCATATGTTAAGAAGATGCTCACTGACAAGTTGGAATCTAAAAGTGATAAATGTTACTTCGTGAGGTATTCAAAGGAAACTAAGGGATACTATTTCTATCTTCCTGGAGAATATAAGGTCATTGTTTCCAGGAATGCAACTTTCCTTGAAGAAGAATATGTCTACAAGGAACATAGCTGCACAGAGATAAAACTTGAAGAAATTCAAGAACCACAAGATAAAACAGAAGTTGAACCCTTGTCGAATGACCTAAACAAGGATTCAGTGGGAGTATCTGGTGAAGATTGTGTACTTAGAGTACGCCCTTCAGCCAGTTGGAGTGCAGTGAGAGATAGTGCAGAAATGCAAGACTCTCATACACAACTAATGGAAGATGATACAATGGTTGTACATCATTCCATTCAAGAAATATATGAAAATGACATTCCTGAAAGCTCTCAAGGTAATGGATTGTCCAACACACAAAGACCTTCTCACAATCAGAATGCAACAAATACTGAAATGCAGAATAATCAACTTCGTAGGACCACTAGGAATCATTGTCCGCCTGAAAGACATAATCTCCTTGTTGAAACACATAATGAGATAGATATTCCTGATGACAATGAACCGACAACCTACAGCGAAGCTATGTTAGACATTGATTCATAGAGATAGCAAGAAGCCATGAAATTCGAGATGGACTCGATGTACATAAATCAAGTTTAGAACTTGGTTGATTTGCCAATAGGGGTTAGACCCATAGGATGCAAATGGGTCTTCAAGAAGAAGATTGATGCATATGGAAAGCCACAGACTTATAAAGCAATATTGGTGGCTAATGGTTATAATCAACAGCCTGGGGTCGATTATGATGAAACCTTTTCACATGTTGCTAAGATTAAGTCCATTCGGATTTTGCTTGCAATAGCTGCTTATTATGACTATGACATTTGGCAAATGGACGTCAAAACTGTTTTCCTCAATGGTAATCTAGTTGGGGAGGTGTATATGAAACAACCTGAGGGTTTTTCACTTGAGTCCAAACCAAATGATGTATGCAAGCTACAAAAGTCCATTATGGGCTTAAGAAAGCCTCGAGGAGTTGGAACATTTGCTTCGACAAGGCTATCATTTGATTTAATTAGTCATAAGCAAAGAGGATCCATGTGTTAATAGTAAACGCAAGGATGGGAGTATTGCCTTCATTATCATATATGTAGATGACATATTAATAATGGGAGACAATAAGACTCTCCTGCAATTAGTCAAGGAGTGGTTGTCCAGTACCTTCATGATGAAGGATTTAGGTGAAGCCTGCTATATTCTTGGAACTAGGATCTATAGAGATAGACCTAACAGATTGTTGGGGTTGTCACATTCAGTCTACATAGACAAAGTGTTTAGACGTTTTTCTATGGAAAATTCCAAGAAAGGCGGTCTACCTATGGGACAAGGCATCAAGTTATCTAAGAAGGATAGTCCTTCTAATACTATAGAACATGAATGTATGAAAAGGATCTCATATGCTTCGGCTATAGGATCGATCATGTATGTCATGACCTGTACTAGCCCAGATATGGCATTTGCACTTAGTATGACTTGCAAATTCCAGTAGAATCCTGGGGAAGAACACTGGAAGACAGTCAAGAGTATTCTTAAGTATCTTAGACGAACTAAAGATTACTTCTTAGTCTATGGTGGGGAAGAAAAGCTAGCTGCTACTGGGTACACTGATGCTAGCTTCCAGACAGATGTTGATGACTACAAATCTCAATCTGGGTACACGTTCATTTTCAATGGTGGAGCAGTAAGCTGGAAAAGTTCCAAACAAGCTACAACTGCTGATTCGACAACAGAAGCTGAGTACATTGCTGGATCGGAAGCTGGTAAAGAAGTTGTCGCGATATCTGAGTTCCTGAAGGAACTAGGGGTTGTTCCAAGTGCCACTTGTCCAATAACGGTTTATTGTGACAACACTGGTGCGATTGCGCAAGCTAAGGAACTAAGATCAACCAACAGAAACAAGCATGTACCAATGAAGTACTACATACTCAGGAGATGGTGGAGACTGTAGAGATTAGATTAGATTATGTTCCCACAGACGATAATCTAGCTGACTCATTTCATAAACCATTAAGCTTAGTCAAGCATAATGGTCATTTTGAGAATATGGGCATTACATATGTTGGAGATTGGCTCTAGGCCAAGTGGGAGATTGAAAGTATATTTATGTCCTAGAGACAATCTGTATTAGGACAAATGTACTTTATACATATTCGTATTATTATTAATGGAGATTAATATTTTGGCATTTGCAATTATTGAATTATTAATTGATTGTTTGTAATATTCTATAATATGCATCCATGGAGGTTACGCTGTTATTAATAGTGTGAGTTATTAATATTATAACGTAACTCTTAAAATAGCCTCGACTAATGATCATCGAGAATGGGATATCGATGATATGTGATAAGTCGACATGTGGTCTGCATCACATCCTTGGAGGATGTAGTATGTCTCGCCTGCTGCCAGTAATGGCTACTCGTGATGGACACATGAATACTTTGGAAGTATTGGTATACCCTGCTGATATATTATTTGTTATACTTGTCTAAAGTATGATCAGCGTGTGGAAGATAGAAGTCCTTAGACTTGAGGTCAATACGCGCCTTGTCTACAAAGTAATGTACTTTGATCTCGTCCTAAGCTCAAATATCTTATAGGTTGAGATACGGCTTATATTGAGTACATTACGATGTGGACTAAAGGTGGTAGTTGAGCCAAGATTAGGATTCATTCCTCGAATGTATATTCGAGAGAACACTCGGATTCTCAGTGATATTAGGTTGACTAAGTCGTTGGCCAACGCAATAGACATATTTAGAATATGGTCTAGTTGTCAACTAATATAGATGAGATACAATGATTAAGCCATTTGGATAGACACTTGACAAATCCTAAGCTTAATCGGGTGTGTCTTGAATGAAAGGATTTTATCTTACCACATAAAGGTTAAGTTTACTGGATTCACGTAAACGTACTTCACATATTGAGTTCGTCTTTCGGAGCCGTCTAGGAGTTCCGCGTAGACCTTAATTTGATTAATGTCGATATGAGAATGCATGTAGGGTCACACTATGTCGATTGTCCTTTCGATCTAAGGATGTATTGAGAGAATAATTAAATGTTCGATTAAGAATCGAGATATTTAAATGAATAATGATTATTTTAATTAAGTCAAAATTGGATTTTGGATTTAATTAAGAATGCGCAGAAAACAAATCGAGACAGTGCAGGATCACGTCGAGCGTCGCGGTGCCCATACCCTAGGGACGCGGCACTTCTGCCTCAAATTTGGGACAGGTCCAAGGTTAAACTCTAATCAGGTTTTGACCTATTTTTCAACTATAAATAGAGGTATTCCTTTCATTATTCATACACAAATTTTCATATTATCATTCTAAGCCTTAGAGACTTAGAATTAAAACTCTCTCGAACCTCTACCGGATTTCCTAACTTTCCGAAAGAGAAATACATTGAAGCTTGGAGCTTGCAATCCGGAGGGCAATCGCGTGTCCACCTTATAGTAGATAAAGAATCCAGATATTCTAACCTGTAAGTTTATGCTTTAGATTACAGGTTTTGATTGTTGTATAACCATACCAGAAATATTGTTGGGGTAAGTAAGAAACAAAATTTTAAACTTCCTTTGTGCCTTACTTATATGCTTTGAACCCAACAAAATCCTACAAATGTACTTGAACACATTCGTATTATTAATAAGATTAATATTTATGGCATTTGCAATTATTAAATTATTATTTGATTATTTGTAATTATTCATTAATGTGCATCCCTTGAGCTTACGTTGTCATTAATAGAGTGAGATATTGATGATAGAGCATAACTCTAAAATTGCATCGACTAATGATCATCGAGAATGGGATATCTATGATATGTTATAAGTCGACATGTGGTCTGCGTCATATTCTTAGAGAATGTAGTATGTCTCACCTGCTACTAGTGATGGACACACGGATACTTTTGGAAAGTATTGGTATACCCTGCTGATAAATTATTTGTTATATATGTCTAAAGTATTATCAGCGTGTGGGATATAAAGGTCTTTTTACTTGAGGTCAATACGCACCTTATTTACAGAGTAATGTACTTTGACCCTGTCCTAAGCTTAAACACCTTCTAGGATAAGATACGGCTTGTGGTGGGTGCATTATGATGTAAATTAAGGTGGTAGTTGAGCCAAGAATAGGATTCATTCCTCGATTGGATAATCGAGAGAGCACTCAACTTCTCAGTGATATTACGTCGACCAAGTCATTGGTCAATGCAAGAGACATATATAGAATATGATCTAGTTGTCGACTAATATAGATCAGATAAAGTGATCAAGTCATTTGGATAGACACATGGCAAATCCTAAGCTTGATCGAGTGTGTCGCGAATGAAAGAAATTTATCATCTCATATAAAGGTTATGTTTGCTGGATTAATGTAAACGTACTTCACATATTGAGTTCGTCATACGGCGCAGTCTAGAAGTTCTGTATGGACCTTAATTGGATTAGTGTCGATATGTGAAGGCCTATAGGGTCACACTATGTCGATTGTCTCTTCGATCTAAGGGTGTGACAAAGTATTAAATATTCGATTTAGGATCGAGATATTTAAATTGATAATAACTATGGGATAATTTCCATTAGATGAAAATTATTTAATTAAATCAAAAGTAGATTTTGGATTTAATGTGCAGAATATATATATTAAATGTAAACGGGGAACGAGATTTTACGTAGGGCGCCGCGGCGTCGACCCGACAGTGGGCCCAGTCAGACTGGCCCACTGCACCTCAATTTTTGGGCCAGGCTTGGAGCCCAACTCTAATCTGATTTGTTGCCCTAATCTCAACTATAAATACAACACTCCCCTTTGTTAATTAACACACTAATTCTCATAATCAATTCTAGACTTAGAGTCTAGCATAAAACTCTCTCAAACCTCTGCCAAGATTTCCTGGCTTTCTTGACAGAGGAATACACCGTAGCATTGTGCTTGCAGTCGAGGGACAGTCGCGTATAATCCCTAAGTAAAAACTCCAGATAATACAACTTATAAGTGTTCATGTCTTATGTTACAGGGTTTTGATTGTCATATAACCATACCAGAAGAAATTATTGGGGTAAGTAAGAACAAAATTTAAACTTCCGTTGTGCCTTACTTATGTGTTTTCTACCCAACAATACCCTACAGTGGTATCACAGCCCAGACTGGTTCAATGGTTATATAACAATTTAATAATTTAAAAATATGGGTTAAACATAAAATTGGATTAAAACAAGGCTTCTTGAAATCCTACATATATTGACCGAATGTTAACCTTTTGATATCATCCTAAATTATCTCCTACGCTAATTCGAGGAAGTCATTCCGTTCTAACTCGAACTAAGGCAAAAGTGCGGATATCCGGCCCATTGCACGGTGCACGGTGAAGAACGAGTATGAATGGATGATGGTTGATATGTGCGTTATTGATAATTGTGGCTGAGGATAAAGGATCTGTGATTTGATCCCTAAATTGGATTTAGGGCTCGAACGATTTTAGAAAATCAACACAGAAACGTTTTGTCAGGACGTCGGTGTCGCGGACCTATGGTAGGGCGTCGCGGCGCTTGCTAAGGTTTTCAAGGTAACACCGCGGCTCTATGGTGGAGCGTCGCGGCCCTAATGCTTCATTTCAAAATTTTGAACTTACTGGACAGTAGGAGTCGCGGCTCCATGGTAGAGCGCCGCGGCGCTAATGCACTTGTAGAAATCGAAAGGTTTCTGCCATTGTAGCACCGCGGCTCCATGGTGGAGCGCCACGACGCTAATGCATTTGCAGAAGCCGAAAGGTTTCTGCCTTTACAGCGCCACGGCTCCATGGTAGAGCGTCGCGGCGCTAATGTATTTGCAGAAACCGAAAGGCTTCTGCCTCAGTGGCGCCGCGGCCCCACCTATCCAGGAAAAAAATCCAGATTTCAGAATGTTTAACCCAAGATTATTATTATTATACAGTATATTATTTGATAAGTATATTGTTTATGTGCTAAATGTCAAATTTTTTGTCACTTAAATTATTAGAATAGCGTCCGCAAATACATGTCTGGGTAGGCGGCGCCCAGTATTTGTTAAACCGCTTAATATCATGCTTGGGTAGGCGGTACCCAATATGTGCTTAGTCATTTGCATGATAATTAAGATGTTTTGTTGGACATAGCATGCTACAGTTGATCTTGGTTAAAACCCTGAATTAAAATGTTCTCTAAATTTTAATACAAGTCTCATTTAAAATGAATGCGTCGTCCGTTATAATTGATTGTAGTGCAAAATCCTTTTCGGAGAGATGAGTATTTATGCCACAACATTTTCTCTAAGTCTACGAGGACTCAAACTCTTTCATAGATGCATGTTAAATGTAGAAGTGGGTGATAAACCTTCATGAGTATTTACACCACAGTGTTTGCTCTATAAGAAAAAACTCACTTAGTTACATAATTGCAGTCGCATAATGGGGTTGACTTGCTAGGTTGTCTTGGCACCACAGTGTCGGACAAGCCGAGGGACGCAGATCGATTATTTAGAACGTTCGGTCAAACATGAGTTACAAATTGTTTGTAATTGGTTTAGAGACCTACCAGGTTGTGTTGTTGAAGTTATCAGCCACAACAAATGCGGAGATAGCATAAACCTAGATCATGGCCCATTATGACTATATTTGATATGAGTCCATATTCTTCCATGGGGTCGAAGAATATGTTAAAATAGTGAGAGCTAATTAAACTAAAGGACATGTTAATTAGTTAAAGAATGTGTTTAATAGAAATTATATTAGAGTTTAATTTCAAGTCTATTTGTTTCTTCAGTCGTATAAAATGTCGAATCTATCACTGAAAATGTTGGTCGAGACAAACAAGTTGACTGGAGCAAATTACCCTAACTGGTTAAGAAATCTGCGATTGGTGTTAAGACTAGAAAGAATTGAGTATGTGTTAGACACAGTATTCCCCATAGTCCCTGCTAAAAACTCTGATGAGTATGCCCTGTTTGACAAGGTGGCTTATCAGAAATATGTGAACGATGCTACCTTGGCAAAATGTGTAATGTTGTCTTCCATGACTATGGAGTTACAGAGGCAACATGAAAATATAGGCCCCAACGAAATGCTAGAACACTTGAAGAGTCTCTATGAAAAACAGTCTCAAACAATGGAGTATGAACTGTTTAGAGACCCTTTCAAATATAAGCTGAATGAAGGGGGACAAGTGTCAGCGCATGTTCTAAAGAAGGACTACACAGCTCCAAGAGAAGGCAAAGCACTGGGTGTTTCTACCTCTACTGGTCAAGGTATGTTTGTCATTGAAATAAACATGTCTATAAGTAACTCCCACTGCTGGGTATTGGATACCGCTTGTGGCTCGCACATTTGTAGTAATGTGCAGGGCCTAATTAACAGCAGAAATGTTGGACCTTGGGAGGTAGACATGCGCGTTGGAAATGGAGCACGAGTGGATGTTGAACACGTGGGAACTTATAAACTAAATTTACCTTCAGGCTTTTGTTTAGAATTAAATAATTGTTATTTTATTCCCTCACTAACGAGGAATATCATTTATATCTCAATGTTAGACATTGAGGGGTTTTCCTTATTTATTGCCAATGGCAGTTATGTACTGTCTTTTAATGGTTTTGTTTATGGAAATGCTCCGCTTGTGGATGGATTGTATATTTTAAACTGTAGTCGTGAAATTTTCAATGTGCAAAATAAATGAGCTAAGATAAGTAATCCAAGAAACCTCACCTACTTATGGCACTGTAGACTTGGTCACATCAATGAATCAAGGATAGCAAGATTAAGAAAGTTAGACTACCTGGAATCATTTGACTTGGAGTCATATGGTAACTGTGAATCTTGTTTGAGAGGAAATATGACCAACAAGCCACTTTCTCGGAAAGGGGTGCGAGCCAAAGAGTTACTTGAGTTGGTCTATACTGATGTATGTGGGCCAATTTCAACTCAAGCTAAGGGAGGCTTCCCTTACTTCATCACTTTTACAGACGATTTCACAAGGTTTGGGCATGTGTATTTTATGAAACACAAGTCCGAAGCCTTTGAGAAATTCAAGGAGTACAATTCAGAAGTAGAGAAGCAACTTGAAACAAGTATCAATACCCTTCGATCAGATCGAGGAGGTGAATACTTAAGTAACGAATTTCTGGATTACTGGAAGCTTCATGGAGTCCAATCACAATGGACACCTCCTGGAATGCCACAGATGAATGGTGTTACTGAAAGGAGAAATTGAACCCTATTAGATATGGTTAGATCCATGATGAGTTTCTCAGCTCTACCAACATACCTTTGGGGTTATGCAATGCAAAGCTCAATTTATATTCTGAACAAGGTTCCTTCAAAATAAGTAGAGAAAACTCCATATGAGATATGGAATGGCAAGAAGCCAGTACTTAAACACATGTGACCCTGGGGGTGCCTTGCATATGTAAAGAAGATGCTTACTGACAAGTTGGAATCTAAAAGTGAGAAATATTATTTTGTGGGGTATCCAAAGGAAACTAATGGATGCTATT
This sequence comes from Anisodus acutangulus, assembly GCA_029783415.1. Lineage (NCBI taxonomy): Eukaryota > Viridiplantae > Streptophyta > Magnoliopsida > Solanales > Solanaceae > Anisodus > Anisodus acutangulus. The sequence continues at coordinate 30,762,861 of CM056493.1, forward strand.
TCTATATTCCTGGAGAACATAAGGTCATTGTTTTCAGAAATGCAACTTTCCTTGAAGAAGATTATGTCTACAAGGAACAGAGCTGCAATGAGATAGAACTTGAAGAAATTCAAGAATCACAAGATAACATAGAAGTTGAACCCTTGTCGAATGACCTAAACAAGGATTCGGTGGGAGTATCTGGTGAAGATTGGGTACTTAGAGTAAGCCCTTCAGCTAGTGGGAGTGATGCGAGAGATAGTGCAGAAATGTAAGGATCTCATACACAACCAATGAAAGATGATACAATAGTTGTACATCATTCCATTCAGGGAATACATGAAAATAACATTCCTGAAAGCTCTCAAGGTGATGGATTGTCCAGCACATAAAGACCTTCTCATAATCAGAATGTAACAAATATTGTAACGCAGAATAATCAACTCTGTAGGACCACTAGGACTCATCGTCCGCCTGAAAGACTTAATCTCCTTGTTGAAACACACAATGAGATAGATATTCCTGATGACGATGAACCTACAACCTACAACGAAACCATGTTAGACATTGATTCGCAGAGATGGAAAGAATCCATGAAATCTGAGATGGACTCGATGTACATAAATCAAGTTTGGAACTTGATTGATTTGCCAACAGGGGTTAGAACCATAGAATGCAAATGGGTCTTCAAGAAGAAGATTGATGCATATGGCAAGGTATAGACTTATAAGGCAAGATTGGTGGCTAAAGGTTATAATCAACGGTATGGGGTCGATTATGATGAAACTTTTTCACTTGTTGCCAAAATTAAGTCCATTCGGATTTTTCTTGCGATAGTCGTATACTATGATTATGACATTTGGTAAATGGATGTTAAAATTGTTTTCCTCAATGATAACCTAATTGAGGAGGTGTATATGATACAACCTGAGGGTTTTACATCCAAAACTAAGCCTAAAGCAGTATGCAAGCTACAGAAGTCCATTTATGGACTTAAACGAGCCTCAAGGAGTTGGAATATTTGCTTTGACAAAGCAGTCAAATCGTTTGCCTTTGTTAGAAGCAAAGAAGATCCCTGCGTTTATAGTAAGCGCAAGGAATGGAGTATTGTCTTCATTTTTATGTATGAAGATGACATATTAATAATGGGAGATAATAAGACTCTCATGCAATCAGTCAAGGAATGGTTATCCAGCACCTTCATGATGAAGGACGTGGGTGAAGCATGCTACATTCTTGGAATTAGGATCTATAGAGATAGACCTAATAGATTATTGGGGTTGTCACAGTCCACATACATAGACAAAGTGCTAAGATGATTCTCTATGAAAAACTCCAAGAAAGGAAGTCTTTCTATGGGTCAAGGCATCAAGTTATCAAAGAAGGATAGTCCTTCTACTCTTGCAGAACTTGAACGCATGAAATGAATCACATATGCTTCAGCTATAGGATCTATCATGTATGCCATGACCTGTATAAGGCCAGATGTGGCCTATGCACTTAGTATGACTAGCAAATTCCAGCAGAATCCTGGGGAAGAACACTGGAAAGCAGTCAAGAGTATTCTTAAGTATCTTAGATGAACTAAAGAATATTTCTTAGTCTATGGTGGACAAGAGAAGCTAGTGTGTACTGGGTACACTGATGCTAGCTTCCAGACAGATCTTGATGACTTCAAATCTCAATCTGGATATGCCTTCATTTTCAATGGCAGAATAGTGAGTTGGAAAAGTTCCAATTAAGCTACAACTGCTAATTCGACAACTGAAGCCGAGTACATTGCTGGATCGGAAGCTGGTAAAGAAGTTGTCGCGATATCTGAGTTTCTGAAGGAACTAGGGGTTGTTCCAAGTGCCACTTGTCCAATAACGATTTATTGTGACAACACTGGTGCAATTGCGCGAGCTAAGGAACCAAGATCAACATATAGAAACAAACATGTACCGAGGAAATACCGCATACTTAGGGAGATGGTGGAAACTGAAGAAATAAGATTAGACTATGTTCTCACAGATGATAATCTAGCTGATCCATTTACTAAACCATTAAGCTTAGTTAAGCATAATGGTCATTTTGAAAATATGGGTATTAGATACATCGGAGATTGGCTCTAGGCCAAGTGGGAGATTAAAAGTATATATGTCCTAGAGACAATCATTATTAGGGATAAATGTACTTGAACACATTCGTATTATTAATAAGATTAATATTTATGGCATTTGCAATTATTAAATTATTATTTGATTGTTTGTAATTATTTATTAATGTGCATCCCTTGAGCTTACATTGTCATTAATAGAGTGAGATATTGATGATAGAGCGTAACTCTAAAATATCCTCGACTAATGATCATCGAGAATGGGATATCGATGATATGTTATAAGTCGACATGTGGTCTACGTCACATTCTTAGAGAATGTAGTATGTCTCACCTGCTACTAGTAATGGTTACTAGTGATGGACACATGGATACTTTTGGAAAGTATTGGTATACCCTGCTGATAAACTATTTGTTATACATGTCTAAAGTATTATCAGCGTGTGAGATATAAAGATCCTTTGACTTGAGGTCAATACGCACCTTATTTACAGAGTAATATAATTTGACCCTGTCCTAAGCTTAAACTCCTTATAGGATAAGATACGGCTTGTATTGGGTGCATTATGATGTAAATTAAGGTGGTAGTTGAGCCAAGAATAGGATTCATTCCTCGATTGGATATTCGAGAGAGTACTCAACTTCTTAGTGATATTAGGTCGACCAAGTCATTGGCCAATGCAAGAGACATATTTAGAATATGATCTAGTTGTCGACTAATATAGATCAGATAAAGTGATCAAGTCATTTGGATAGACACATGGAAAATCCTAAGCTTGATCGAGTGTGTCGCGAATGAAAGGAATTTATCATCTCACATAAATGTTATGTTTGCTGGATTCATGTAAACGTACTTCACATATTGAGTTCGTCATACGACACAGTCTAGGAGTTTCGTATGGACCGTAATTGGATTAGTGTCGATATGTGAAGGCCTATAGGGTCACACTATGTCGATTGTCTCTTCGATCTAAGGGTTTATTGAGAAAGTATTAAATATTCAATTTAGGATCGAGATATTTAAATTGATAATAACTATGGGGTAATTTCTATTAGATGGAAATTATTTAATTAAATCACTATTAGATTTTGGATTTAATGTGCTGAATATATATATATATATATATTAAATGTAAACGGAAAATGAGATTTTACGTAGGGCGTCGCGGCGCCGACCCGGTAGTGGGCCCAGTAAGATTAGCCCACTGCACCTTGATTTTTGGGCCAGGCTTGGAGCCCAACCCTAATCTGATTTGTTTTCCTAATCTCAACTATAAATACAGCACTCCCCTTTGTTAATTAACACACTAATTCTCATAATCAATTCTAGACTTAGAGTCTAGCATAAAACTCTCTCAAACCTCTGCCAAGATTTCCTGGCTTTCCTGACAGAGTAATATACCGTAGCATTGTGCTTGCAGTCGAAGGGACAGTCGCGTGTAATCCCTAAGTAAAGACTCCAGATAATACAACTTATAAGTGTTCATGTCTTATGTTACAGGGTTTTGATTGTCATATAACCATACCAGAAGAAATTGTTGGGGTAAGTAAGAATAAAATTTTAAACTTCCGTTGTGCCTTACTTATGTGTTTTCTACCCAACAAAATCCTACATTATCTTCGTTGCAGAACGTTAGTGATGTTATCTTTTGGTGACATAGTGGTGTCTCTTCCCTGCACTGTTGTAACATGTCTTTGTTCTCATTGAACCAAGGTGATTAGTGCCATTATGTATAATCATTTTCTTACTCAGGCGACTTTTGTTTGTTTAGCTTGGTGTGGAGAAATAGAATCATTGGAGTTCTGATCTATTGAATTGCATTATCTGTATAGTAGAGACCGAATCTTCAAATCTTTTGCCTGGTGCGTTATGTTTAGTGGTCGGCCTGGTGAAAAATGGGCAGGTTTGGTTGGGTTTGAGCCTACAGAAAATGTGTTGAACCAAAAATGTCATCACGCTCATACTTTTTACGTGAGAAAATCTCTTTTTCTGGAAAATATTTTACCACCCAAATAGAAAAAATAAGCACTATTACTGTTATTAGGAAGCATGTTTGAACTTTGAAACCATTAAAATATATCGAAAGACGTTAAAATAGTAAATAAGTTACTATTTACTAAAGTATGCATTATGTTGTTCTTTTTGTTTAATTTTTTTAGATTTTTTCTTGTCAACAGTAGTAACCATCTGTGTTTTTTTTTTTGTTAACTGAGAAATCCCAGAGGTGAGATGCACGGTTTGAAATTTGATTGGATAATGGGCTCTTCCCTCTACCCTTCTCCTAGAACGCATTTTGCAAATTGAATTGCGTTCATCGTTTTCGTTTTTTCCTTCTGTGATTGCCTCTTTTTTTTTTTGTTAGCAGATCAGAGGTAAAGAGAATATGTATATCCAGATGGTCACATTTTAAGATCACAAAAATAAATTGTTATGCTAGTCTAACATCAATCTAAAGTTGTAAAAGAATAGATGAGGGAATGCCGTGATCTGCTTCTTGAGGAAAGCAGTACATTGAAGACAAAAATGAAACTCCCTGAAAAGTATTGCGCTTTGCGTCCATGGAGCAAATGGAGAGAGATGTTTGTTTATTGTGACAGTTAGGCATTCTTAGACGAAGGAGAGAGTTTATAGAAAAGAGAAGAATGTTCTGTTGTTATTATGATATAGGAATTGTTTGATTCTAATTGCTTTTCGAACAATAAATCCATACAATTTTAGCATTTAAGAATGTTAGTGTCAATCTAGTATCATCAATGATGAAATGAATTGAGCATAATAATATAATAATAACTCAAAATAACTTGAAATCAACAACAATGAATTCAGCAAATTGAAAACATATACTAACTTGGTGTCGATAGAGGCCTGCTTGATGCAGTGTCCTAAGACAAAAATTCGCCCTCACTTGTGCTGCAGTTTTACGGACGTCTGTCTAGAGGATACAACTATCTAAGTGAGAGTTCTAGAACAAGAACTTCACTTCTGGCGAATTTACTATATGTGTTCTTCAGAAACTTGTTTTGAAGAAAAAGAAGTAGAAGCCACAATCTTAAATCATTAATTGTGAAAAAACAGATTGATTGTAGTTTTTTCTGTCTTGTTTATGTATTTCTACAACCAAGTGATCAACCCTCTTTATATAGAGTAGCATATGAACAGTTACAACCATTCATATCAAAGGTTGTAATTGTTCTGAAAAGTTGCAACCTTTGATTCGAATTTTCTGTCCGTTGATCACTTTATTTCTTCTTAATTCCATACAAGTTCCAACAATACCCCACATTTTCTATTCAAACATCAACAATACCCCACATTTGGATAGAAAATAAGATAATAAGGAACTTTTCGTTATATCTGAACGCGATATGACATGCATCGAAAAAGGTGTCTAGTAGACTTGAACCGGTCATAGTGAATACCTATCGGATCTACTTTGTGAAATAGTTGATGAAATGTCTTGAACTATTCACGTTTTGTAGTAAATCAAGACAACAAGCATCACACAAATCATATCAACATATTTCAATTCTTACGGTTGTGTTCATTTCGGTCGTGAACAACTCCTTCTTCGTGAGATTTTCTAGAGAACGTAGCCATATCGATTCTCCCAGATGCGACCCCACATCAATCTCATATAGGTAATACCAAACAAGAATAGTCCGTACTATCCCACCATAGGCTTTTAGTATTATAAGAATAAGATTCAGTTCTTAAAACATCAACGGAGTAACACACTTAGTACACCATAGGAATGAGCATATGTGTGTTTTATGCTCCTTGAGTCTTCCCCAAATAGTTTTCCTATTGAACCTAAACCATAGGATCTCCAATTATGATAGGTTAGGTTTTCGCCAGTTAACGACTCATTGTGTTGGCTTTAAGCCCATTCCCCTCGATGTAAATACGACTTGCTCTCTGTTAAGGCCTTTTGTCAAAGGATCTGTTATATTGTCCTTTGATCTCACATAATCAATGGAAATAATTCCATTCTTTAGCAAGTTTTGCATTGTATTATGATGTCGTCTTATATGTCTCGACTTGCCATTGTATATCTGATTCTTTGCCCTCGTCAGGGCAGTCATACTATCACAATGTATGCAAATAGCTGTCACAGGCTTTGTCCACAACGGAATACCTTCTAGGAAGTTTCTGAGCCATTCTGCCTCTTCGGCAGCTCTGTCTAAGGCTACAAACTTTACTTCCATAGTTGATCGCGTATTTACCGTTTGCTTTGATGATTTCCAAGATACCGACGCTCCACCAAGTGTAAATCATAACCACTTGTAGACTTACTTTCCGACTGGTTGGAAATCCAATTAGCATCACAATATCCTTCTAACACATGAGGATATTTTGTATAATGCAATCCATAGTTCATTGTATGTTGTAGATATCGGAGTGCTCTTATTAGTGCAAACCAATGATCCTTTCCAGGATTATGTGAGTATCGACTTAGTCGACTCACTGTATATGCTAAATCCGGTCTCGTACAATTCATTATGTACATCAAGCTTCCAAAAACTTGTGTATACTCCAATTGAGACACACCTTCACCTTCATTCTTCTTAAGGTGACTAGCGGGATCAAATGGTGTAACAATCAGTCGATCATCATGGTGTCCAAATTTTCTAAGGACCTTTTCAACATAATGGGATTGTGTTAAGATGTAACCAAAAGAATTCTGATATCAAGAATGACATCCGCTATTCCCATATCTTTCATATCAAAAACGGCATGCAACATCTTCTTAGTTTGGTTAATTACATCTTTATCCGTTCCCATAATTAGCATATCATCTACATATAAGCATATAATGACACATGCATCTTTACATTTTTAATGTAGACACATTTATCACATTCATTTATTTGAAAACCATTTGATAATAACGTATTATCAAACTTTTCATGCCATTGCTTTGGAGCTTGTTTAAGTCCGTATAAAGACTTAATCAATTTACAACCCTTTCGTTCTTGACCTTTAACAACAAACCCTTCGGATTATTCCATGTAAATTTCTTCATCTAATTCACCATTCAAGAATGCGGTCTTCACATCCATTTGATGTATTTCCAAATTGTGAATTGCCGCTATAGCAATTAACGTTCTTATAGACTTAATTCTCATTACTGGTGAGTAGGTATCAAAGAAATCTACATCTTCTTTTTGTCGAAACCCTTTTGCTACTATACGAGCTTTGTATTTTTCTATAGTACCATCAGGCCTTAATTTCCATTTAAAAATCCATTTATGGCCTATTGGTTTTTGTCCCGGAGGGAGATCAACCAATATTCATGTATTATTTTGCACAATAGATTCTACCTCACTTTGAATAGCCTCTTTCCAATAAGGTACTTCGGATGATTCCATAGCAGCCCTATATGTTTGAGGTTCTCCTTCAACGGAAAAGGTCATGAAGTCCGGTCCAAAATCTTTGGAAATTTTCCCACGTTTACTCCTCCTTGGTTCAGAGATTTTTTATTGAACAGATGAAGTAAGATTTTCATTATTATTAGTGTTTTGATTTGACTCATCTTGAGACAGTGTCCTTTTCTTATGATTAGGAACACTTTTATTCTTGTCTTTGTAAGGAAAAATATCCTCAAAAAATTATGCTTCAGCAGATTCTATAAGTGTGTTTTTGTGAATACCTTCAACATTGGAATGATACACCAAAAACTTATATGTTGCACTATTAGTGGCATGACCAATATATATGCAATCCACCGTTTTTGGTTCAAGTTTAGTTCTTTTTGGTAAGGGAACTTGAACTTTCGCTAGGCAACCCCACACTTTCATCCGTTTGAAAGTAGGCGATCTTCCTCTCCATAACTCACAGGGAGATTGGTCATTTTTCTTTCGAGGAATTTTGTTCAATATCATATTTGCAGTAATTAACGTCTCACCCCATAGACTAAGGGGTGCACCCGAACTAATCAACATTAAATTCATCATATTCTTCAATGTTCTATTTTACGTTCGGCAACTCCATTTTATTTTGGAGTATATGGCACAGTGGTTTGATGAACTATACCATGAGTAGAACAGAATTCTTTGAACTCATTAGATTGATATTCACCACCTCTGTCTGACCTTAGAATCTTAATTCTTTTATCAAGTTGGTTTTCCACTTCTGCTTTGTATGTTTTAAACATGTTCAAAGCCTCATCTTTGGTATGTATTAAGTATACATAACAAAATTTATTGCAATCATCTATGAATGATATATAGTAATTCTTTCCTCCACGAGATGGGGTTGCTTGGTAATCACATAAATCACTATGAATTAAACCAAACACTTCATTTGATTTCATTACAGATTTATGAGGATGACTTGCATATTTTGATTCTATGCAAACTCCACACTTAGTCATTTTGTTCATAAAGCAATTTGGCAATATGCCTAACTTCACCATTCTTTGTAAAGACCGATTATTAACATGGCCTAATCGTGAATGCCATAAAGAAGGGGAATCAACCACATACATAGAAGCAGTGCTAGTGCCTGCATTTTCATTAATGATGGCAATTGCCTTAATAGGTACAACAGATAGTTTGAAAAGTCCCTCACTGAGGTAACCCTTCCCTACATACAACCCACCCTTGGTGAGTACAAATTTGTCAGATTCAAATACAATTTTGAAGCCCTTGTTACTAAGAACATGCCCAGAAATCAAATTCTTACAAATTTCAGGCACGTGTAACACATTAGTGAGCACAAGATCATTCCCGGAAGTGAGTTGTAAAGTCACATTCCCTTTCCCTTCCACTTTCACAGAAGCATCATTGCCTACGAACAATGGTTCTCCATCCTTGATGGCCTGGTAGGATGAAAACATATCTTTTTCAGAACATACGTGCATTGTATCACCCTTGTCCATCCACCAATCGGTTGAATTTGTAACTAGATTTGCTTGAACCGCCACAACCCTAATGAATTGGTTTATAGTTTCAGCCCGGTTGGATTGATTGACATTACTCGAACCTCCAACACCACCACCTTGATTCTTGCAAAGGCGACAATCTTTTGCTCTGTGTCCAGGTTTTCCACATACCCAACAGAGTCTTGGTTGTGGTTTCTTGAATGCATTGGTCCTTTGTGGGGCAAATCCATTCCTCCCGGTTGCAAAAGATGGCTTGGCACCATTAAATTTGCCCTTACCTTTCTGAAACTTGGCCTTAGAAGCATTGCCTTCAACCATGTTGGCATTAGGCTCCAATGAAACAGCATCTGCCTTTTCATTCTTCCGGATATCCTCTTCAACTCGAATTTTCAGAACCAATTGCTCAAAATTCATTTCCTCGGTTAGATGCTTAAGATAAACCTTAAAATTCTTCCATGAGGGAGGTAATTTCTCAATAATAGCACCAACAAGGAAATTCGGGTTAAGGTCCATACCTTCAACCTCTAACTCATGAACAATGATTTGGAGTTCCTCCACTTGCTTGATAACTGCCTTGGCATCACTCATCTTAAAGTTCAGAAACTTTCTGATGACGAACTTCTTGGAACAAGCAACCTCAGTCTTGTACTTGTTTTCCAATGATTGCCACAACTCCCGTGCCGTTCTGAACGTGGAGTAGATGTCGTAGAGAGAATCATCCAAGGCATTGAGAAATAGTTTCTGCAAAGAAACTCCTGACTTTCCCAAGTTTGAATGTCTTTCAGCCTTTCAGCCTTCTCCGCATCAGTCGGAGTATTCTCCCCTTCTCCTTCTGGCAAAGCCATAGGAGCCTCAACAATCAATACGTTTGCCACGTGAAGAGTTGTCAAGTAAAACAACATCTTCTGTTGCCAGCGTTTGAAATCAAAACCTTTGAATTTCTCAGGTTTCTCAACATGGTTTTTCACCATTGACGATCCAGATTGATCCATCTTTGCAAATTAGGAAATTGAATTCTCTGAAAAATTTTGCAACCACAACAAATCAGGAAAAAAAATCTGAATTTTTTTTTGAATAGTAATTTGTCTTAGATTTGTTAGTGTCAATCTAGTATCATCAATGATGAAATGAATTGAGCATAATAATATAATAATAACTCAAAATAACTTGAAATCAACAACAATGAATTCAGCAAATTGAAAACATATACTAACTTGGTGTCGATAGAGGCCTGCTTGATGCAGTGTCCTAAGACAAAAATTCGCCCTCACTTGTGCTGCAGTTTTACGGACGTCTGTCTAGAGGATACAACTATCTAAGTGAGAGTTCTAGAACAAGAACTTCACTTCTGGCGAATTTACTATATGTGTTCTTCAGAAACTTGTTTTGAAGAAAAAGAAGTAGAAGTCACAATCTTAAATCATTAATTGTGAAAAACAGATTGATTGTAGTTTTTTCTGTCTTGTTTATGTATTTCTACAACCAAGTGATCAACCCTCTTTATATAGAGTAGCATATGAACAGTTACAACCATTCATATCAAAGGTTGTAATTGTTCTGAAAAGTTGCAACCTTTGATTCGAATTTTCTGTCCGTTGATCACTTTATTTCTTCTTAATTTCATACAAGTTCCAATAAAGAAATTCGGGTACAACTAACAGCTAAACATTTGGTGGTTAGCATTATCATGACTCTACTTCACAACAGTTTACTCCAAGTGAAACATAAGGACGCATTTTATTTCTCTTGGACTATCAAACCACGATTTGCGGTACGATGGGTGAGTTCTGAGTATCAAATTGTGGATACTTATTTGCCCATTTGGATTCGCTCTTTTTTTATGTTTGAGGCAAATTCCTGATTTTACCCGCTACAACAGGATAGTGAAACAGAGGATCAAATTTGTTCTTGAGAAAATGTCATATTTTTTTGTGAGTGTTTAATTAAATTCTGGGAACTCATTATGGTCAGCGGATCGACAGGCCACCAGGGGCGTGTATTCCAACATTTACTTCCCGAATATTGTTAAGAGCTCGTTCTACCAAGTTCGTCAGTATTTCCTTGGTGATTTTGCTACAAATTTCATATAATTGTAATGTTAATTGAGGGGCAATTTTAAGCCTAAATTTTTTATTTTTATGTAAACTTAATTCAATGCGCATACCAAACATCAGGTGGAAAATTAAAAAAAAATTATGTTGTTTCTATAAGTTTAAAAGAAATCGTATATAGGCGTCCGCATAGATCTGAACCACTGATTGTTCAATCACAAATTATAGTTGAATAATCTTTCTGATAAAGAGAAAATTATCTCCTAATGTTCGCATCTATTACCATATAGGTGTCGTGTAACAATAGATCATAGATGCATCAAGTACTGTGTCACAATTGTCTATTGTGGCTATGTTTTAATTATTCCACTTCAGTCCCTTAAGTTTGTAAGTAGTTTATTAGGTTGTTGCTTTTAAGTCCCTAAGCTAGTTAATTGTATTTTCTTTTTAGTCTCTAGAGTTTGTTATAAAAAGGGACAAATATCTGCTACTGTGTAAGGCTATTTATGGCCAGAGTATTGTGCTATTAGCACCATTCTACTATATCAAAGATTTAATATTCTTCTCGTTCTCCCTTACTTCTTCTTCTTTATGAATTTCACCACTGTAATTCTCTTGTTACAAATGGTATCAGAGCAGACTGGGCCGACGACTCCACAATCGGAAATGTTGAATTTATAGGAAGAAATGCGAGCTATGCAAGCTCAGTTGACGAACTTCATCGATGACACTGGAAAATGATTAGAAGTACTGGATAATAATCAATTGCAATTTCAGTCGCAACTAGACGAGGTACGAGAAACTAACAAGAAACTTGAACTCATTTTGACAAACATGCATTTATCGGTGAGCTCAAACCCATAGGCGATTACAACACCAGCTTCTCTGACGACAATGGGAGTAACGGCGACCCTAGTAGTAACACCGAAAGGAACACCATCAGTTCTTGGTCGATACGATAGTAGACATTCATCAGGTAGCAAAACCCGTGTCCCTAATACTCAAGCTATGTAAACTCCTTCTTTTACGATGGGTAGAGGGTTTACTTTTCCTCCAGCACCTATATTCTCAAGTCCACCCATTTATAGAAACCCTAATCACTCTACTTCAGCTCCAATTTTACCAAACACCATTATTCATACCCCTGAGATAGTTCATAACAGCATCAAAACCCTGAAACCTAAGATTAATTTTCCTAAATTTGATGGAACTAATCCGAGAAGCTGGATTAGAAAATGTGGAAAATTGAGTTATACAACATCCCTGAACAGGAGAAATTAAGTTATGCCTCTGTTCACATGGGGAAAGGGTTGATGTGTGGTTTGATAATTATATAATTAATCACAAGGGAGTAGTGACTTGGTCTAGATCTTGTATTGAAGTTTGTAGAAGATTTGGAAGTATTATGCCCCAAGATATTGTGGATGAATTTAACAAGATTATGCAATTGCACTATTGATCAGTACCATGATAAATTTGAGAAGCTGGCCAACTATATGACCATCATAAATCCATTATTGAATGAAATGCACTATGTAGCAAACTTATTACTATTTTAAGACCTGAGTTGAAACCACTAGTAAAAATGGCCAATCCTCCCACAATTATGGATGCTTATGAGACTGCAAAGCTGTATGAAGAGTCTTTCAGGGCTCTTATTCAATTTATTCCTACTATAAGTTCCCAAAATAATAATCCATGACCATTAGCCATAACTTATCCGAGAAATAACCAACCTGCCACCACTAAACAAACAACTACTTCTACCAACCCACAACAGTTAAGACTCGCTTATCCTACCCAAAGAACAAAACAAACCAGAGCCTCATTCAAACCAAATACCCTTCCACCTAACTTGGAGGCTCTTAGAGAGCACGGATTATGATATATATGTAAGGAGAAGTATTTCCATGGGCATCAGTGTAAGGCAATGGTGGTGAATGCTATAGAAAAAGTGGGAGGGGAAGAAGAGGTTGAAACACAAGAAGAATTTATGGATGTGGCAGAGACCTTGAAAGAATCTATAGAAAACATGCTGAGATTTCTATGAATGCACTACTGGTTTAAGTTCTTCAAAAGGAACCATTTCCACTATAAAAATCATAGGATATGCTTGTAAGGTTTCTATGATTGTTTTAATTGATAGTAGTTCCACACATCCCTTCATTGACCCTTACATTATCAAAAGGCCATTTCAACCTATGAGGGTAATAGTGGCTAATGGACATGAAAAAGAGTTGTATGTTTGAAAGTCATTCATTTGGATGGAAGATGCAAAATGGGCAATTCAACTTCAAGCTCAGATTGATGAAAGTAGGAGGCTGTGACATGATATTGGGTATGGATTGAATAGATATAGTGGCACCAGTCATTTTGCACACTAGGCCAGCTTGAGCTTTATGACTGATGGAAGAATGATAATCTTATATGGAGAAAATAAAAATCCTGAAGTGTCAACACTGAACACTGAACACTGAACATTGAGGAACTTAGAAGAATGTTGCACTGTGGGACTTGTGAAGTGGTAGTTGAGTTGGCTATGGTTGATACTAGGGTGGTGACAAAGGAAAATTCAGAACAGCATCCTACCATTGAAAGGTTATTGCAAACTTATAAAGGAGTATTTCAAGAACCTACTGAACTACCACCTAAAAGAGCTGAGCCCAACCATTCAACCTCAGGCCATACATGTACTCCTATGATAAAAAAAAAAGGACATTGAATCCATCATTGCTGAGATGATTAATGATGCTACTGTAGTTTCTAGCCAATCGGGATTTGCATGTCCTGCCCTATTAGTCAAAAAGAAATATTCCACTTGGAGGTTGTGTGTAGACTATAGAAGATTAAATAACCTGACTGTTAAAAATAAGTACCCAATTCCCATGATTGATGACTTGTCGGATGAGTTATTTGGGGATAGTGTGTTTTCTAAGGTTGATTTGAGGGATGGATACCATCAAGTAAGGATAAAAACTGGGGAAGAACACAAGATTGCATTTAGAACATATCATGTCATTTGGCTTCACCAATGCACCAGCAACCTTTCAATCCTTGATGAATTCAGTTTTCAAGGATTAATTGAGAAATTTATTCTAGTATTTTTTATGACATCTTAATATACGGTAAGACCATGGATGAACACCTTCTTCATTTGGAAATTGTATTGAAGCTGCTAGTAAATAACTAATTGTTTGCTAAACAAAATAAATGTGATTTTGGACCGTCACAAGTAGAGTATTTGGGACACATTATCACTGATGTGGGGGTTAGTACTGATCAGGGTAAGGTTGTTGCAATGATAGAATGGCCCCATCCTAAGACTATTAAAGAGTTGAGGAGCTTTTTGGGGCTGACATGGTATTATAGGAAGTTTGTGAAGGGCAATGCTAACATTAGCAAGCCTCTCACTAAACATGTTGAAGAAAGGAGAATTCAGATGGAACACTGAGGCTGAGACAGCTTTCAACAAGTTGAAATTGGTCATGTCAAGCACCCATGTACTTGCATTGTCTAGTTTCTCTAAATATTTATATTAGAAGTGGAAGTTTGTAACACTGATATAGGGGTTGTATTGATGTAAGACAAGAGGCCCTAGCATATATGAGTCAGGATCTTAGCAAAAGACATAAAGGGATGTTCACTTTTACAGATATCCCTATTGCAAGTTGTTGATAGATGGAAGCATTACTTGCATCCACACCACTTTATAATCAAGACTGACCACTTCAGTCTAAAATTTCTACAAGATTAGAAGATAACCACATCATTGTAGCACAAGGATCTAACAAAGTTGATGGGGTTAAGTTTTGAAATACAATACAAGAATGGGGTTGAGAATGTAGTTGTTGATGCCTTGTCTAGAAAGATTGATCACCAAAATGAAGAAGTTGTTGAGACAATGTGATATTTGTCAAAGGTGCAAGGATGAACAAGTTGCTTATCCATAGTTATTACAACCCTTGCATATTCCTAAAGGAGCATTGGAGCATATTTCTATGGACTTTATTGAAAGTCTACCTAAATCAGAAGGCAAAGATACTGTGTTGGTGGTAATAGATAGATATAGCAAATATGCACACTTTATTGCTATTGTTCATCCTTCACTGCTTCACAAATAGCTAGAATATTCATGGACAACATTTATAAGCTACATAGACTTCCCAAGAGTATTGTGTTTGATAGAGACAAAGTGTTTACTAGCCACTTTTGAAAAGAATCGTTCAAACTCCTTCATGTTTAATTGTGTTACAGTTCAACATACCACCCACATACAGATTGGCAGACTGAAAGGCTCAATAAATGCTTGAAAACTACCTAAGATGCATGACTGGTCACAAATCAAAAGACTGGAACAAGTGGTTGTCACAGGCTGAGTACTGGTACAATAGCAACAACCATACATCAGTGAGAATGACACCTTTCAAAGTGGTGTATGGTTGTGACACTCGACAACTAACTTTTGAATCGATTGCTCAATCCAAAATGAAAAATGTTGATCAAATGCTCAAAGAAAGGTAAGTCATGGCCAAGATGCTGAAAGAGAATTTAACTAAAGCTCATAATATGTTGAAGAGTAATGCTAATAAGAAGAGGACAGAGAGAGAGTTGGAGGAAGGAGATTGGGTATTTTTAAAATGCAACCTTACAAGCAAACTTCTATTGCTATCCGGCGAGTCTTAAGTTAACTTCAAAATACTATGGTCCTTAGCAGGTTATTTCGAAAATTGGACATGTGGCTTACAAGCTAGCATTGCCAACAACTACTAAGATACATCTACTTTTCCACATATCACAACTCAAGAAGATAAGAGATCACGTTGTACTAGTTGTTGATCCTCCCTTGTGTTCATCAGATGGTCAACCCTTTGTAGAATCAGTTGCAATCTTGGATAGAAGGTTGATTACGAAGGGAAACAAAGTTGTGACTCGGATTTTGGTTCAATAGGCCAACTTATTACCAGAAGAAACCACTTGGGAGAAATATCAGTTCATAAAATCCCAGTTACCAGATATTGCAGAATTTTGAAGAAGGAAGCTTGTTTTCAAGGAGAATGAAATGTCACAATTATCTATTGTAACTACGTTTTAATTATTCTACTTCAATCCCTTAAGGTTTTAAGTAATTTATTAAGTTGTTGCTTTCAAGTCCCTAAGTAAATTGTATTTTCTTTTTAGTTCCTAAAGTTTGTTAAGGGACAAATATCTGCTACTGTGTAAGGCTATTTATGGCCAGAATAATGTGCTATTAGCACCATCCTAATATATCAAAGCTTTAATCCTCTTCTCCTTCTCCCTTCTTCTTTACGAATTTCACCACTGTAACAAGAGAAAAATAGGGGCTCAAAAGTAGCTAATACCTTCAATCACTTCATGTGTAATGTTCGAATCCCATTGCCATCGATATCATTCAGAACGGAGATATAGTTCAAGACTTCAGATTCCGGTTTTGTACTCATGTCTTCAAAAGAAGCATATTTATGTATAGAGAAGACGAGCAATAAAATTGCCAACGACAGCGAAAAAAGATGGTTAAGCAAAGTATTGTATTCCACACTTAAAGCAACATTAGCGTCAAACTTCGGCATTCGATTTTATAAAGATCCATTGAGAATCTGTAAGCTCTGAAGTGAATTAAAGTACGTCAAAAAAAAAGTAAAAACACTTCAACAAGGGAAGCGAGTGTGGGGTTTCTGATCTACCCCCTCTAAAATTTTAAATTATTACAAAAAAGTAAAGGAAAAATGGTAATTGTCTGCCCAACTGAATCCTCAAACGTAACTCCAAAAAGATTTTCATCACCATCTAATTCTAAAACAATGTTAGTGGCCGACTTAGGCACCACCGGATCCGTATTTCTTTCCAAAAACAATAACCTGAAGCTTGTCGTATCCAGCCAACACACCAGCACCAGCAACAGCTCGGAGAATGTTAGCACCAGCACCCTTGAACAGAGATTTGGGACCCTCGTTCTTAACAATCTGGGAGAATGCATCGAGTGAGCTCTTGTACTTAACCGCCTCACCAGATGTCATCATCATTCTTCTTCTTACTGTATCAATTGGGTAGGAAGCAAGACCAGCACCATTGGTGATGAGCCAACCAAGTCCAAAGCTAGCAAAGAAACTATCCTGTAAACAGTACATACAAGGGTCAGACTCTCGAGTTTTTTATACTACAAAGTTTTTTTGACAATGGTAACATTTATACTAAAGAGTTTATTCATCCATATATTTTATACAAAAAGAAAATATCCTGTATACGCACATACAAGGGTCATACACTCTTTGAGTTTTTTATACTACAGAGTTTATTCATCCATATAGACTATACAAAAAGAAACTCAATTACAATTATTCACATCCTAGCAAACGACTCGAGGTAACATGAAAAAACAGCTGAAATTGAAAATGTTCAACCAAAAATACTGAATTCTTTTCACTCACTCCCCACAATAAGTTCTAAAAATATACTCCAACATAAAAACATTCATGCATAAATGTATACATTATATATATATATATACACAGCCAAATAAAATGATAAGCCCAACAACACTATGGCATTACACAGCAGACACTATATTCAGAATAGCATAAAAACTTAAGCTTGCACAGCAAAGACAGGAATATATAAAAACATTAACCTGCAGGTTTCCAGTCAAGAGGACAGGCTTCAAGGAGTCGTACATTCCAAAGTACAAACCACGGTAAACAATGATACCAACACATGAAATGTTGAATCCACGGTACAGACCAGCAATTCCATCAGATTTGAGTGTCTTCTTGTAGACATCAATCAAACCATTGAACTGCCTCTCACCTCCCTTCTTTGCAGTCTTGTTGTCATTAGCAAGACGGGTACGAGCATAGTCCAAGGAGTAGACAAAGAACAATGAGGAAGCACCAGCAGCACCACCAGACGCAAGGTTGCCAGCAAACCACTTCCAGTAGCCATCACGATCCTTCTTGAAGTTGAAGAGTCTCTTGAAGTAGTCCTTAAATGCAAAGTTCAAGGCCTGTGTAACATAGAGTATCAGTCAGTCAATGCTTGATTAAACAAACAATAGAACAGCCAACGTGCATGAATGTATCTTTGATGCATAAATTTCAGTCCTCAAAATGAAGACAAATGGTAAACCTGAGTAGGGAAATAACGGATAACATTAGCAGTATTTCCTCTCCATAAAGACCCAAACCCTTCTTCCTTAATTGTTCTCCCGAAACAATCGCCAATTCCCTTGTATGGTTCTGAGAGCCTACCAGCCTTGAGCATCTCATCTTGATTTTGGATCAAAAGTTTCACACGCTCAATAGGGGCAGCAGCAGTCTTTGATACAGCTGCAGAAACTCCACCCATGAGGAAGTCAGTGGCAAAAGCTGCAAGTCCCTTCTCTTGAGGAGCCTGCACAAACACTGGTGAAGCGTTTGAGGTGATCAACGATAGATCCTGAGTGGCTTGGCATCTCTGCAGTCCGGCATTGGAGTAGTTTCCATAAGCAAAATGCCTCTGGTGAAGAGCAGGCTGAACGCCCCCATAGCGAGCATGGACATCTTGGGATAGACTTGAGCTCAAGTGTAGCTGGTTAGCTGCCTTCTGGAAGACAGTTGGGTGCTGGTTCATTTCTGTCATTGCAACGTTGAACAAAGTCCTGCACAGATAAGAGCATGAATCAGATCTCTACATTTAAGCTCGCCATGGACAAAATCTGTCCATAAATTCCACAAACTACACAAAATTGCTGTCATAACCACTAGGAGTTCTCATCATTCATTTGCACGCTCAACGTTATAGACCATCCATCCAATCACAATATATACCAATACAAACTTAAGAGCTTTATTAAATCAATTAAACATGGTATTCTCACGTTTACCTGTTGTTTGAAATGGCAATTCCTTAGAAATATCAACATCTATTTCTGATCTCTACTTGACAATATAAGCTGAGCAAAACTTTAACTCAAAAATTAAGTTTATAATCACATGATAAATCTGGTTGAAGTAACATCTCAAAATATTTTTGGATAGAAAATTTGCGGTCAGAGCTCAAAATCCACCAACTATATACAAAGAGCATAAATTTCACAATTAGCACAAATTCAAAAAAATAAAAAAGCTTTTATCTGGAAATTGCAAGAAAAAAGGTGCACTTAGTGCAGAGATCAAGCATCACACTGGTCCACCCTATATAAGATCAATCTTATAACTATATGATATATCATTTAGTCTAAATGAAAATATAATCTACCTCCCAATCCTACAAAACAAACCGTGAATCACTTGTATTGCATCAATTCCAATTTCATTAGCTGATTTAAATTTACAAAAGAATTGTTACAGTAGCATCAATTTCAGGAAAACGCTCAATAACTGATTCACAAAGTTACTTACAGTATGCACATCATGCTGGCACTAAGAGAGCCTTATATTCCTATAATCTAAGATGAACTTAAATATATATATATATATATATATATATATATATAATAATAATATTCCCCCCTGATAATAAAATTTAGACAATAAATTTAGTCTCTAAGTCCCAATCTACGTGATTGTATTTCCCTTTTTGTCTGTCACATTTTATAGTTAAAAACAATTAAATTCGCATATTATATCAGTTAAATGATATATAGCAATACAAATATTTGTTATAGATCACATGTTAAAAAAAGAATTATTTCTTAACATCGGTGTCTAGTCAAACACAATCACATAAAATGAGATGGAAGGACTAAATAAAGTACTACAACCAGCAATTTTACAATACATTTTAAAAAAACTACTCCATCTATTCCAATTTATATCACATATTTTTTTAGACAGTCCCAAAAAGAATGACATATTTACTTATTTGATAATAATTTAACTTTTAACTTTACTTTTTACGGCTTAGCCAGATGATAACCACAAATATATTTGACTTATTTTATAAGACAAGATTCAAAAGTTTTTTTTTATTTCTAAACTCAGTGACCAGTCTAACTATATCACATAAATTGGGACAAAGTAGTAAAAATCACTATAATTTTGACTATAACTCGTTGACAAGATCTGAAGACTCAACAATCAGAAACACTCATGTACAACTAAAAAAGCATTGAAAAACACAAATAAGATCAGCAGATCCGTTAAACCAAATCACAGCTATAGCAAAAACATAAGCAGATCTCTATAACACCTTAAAAACTACTCATAAACGAACCTCACTAACGCTACAAAACCAAATAATCGCTATATATTTAACAGATCTAAGCAGTAAAAAATGTAAAAAGAGTAAATATATATATACTAGAGAGATATACCTGCGTTCGACTCGCCTCGGGAGTAGCGATGGAGAGGAGAAGAACGAGGAGAGAATGAGGGTTGAAAAGAGTGGGAACGCTATATATATATTTGGTGGCTGTGGGCTCTCTGACCTATTTTGCCAATATTTTTCTACGATTTGAATATTATTTTGCTAGTTGAATATTATTTACCAATTAATTTGAATTCGTGTTAAATAAATTTATTTAAAGTTTTATTATTTTTATTAAAATTATAATTTCTGAATTTTATCTACATATTGATAATTAAAATTGAGGGTCTATCAGAAATAATTTTTTTATCCCACAAAGATAGTGATGAGGTTTGCGTACATCATACCCTCTTTAGACCTCACTTTGTGGAATTATATTGGGTATGTTGTTCTTGTTTGTTGTATTTTATAATTAAAATATTATATTTAGATTTAAATATTAAATAAAAAGGATAATTTAATTATTTCAGTATTTTAATCACAATAATTTGCTTTTACTTAAAAAAATACTCCTTTCATTTTAATTTATTTGTCTGATTTTGATTTGACACAAAATTTAAGCAAGTAAAGAAGATTTTTTAATTTTTTGATCATAAATTAAAGACATGTAGAATGTACATAAATATTATTTACTCTTGTGATCTTAAATATATTATATAAAAATTAAAATTAAAAAATAATCAAAAAAATATTTTTAAACGAACTAAACAAAGAAGTCAAGTCAAACAAATAAAACGAACGGAGTACTGGTAATAATGTATCCACAGGATATTAGAAAATGTCAATAAATAATGAGCCGTTAGGTAAAGTGGGAAAAGAAGTGCTTGCAATTCAATAAGTTTGTTTTCCGCGTGAAAAGAACCGAAAGGAAAAAGCTTTTCCATCATGTGATTCCCATTGGAAATTCCCTTCTCGCACAAGTGGAACCGAAAGATGTTTTAGTAGAATTATATTAATCTCCAGAGTTTTTCTCATTAATAAGAAATATATATAATATATAATGTGAAATTTTAATATTATAAGAATGTTAAATCTAGCATAATTATACATCACTAATTATTACACAATATATGGAGTATATTCTAATTATGGTACTATGTTATGTACATGTTAATACATTCCCTCAGTCGGAGCGGGAGGAGGTCGGACGCTAAGACTGGATCTAAAGTCGATGAAGAGCTGTCTAGGAAGGCCTTTGGTGAATATATTCGCATACTGATATGAAGAATGCATGTGCATCACCTTAACATGACCAAGAGCAACCTTCTCACGAACAAAGTGTATATCCATCTCAATGTGCTTGGTTCGTTGATGCTAAACCAGGTTATGAGATAAATATATGGCGGATATGTTATCACAGTAAATCAAAGACGCCTTACGTAAAGGACATTGCAACTCCAAAAGAAGGTTTCGAAGCCAACAGATCTCAGCAACAACATTAGCAACGCCTCTGCTGCTTCTGCACTCGAGCGGGATAGTGTGGTCTGCCTCTTGGTAGACCAAGAAATGAGATTATCCCCTAAGAACACACAGTAGCCGAAGATGGAGTGTCACGTATCCGGACAATCTGCCCAATCAGCATCCGTATATGATAACAACCTGGTCGGTGCTGATGGATATAGGTGCAATCCATAATCAAGTGTGCCCTTAACATATCGAATGACACGCTTAAGGGTAGTAAAATGAGGCTCTCTGGAATGCATAAAGAAGCATATTTGCTTAACAACATAAGCAATAGCATGCCTGATAAACGTGAGATATTGTAGTGCACCTACAAGACTCCTGTAAAGTGAGGGATCGGACACAAGATTACCATCAACATCACTAAGCTTTGATTTCGAGTCAACCGGAGTGGACATTATCTAGCAGTTTGCCATTTTAACCATGTATAATATCTCTTCTGCATACTTGCACTGACACAAGAATATATAATCTGTAGATCTAGTCACTGATATCCCAAAAATAACTCAACTTCCCTAAGTTAGTCATGGCAAATTCGGTTTTTAGCAATGTAATAATCTCATTTTTTAATAAATCAGATGAGACAGTAAGCACAATGTCATCCACATATAACAGCAAGTAAGTGGTG
The DNA here is from genome assembly GCA_029783415.1 of Anisodus acutangulus. Lineage (NCBI taxonomy): Eukaryota > Viridiplantae > Streptophyta > Magnoliopsida > Solanales > Solanaceae > Anisodus > Anisodus acutangulus. Next base: position 30,785,262 of record CM056493.1, read on the forward strand.
CTATTACCTCGATGAAAATAAATAGAGAATTATCACAATTGATACATACAAACCCAATCCGCATAATGTATTGTGCAAATCGATCATATCACGCTCTAGGGGCTGTTTTAAACCATAAAGTGATTTACGGAGGCAGCATACATACTGAGGGGCTGCTGGATGTACAAAGCCATGCGGATGGTGCATGTAAGCAGTTTCTTTCAAATCCCCATGTAGAAATGCATTCTTCACGTCAAGCTGATGAATTGGCCAATGCTTACTCATAGCAATACTCAAAATTGTACGAATGGTAGCCGGTTTAACAACCGGACTGAACGTTCCACTACAGTCAATACACTCCTGCTGATTAGTGCCATTAGCCACAAGTCTCGCCTTATACCTCTCTAGATCGCCACTGTCTCTGTATTTGTGATGAAAAAGCCACTACATCGGATCATATTCACCCCCTTCGGTCTAGTAACTAAATCTCAAGTGTGTTGTTTCGTTAAAGCATTAAATTCCTCACATATGGTCGCATTCCAATTCGGGACTAGTTTGGCCAATTTTGGGGTTTTGAAAACAGGGGAAATGGTTTGTGTGGACAAGTTAAACTGGACTTTGGGTTTGAAAATCCCGTGTTGGGCACGGTTTGCCATTGGGTGTGGGGGTAGTTTGTGGGTGCGGGTCACTGCATTGGGTGTGATCGACGGAACTGGGCGGTAAGGTCGAAGATCTAGGAGTGACAGGGTAGTGTGAGGTAAACGACGTCGGGTAGGCAGTCGATGGTGGGTTAGGACTTGAGTGTTGGTGATTTAGGGTAGTAGTGGTGGTCCGGTTATTGGGATGGTGACGGGTTTGGGTTCCGATGACGGGTATGGTGTCGGGGTTGGTTTGGGGTCAAGGAGCGACTGCGGCTAATGGTGGTGACACAATAGTCATTGGTTGGGTGGGTCGGTGGGTATTATGTATGGTGACCAGATGTGACAGGGAGACAGTAGGGCAATTTCCGGTGGAGGATGTCGGAACTGGTGGCGAGAGAACTCGGTCGGAGTCATTGTCGGAGGTGGCAGTGACAGGTGTCAGTGGTGGCGACTAACGAACTGCGGCAGTGGGATGATGGAGTTCGATGAGTATGACGGGGGAGATGTCAGAATCTATGAAGGTATAGTTTGTGTTCTGGAATTTCTGAATATTGGCAAACGGAAAGGTTGTCTCGTCAAACGTAACGTGATGGGAGATGTGAATTTGGCGAGTGTATACGTCATATCACAAGTATCCCCTATGATTAGACGGGAATCCTATGAAGACACATAGAGTGGTTCGGGGTGCTAATTTATGGGGGCAGTAGAGGCAAGATTTGGGTAGCATAAGCAACCGAAAATCTGAAGGTGATCATATAGGAGGGGATCTGACGGTATAATATTTTGGTTGGGGTCATGTTATGAAGAGTGCTAGTTGGTAAAATATTAAGGACGTATGCTGTTATTTTGACTGCATAAATCCAAAATGAGGGAGGAAGAGAGGCATGAAACAAGAAGGTACGAACCATAGTATTTATAGTGCGAATGATTCATTCGGCTTTGCCATTCTGAGGTGAGGTGAGGTGCCGAAAAACCATGCCATTATTTTTGCAAAATTTGTGAAACGTGGAATTATTAAATTCACGGCCATTATCACATTGAAAAGATTTTATGACCCTTACAAATTGTGTTTTTGTCACGACCCGACGGGCCGCGACTAACCGCTCTAATGACGTCATTACACTAACCTATCACACATAATCCAACTAACACTTAATGAGTCTGAAATCCGGCAGCATAATACTGCAATAACAACACATGCCAAGGTAGGCAAGCCGACAAGGCTGCCTTTACCCCCGAATGTACCTGCCTCCTGAGGAGTCATAACTAGCCAACACAATACAACAGGAAAGCCGACAAGGCTGCCACTAGATAATGTCATATATACACGGGGACACCCCAACACAGAGTACAATAGAATGACTGACCAAAACAGAGTTATAACCCTTACATAAGCACAACCCACAACTGTCTACAGACCTCTACAAGAAGGATAACGACATATGACGGGACAGGGCCCCGTCGTGCCCCTAAATATACAAAAGTCAAAATAATAGGGTTATGTACCCAAAATGACAAAGCTCTGAATCAAATGAGCTTCCCAACCTGTTGAGTAGGAACCTAGGCCTGAGGTTCACCAAACTGAAAACCTGTACCTGCGGGCATGAAACGCAGCCCCCCCCCCCGAGAAAAGAGAGTCAGTACGAAATAATGTACTGAGTATGTAAAACATGAAGCTGTAAAAGAGATCATAAGTAGCCAACAGAAAACAGGAAATCAGTATAAAAATCAGAATCCAAATCCAACTGTGTCATAACCAATAAAAGTCAGTTGCCTTATAAAAATGAGAGTCAAGTCAAGAAAATATGAGTGTATGTCCATATACACATATATATATCTGTAATGTAACCCGGCCCACTAGTGCGGGACTCGGTGGAATCATATCGTAACCCAGCCCATGTTGAAACTCGGTAAAGTCATATCGTAACCCGGCCCATGCTGAGACTCGGTAAAGTCATATCTCATCTATGGATCCATCCTACGTAACCCGGCCCTCTAGTGAGGGTCTCGGTGAAGTAATGCAAGGTTGTGCACGAACATAACCCGGCCCGGGACTGGGTGAAGTGAAGTAATAACACTTAGCACGAGTAGATTTCATGAGTAACCATATGCAATCAAAATTATCATTTGACTCCCAATAAAATCATTATAATAATGTCATAATAAACTCATTACTGAAAAATCATAGGCACTTCTCATAACTAACATCTTTAGGAATTAAACTGTATAAGAATCAAGTATGTCCGCCGTACTTTCATTAAATCATGCCAAAAGAAAGAAGTAAGGGTTTCACATACCTTTTAGACGAACTAATCCACCCAATATTATAATATGCCTCGTTATAGAACTTCAACCTATAATAATGGTAATACGTTCGTCAATTCTATGATTACTAGCATACTTTATATCGAATAACGACTTCTTATTCTATAAAAATTCGGGCAACACTTCCCCTGTTTATACACGTTTCCACAACTTTCAAACGAGACTAATAACATCAATAACCAAGCACCAATTAAGGGCACAACCAAAACAACAATAAAGGGAATTTACACACCCACTTCTCATGTAAATTTAGCCTCTTAATCCACATTAAAACAGCCCACAAAAATAGTCCATGTTCCAACAACAACGAGGGTAGAATGTGAAGCCTTTCTACACTTTTCTACACCATTATTCCTTTAGGACTTACATTAGCAATTACCACACTTAAACATGCATTATGGTAACTAAATTTTCAGCATTATAACATCACAAAACAGTCCCTAAAATAGTCCATATCCATCTCAACATGTCCAACGATTTCATGCAAGTTCTTGGCCACAACATGTCATAATTTCATAACTCTTCTCTTAACTCTTAAAATCCAATTCCATATTTCAATATTTCCATATAACTAATTTTAAACTTTAATACCAATGTTTCCTTTCAATTTCATCATGCAATTAGTGATAATAATAACAACAATAACCAACGAATCCAACAATCACCAAAATATGTCCCATATTGATAACTAGCCCAAAATTGTCACATGCATTGTTCAAATTCTAATTTCTCCTTAACACAAATGCATTACCTTAATTCTAACAACATGCATTCTAATTATATCATAGAAAGAAGAATTTTATACCTCAAATTCGTCCCAAAACAGTCCGCAATTTTTTGCCCACTGTTTGTCCGAAAATCCCCACTGTTTTCGTATTTCTTTCCCTTTTTTGTTCACTTCTTCAACTCCAATTGACATGCAAGTGTTCTACAATGTTAAGCCATCATCCCTACACGTTTTTCTTCCAAAAAATCAAAATTTCTGGGGTACAATTTCGGCCAGCAGTAGTTGTTTTTGCCACTGTTTTTGGTGTTGTTTTGCTTCTAATTTTTGGTGAAAAATGTAGTCTAGGAAGAGAAGATAAAAATCTTAAATTGTGTATGGGGTTGGGGGTGATTTTCGGCCAGCAGGGGGGTTTGGAGAAGAGAGGTGTGGTTTTTGGTTAAGTTTAGAATGAAGATGAAGAGGTGAGTGTAGGTATATAAAAAAATCTGATTTTTCCTTTTTACATTTTGGCCCCTAAGTTCTTCAATTAATAAATCTTAAACCCACCTCTTTTGATTCCCGAGAATTTCATAAGCCTCATATCCTCAATGTCATAATTTTATAATACAATACTATTCCATAACTCCATTGGAATAAATTCAACTACTAGGATTAATTCTCGTCATCACATGTATAGCACTAAAGAAAAACTATTCCGGGATAACATCCGTTTATACACTAATTTCCCGTATTAACATATGTAAGTGCTCCTTATATTCAATATCCGAATCTTACTTCCTTAATGACGTTCTTAATTATCGTCTTAATCTTACGAGGTGTAACAGTTTTGATAAAAGTACAAAATTGAAGAAATTTGGCAAAGACTTCTAACTTGAACTTTAGTGGGTAAATCCAGATAAAGTGAGAGTAATCATCTAATAAGACTAGATAATATTTATGACCCAAGGAGCTAGTAATGGGAGAGGTCCACAAATCAGCATGAACAATATCAAATGGAGCAAACGTAACACTAATAGATGATTTAAACGGAAGGCGAACATGTTTGCCTAATTGACAAGAAACGCATTTTTGGGCAAGTTTCCCATTACTACAATTAATAAAATTATTGCCTTTAAAAATTTAAAAACAGGAGCTCCTGGTGTCCAAGTCTATTGTGCCAAGTTGACGGAGAGATAGCTGCAAGGGAGGTGTGTGAGCGGAAATTGGCAGCGGAAGAGGATGGAAAATGATAGAGGTCCCCTGTGCTATTGAATCTCGTAAGAGGTGTCCCCGTACGTAGATCTTTCACAGTAAAACCAAATGGATCGAAATCAACCGACACAGAATTGTTACGAGTAAATTTCTGAACATAGATTAAATTCTTAATGATGTCTGGGGCATACAGGACGTTATTCATGGAGAAGGGTGGGTGAGGTGGTTGGGTGTAGGTATTACCATAGCCCTGAATTAGAATACGATGACCATTGCCAACAGTAATAAACTAAGGAGACTTTAAACGAAATACTTGGGAGAGATTACCTGCAGACCGAGTGAGATGAGATGTGACTCCCGAATCTATGTACCAATTGTCATCGAGTTGTTGCATATTCAAGGAGCTGAAGGCGTGACCCAAATCAGTGGGGGCCAGGTCATGAAATTGTGGTTGCTAGGCCTGGACGAAGTGGGCCTGTTCTGCCCTGTAGAGCCGTGACCCGGAGCCTGGATCAAGATACTGGCTGTTGGAAACCTGTCTGGGCTGAATATTTAAACTGGGCTCGTGGCTGCTGCTGATAGTAAATTGGGGCAGAGGCCTAGGGTGAACTTTTTTGGCCACTACCCTGGGCCAGCCCATGGTGCTGGCGTCGCTGCCTGCTGAGGGCTATTCTTGCCTCCACGCCCTCGGCCACGTCTACATCTGTTGTTCATATGACCTTTTTCTCATTTTCCACCACCGCGGCCACCCCACTATTGTTGGTTGTTCGATGGTGGTTGGCCGGCAGTAGGAGTGACGGGAATGGCGGGAGTGTCAACCAATAATGCTTTCTGGTTGTGTTCGTCCTGTTTAGCACATCGTGTTTCTTCCAAAAATAATTGTGACTGAGTCTTGTTAAAATTGGGTAAGGGATCGGCCTGTTGGATCATTGTGACTAGGGTATCATACTCACATTTTGGAAGACCTGCGACTAGTTGGAGAACCATCTTTGTGTCGGAGACAGGCGTTCCCACGTTTGATAATTGGTCCGCCACTAGTTTCAATTGCTTATAATATTCTGACATGTTAGAGAATTTTTTAAGATGTGTGTTATTAAACCATTCTTCCAAATAGACAGCACGGGTATGCTTGTTGTCCTGAAATATTTCTTCTAACGTAATCCATAACTCGCGAGCAGAGGCACCGATTTTCATGATTGTGAGGAGCAAGTCGTGAGAAATAGTGCCATAGATCCACTGTTTAACAATGTCGTCAAGGTGGTGCCATGATGTGTCATCAACCTCAATGGGGCGAGTGAGGGAGTCGTTTATGTGATCCATCATGTTATAGACACAGGCATGGATACAAAAAAGTTTCACCCACGGAGAGTACTGACCTTTTTCTTGATCAAGAACCACATGAATGAAGTTCTTGATGTTGGATACGGTGAGTGTTGGGTGAACAGAGGGTGAAAAACATGATCTGGGTATGGTAAGGGTGATGACGGTTAAGGTTAAGGCTATTGTGGGAGTTGTGGGAGGAGTCATTAAAGTGGATTAATTTGGATGGAGGAAGAGGAGGAAAGTAAACTTGGTCTCGTCGGAAATTTTGTAGCACGGCAGCCGCCGGTTTGAAAGAAAAGCCCCCGGGGGGGGGGGGTTGCGACTTTGGAGACAAAAGGAACAAGAGAATAGGTTTAGGTTTAGGCTCATGATACCATTTAGAATTGTATTAATCTCCCTTAAGGAGTCTTTCTCATTAATACAAATATATATTGTGTACAATGTGGAACCCTAATACAATAAGGATCTTAAATCTACCATAATTATACATCACTAATTATTACACAATATATGGAGTATATTCTAATTATGGTGCCATGTTATGTACACGTTAATAGTTTTGTATTTCCTCAGTCTCAAAAAGATTGTTCTAATTTGACTTGGTACGAAGTTTAAAAAATAAAGAAAGATTTTTGAAATATATTGTCCAAAGCAAGTCTTAGATATTTGTGTGGCTGTAAATCGTCTCATAAAGTTAAGTTATTTTTAAATATAAACAATGGCCGATTCAGAATTTTAAACTAGTGAATGCTCACTTCATTTAATATAAAGTTTCTACAAGTTAAAAATAGTATATAAGTACACAACTATTTAAACACGATTTAAAAGTTAATGAGAAAACTATAATTAATATTACCATTAAAAAGTTAACTTTTTGAAAAAAATGAATTATCTTTAAGGATTTCTTAGCCAATTACAAAATTTCTCAAGAAAAAAAAACAAGAGAAATGATTGGATGTTAATTTTTTGTCTCCTTCTTTGTCACAAGAACTTGAAACGTAAAGAGAAATAATAAACCAAATGTAAAGTAAACTATTAGCGAATATTCTCCGTATATTTTGTAATTATGATAGATGTATATTTAAGGTAACTTAGGATTCTAATTGTATTAGGAATCAACCTTTGTAAGGTAAGTTAGGTTTCGTACCATATTAGGAATCAACCTTGTACAGCTATATATATTGTGAATAATGAAAGGAATTCCGAAGGGAAATGATTCTATCTTACATGGTATCAGAGCCTAAAACCTAAACCCTACTCTTCTCCCTTCTCTTCCTCATTCTCAGCCAAACACAGAATTTTTTTTCCGGTTTCGCATAATTTTTTTATGGTTTCTTCCTCCCTTTCTAGGCTAAACCAGAAAATTCTCTTCCCTCGGCAGGCGGAAACCATGTCTTCCCCCACAAATTTCAGTTCATCCACTGGCACACTTGACAACCCTTCTCAACGTTCAGTATCTTCTTTTCATCCGACATTCGCCGTTAACAACATCAAGAATTTTATCCTTATAATTCTTGATCAAGAAGACTGCCAATATTCAATGTGGATGAAACTATTCTACATTCATGCATGTGCATACAACGTGCTCGATCATATTGACGAATCTGTTCCTCGTCCCACCGATGTTACAGACTCAATCTGGCGTCGTCTTGACGCCATCGTCAAACAATGGATCTACGGCACCATCTCCAAAGACTTGTTGTGCACTATCATGAAAACAGGTGCTACGGCACGTGAACTTTGGGTCCGGCTAGAAGAAATCATCGAGGACAATAAAAATACTCGGGTCGTGTATTTGGAAGAGCAATTCAACAATACCAGCCTCGAGAATTTTAACAACATGTCTGAATATTGTAAGCAACTGAAACTCATAATCGATCAACTATCCAACGTCGGGACTTCTATTTCAAAAACCAAGATGGTGCTTCAACTTGTTGCGGGTTTACCGAAAGGTGAATATGACACACTCGCAACAATGATTCAACAAGCCGACCCTCTACCAAGTTTCAACAAGGCACGTTCACAACTATTGTTGGAAGAAACTAGACATGTTAAAGAATAGGAACATAATAAAAAAAACGTTAGTCGTTGATGGAATGGCAACACCTGTGATCAGCAGCAACCAGCCACCACTACAAGGCCACCAACAGCAGCAGTCCAGCGGCAGAGGTCACAACAACAAAGGCAAGGGCCGCGAAAAGGGCCAACGCAACCAGCCAAACACCGACAAAGAAGAACTCTGGAACCCGGCGATGGCGATGGTCCAACCAGCAGCAGCAGTGGCCCAACCAGCAGAACTGGGCCTCGCCTGCATGCCTGTACCCGACTGCAAGGACCCAGTTCCAGCAGCCTTGGTGGACTAGCCTCTTGGGCCCTGCCCCAGTCACCAGGCAGGCCTACCAGCAACAACAGTAGCCACACCTGATTGCAGCAGCAGCAATAGCCCAGCAGCCTGGCCCCGATTGATTTGGGCCAGGCCTACACCACCGTGAACCTTCAACAGCCCGACGATAATTGGTACATGGACACTAGAGTCATATCTCACCTCACTCGGTCGTCAGGTAACCTATCTCAACTAAATCGATTAAAGTGTCCTCAATTTATTACTGTCGGCAATGGTCATCGCATTCCAATTGAAGGTTACAGTAACACACACACTAAACATCCACACCCACCTTTCTCCCTAAACCACGTCCTATACACACCTAACATCATTAAAAACTTAATCTCTGTTAGAAAATTCACTAGCAATAATTATGTGTCTGTCGAATTTGACCCTTTTGGTTTTTCTGTGAAGAAACTCAATACGGGGAAAATTCTTACACGCTGCAATAGTGTGGGAGATCTCTACCCATTCACTCAATCTTCCAATGTCAGACCGCAAGCACTTCTATCCCTTGCGGCGATCTCTCCCTCAACTTGTCACAACAGACTCGGACACCCCGGAGACCCATTTTTTACTTTTCTTAGGACTTCCAAGCGTATTCAATGTAATAATGGGAAAATTGCCCAACACTGTTTTCTTGTCCACTATGCAAACATACTCGTCTTTCATTTATGTCATCAAACAGTGTTACTTTTTCTCCCTTTGATATTGTTCATGCTGATTTGTGGACATCTCCGATTGTTAGCTCTTTGAATCATAAATTCTATCTAGTATTCTTGGATGATTTTCACACTTTGTCTGGATCTACCCACTGAAATTCAAATCTGAAGTTTTTGCAAAATTTCTCGAGTTTCAAAAATTCATTAAAACACAATTTGAAAAATCTATCAAATCATTCCAGTGTGATAATGGACGAGAATTTAATAACTCAGCATTTCATAACTTCTGTTCTAAACAAGGCATGGTTTTCCATTTTTCGTGTCCCTATACTTCTTCCCAAAATGAAAAGGCTGAACAAATTATACGTACCATCAATAACATGGTTCGCACACTTCTGTTTCATGCCTGTCTACCACCGCCTTTTTGGGTCTATGCTGTCAAAATGGTAGAATCCCTTCTTAATATTTTACCAACTAGCATACTCCAAAACAAGACCCCTACCGAAATCTTATACCGTAGGCTACCATCATATGATCACCTACATATTTTTGGATGCTTATGCTACCCCAACATAGCCTCCACTGCACCTTACAAACTTGCCCCTCGCACTCTGTCATGTGTCTTCCTTGGTCTGTCTTCTAATCATCGGGGCTACTTGTGCTATGACATTGTCACTCGCAAAATCATCGTCTCCCGTCATCTCACCTTTAACGAGACAACCTTTCCTTTTTCAAACCTTCGAAAATTCCAAACAACATATTACACATTTCTCGATGAGTCTCTTATGTCTCCTCTACTCCAGTCGATGTGTCTCCGACAAAGGACAGTACAGTTGCCATCTGTTCCGGCAGTGGACACTGCCCTGTCCCCGCCATTGCTGCCTCCAAGTCCCTGCTATCAGTCTATTGCACCCCCGGCAGTCACTCCTGCACCCACAGCGGCCGATCCATGACCTCTCGATCTCACGATCCTGAAACTGAATTCGTTGCCACCGGTCTGAACGATGGACCACCAACCTCACTGCCACGACCCACCACCACTACTTTCTCATCGCATAGAGACTCGTGCACAACACGGGATCTTCAAACCCAAGGTTCACTTCAATCTCTCCACACAAACCTTATCACCCATTCCAAAAAATCCAAAACTAGCAAAACTGGACCCAAATTGGAATGCGGCCATGTGCAAGGAATTTAACTCTTTAACCAAGCAGAACACTTGGGATTATTTGGTATCTAGACCAGAAGGTGTGAATGTTATCCGGTGTATGTGGCTATTTCGGCACAAGTTCAGAGACAGTGGTGACTTAGAGAGGTATAAGGCAAGACTAGTTGCCAATGACACTAATCAGCAGAAGGGTATTGATTGTGGTGAGACATTCAGTCCGATTGTTAAACCGGCCACTATTCGGACTGTTCTCAGTATTGCTATGGGCATGCATTGGCCGATTCATCAGCTTGATGTCAAGAATGCATTCCTTCATGGGGATTTAAAAGAGACTGTATACATGCATCAGCCTCCTGGCTTTGTTCATCCGGCAGTTCCACAGTTTGTATGTCGTCTCAGAAAGTCATTGTATGGATTGAAACAGGCACCCCGCGCTTGGTATGATCGTTTTGCCAGGTATCTTTTGCAGATTGATTTTGTATGTAGCAGGTGTGATAACTCTCTCTTCACTTTTCACCGAGGTAGCAGCACTGCATATTTGCTATTATATGTCGATGACAATGTTCTTACTGCATCATCTGACGATTTGAAGAATGAAATCATTGCTCTATTCAAAACTGAATTTGCTATGACGGACTTGGGCAAGCTAAGTTATTTTTTGGGTATATCGGTAACCAGAGCTGCAACCACTATGTTCCTGTGTCAGCATAAGTATGCAGAAGAGATAGTGTACAGGGCCAAGATGACAAATTGTAAAATTATGCCAACTCCGGTGGACTCAAAATCCAAGCTTAGTGCCAATGACGGTGCGCCCGTTTCTGATCCCACTCTATATCGAAGTCTAGCAGGTGCTCTTCAGTATCTTACATTCACTAGGCCTGATATTGCATATGCCGTTCAGCAGGTGTGTCTGTTCATGCACGACCCCCGAGAGTCCCATTTTGTCGCCCTTAAACGTATTATCAGATATGTTAAGGGCACACTAGACTTTGGTTTACATCTATACCCCTCTGCCCCAACCAAGTTGCTAGCCTACATGGATGCAGATTGGGCAGGATGCCCCGACACACGTCGCTCCACCTCAGGGTACTGTGTATTTCTTGGGAATAATCTTATCTCATGGTCTGCTAAGCGGCAGGCCACGCTATCCCGTTCGAGTGCTGAAGCAGAATATCGCGGAGATGCTAATGCCGTCGCTGAGATCTGTTGGCTCCGAAATCTTCTTTTGGAGCTCCAGTGTCCATTACGCAAGGCGTCTATAGTCTATTGTAACAACATATCTGCTATCTATATTTCTCATAATCCAGTCCAACATCAGCGGACTAAGCATATTGAGATGGATATCCACTTTGTGCGAGAGAAGGTTGCCCGTGGTCAGGTCAAAATTTTACACGTGCCTTCCTCTTATGAGTATGCAGACATTTTCACAAAGGGACTACCGCGACAGCTCTTCACCGACTTCCGATCCAGCCTTAGCATTCGGCCTCCTCCCGCTCAGTTTGAGGGGGAGTATTAGCAAATATTCTCCGTATATTTTGTAATTATGATAGATGTATATTTAAGGTAACTTAGGATTCTAATTGTATTAGGAATCAACCTTTGTAAGGTAAGTTAGGATTCGTACCATATTAGGAATCAACCTTGTACAGCTATATATATTGTGAATAATTAAAGGAATTCCGAAGGGAAATGATTCTATCTTACATAAACAAAGGAAGATTAAGTAATAAAACACATATGTGTGCCAACAAGGTATCAAACCCTTAACCCCCAGGAAAATATCACAGCTGCCCAACCAAAGCACCCATCAAGTTTTTCGTTCAAGGGGTGCTGCTGGTTCCTGTTCCTATTTTGAGAAGTTTCTAAATAAATATACATAATTTACATCCGGGTTAATGAGTGTTCTAGCACCCAATATGATGTATGTGGATACGTCCCTAAATATAGAAATGTGTCAATTTTTTAAAAATAAATTAATAAAAAAAGTAGGATAATCTTTTTGGGATAGAAAAATTATATTTTTCTTTTTAATTGGAGGCTCTAAGTTTGACAAGTAATCAAAAATATCAAACTAAATATGGAAATTGCCTTTTAAGATGGACTTTAGGACGTTGGCCTTGCCTCATGCACCTTTCATATTTCAATGGAGTTATTTTCTCCTTATTCAAGTTTTGTCCTTTCACATTTTCCATTTCTTTTTTCAATTTCTTCTTGATATACATATACTCTTCCCTTTTTAGTAACTATTACTAAATTGGAGTAGATTTGGTCTGGATAGAAAAATTTGAGTTTATTATTATTATATTGAGTTCAATAAAGTCATTAAAATAATAATTTAAAATATAATAATAAGTAATAATTATTTAAAAAATGTCACGTCATGTATTCTTTGAATTAGCATGAGCTAAGAAAACATGTCAAAAAATACGGGTACAAACAAGAAAAGAATAGGTCAAATTTTATTAGCAATGACTTGCTGCAGTAAAAGAAATTGAAAACTATTATGTAATATGTATGGTAGAGGCGATTTAAATGCTCACTTGAGTTAAATGATTGAAGCAATTGAGAAGCATCAAGTGTTGAAAACTATTTTTTTATATTGAAACTAAATTTGTAAAATAATATCTATAAAATTACTTTCAGCTTCTGAACAATACATACAATTGAATTTTCAAATGAAGAATTACCGAATCACACCGCCGTGCATGCATCTAGATGATTTGTTTAATGTCCTACTGACCTTCCAAGTATATGACAATCGGAGATAGGCTTCTAACTTCTACTTATGGAAATAATCTTTTTCAACTTTCATTAGTCAATGTTTGTCATGTACTCATGTCTAACTTGTGTGATAAGTTATGTCATCTTGTATTTTGATGATTTGTCAAACTTTTAAGGAATCAGATAGGGACTTGGTCTGCGATCCGTTTTCTCGGCTATAGTATAGTCAACAATTACAGCCGTAAAGTGTACTATTTACTAGCAGAAGTACAACAACACTGCTGCAGCTCGCTAGTGGTCAAAATCAAGGGCTGAATTGTCCTTATCTCTTCACGTATGCTCCCTAATATATATACAATCACTTGAAAACCTAAAATCACCTTGAAAGTGCAGCCGCCACAAGTCTCCAAGTGCTCTCAAGAACAAAGTTGTTTGCAGACTCCAGATCCCGACACTGAATATGTCTAAGTCCTTTAGTTTATTTTGAGTCTTTGTCATTTTGTTCTTTATTGTAATCATACACTACTTTTAAGAAGTGTCATAATAGGACATATTTCAATCTTTGTTGGTTTGTGTTATTAGCTAGAGTTAGTCAAGGTTTGTAGATTTACAATAGAGGTATTGTAAGGGGTGAGGAATTAATATTTTAGTTCCTAGATTGCAATAGGTTGTAATCTGAAGTTGCTTAGTTAGTGAAGTTAGAAATCCTACTTGGTAGGTCGTGATTTTTAATCCCTTAAGCAAGAATTTTCCATGTAAATATCGTGTGTTATTTACTTTCTGTTTTACTTAAGGGAACAATTTGGTGGACTCTTAGTTTTTATCAATTGAGAGTCCGAGTCTTCAGCACTCGAGACAACTCCTATCTGGGATGAGACACCAGGTTCCTCTAGGGTAAATTTGGATTTAGCTGTCAATCCCGAACTTGTATCTACCATTATTGTGCCTTTGGGAGTTTTGTTACCTAAGAAAGAACCTGGTTCTACTGGTCATACTGCTGAGTCTGATGATGAAGTGCCACTATGCTTTAAGCGTAGAAGGGTCACTGTTGTTGAAAAGTCAAAGGAATGTTGTGCCCAAAGTGAGAAAGAGTATTCCCCAAACGACTCCCAGAACCAGACAAAGTAAAAAGGCTGCAAAAGCTACTTTGGATTCTACCTTAAAGGCAAGCAAAGAAAAGGGCACTAAAAGGATAAGAAACCAATCAGGGAAAAACAAGTTAGTTAATAAAGATATTTTGGTTGATGCATATGTCGTGGTTGATGACGATGTTGTGGAAGAAGAAGAGGAAAACTCTCCACTTGAAAGGAAGAATTCAAGGAAAAAGAAAAATATGGAACAGATTATCACTGATGATGAAAGCAGAGAAAAGCGTAAAACTCGACCTCCTACTCCAAAGAAGAGAAAAGGCAGTACTAGTGAGGGACTCGGTTCCTCCAAGAGACAAAACATTATTCTCAGTAAAAAGGAAAATAATGAGACTTTACGGAGTCAAAATATTTTGTTTTATAACAGGTTTGGAATGAAGAAACTACTTGAGATAGCTGAGTTCCAGAAATAGACTTATCTCATTGGCACCCAGTGTATATCAAGCATAGGTGGCCGAGTTCTATGCAAACCTTTGCTATACTAATGACGCTGCTCTTGTTCTGTCGGTAAATGGGACATACTTTGAGTTAGATGAGTTGAAGCGTGGAGAAATTTTGGAAGTCCCGACTAATGGGATGAAGATAGTGTTTGGAGAGGCGTCTGATGCCTTTAAGAATATGATGATGAAAATGAAGAGGTTTGCTACTAGATCAAGGCTCTTCAAGAAGGAGCTTAAACCAGAGTATCAACTCTTGTTTGCACTCGTCAATAAGGTGGTGCTTCCGAGGGCTGAAGGACGTTATATTGCCTCCATAGCAGACCTTGTCCTTCTTAAGGCTCTGTCGACTTCTAAACCCATCAGTCTGTCTGCTCTCATGATTGAGCACATCATCAATGTGGTAAATGCAAGGGAGGGCAGACATGGTCTTTCATATGGCTTTTTCTTGACAAAGGTACTTCTGCATTTCAAAGTCAAAACTGAAAAGGCTATCATGGACACTAAAAGCATATGTTCACCATGGAGACTTTGGAAAAAATCGAATACATGTCAAAGAAGTTGGAAGCAACTCTACTATTTCGACTCTAATTGAGGTTCAAAAGATGTCAACTATTGATATTCAACGGCTTAAGGCTGAGAATGCTCTCCTCATAGTCCAACTGGCTAAAAAGGCATAGGAACATGATTCTCGTGGTGATTTGGAGGCTGCAAATGCTGAGAATGAGAAGTTGCGGGCTGAAAATGAGAAGTTAAGACAGAAGGTTGATGAGCTTCGTGATCATATGCTCCAAGACCAGCGCACTAACAATGAGTGAGTGGATAGACTCCTTAAGGCTCTGTCCCATGCTCTTTAGTTTCCCTTCTAGCCTACTAAGCCCATGTTCTTATGACCTGGTCCTTCCTTCTCTTTAAGTCCCATTCTTTTAATACATGTTTTTATTTTCCCTAGTGATATTGGTACCGATGATAGTCTATTATCATATTTTGTACTATTTTGGCTACTATATTTTTAATGCTAAAATATTTCAGGGCAATTACTCTATTTTATGCATTGATGTTGATTTGTTTATTCATGTTTCTGCTCATGTTGTATTGCTCAAATGGATTTTAAAGGGGAAAATTGATAAGTTATGTCATCTTGTGTGTTTGATGATTTGCCAAACTTTTGAAGAACCAGATAGGGATCTGGTCTACGATGCGTTTCCTCGGCTATCGTACAGTCAACAGTTACATCTGTAAAGTGTATTGTTCACTGACAGAAGTACAACAGCACTACTGCAACTCGCTAGTGGTCAAAATCAACGCTTGAATTATCCCTATCTCTTCACACATGCTCCCTAATATATATATATATATATATATACAACATGTTACAAGATTTAAGATATCACTTGAAAACCTAAAATCACCTTGAAAGTGCAGCCGCCACAAGTCTCCAAGTGCTTTCAAGAACAAAGTTGTTTGCAAACTGAAGGACCAGATCCTGACACTGAAGATGTCTAAGTCCTTTAGTTTGTTTTGAGTCTTTGTCATTTTGTTCTTTATTGTAATCCTACACTACTTTTAAGAAGTGTCATAGTATGACAGATTTCAACATTTGGTATTCTTTGCTAGAGTTAGTCAAGGTTTATAACTTTGCAATAGAGTTATTGTAAATGGCTTATAATAGAGGGTATTATAAGGGGTGAGAGATTAATATTTTAATTCCTAATGATAGAAGACGATATACACGGCCGTGTATATCGTCTTCTATCACCTAGGTTGTAATTTGAAGTTGCTCAGTTAGTGAAGTTGGAAATCTTATTTGGTAGGTCGTGATTTTTAATCCCTTGAATAAGGAGTTTTTCACATAAATATCATGTGTTATTTACTTTCTGTTTTGGTTAAGGGAACAGATACAGAACCTGATTTTCTATAATGTTTGGTGGACTCTTAGTTTCTATCATTTTTTGTATTTGTAAATCCAACACTTTCACAACTTTAAGTGTGCTTTGGATCATAATTCACAACAACTCAAAATAAATAATTCACTGATTTATATTATTTCTGAATTTTTGGTTTTTTCTTCTGTTAAATGGTGTATCATTCCTAAAACTTCTTCGTTCATCCATTTCTTCTACAATTATTAAAGTCTTTCGCAAGCATTCAAGGTTGATCGGATATAATCTCAGATACATTCACCTCAAAATAGTATATATTTTCCCCTTTTTTGGTAAGGAAGGACGAGAGTTTGTTGTTAGAAAAATATGAATAATGAATACAAAATTAGAGGCTCGAATCACGTACATAATATTTTTTTTAAAATTGGTTTTTACTTTTTTACCTGTAAAGCCCAGGCAGTGGCTGGCTGGCAGTGGCGGTAACCAGTGGGGTAGTAGCGAAAATCAGTGGGGAGCAGTACCCACCGTGGGCCTGGGCCCCAAGTAGGCTGCCCCGCCATGTCCATATCCGACTTCTTCGTGAGTCAGGCCTCCGACTTCTTCAAATCGCCAACTCGGTATTCTAGGAACTCGTCCACAACATGCGTTTGTGGCCCATGCACCATCTTCGGTTGGCTATGCACCCACGATATTGAACAAGCCATGAACAACGTGAATATAAGTGTTCCGGATGAGTCATGATACATGGACACAGGGGCTACATCACACATGATGGTATCTCAATGTAATCTCTCGTCTTATTTTAATATGAGCAATAATAAAAAAATATTATTGTCGACAATTGGCAGAAAATTCCAATTCGTGGTATTGGTTATGTAATACTACCCTCTACGCACCCACCATTATCCTTGAAAAACATCTTACATGCACCAAAACTAATTAAAAACTTGATCTCTGTTAGACGTTTTACCATTAACAACAATGTTTCTGTAAATTTTGATCCGTTTGGCTTTTCTGTGAAGGATTTTCAGACGGGATGCCACTTATGAGATGCAATAGCACGGGGGACTTATACCCTGTCACCTCTGTTTCAAAATATTGCATGACACAACCATCAACCTTTGCTTCCATTTCTCCTACCCTATGGCACAATCGGTTGGGCCACCTAGGAGCATCAGTTTTTAATTCTCTTAGGAAGAATAAATTGTTGTCTTGTAACCGAACTTTGGACTCTTCTGTTTGTCAATCTTGTGTGGTTGGTAAACATGTTAAAACTCTCTTTTGCGTCCTCTACTTCTCATACTTTTATGTCATTTGACATTTTGCAATGTGATTTGTGGACATCACCTGTTTTGAGTTCTACAGGTCATAAGTACTATATGCTAATTCTAGATGATTATTCGAATTTTTTGTGAACTTTTCCCTTAGGACATAAATCACAAACCTACACAATTTTAAAACAATTTAGTGTTTTGATCAAAACTCAATTTGAAAAATCCATTAAATATTTTGAGTGTGACAATGAGGTGAATTCATAAATACCCAATTTAAAGATTTTTGTCACCAAAATGGGATGTCATTGCGTATTTCGTGTCCACATACATCACCACAAAATGGGAAAGCCGAAAGAAAAATTCAAACACTTAATAATATGATTCGCACCATCCTTGTGCATTCTTCCACACCACCGAATTTTTGGCACCATGCACTTCAAATGGCAACATATCTTTTAAATATTCTTCCTAGTAAACTGCTCTCTAATGTGTCCGCTACAAAAATGTTGTATTATCGTCTTCCATCTTTTACACATTTGTGGGTGTTTGGGTGTTTGTATTATCCTTTGTTTCCATCTACTTCCATTAACAAGTTGCAGGCTAGGTCAACTCCTTGTGTGTTTTTGGGATACCCATTAAATCATAGGGGTTATAAATGTTATGATATGACGACTGTGAAAATTATTATCTCTCGTCACATAGTTTTTTATGAGTCTAAATTCTCATTTTCTAGGTCTCATGTGGCATCCTCACATTCATATGATTTTTTGAACAATGGAATACATCCCATTTTACACCACCATCTTAATTCTCAACCACCAGTTGACCCGCCACAACCGAATAACCAAATCACCACGACCCCACCAATACACGGGACTGGAGCAGTGGTCTCGGCCCCGTTGAGTTCCCATGACAACTAGGCTCATATGGGGGAGGCCACTGCTCCCTCACTCATAAACCTAAACAACCCGTTACCCAGGCCCAATAACCCATCGGTAATCCACTCTCACACACCTTTGAACTTGGACCACAATAACTCCACCCACTGCCATACCCGAGACCCCTACTACCCAACCGATGATAGTACAACCTCGGAACGTTGAAACTCGTGCCATGCACGGGATTTTTTGGCCCAAACACCAGTTTAACTTACTATCTTCGGTTCAACCATCACCTATACCAAAAAATCCAAAGCAGCCTTATCAGACCCGAATTGGAAAGCTGTCATGTTAGACGAAATTAATGCTCTTATTGAAAATAAGATGTGGGAATTAGTGTCACGTCTATCTAATGTGAACATTATTAGGTCTATATGGGTTTTTTGCCATAAAAAGAACTCTGGTGGCTCCTTTGCGAGATACAAGGCTCTGATACCATGTAAAGAATTGAGTTAGGCCTAAGATTCATTCTTTACATGGTATCAGAGTCAGTCTCATTCCAAGTCTATGTTCATCGATGTTGGGTCCCCAAATTATGTCATCCACGCTCCAGTTAACGGGGTCTGGGCGTGCGAGGGAGTGTTAAGAGTCCCACATCGGATATGAAATGGAAACATAGACTCCTTATATGGACTTGGACAATCCTTACCTTACAAACTAGTTTTTGGGGTTGAATTAGGCCCAAGATCCATTCTTTATATTACCTTCACGGAATTGCTATGAAATTATACAAATTGCTTTAGTAGATATGATTTTAATTTCTATTCTAAACAAACGACGGAGAAATTTTATGCTAGAACTTGATCTTTTAAAGGTAGAAGTTAGACACACAAAAAAGAGTTTTTGTAAAATATTGTAAAGAATGGATTCTTTTTGTAAAGTAACGAGTTGAAATTTGTTTTAAAAAGCAAGACCAATTTCATTGATATAGACAAAATAATTATAAAAATAGTCAAAGAATACAACCTTTAAATAAATAGAAACATTATCAAATAAATATATAATTATTGAGTACATATTTAAACAACAATTTTCACACATCTTTTGCTTCGACTTTTTATGTTAGAGTAGGTCTTGGTTTGTTTTTTGTTCTTTTGGTGGTGGAATTTTCAAAATGGACGGACCCAATAAATGAGGCGTGTGGCCGGTGGGAGATGCATGTGGGAGTAGAAAGTTGCTCAGAGGTCGCAAGTTTAAGATTGTACACTATATTTCAAAGATAATTATTGTAGGAAAAAAGGAATTATTTTTGTTGATTGTGGTTTGGATAAGGTGATAGAACCTTTTGATATTTTTTAAATTTTTTTATTAGATAGGGGCAGGGGAAGGGAAAACGAGAAGATAATTACAAGGTAAAAATTATCCAACCAACTCAGCTATTAGATTTCTACAGAAGAATCTTTTAATATACTTTTTGTTGGGAATATTTATTGGATAGTGTATAAATATAACAATATGGGTGTAGGAAAAAAGAGGTATTTACCACTATAATTAACGGCTAGGGTTAGCTTTCCAAAAGAGAAAAAGACGTTCTGCATCTTACGAGGATATTTAGACGGTGGTGGACAAAGGAAATTCATCCACTTCGTGAGGATTTTTGACGGCCGGTGACATGAGTCGTAGTTGCTGCAAATCCGTTTTCGCTATGAAGAACTCATAAATCTCTTATACTGATATTTACGAATCAAATACTACACTTTGAATAGGTTAAAACATCAGAAAAGGTAAAAGTAATGCGAGAAAATATTTAATAGAAAATATAGTTTTTTTAGTATAACTATTTGCATCTCATTTCGTTTTCTTTAATCTTCTCTTTTTAGTGTTATATATAAGTCAAAAATAAAATAATGCTCTTTAATTTTGTCTTTACTTGGACACCTTCTAACATTTCTGAACCATTTTAGGGTGTGGGTTCATACATTTTGTATGTTAAATCTATTATCCTATATAAAATTATAGGTCAAGAAGAAAATAATTTCATATAATCAGTTGCAATTTGAATGGATGGAAATGATCTTATAAATATTTTTTATTTTATCAATCTTTTTCTGAAAATATCATAGCTACAATAACATTTGTTATGAACCAAAAATTTGGTCCTTTACAAGAAAAGTATGTCATAGAAAAGAATAATCGTATGTCTAATTAATGGGTTTATACTTTATACCGTAAATATTGCTTCGAATAATTTAATGTATAGTGGAATATTGATAAATTTACGCCATAGACCTTTATCTCACTTGGTCACAAATTATTCCAGTTTTGATCTTCCCCAAATGGAACATGCAACATTATCATGGTAGTATTAATTATAATTACAAGTTGCCGTAATCCCCTAAAGTACAATCACTATATTGAATTGAAGTAGATGGAATTAAAATGTCATATTATAATACTCGAATCAAGGATTTCAAGATGATATGTTCATCATTATTTTTAAGATAATACATAGAATAAAAGCAAGAAAAACATGCAGAAGTTTGGGTTCAATCTCAAAATCTTTGGGAAATAAATACATCTCCAAAATCAGTGCTCCACTCAGCCTGATTTAAGTATGTGTTCATTCGGTTAATATTAGTTATATTTTCAGAATTATACACATAATATATCGAGTTTAGTTGAGTAATCATTTGTTCACGTGACCCAAAATTTGTACATAAATTCGCTCCCGCTCAAGAATGACATAGCTCGCAGTACCATCAGGAAGAGTTTGGAAATTGAAAATCAAGTATCTATCGCCCAAGTAAACCATATCAAAAATCAAGTATCTAAAGCAAATACAATAGTGAAAAAGCCATACTAAAAATAATGAAAAATTGCTCTATTTAAAACCGTCTAAAATATTTTTATAAGACACTTTTTCAATAACCATGTTAAGAGTGTAGGGATTTGTTGGGTACAAAACACATAAGTAAGGCACAACGGAAGTTTAAAATTTTGTTTCTTACTTTACCCCAACAACGTTTCTGGTATGGTTATACAACAATTAAACTTGTAACATAAAGCATGAACTTACAAGTTAGAATATCTGGAGTCTTTATCTACTATAAGGTGCACACGCGGTGCCATTCCGATTGCAAGCTCCAAGCTTCAATGTATTTATCTTTCGAAAAGTTAGAAAATCCGGCAGAGGTTCGAGAGAGTATTTGATTCTAAGTCTCTAAGGCGTAGAATGTTTTTCAGAAAATTGGTATTTGAATAATGAAGGGAATGCCTCGATTTATAGTTGAAAATTATGTCAAAACCGGATTAGGGTTTGACCTTGGTCCTGGCCCAAACTCGATGCAGAGGCGCCGCAGCCCTAGAGTATGGGCGATGTCGCGCCCTAATTTCGACCTGCTCGGGTCAAAAAGCGGAGCACAACGTATCCCGGTGATTCCCGGGTAAATTAATTAAGGATTGAGGAGTCGCCACCTAATTATTTTTTACGGTGAATTAGGACACCTAAATATTAAACTAAATGCTGCAATGTAACTCCAATTTTAAGGTCTGCGAAACTAGTGAGATTCTAGGTAAGGGTTCTTTATTATCCTAAAGGGAAGGGGTTAGGCATCCTTTAAGATCCGCTAACTTGCGGTTATCCGGTCAAACTCAGGTTAATTGTTGTATTGAGAAAATGCATGTTTTAAAATATAAACTTAAAAATGATGTTGCAATTATTTAGTAAAAGAATGCATTTTTGTGCAAGTATGCATTTGTGTGATATTTAAAGAGAAATACATGTAGAGTTGAAAAAATATGTTTTTGACAGTTGAGAGTAGAAACAAAATTATTTATAATGCCAAAGAAGTAAATCTTTCAGAAATCATGAGTTGCAAAAATAATAATAAAAAAAGGGATAAACTTATTTGTATGATTAATAAAGCAAATAAAAGATGACAAAAGTTATTTTGAAAATCTTGAATACGCGTGACGAGCCTAAAATAAATAACTAGCGGAGGATTTCTAGGTTTGAATTTAATCGAGCCTACAAATAAATAAGCTAGCGACGGGTTTCAAATCTTAAACTACCCTATGAATTAATCCTAAGTTTGCCTATTCTAAGCATTTCAATAGTTACATAAGTGCGATAAATAATATTACAATACAAAACGGGATAAAAGCTGAATTAAAGAAAGAAATAAAATAAATAAACACCGAGGAATAATCTGTCTTTATTTACTTTAATCGCTGCAAGCTGTCAAGAACAAACGGTTAGAAACAGTTAAATACAAATAACTTCATATCCGTATTCAAAACAGTGAATGTTTTGATCACGGAGGGCTCAGACTTAAATTTTGAAAAGAACATTCCAATCACGTCGTGGCTGCAAACATATGACTAATGTGGTTTATTTTGATTGCCTCGCCTACTAAACGTGTTGGTCTCTCGGGTGAAATAGAAAAGATCACTATAATCACGTCGTGGCTGCGAATATATAACTTGTTGGTTATTTTAGTCACCTCGCCTACTAAACATGTTGATCTCGGATGAAATAAAAAGGTTTAAGTCTCATCATTGCCCGTGGTTATATTCTCCGTCTTTACAATCGTGGAGGCCTCAAAATCGACGGATATTTTTCATCGGCGATGTAGTATCGTGTTCAAATCAGCAAAATTTTAAAACAAGGCAGCAAACAAGAAGGTGAAGCAATGTCGAAGCGTAAAAACAGAGAGACAAATTCCGAAAAGACGCGGTGTTTAGTTTTAAAACAGTAAAACAGTAATATGAAATCGAGAAGTGTCTTCCGAAGATGGACGCAATATTGGTTTGAATCAATAAAACAACAAAGAGAATGCGGTATTAATTCCATCAATAACATAATAACAATGCAAAGCAAAAAAAAAACAGACAGTAGCGATTAAACTATCCGACCCGAAATTCTGAAGTTTCAGAACCAAAACAGGACTAAGAAGCATTTATGAAATAAATAAACAGACCCGGATTATGAACGGTGACCCGAATGAAATCAGAAATTCAGATTTTTTGATAACCAGCAACAGATATGAAAAACACAAAAATCTGGAAATTTATCCGAATCGTCGACCGATCCTAATAAAGGACTCCAATTCAATCGGATTTTTCTCCCCGGATCGATTTCTTTCCAAATTTTAGATAACCAACAATAAGATATAAAAATACAAAATCTGAAAATTATCCGAAATCGGGTCGACTCGACCCGGAACAGTGACCGACCCGACCCGACCCGGAATCCGAATTTTCAACCTGGATCGATTTCCTTCCAAATTTCAGATAACCAACAACAAGATATAAAAATACAAAATCTGGAAATATTCGAACCGAGTCGCCCGGAACAATACCCGACCCGACCCGGAATTTTCAGCCCGGATCGATTTCTTCCCAAATTTCAGATAACCAACAACAAGATATAAAAATACAAAATCTGGAAATTATCCGAACCGGGTCGACCCGACCCGGAACAGTACCCGACCCAGAATTTTCAACCCGGATCGATTTCTTTCCAAATTTCAGATAACCAACAACAAGATATAAAAATGCAAAAAAAACTGGAAATTATCCGAACCGGGTCGACCCGACCCGACCCGGAATCCGAAAACAGTGAAAAATAGCAAAATTTCAGATTATTCACTACCAAAATCCCAATAATTTTAACTTATATTTTCGGACTCTTTAAGATGATGAACAACACAAAAAAAAAAAGAAACAATACCAACCTTGGGAGAATCTTAGATTTTAAATTTTGGATTTCAACACTTGAATTCGATTTTCGAACCTCCAAAAATTTAGATTTTCGACCTCCAAAATTCAGATTTTCCCTCCCCTCCAAAAAATGAAGAACAAGGGGGATTTTTATAGGTGGATTCCCCCCCCCCCCAAGAACGAGTTTGAAATTTGAATTAAAGGTAAAAAAAAGTCTGAATTTTGGGGCGTGTTCTTGGTGCATGTGTTGCAGAAAGGTGATGGGGTAGATTGGTGGTGTCAGGCGGCGGTGTGGCGACTGGTGGTGTCAGGCGTAGGGGTGTAGGGTGCAGCGTGGGGGGTATGGGCGTAGGGTGCGCGAGAGGCGGGGGTGGAGGGTGTTGGGGGGTTTTTTTTTTTTTTTGGTTTAGGGTTTTAGGGTTTAAAGGGGTTGGGAAGATGGGTGATGGGTTATGGGTCGACGGGTTGGGCCGATTTGGGTTTGTATCGGTTGGGCTTGGGAGATTTGGTTTGAGGGTAAAGGAAAATAAGGGGAAAGGGAATTGGGCTTTGGTTTGGATGAAGTTGTTAGGTTATTCGGTGTTTTAATTTTGTGGGTTGGGGTATAAGGGAATTTAATTGGGGAGTTTGGTTTGGGCTGTTTAGGGGGTTTCCGGGTGGGCCGAAAAAATAGGGTTTAGTTTGTGTAGAAGTTGTGTTGGGTTGGGAAATAAAATGTGATATGGGTTTAAAAAATATAACAAGGGGCTCAATATTAAAAATGCATTGAAGAAAAAAAATGTAAATTATTTTGATAAAAACATAACGATGTGATAATATATAATATATAATATATAATATTTGTGAAGTGCTTAATGCTTGATAAAAATAGAAATGTGATGCCATTTGTGCGAAAATAGAATAACGTAGAGTATTAGGGATAAGACTTATGATTATGATAAAAAATGCAAATGACGGTAAAAAAAATGCGAATAATAATATATATATATATATATATATATATACACGCATGTATGCATATAGATTAAAATTGTTTTGAGGTGTTAAAAATATTTAAAATTGCAAATAAATTGGAAAAGACGGGACAAAATTGGGTGTCAACAAATGCCCCTCTTTGGCCGGAGACGATGAAAGAGTTTTTGGCCAAAGAAGTTGACTGAGTAGCCAATTTTGTCCTGATCAACGGGACTGCATGGTAAGAAATAGAATCCCCGGGGGGAAGTGAAGTTGCAAAAGATGGTGCACATTCAAAAAACAATGCCCCAGTGTCGACTTAGGATGACACTGGTCGCAGATGCGAGAAACTATTGGGAAAGAGCGGATCGACGTTCGAAGTAGGTCGTTGACCAATTTGCCTCGGTTCGCCGTAAGAGATAGTTACACGCCGTGATGAAGTTCCTGCAAATTAAAAACGCCTGCAAACTAAAGCTTAAGATATAATTAGTGTATAACTGCTGAAAAAATTGTAGAGAATATAACTTGGAAATACCCGCATTAGGAGGTGGGCGCCTGACTGAAATTAAAATACCCGCATTATAAGGTGGGCGCCTGACTGAAATTAAAATACCCGCATTATAATGGGGGCGCCTGACTGAAATTAAAATACCCGCATTATAAGGTGGGCGCCTGAAATGACGTCGTTGGATTGACGTGTTGTGTTGAAGACGTCGTTGTAATGATGTAAAAGACGGTTGTTGTGCTGCCTGTAACGTCGAGAACGTTGTTGTAATGTTGTTTTGCTGTAAAAGATAATTGTTGTGCTGAAGACGTCGTTGTAATGCTGTTGACGTCATTGTAATGCTGTAAAATAAATGTTGGGCAGAAGACGCCGTTGTAATGTTGTTGACGTCATTGTAATGCTGTAAAGATTAATGTTGTGCAGAATACGCCGTTGTATGGGCGCGTTGCTGATGACATCATTGTAATGATGTTGATGTCGTAAGAATGTAAAAGATAGTTGTTTTGCAGAAGACGCCATTGTGTAGGCGTGTTGTTCATGACGCTGTTGTATGGGCGCGTTGTTCATGACACCGTTGTATGGGCGTGTTGCTGATGACATCATTGCAATGTTGTTGATGTCGTTGTAATGCTGTAAAAGATAGTTGTTTTGCAGAAGATGTCATTGCGTAGGTGTGTTGTTCATGACGCTGTTGTATGGGCGCGTTGTTGATGACGCCGTTGTATGGGCGCGTTGTTGATGACGCCATTGTATGGGCGTGTTGCTGATGACATCATTGTAATGTTGTTGATGTCGTTGTAATGCTGTAAAAGATAGTTGTTTTGCAGAAGACGTCATTGTGTAGGCGTGTTGTTGATGACGCCGTTGTATGGACGTGTTGTTGATGACGCCGTTGTATGGGCGTGTTGCTGATGACATCATTGTAATGTTGTTGATGTCGTTGTTGTAAGAATGCAACGTTGGGGTCGTCGTTGTATCGACGTGTTGTGTTGAAGACGTCATTGTGATGACGTTGTTGCAAGAATGTAATGCTGTAAAAGATAATTGATGTCTTTGCGATACTTGTCGATGACGTTGTTGTAATGATGTTTGTTGTAAGACTAGTTGTTACGCTGACGACGTCATTGTAATGTTGTTGACGTCATTGTAATGCTGTAAAAAATAAATGTCGTGCTGCCGTAACGTCGTGGACGTTGTTGTAATGTTGTTCTGTTGTAAAAGATGTAAGTGACGTCCTTGCCGTCAGTTTGCTGTAATAGGGTTCCACGTTGTGCTGAATCTTCTGCCGATTCAAACTCATGTGGACTGTGAATTGAAATGTCGTCCTGGCACGGGCGAAAATGTGATGCGACGTCTTTGCCGTCGGGTTTGCTGTGTTGTCGTTCCTTGTGATTCAAAATAACATCTTTGTGCAGACATAATGGTTGGGCCTCTGTAGGTCAAGACGATGTCTTTGTATAGATGCAAAATAGGAGCGTGATCTTTGCGGTGAGCTGTGATGCCGAAATTCTTTGGGAAATTGATCATAAGTGATGTGGCTTCCCTGCTTCTTTCAACCTGAAGAACCTGTACTCAAATAAAATTTGTGAGTTCGGGGGAGGGACGGTTGATTCGCGTTGACTTTGTAGCTTCTGCTCTTGATAGTTCCATGTCCTGCTGATTCGGACCTGTAGCCCCTGTCTGGTTCCCAGTCTTGGCTTACCGTTAATGAAATATTTATAGAAAATAATTTGTTTATAAGAAAGTATGCTTATCAGTAAAAAGTTCTTGTCGAACTCTAATGACAATATTTGTTGAAAATAATTTGCTTATAAGAAAGTATGCATATTAGTAAAATAAATCTTGTCAAACTCTAATGAAAATATTTGTTGAAAATAATTTGCTTGTAAGAAAGTATGCATGTATGTAAATGTCTGTCGAGCAGTGACATGCGGTGAAACAAAGCAAACGTTTTATCCAAAATCCTTCTTCTGGCTGAAGACTTAGTTTGCCGATGCTTTTCCATGTTTATCGGCGCCCTCTAGCAATGATCCCTTAAAAAAATGCCCCAGTTTTGATATGTGAGGATGATGAACTTTCGAACGGACAACCGAGTCTTGTGTGGGTTGCTTGCATGTCCTATCAGGGTGATCAGATGGGTGCATTTTGTCATATGTGGGATAAAGGAGAAAATATTTCCCAATGGTGGGGCCGAAGCCGATTTAGGCAGCCTACGTACCCTCATGAGGGAATCAGGTCATAACGTAGTTCATTACAAGCAAATGGGATTGTAAGGGTTTTTCTAAAAATGGGACCGAAGCCGATGTGGCCGCCTACGTATCCCGCCGAGGAAATCAGGTCATGACGTAGTTCATGTAGCAAACAAGAGATTTGTAAGGATTTTCTAAAAATGGGACCGAAGCCGATGTGGCCGCCTACGTATCCCGCCAAAGGAATCATGTCATAACGTAGTTCATGTTTACAAGTAAAAGGAACTTGGGAAAATTTGTGATCTAAAGAAACAGAACCCTTCGTGGGTTCTATGCGTATCCCGCCGAGGGAGCGCAACTTTTACAACATAGAAAAAGTATTACATAGAGAATAATTAATCTTAGATATGGTATCTCTTCACTGCATATGCATTGATGGTTTTTGGCCATTCTATTCTGATAAGGTTGCCCCGGACAACTGCGTCCATCTGCTTTTCATCAATCAGTCTCTTAGTATATGATTCTGTATCCACTTGGCTTCGAAAGATATATCGTTGCCCCAGAAGAAAATGCTCGTACTAATGCTTTGTAATTATCAACCATCTTGATATTTCATCCAAACCTGGCTTTGGCTTATGCCCCAGTTCTTCCGTTTGTGAGTCTTCCTTATATTCTTCGAAGTCTTGCTTACTTGTTTCAAATGTGTCACACATTATCGACAGATTAGTTTGCATGATGGAAAATAAAATAAAATTATTAAACAAAACAGATTTTAAAATAGCAACATCAATGCATATTTGTCTTTTTAAGCTTTCAAAAGGTAGAGGTAAAACATATTAGATGCACATATGTGATTCAGGCCTCAATCTGAATCGCATTGTTTCATTAAATATTGATGCAGTTAACTAGTTTTCGGGAGTAACAAGGCCAGGGCACAGGTCCAATTTTTTCAAAACATCTCCTTGCTCTGCATCCCACATGGTTGAGCCTCTAGCGTGATCATTGAGAATCATTATGTTCACATTGGCATCGTCATGATCTGGCAAAGAGTTATTGTTTTCATTAGAGGCAGGTCCTTTCAGTTGGATAACTCCTTCTTTGATTAATGCCTCAATTTTGTCTCTGAGGCCATAGCAATTTTCAGTGTCGTGTCCAGAGATTCCCGAGTGGTATGCACAATGCTTAGCCTCATCGTGCCATTTGGGAACAGGATTGGGGACATTTCCTGGGATGGGCTGGAGTATTCCTGCGGTTTTCAGTCTTTCATATAACTGGGCTCGTGAAGTAGGGATGTTCCGCCAGTTTTAGTCAACGCAAATCAACCTTTGGGAAAAATAATCTAGGCAAAATAAACCTTCTAAAAATGAAGAAAGCCAAGTTAGTATAGGGCGAGTAATTATTGCTTCAAATAATATGCACAGAGTGAAAAAGCAGGAGAAAATAACAAAATGATTGTATGGCAATTAAATGCGCATCCTAATATGCATGGGGGCCTCTCTTATGCCAGAGGTGAGCCTAAACGCCAGATATGCCGGATTACGACAGGTTTGATCCAAGCTGCTAAACTGCAATGCTTTGTCGGAAATGAGACAAAATGAATGTACATTTTCCAATTTCAGCATGTCATGATTAGTCTTGGATTAGTCTATCCTTATCACACTACACATAATATGTTGATTGGTCGTTGGATTGTGAGACCCGTTGACAATTTTGGTAGATTTCTTAATTGTGGAGTCGATACCAAGGATCGACCCACCTAAGGTGTATGTATGCATGACTTAAAATAAAGGGTGGTATAGCTCTATCCTAAATTTTCTAAGATTTGGCTGACTAGACTCAAGTTTCCCGAGCGGACTGCTCGAGTGAGAAGGCTACGCGGCCAACCGGATGGTCCGGACGCTCCGCGCATATACCAACTCTCCTAAAAATTTGGAAATTTGAAAGAAGTTTGCGGGTGCGCAAAACAGACCTCGCGTGTAATGTGTGATAGTGTCAATTTTCCAGAGTGGAAGAAATATGAGGGAAATGCCAATTTAAGGAAAGCAGTAAGAGAATATAGTAATTAAAGCAGTTATGCATACAAAATTTCAACAGAAAATAATTAAAAATAATAGATCAAATAAGGAGCAATATAAAGCAAAATAATGATTAACCTGAACTTGTTATGGTTAAGAACCTGAATTTCCCCAGCGGAGTCGCCATGCTGTCGCGCCCCATTTTTGACCCGCTCGGGTCAAAGAGCGGAGCACAGACGTGTTCGGTGATTCCAGGGTAAATTAATTAAGGATTGAGGAGTCGCCACCTAATTATTTTTTACGGTGAATTAGGACACCTAAATATTAAACTAAATGCTGCAATGTAACTCCAATTTTAAGGTCTGCGAAACTAGTGAGATTCTAGGTAAGGGTTCTTTATTATCCTAAAGGGAAGGGGTTATGCATCCTTTAAGATCCGCTAACTTGCGGTTATCCGGTCAAACTCAGGTTAATTGTTGTATTGAGAAAATGCATGTTTTAAAATATAAACTTAAAAATGATGTTGCAATTATTTAGTAAAAGAATGCATTTTTGTGCAAGTATGCATTTGTGTGATATTTAAAGAGAAATACATGTAGAGTTGAAAAAATATGTTTTTGACAGTTGAGAGTAGAAACAAAATTATTTATAATGCCAAAGAAGTAAATCTTTCAGAAATCATGAGTTGCAAAAATAATAATAAAAAAAGGGATAAACTTATTTGTATGATTAATAAAGCAAATAAAAGATGACAAAAGTTATTTTGAAAATCTTGAATACGCGTGACGAGCCTAAAATAAATAACTAGCGGAGGATTTCTAGGTTTGAATTTAATCGAGCCTACAAATAAATAAGCTAGCGACGGGTTTCAAATCTTAAACTACCCTATGAATTAATCCTAAGTTTGTCTATTCTAAGCATTTCAATAGTTACATAAGTGCGATAAATAATATTACAATACAAAGCGGGATAAAAGCTG
Organism: Anisodus acutangulus; assembly: GCA_029783415.1. NCBI lineage: Eukaryota > Viridiplantae > Streptophyta > Magnoliopsida > Solanales > Solanaceae > Anisodus > Anisodus acutangulus. Next base: position 30,816,365 of record CM056493.1, read on the forward strand.
AATTAAAGAAAGAAATAAAATAAATAAACACCGAGGAATAATCTGCCTTTATTTACTTTAATCGCTGCAAGCTGTCAAGAACAAACGGTTAGAAATAGTTAAATACAAATAACTTCATATCCGTATTCAAAACAGTGAATGTTTTGATCACGGAGGGCTCAGACTTAAATTTTGAAAAGAACATTCCAATCACGTCGTGGCTGCAAACATATGACTAATGTGGTTTATTTTGATTGTCTCGCCTACTAAACGTGTTGGTCTCTCGGGTGAAATAGAAAAGATCACTATAATCACGTCGTGGCTGCGAATATATAACTTGTTGGTTATTTTAGTCACCTCGCCTACTAAACATGTTGATCTCGGATGAAATAAAAAGGTTTAAGTCTCATCATTGCCCAGAAGTTATATTCTCCGTCTTTACAACTGTGGAGGCCTCAAAATCGACGGATATTTTTCATCGGCCAGTGTAGTATCGTGTTCAAATCAGCAAAATTTTAAAACAAGGCAGCAAACAGTAAGCAGGAAGCAGTAATCAGAAAGCATAAAAACAGAGAGACAAATTCCGAAAAGACGCGGTGTTTAGTTTTAAAACAGTAAAACAGTAATATGAAATCGAGAAGTGTCTTCCGAAGATGGACGCAATATTGGTTTGAATCAATAAAACAACAAAGAGAATGCGGTATTAATTCCATCAATAACATAATAACAATGCAAAGCAAAAAAAAAAAAACAGACAGTAGCGATTAAACTATCCGATCCGAAATTCCGAAGTTTCAGAACCAAAACAGGACTAAGAAGCATTTATGAAAAAAATAAACAGACCCGGATTATGAACGGTGACCCGAATGAAATCAGAAATTCAGATTTTTTGATAACCATCAACAGATATGAAAAACACAAAAATCTGGAAATTTATCCGAACCGGGTCGACCCGACCCGACCCGGAATCCGAAAACAGTGAAAAAATAGCAAAATTTCAGATTATTCACTACCAAAATTCCAATAATCTTAACTTATATTTTCGGACTCTTTAAGATGATGAACAACACAAAAAAAAAAAAAAAACAATACCAACCTTGGGAGAATCTTAGATTTTAAATTTCGGATTTCAACACTTGAATTCGATTTTCGGACCTCCAAAAATTTAGATTTTCGACCTCCAAAATTCAGATTTTCCCTCCCCTCCAAAAAATGAAGAACAAGGGGGATATTTATAGGTGGATTTCCCCCCCCCCCCCAAGAACGAGTTTGAAATTTGAATTAAAGGTAAAAAAAAAGTCTGAATTTTGGGGCGTGTTCTTGGGGCATGTGTTGCAGAAAGGTGATGGGGTAGATTGGTGGTGTCAGGCGGCGGTGTGGCGACTGGTGGTGTCAGGCGTAGGGGTGTAGGGTGCGGCGTGGGGGTATGGGCGTAGTGGTGCGGCGAGAGGGCATGGGTGTAGGGTGTTTGGGGTTTTTTATTTTATTTTTTTTGTTTTTGGTTTAGGGTTTTAGGGTTTAAAGGGGTTGGGAAGATGGGTGATGGGTTATGGGCCGACGGGTTGGGCCTATTTGGGTTTGTATCGGTTGGGCTTGGGAGATTTGGTTTGAGGGGTAAAGGGAAATAAGGGGAAAGAGAATTGGGCTTTGGTTTGGATGAAGTTGTTAGGTTATTAGGTGTTTTAATTTTGTTGGTTGTGGTATAAGGGAATTTAATTGGGGAGTTTGGTTTGAAATTTGTTTAGGGGTTTCAGGGTGGGTAGAAAAAAATGGGTTTTAGTTTGGGTAGAAGTTGTTTTGGGTTGGAAAATAAAATGTGTTATGGGTTTAAAAAAAAATATAAAAAGGGGTTCAATATTAAAAATGCATTGAAGAAAAAAAAATGTAAATTATTTTGATAAAAACATAACGATGTGATAATATATAATATATAATATATAATATTTGTGAAGTGCTTAATGCTTGATAAAAATAGAAATGTGATGCCATTTGTGCGAAAATAGAATAACGTAGAGTATTAGGGATAAGACTTATGATTATGATAAAAAATGCAAATGACGGTAAAAAAAATGCGAATAATAATAATAATATATATATATATATATATATATATATATATATATATATACACACACACGCATGTATGCATATAGATTAAAATTGTTTTGAGGTGTTAAAAATATTTAAAATTGCAAATAAATTGGAAAAGACGGGACAAAATTGGGTGTTAACAGGCGCCGCGACGCTCAACGTGCTCCTGCACTGCGCTGCGACCCTAGGGTATGGGTGTCGCGGCGTTCGACGTGCTCCTGCACTGTCTCAATTTATTTTCCGTGCATTCTTAATTAAATCCAAAATCCAATTTTGACTTAATTAAAATAATCATTATTCATTTAAATATCTCGATTCCAAATCGAACATTTAATTACTCTCTCAATACATCCTTAGATCGAAACGGACAATCGACATAGTGTGACCCTACAGACCTTCTCGTATCAACATTAATCAAATTAAGGTCTACGCGGAACTCCTAGATGGCGCCGGAAGACGAACTCAATATGTGAAATACGTTTACGTGAATCCAGTAAACTTAACATTTATGTGGTAAGATAAAATCATTTCATTCACGACACATCCGATCAAACTTAGGATTTGTCAAGTGTCTATCCGAATGGCTTAATCATTGTATCTCATCTATATTAGTTGAAGACTAAATCATATTCTAAATATGTCTATTGTGTTGACCAACGACTTAGTCAACCTAATATCACTGAGAATCTGAGTTTTCTCTCGAATATACATTCAAGGAATGAATCCTAATTTTGGCTCAACTACCACCTTCAATCCACATCATAATGTACTCAATACAAGCCGTATCTCAACCTATCCACATTTGAGCTTAGGACGGGATCAAAGTACATTACTTTGTGGACAAGGCGCGTATTGACCTCAAGTCTAAGGACTTCTATCTCCCACACGCTGAACATACTTTAGACAAGTATAACAAACATTATATCAGCAGGGTATACCAATAATTCCAAAGTATCCATGTGTCCATCACGAGTAGCCATTACTCGTAGCAGGTAAGACATACTACATCCTCTGAGGATGTGATGCAGACCACATGTCGACTTATCATATATCATCAATATCCCATTCTCGATGATCATTAGTCGAGGCTATTTTAAGAGTTACGCTCTATCATAAATATCTCCCTCTATTAATGACAACGTAAACTCAAGGGATGCACATTAATGAATAATTACAAACAATCAAATAATAATTCAATAATTGCAAATGTCAAAATATTAATCTCCATTAATAATAATATGAATGTGTATAAAGTACATTTGTCCTAATACAAATTGTCTCTAGGACATAAATATACTTTCAATCTCCCACTTGGCCTAGAGCCAATCTCCAACATATCTAATGCTCATATTCTCAAAATAACCATTATGCTTGACTAAGCTTAATGTTTTAGTGAATGGGTCAGCTAGATTATCGTTTGTGGGAACATAGTCTAATCTAATCTCTTCAGTCTCCACCATCTCCCTGAGTATGTGGTACTTCTTTGGTACATGCTTGTTTCTATTAGTTGATCTTGGTTCCTTAGCTTGCGCAATCGCACTAGTGTTGTCACAATAAACCGTTATTGGACAAGTGGCACTCGGAACAACCCCTAGTTCCTTCAGGAACTCAGATATCGCGACAACTTCTTTACCAGCTTCCGATCCAAAGAATGTACTCGACATTGTCGAATCGTGATTTGTAGCTTGTTTGGAACTTTTCCAGCTTACTGCTCCACCATTGTAAATGAATGTATATCCCGATTGAGATTTGTAGTCATCAACATCCGTCTGGAAGCTAGCATCAGTGTACCCAGTAGCAGCTAGCTTTTCTTCTCCACCATAGACTAAGAAGTAATCTTTAGTTCGTCTAAGATACTTAAGAATACTCTTGACTGCCTTCCAATGTTCTTCCCCAGGATTCTGCTGGAACTTGCAAGTCATACTAAGTGCAAAGGCCACATCTGGCCAAGTACATGTCATGACATACATGATCGATCTTATAGCCGAAGCATATGGAATCCTTTTCATGCTTTCAAGTTCTATAGAATTAGAAGGACTATCCTTCTTAGATAACTTGATGCCTTGTCCCATAGGTAGACCGCCTTTCTTGAAATTTTCCATAGAAAAACGTCTAAGCACTTTGTCTATATAGACTGACTATGACAGCCCCAACAATCTGTTAGGTCTATCTCTATAGATCCTAATCCCCGGAATGTAGCAAGCTTCACCTAAATCCTTCATCATGAAGGTACTGGACAACCACTCTTTGACTGACTGCAGGAGAGTCTTATTGTCTTCCATTTTTAATATGTCATCTACATATATGATAATGAAGGCAATATTCCCATCCTTGCGTTTACTATAAACACATGGGTCCTCTTTGCTTCTGAAGAAATCAAATGACTTGATAGCCTTGTCAAAGCAAATGCTCCAACTCCTCGAGGCTTGCTTAAGCCCATAAATAGACTTTTGTAGCTTGTATACAACATTTGATTTGGACTCAATTGAAAAACCCTCATGTTGTTTCATATACACCTCCTCAACTAGATTACCATTGAGGAAATATTGCCTTCAGTATTTGATGATAACCTTTAGCCACCAGTCTTGCTTTATAAGTATGTACCTTGCCATATGCATCAATCTTCTTCTTGAAGACCCATTTGCATCCTATGGGTCTAACCCCTGTTGGCAAATTAACCAAGTTCCAAACTTGATTTATGTACATCGAGTCCATCTCAGATTTCATAGCTTCTTGCCATCTCCGTGAATCAATGTCCAACATAGCTTCGTTGTAGGTTGTAGGTTCATCGTCATCAAGAATATCTATCTCATTGTGTGTTTCAACAAGGAGATTAAGTCTTTCAGACGGATGATGAGTCCTAGTGGTCCTATGGAGTCGAGTATTCTGCGTTTCAGTGTTTATTGCATTATGATTGTGAGAAGGTCTTTGTGTGTTGGACAATCCATCACCTTGAGAGCTTTTAAGAATGTCATTTTCATGTATTTCCTGAATGGGATGATATACAACTATTGTATCATCTTCTATTGATTGTGTATGAGAGTCTTGCATTTCTGCACTATCTCTCACAACACTCCCACTGGCTGAAGGGCGTACTCTAAGTACCCAATCTTCACTAGATACTCCCACTGAATCCTTGTTTAGGTCATTCGACAAGGGTTCATTTTCTGTTTATCTTGTGGTTCTTGAATTTCTTCAAGTTCTATCTCTGTGCAGCTATGTTCCTTGTAGACATATTCTTCTTCAAGAAAAGTTGTGTTCCTGGAAACAATGACCTTATGTTCTCCAGGAAGATAGAAGTAGTATCCCTTGGTTTCCTTTGGATATCCCACGAAGTAACATTTTTCACTTTTAGATTTCAACTTGTCAGTGAGCATCTTCTTAACATATGCAGGGCACTCCCAGGGTCTCATATGTTTAAGAGCTAGCTTCTTGCCACACCATATCTCATAGGGTGTCTTTTCTACTGACTTGGAAGAAACCCTGTTCAGAATATATATAGAGGTTTGTATATCATGTCCCCAAAGGTATGTCGGCAGAGCTGAGGAGCTCCTCATAGATCGAACCAGATCCAATAAGGTTCGATTTCTCCTTTTGGCAACACCATTCATCTGTGGCGTTCCTAGAGGTGTCCATTCTGATTGGACTCCATGCAGCTTTAAGTAATCTAGAAAATCCTTGATCAAGTACTCACCTCCTCGATCCAATCGAATGGTCTTGATACTTGTTGCAAGTTGCTTCTCTACTACTGACTTGTGCTCCTTGAACTTCTCAAAAGCCTCGGATTCGTGTCTCATAAGATACACATACCCATACCTTGTGAAGTCGTCAGTAAAAGTGATGAAGTATGGGAAGCCTCCTTTAGCTTGAGTCGAGAATGGCCCACATACATCAGTGTAGACCAACTCAAGCACCTCATTGGCTCACACACCTTTCCCAGAAAGTGGTTTATTGGGAATCTTTACTCTCAAGCAAGATTCGCAGTTACCATAAGACTCCAAGTCAAATGGTTTGAGGTAGTCTAACTTCCTCAATCTTGCTATCCTTGATTTGTTGATATGACGAAGTCTGCAGTGCCATAGGTAGGTAGAGTTTCTATTACTTATCTTTGCTCGTTTATTTTGTACATTGAATATCTCTCGACTACAGTTCAGTGTATATAATCCATCCACAAGAGGAGCAGTTCCATATATAACACTCAAAAGATAGTACGTGACTGCCATTATAAATATACGAGGAAAGGCCCTTCATGTCCAACACTGGGATATAAATAATATTCCTCGTTAACGAGGGTACATAAAAGCAATCATTCAACACTTAACAATAGCCGAAAGGTAAATTTAATCTATAAGTCCCTACGTGCTCATCCACTCGTGCTCCATTTCCAACGCGTAGGTCTACCTCTTTCAGTCCAACCTTCCTACTATCAGTTAGCCCCTGCACATTTGTACAAATTTGTGAGCCACAAACGGTATCCAATACCCATGAATGAGAGTTATTTATAGACATATTTATTTCAATGACGTACATACCTTGTCCACCAAAGGCAGGAGCACCTAGTGCTTTTCCTCCTCCTGGTGCGTTGCAGTCCTTCTTCCAATGCCCCTTCCTATGGCAGTTGAGGCATTTATCCTTAGTCGCGTTCACCTTCTTCTTCACACCTCCTTTGGGCTTCATAGCTGAGGGCACATCGATTGCCTTACCCTTCTTCTTCTGCCATTCCTTGCCTTTCAGCTTGGGTCGGCTAGAAAAGCTCACCATGAGCGCATCTTTGCCTTTGGAAGTGGAGGATTCAAAGGTCTTGAGCATGTTGTGCAGCTCTGGCAGAGTCGCCTTCATTCCATTCATGTTGAAATTCACTATGAAGTTCTCAAATGAACGAGGGAGAGAGTTCAAGATGAGTGTGGTAGCGACATTCTTTTCAAGCTTCATTCCAATTGAAGCAAGCCTTTCTATCAGCCTTATCATCTTCAACACGTGCTGTGAGACCTGGCCTCCTTCATTGAGCTTACACTTGAAGAGTTCTATTAGCAACTCATATTCCATAGTCTGGGATTGAGAGTCATAGAGGCTCTTCAAGTCTTCGAGCATCTCATTGGGCCCCATGTTCTCATGCTGTCTCTGAAGTTCCATAGACATGGAAGACAACATTACGCATTGCGCCGAAGTGGCATCATCTAGATGTTTCTGGTAAGCATCTTTATCAAAAGAGACATATTCGTCAGAATCTGTCGTAGTGACTGTTGGGAACACCGTGTCCAACACATATTCTATTTTCTCCTGTCTCAATACTATTCACAAATTCCTTAGCCAGTCAAGGTAGTTCGGTCCAGTAAATTTATTCATCTCAATCAACATTTTCAACGATAAGCTCGACATCTTTAATAATCTGAAGAATTAGATAGACCAGAAATCAAACTCAAAATTTATTTCCTATTATACACATTCATTTAGGCTAATCAACAAGGCATTTTATTTAATTAGCTCCCACTATTTTAACATACTTCTACGACCCCATGATAGAATACAGACCTATATTAATTGAGGTCATAATGGGCCAAGATCCAAGCCTATGCTATCTCCGCGTTTGCTTTGGCTGATAACTTCAATAACACATCTTGGTAGGTTTTAAGCCAATTGCAAAACTTATTCACAACTCTTGGTCGATCAAATATTACATTTAATCTTGCGTCCTTAGATTAGTCCGACACTTTGGCGCCAAGATTTGGCTAAGCAAGTCAACCCCATTACACGACTGCGTTTATGTATCTAAGCAAATTTGGCCTTTGTGAGCAAACACTTTGGTGTAAATACCCACAAAAGTTTATCATTTACCTTTACATTAAAACACATCTATGAAAGAGTCCGGGTCCTCGTAGACTTAGAGCAAATGCTTTGGCATAAATACCCGTATCGCCGAAAAGGATTTTGCACTCTAACAATTATAATGGACGACACATTTTAATTTAGACTTGTATTTAAGTTTTTTTTTTGGGAACATTTTAATTCAAGGTTCTAACCAAGATCAACTCTTTTATGTCATATCCAATATGACATCTTAACATTATGCAAAACTAATAACACATATAGTTTGGGAACCGTCAACCCAATATGCATGATATAAGATGGTTTAATCAAACACTGGGCGCCGCCTGCCCAGACAGTTATAGCGGACACTATTCTAGAAATGTAAATGACAAACATTTTGACATTTATCACATAAACAATATACTTATCAAATAATATATTGTATAATAATAATCTTGGGTTAAACATTCAGAACTCTGATTTTTTTTTGTTTCTGGACAGGTGGGGGCCGCGACGCTAATCATTAGAGCCGCGGCGCCACTGAGGCAGTAGCCTTTGGGTTAAACATTTCTGCTTCTGCAAATGCATTAGCGTCGTGGCGCTTATTGTCTAGTGAGTTCAGTTTTGAAATGAGGCATTATCGCCGCGGCGGTCCACCATGGAGCCGCGGTGCCTCCTTGAAACCCTAACAAGTGTCGCGACGCCGATGTCCTGACAAACGTTTCTGTGTTGATTTTAAAAAAATCATTCAACCCCTAAATCCAATTTAGGGATCAATTCACAGGCCCTTTATCATCACCCACCATTATCAATAATGCCCATATCGACCATCATCCATTCTTACTCATTCTTAGCCGTGCATCGTGCAATGAGTCGGACAACGCACTTTGGCTTAGTTCGAGTTAGAGTAGAATGACTTCCTCGAGTTAGCGTAGGAGATAATTTAGGGTGATATCAAAAAGTTAACATTCGTTCAAGATATGTAGAATTTCAAGAAACCTCATTTTGAATCCAATTTTATATTTAACCCATATTATTATTCTATTCAATTGTTATATAACCATTGAACCAGCATGGGCTCTGATACCACTGTAGAGATTTGTTGGGTACAAAACACATAAGTAAGGCACAACGAAAGTTTTAAATTTTGTTTCTTACTTACCCTAACAATATTTATGGTATGGTTATACAACAATTAAACTTGTAACATAAAGCATGAACTTACAAGTTAGAATATCTGGAGTCTTTATCTACTATAAGGTGCACACGTGGTTGCCCTTCCGATTGCAAGCTCCAAGCTTCAATGTATTTCTCTTTCGGAAAGCTAGGAAATCCGGCAGAGGTTCTAGATAGTATTTGATTCTAAGTCTCTAAGGCTTAGAATGTTTTTCAAAAAATTGGTATTTGAATAATGAAGGATATGCCTCTATTTATAGTTGAAAATTAGGTAAAAATCGGATTAGGGTTTGACCTTGGGCCTGGCCCAAACTCGATGCAGAGGCGCCGCAGCCCTAGGGTATGGGCGCCCCGACGCTCAACGTGCTCCTGCACTGCACCGCATCCCTAGGGTATGGGCGCCACGGCGCTCAACGTGCTCCTGCACTGTCTCGATTTATTTTCCGTGCATTCTTAATTAAATCCAAAATCCAATTTTGACTTAATTAAAATAATCATTATTCATTTAAATATCTCGATTCCAAATCGAACATTTAATTACTCTCTCAATACATCCTTAGATCGAAACGGACAATCGACATAGTGTGACCCTACAGACCTTCTCGTATCAACATTAATCAAATTAAGGTCTACGCGGAACTCCTAGATGGCGCCGGAAGACGAACTCAATATGTGAAATACGTTTACGTGAATCCAGTAAACTTAACCTTTATGTGGTAAGATAAAATCATTTCATTCACGACACATCCGATCAAACTTAGGATTTGTCAAGTGTCTATCCGAATGGCTTAATCATTGTATCTCATCTATATTAGTTGAAGACTAAATCATATTCTAAATATGTCTATTGTGTTGACCAACGACTTAGTCAACCTAATATCACTGAGAATCTGAGTTTTCTCTCGAATATACATTCAAGGAATGAATCCTAATTTTGGCTCAACTACCACCTTCAATCCACATCATAATGTACTCAATACAAGCCGTATCTCAACCTATCCACATTTGAGCTTAGGACGGGATCAAAGTACATTACTTTGTGGACAAGGCGCGTATTGACCTCAAGTCTAAGGACTTCTATCTCCCACACGCTGAACATACTTTAGACAAGTATAACAAACATTATATCAGCAGGGTATACCAATACTTCCAAAGTATCCATGTGTCCATCACGAGTAGCCATTACTCGTAGCAGGTAAGACATACTACATCCTCTGAGGATGTGATGCAGACCACATGTCGACTTATCATATATCATCGATATCCCATTCTCGATGATCATTAGTCGAGGCTATTTTAAGAGTTACGCTCTATCATGAATATCTCACTCTATTAATGACAACGTAAGCTCAAGGGATGCACATTAATGAATAATTACAAACAATCAAATAATAATTCAATAATTGCAAATGTCAAAATATTAATCTCCATTAATAATAATATGAATGTGTATAAAGTACATTTGTCCTAATACAGATTGTTTCTAGGACATAAATATACTTTCAATGAGTCCCGGATATCGGAAATGAAATGAGAATGTGGACTCCTTATATGGACTTGAACAATTCTCACCCTACAAGCTATCTTTTGGAGTTGAGTTAAACCCAATATCCATTCTTTACACTAATGGATAACATGGACGAATAAACTTCTAACATATGGCATTTGGGCCAAAGAATTATTTAAAAAACGGATTGCGATTCTTTTTTTAAAATATTTTAATAAAAATAATATTTTTTCTAAACCCCACCAACCAAACCCTCCCTCCTTTCTACTGCTACTCCCGTCAAAACATCTTCTTGTTGGAAATGTTATTTTACAATCACAGATCAATAGAAAATTCTTGAAAACTTGTCGTGTGTAAAACGTAAAGAATATTTCACTCGTAAATGTGTATCCTAAACTCTTCTAGTATAAATTAGGAATAGAAACAACAAAGCTTAAACAAAAAAAATCCAGCACTGAAGAAGGAAAAGGAGAAGTGTTTTTTCACCTTCTTTATACTCTTCAAAGTGAACATAAATGGAAATATATAGTCCGAAAAGTTGACATCTGATGGTAAGGAAATGTTCTCATATTAAAGTATAATAAAACGATTTCAAAGGCTATTCAAAAAATTGTGCTTAGATTCAATTTGTCAAGAGGTAATGTCTAGCAGCTGTCAATATTTTCTCATAATGAAAGACATTAAGGCTATTCAATTGTTGGAAACATAGGTATCTTTGTATACAAATTCCGGATGAATATTTTGGCTAATGAAGAAGCAAGGATATATTACTATGCCAAAGTAACATTAAGAATATTTAAAAAATAATTAACATAGTAAACGCTCATTAACATGTGTCACGATCCAATTCACGTATCCTGATGGCAAATACATAGTCCGCCGGTACGCGAACCATCCCAAAATCATTTATACAATTCATTTGAACAAGGCGGAATAGTAAGAATTTATAAAATAATTTAAACTTCATTTTAAAACGCTTAAAACATCATAATATTCTTCACATCACATCTTTCCCCAAAATCTAGTCTGACTTGTACAAGAGCGAGTATGAATACACTGGAGTTAAGAATTAATACTAAAGACTGCTATAACACCCCGAGCCATTGCCTGGGCAAAACACGATACTCGGTGCCTAACTACATGTGACCGAGCGAATCACATGGCTTGCTTATCAACATGGGTATCAAAACATGTTTTAGTAATGATTTAAAACATGTAAAACATAATACTGTATTTATAGTCTAAAATAATCATAGCGGAAGAAATCTGAAAATATTACAAGTCTGTATAACTGAAAATTGACATGATTACTAGTCTAGTCTATGAAACCTCTTAACCATAAGTCTGACTGCAAAATTGTTTTACTAGGACAAGACACTGACATACCTCTACCATAATGCATAATCATAAAAATAACTAGACTGACACCCCGAATGAGATGGAGCTCACCAAATAGCTGATACTGAAGCAATCCTACTGAGCAGATCTGTCTCCCTAAAATTCAGTACATGCACCGTGAAGTGCAGGCCCATGCAAAAAAGGACGTTAGTACATTTGAATTCTATCGTATGTAAAGCAATTGAAGAAATAAGCAGGCACATTGAATAGTAGGACATGAAACTGAAACTGTAATATGAGTATGAGCATGATCTGGCATGCGTATAAAACATGTGTAAAATCTATTAAAGTTGTGTATCTGTATATCTGTATATCTGTATATATGTATATCTATACATCTAAGGGGAGAGCAATAGCATAACCGACAACATGAAACACCACATAAAATATGCGGAGTCTGGTACCTGGCCCGACCAGCAGAGCAATCTCATACCTTGCTGGGCTATGAGATATAAACATGGCATGAAATGATCTAATCTGCAATCTGAAGGTATCGTCCTCTGGTGGAGCGACCCTTATCCTACGGTAGCATACGTAGTTTCAGGCTATCTGAGCCTTCTCGGTAAACTATGCAACTCCCAAAATGTCTTTGAAAATAGTATCTTGTAAGCCCATGAGTTTCATGAGAGCAGCTTGTAAAGCATGATTTGAATTATTATTTAGCATGTGAAATAGATACAATATATAACTTGTATAAATCATGAAAAACATGCATAATCTTATGGAGCAAATAACATTGATCATAACTTATAATTTAGGAACTCATGGACTTCAAAACATGTGTTCATGAATTATGGACAGATTCATGACAATCATAATGACCTATCATGAATACAATTGACAAATTATAATAGAGACATGATATATAATATTACATGTAATTAGGGTTATCATGATAATAAAATAAAACCCTAAGTTATAAAAATTTATGGTTTCATGGATGAACGTGGCGTGAGAAATAACAACGATGTTCCCACACGTGGATAGAAGCTATACATACCTTGTTCACTCTCAGTTTTGTCTTTAAAATCTAAACTTTAGAGTAGAAACCCAAAGCTTGAACTATAGAACCTTGTTATGAGTTTATCTTGAAAATCCTAGGTTATGAACAATGAATTTCTATTTAGAATTCATGTATATATGTTAGAATACACATGGAATAGGCTTACCTTGATGTATGAGAGTGATGGGAGATGAGAACCTTCGTGCTAGGGCTTGGAAAGAGTGAAATGCGATTTTAGAACTAAGTTTGGGTATATATACCTTTTCAGCCCATCGGAAATTATACGGCCCAATTCGATGGACCGTCGAATTTTATACGGTCTGGACATGGCCGTATAATATTTATACGACAGGGAATTACTGTCCGTGTATTTTTGTAAAGTCTGTATAATTAGACCGTCTTGAAAATTATAAGCTTCTAGTGATCTGTAAAGGTTGAGGTTATGAGACTGTAAAAAAGGAAGGACCATAAAATATTATACGGTCAGTAAAAAAGTACTAAGTTCCGTCAAATTTCAAAATGAAATCAACGATTCATTTTGACAGACCGTAACAAATTCTACGGTCCGTATAATCCAGCTTAAAATCATGTCTGCAGAACTGAAATTGATTTTTCAACTTAAACTCTCTGTCTTAATTTCCCAAATTTCTGAATCATAAACATGACTTAGCTTGTAGGTACGAGATGTTACAACTGCCCTGGAACAACAAGAACAATATAAATATAGAGGAAGACTCTGGGCTGCTGATAGGATAGGTGGCCTGCCCTAAGCCTCCACGAAAGTCGGAAGTCAAATTTGAATCAATAACTGAACTTGCATCCACATAAAAGATGCAATAAGTGTAGTATAAGTACACAACGTACCCCGTAAGCATCATAGACTGACAGCGATGGATAACATGTAACAAGTATAAAAACTGTGTTGACTCACAAGTATATTACATTCTACACAGTTGTTACCAACACATAAATTACCTCAGAACTCAGGAAACACGTAGCACGTATAAGAATCAAGTATACTACACTCTATCTAACTGGACCCAATCTTAATCTATTCACGTAGCATATTTGAAACACAAAGTTGGACAAATCATATAATTAAGGAAAATAACTTCATCACAGTCCGTTCACATAAGAGCACATCCGAAATATACCCTACTTCATAACACCTTCTTAAGTCCATTAGTCCTAAATTCCTGAAATCACACATCTTTTTAATTTTCATAGACTATGAACTCTTATGCATACATAGCCCTTGACTAACCTTTTTTCCCCGAATAAGAAAAATGCATTCATGAGTCTCACTCCTTATCATCAACTTAAGCATATAAAAACTCACTCATACTGATTCTTACGCCATAAAAAACTTTGTTTTATTAATGGTCTTGACTTTATGTTAACTAAAACATTTATCCTTTTAAAGATTCAATATTCCATCTCCTCGGTAAGAAGCCGATAAGGAACCTATTAATATCATCAATTTACACGGGGAACACCAATAATTCCCACCTTATACTATTTAAGCATACATAGCGAGTAAACACATCAACCATCATATAAAGTATATGGTGCAAATGAAATGAATGCAACAATATGAAATATGATGAGATGCAATGCAGTTGTCCATCTTTCAAATCTAATATACACATGCTACAGTACGCCGCCTCGTAGCTGACTCATGGGAGACTCCGCGAGTTCATATACCACTCACAATCAACCAGAATAATCCTTCAGACTGGTTAGAACATCAAATCACGGACTCATTTATCGAGCCATATCATTTCACATTACCTTAGTATTCAAATCATCTCATAACAGTAATATTTACCTTTGTTTCCGGTCTCATCGGACCAAACAACATTTCATAACCAACGCCATCTCAATTTCAAGATAATATGAGTGTATGAATGCAACGGTAAATAAATCTAGTAATCATGAAGTATGAGATAAAATCATGTTCAAGAGATCAATAGACACTTGCCTCAATATATAACACACAATTCTAAATAATCAGTCTTTTCATATCATGAGGCATAGAGTGATGAGTAATTCAAATTAATCAATCACAAGTAAGATCAAACATCGACATGCCCACATAGCAGTAGTCGGGATCAACCTAAGTATGATCTTCCGAAATATAATACACCGATACCCACTCAAGTTCTTATCACAGTCACTAAGGTGGGACCCCCGTCACTCCCAATACTCCTCAATAGTTATAAATACTACATGTATCTATCGGAGTAATAAATTAAATTGTAGCATACCTCTTGGCTGAACATGTGTCACGAACTTCGTCTCACACCAAGGCTTTGCCCTTACGTAGTGCCTCTGAACATTCGTAGTCTAATATCATAGATTCTACGTTAACACATAGTTCTAAATATAAGTATAAAGATAAGACCTTTCAAATAAATCGAATAACCGACTCCCAAAGTGACCCCGAACCCACAAGGACAAAATTAGAACTTTAGTTTAGAAATGTGTTCCCCAAGGTCTAAATAGTCATATCCTTAAGTTTGATAGAAAACTAATCATAATTAGGCCTTTATTTGCACTATTTAGCAAAAATTCCCAATTTTGAAAGAACCCTAAATTCCATATAGATTACAAGAATTGAAATTATGAATTCAATCCTAGATATAGTTTGCCCCTGGATTACAACATCTAAGTCTAAGGGATCAACATAAAATTTTTACATCTTGGCATCTAATTTCACGATATACCATCTTAGAAGACTTGGTTTAAAATCCTAGATTTCTTTTTATCCACCATCATGAAATACACCTTAAAGAGATGGAGAACTACTAATTAAAACTTACAAAAAGGGGTTTAGAATTTACCCAAATGTAAGTTCCAAAATGGGGAAGAAATGTCTTAAAATAAGGAGTTGCCTACAGTCGATCTCGCTTCTGCGGACTGTCATCTGCAGAAGCGAGCCAGTATCTGTGAAAGGATGTCTGCATGAGCAGCTTCATTTAACTCATCAGATTTTTGCAGATACGGAAGGTTATTCGCAGATGCGAAAGGTTATCCGCAGGTGCAGCCTCGCACCCGCGCAAGGTATCCGCTAAAGCGGACCTGGTCCTATCCCTCACAAACTCGCATCTGTTGACAGGCCTTCATAGAAGTGGCTCAACATGTGCGGTGAAATTCCCGCATGGGCGTTTTTGTCTAGTTATGAAATGATAAGCCTAAGAAGGTCCCAACCCGATATTCGAACCCCATCAGAGATTTCCTAAATACAACCCAATATGTTTTCCGCGTATAAACAACTCTCCAAACTTTATCATAACTCGAAATTCAAATATGATATTATTATGGCGTGTTTTACTCATTAATCGTCCCCAGATTATCGCAATATGCACATACAACAAAAACCAAAGACTCAACCATAACTGATAGCCTCGGAAAGTGAAACAAAACTCAACTACGTTATAAATGATGTTATAGGCTTAACGATTTTCAACAAGACTTTGAACCATACAACCTTGACCGAGAGTTAATTCTCCCCACTTCAAAACTTACGAGGCTTCTACCCTTATGATTTACTCTCCAAAACCAAAATAAAATTGCCAGAGGCGCGTGTCACCCCTCCCCGCGAGTCACAATATTAATAAAAGAATTAAGAAAAGAGTAAATTAGTCGAAACATGATAAAAAGTCCAAAACAACCGAACGAATCGTTACAACATGATATTAATAGAATGGATTTAGATAAGATTTTCTTAATACTTATTTTTGAGATATCAAATCCATTTTTAACAATCCTCTGCATATCTCAAAAAGAAAATCAAGGAATATGATGAAATAAAAAAATTGGTGGATTTTCACAAATGAGCATAATGCGTCGAATATGGTGTCTCTTGAACTATAAATCAGACTTCAATAAAATTAAGGTTAAATTACAAAACAATTGGTGAAATTTATAACTTCTATAAACGAAATATTTTTTTGTAAGTTTAATATCTATCTATCACATAATATCCCCACATACTTTGTTGTTTGTCGCGGTTTTGCGCTAATAGGTCATTCACGCACCTAGTATTCATTAGTACTCTAGAAACTTGTCACAACTTCATAGAAGCGGCCTCACTTCATACTCATATGGGTCCAATGTATTCTGTAGAGCAATACACCACCTATTTAGGGTATGAATTGGATTAAGAATTTAATCAATCTCACTTTGCCTAGCAGTATTACATTATATTCACACATTACAAGAGGGACATATTTTAATAGTGCACATATGATCTACTATGACTTGTTATTACCCATATGAACATACTTCATAGGATTTACAATCACATGGGTTTCATTACCATCACAGTTGATCTTCTCAAATTGGCAAAAAGCTTTATTCTCCTTGAAGTTTCTTATAGTATGTGAACTGATCAAATTCACATAATCTATGAAAAATTTCATCTCACAACAACTACTTATCACAATATGTCTTAAACGAATGTGTCACGACCCGACCCGACGGGCCGCGACTAACTACCCTAATGACGTCATTATCCTAACATGTCACACATAATCCAACTAACACCTAATGAGTCTGAAATCTGGCAGCATAACGCTGCAATAACAACATATGCCAGGGTAGGCAAGCCGACAAGGCTGCCTTTACCTCCGAATGTACCTGCCTCCTGAGGAGTCACAACTAGCCAACACAATACAACAGGCAAGCCGACAAGGCTGCCACTAGATAATATCATATATACACGGGGATACCCCAACACAGAGTACAATAGAATGACTGACCAAAACAGAGTTATAACCCTTACATAAGTACAACCCACAACTGTCTACAGACCTCGATAAGAAGGAAAATGACATATCACGGGACAGGGCCCCGTCGTGCCCCTAAATATACATAAATCAAAATGATAGGGTCATGTACCAAAATGGTAAAGCTCTGGATCAAAGGAGCAATCCAAACAGCTGCGCAGGAACCTAAACCGGAGGGTCACCAAACTGAGCACTTGTACCTGCGGGCATGAACGCAGCCCCCCGAGAAAATGGGGTCAGTACGAAATAATGTACTGAGTATGTAAACATGAAATATTGCAAATGAGATCATAAGTAGCCAATGGATAACAAGAGGTCAGTATAAAAATCAGGATCCAAATCCAACTGTGCCATAAACAATAAAAGTCAGTTGTGCCTTATAAAAATGAGAGTCAAGTCAAGAAAACATGAATGATTATCCATATACATATATATACCTGTAACGTAACCTGACCCACTAATGCGGGACTCGGTGGAATCATATCATAACCCGGCCCATATTGAAACTCGGTGAAGTCATATCATAACCCGGCCCATACTGGGATTCGGTAAAGTCATATCATAACCCGGCCCATACTGGGACTCGGTAAAGTCATATCTCATCCATGGATCCATTCTACGTAACTCGGCCCTCTAGTGAGGGACTTAGTGAAAAATGCAAGGTCGTGCACGAACATAACCCGGCCCATATTGGGACTCGGTGAAGTGAAGTAATAACACTTAGCACGAGTAGATGAGTAACCATATGCAATCAAAAATTTTCATTTGACTCCCAATAAAATCATTATAATAATGTCATAATAAACTCTTTACTGAAAAATCATAGGCACTTCTCATAACTAACATCTTTAGGAATTAAACTGTATAAGAATCATATATGTCCGCCGTACCTTCATTAAATAAAAATCATGCCAAAGAAAGAAGGAATAGTTCACATACCTCTTAGACGAACTAATCAACTCAATACTAGAGTACGTCTCATTTTAGAACTTCAACCTATAATAATGGTAATACGTTCGTCAATTCTATGATCACTGGCATACTTTATATCGAATAACGACTTCCTATTCTATAAAAATTCGGGCAGCACTTCCCTTGTTTATACATATTTCCACAACTTCCAAACGAGGCTAATAACATCAATAACCAAGCACCAATTAAGGACACAACCAAAATAGCAACAAAGGGGATTTACACACCCACTTCTCATGTAAATTTAGCCTCTTAATCCACATTAAAACAGCCCACAAAAATAGTCCATGTTCCAACAACAACGAGGGTAGAATATGAAGCCTTTCTACACTTTTCTACACCCTTATTCCTTTATGACTTACATTAGCAATTACCACACTTAAAGATGCATTATGGTAACTAAATTTTCAGCATTATAATACCACAAAACAGTCCCTAAAATAGTCCATATCCATCTCAACATGTCCAACGATTTCATGCAAGTTCTTGGCCACAACATGTCATAATTTCATAACTCTTCTCTTAACTCCTAAAATCCAATTCCATATTTCAATACTTCCATATAACTAATTTTAAACTTTAATACCAATGTTTCCTTTCAATTTCATCAAGCAAATAGTGATAATAATAACAACAATAACCAACGAATCCAACAATCACCAAAATATGTCCCAAATTGACAACTAGCCCAAAATTGTCACATGCATTGTTCAAATTCTAATTTTTCCTTAACACAAATTCATATCCTTAATTCTAACAACATGCATTCCAATTAGATTATAGAAAGAAGAATTTTATACCTCAATTTCGTCCAAAACAGTCCACAATTTTCTGCCCACTGCTTGTCCGAAAATCTCCACTGTTTTTGTATTTCTTTCCCTTTTTTGTTCACTTCTTCAACTCCAATTGACATGCAAGTGTTCTAAAATGTTAAGCCATCATCCTTACACATTTTTCTTCCAAAACTTCCTCCCAAAAATTTGAAATTTCTGGTCTAATTTTCGGTAAGCAGTGGCACGTTTTTTCCACTGTTTTTGGTGTTGTTTTGGCTTCTAATTTTGTGAATAATGTAGTCCAAGAAGAGGAGATAAAAATCTTAAATTGGGTATGGGGTTAGGGGTGATTTTCGGCCAGCAGGGGGGTGGGTTTGGAGAAGAGAGGTGAGGTGAGGTTTTGTTTAAAGTGTAGAATGAAAGAGATGAATGTAGGTTTTAAAATTAAAAAAAATCTGAATTTTATTATTTACACTTTGGCCCCCAAGTTATTCAATTATCGTCTTAATCTTACGAGGTGTAACATTCTTTCCCCCTTAGAAACATTCATCCTCGAATGTTCATAATAAGTCTTATGCTAGAAAAATTTCGACAGAGTCTCCTTTATAACTATGTCTACCCACCTATATTCAGCAAACCAACATGTGCCACAATATATCACTCATATATAATTCCCAATTACCAGAATCAAATAAGGAGTTAAATTACATTACTTGGAGTCATAGGGAACAAGTAAGGATATTTCTTCTTCATTTCATCTTCTGCCTCCCAAGTCATTTCCTCTCTATTGTTGTTTCGCCACAATACCTTGACGGAAGCCACATCCTTCGTCCGTAACCTCCTGACCTGGCGATCAAGTATGGCTATGGGACTTTCCTCATAAGACAGCTCATCTGTCACCTGGACATCATCTACTGGGAAGACTCTGGAAGGATCACCAATACACTTACGCAGCATAGTTACATGGAAGACTGGATGTACCGTCTCCAATTCAGATGGTAGATCCAACTCATAGGCAATCTTGCCTATCCTACGAATGACCTGGTAAGTCCCGATGTACCTTGGGCTAAGCTTTCCTTTCTTGCCAAACCTCATCACACCCTTCGTGGGTGACACCTTTAGGAACACCCAATCATCAACCTGAAACTCTAAGTGTCGACGTCGATTATCAGCATATGACTTATATTGACTCTGTGCTGCTAATAATCTCTCCTGAATAAGCTTCACCTTATCAACAGCTTGCTGAACCATGTCTGGGCCGATTAACTTAGTCTCACCTACATCAAACCAACCAATAGGTGACCTGCACTTCCTCCCGTATAAGCCCTCGTACAGTGCCATCTGGATGTTAGAATGGTAGCTGTTGTTATAGGCAAACTCAATGAGTGGTAAATGATCATCCTAACTACCTCCGAAGTCAATAATACAGGCTCTCAGTATATCCTCTAATGTCTGGATTGTACGCTCTGCATGTCTATCCGTTTGAGGATGAAATGTTGTGCTGAGACTCACTTGTGTCCCCAATCCTTTCTGGAATGATCTCCAGAAGTTAGCCGTAAAATGAACTCCTCGGTCTGATATAATAGATGTGGGAACCCCGTGTAGTCTCACTATCTCCCTGATGTACAGCCTAGCATAGTCCTCAGCTGAGTAAGTAGTCCGCACTGGAAGAAAATGGGCTGATTTCGTCAGCCTATCCACGATAACCCATATGGAATCACACTTCCGCTGAGTGTGAGGTAAGCCTATAATGAAGTCCATGTTGATCACTTCCCACTTCCAAGTCGGGATCTCAATCTCCTGTAATAATCCACCAGGCTTCTGATTCTCAACCTTAACCTGCTGACAATTCGGACACTGGCAACAAATTTTGTTATGTCTCTTTTCATGCCCTCCCACCAATATAAACATCCAAGGTCATGGTACATCTTCGTCGACCCTGGATGAATGGAATAACGGGCATTGTGTGCCTCTCCCATAACCTGATGTCGTAGCCCTGCAACATCAGGTACACATAACCTGCCCTCATACCTCAGCACATCATCAGGTGTAACCTCAAATAAAGTATTTCCCTTTCGGAGAGCTGCATCTCTATACCGGGCCATAACAGGATCCTCATACTGACGTTTCTTTACCTCTTCCACTATAGAGGACTCAGCAATATCCCGAATAAGAACCCCGCTATCTCCCGAATCCGCCAACCAGACTCCAAGACTAGCTAGCTTGTGTATCTCATGAACCATCTCCCTTCTGTCTGACTGCACATCCGTCAAGCTACCCATGGATCTACGGCTAAGAGCATCTGCCACAACATTGGCTTTCCCCGGGTGGTACAAGATATCAACATCATAGTCCTTTAGCAACTCTAACCACTGCCTCTGTCGTAGGTTCAACTCATTCTGCTTAAAGATATATTGGAGACTCTTGTGATTCGTATAAATATCAACATGAATCTCATACAAATAATGTCTCCAAATCTTCAGGGCATGAATCACCGCTGCTAGCTCCAAATCATGAGTGGGATAATTCTTTTCATGCTTTCTAAGCTGTCGGGAGGCATAAGCTATTACTTTGCCATGCTGCATCAACACACAACCTAGCCCAATACCTGAAGCATCAAAATAGATGACATAACTATCCGGTCCCTCGGGAAGAGTAAGAACTGGAGCCGTAGTCAACTTATCCTTCAACAACTGGAAACTGTGCTCACAAGCATCCGTCCACTGAAACTTAGTTGCCTTCTGGGTTAGCCTAGTCAAAGGCGCTGAGATCGAGGCAAACTTCTTCACAAACCTTCTGTAATACCCTGCTAGCCCCAGAAAACTGCGTACCTCAGTAGGTGTCGTAGGTCTGGGCCAAGTCTTCACCGCCTCAATCTTCTGTGTATCCACCCGAATACCATCAGCCCCGATAATATGCCCCAAGAATTCCACTGAAGTCAACCAGAACTCACACTTGGAAAACTTAGCATACAACTGCTGGTGCTGGAGGACCCTAAGTGCCGTCCTCAAATGGTCTGCATGCTCCTACTCTGAACGGGAATAAACCAGGATATCATCAATGAATACAATGACGAACATGTCTAAGAATGGCCTGAATACCCGGTTCATCAAATCTATAAACACTGCTGGAGCATTGGTCAGTCCAAAAGACATCACCCTAAACTCATAATGTCCATATCGGGTTCTGAATGTTGTCTTTGGAATATCTGCCTCCCTTACCCGCACCTGATAATAACCTGACCGCAAGTCTATCTTCGAGAAGCACTTAGCACCCTGCAACTGGTCAAATAAATCATCAATCCTGGCAAGGGGGTACCTGTTCTTGATGGTTACCTTGTTCAGCTGCCTATAATCAATACACATCCGCAGCGATCCATCTTTCTTCCTCACAAATAACACTGGTACTCCCCATGGAGATGTACTCGGTCTAATAAAGCCTTTCTCCAACAAGTCTCTCAGCTGCTCCTTCAACTCCTTCAGCTCTACAGGTGTCATTCTATAAGGAGGAATGGATATAGGTTGGGTACCTGGCAATACATCTACACTGAAATATATCTCCCGCTCTGGAGGGAGACCTAGAAGATCATCTGGGAATACATTCGGAAACTCACTAACTACCGGAACTGACTGAAGAGCCGGTACCTCCGCTTATGTATCATCCACCCGAACCAAATGATAGATACAACCTTTTCTGACCATCTTCATTGCCTTGAGGTATGAAATAAACTTACCCTTCGGCGATGCTGCATTCCATTTCCATTCTATAACTGGCTCGTCTGGAAACTGAAATAGAACCAACTTCTCCCTACAATCAACGTTGGCAAAATAATAAGCCAACCAATCCATACCCATAATGACATCAAAGTCGATCATATCCAACTCTATCAAATCTGCTAAGGTATGACGGTTGTATATCACCACCGAACAATTTTTATACACACGCTCAACTATAACCGAATTTCCTACCGGTGTAGCTACCTCAAATAGTTCTATCGGCTCAGGTTCTATCCCTATTCTATTAGCAACAAGAGTGGATATGTAGGACAAGGTGGAACCTGGCTCTATCAAAGCAAATACATCACAGAAAAAGACCGATAGTATACCTGTAACAACATCTGGTGACGCCTTCTGATCACGTCTACTGGCTAAAGCATATATGCGGTTCGAAGGACCGCCGGAATTAGAAACGCTGCCACGACCTCTACCACGGCCTGCTTGCGTCTGAATACCCCGCCCGGTGGGGCGCATAGCTATAGATGACGATGAACCAGCACCCGACCCCGTAGGCCGAGCCATCCCACCTGAACCACCCATGTTGGGACACTCTCTCATCATATGGTCCTGACGGCCGCAAGAGAAGCAAGCACCTGTGGTCGAACGACATTCCCCAATATGAAGCTTACCACACTGAAAGCGCTGAGGATAAGATGGCCTTAACTGACTAGAGCCCCTGTTCCCCTGAGAACCCGAAGCCCTGGAGCTCTGTCCGGCTCCTGAATACCCGGGGCGGTCGAACCTCCTGCCTGTAGACTGTAGAGGAGCACTCTGTATTGGCTGAGATGAATATCTGACCTGCTGCTGGAACTGTCTGCCTCGAGACTCACCGGAATAAGCTGCCGACCTAGCCCTCTTATGCTGGTCCCTGTCATGACCTCTGTCTGGCTGTCGCCCTCTATGTCGGTCCTCAACCCCCTGTGCGTATGCCTGGATACGAGCAATATCCATACCCGGCTGAAGAGCCACCGCCATACAACCATCGATCAGATAATGGTCCAGCCCCATCACAAAGCGATGCACCATGTCTGCCATATCTGCTACAATAGTGGGTGCGTATCTGGCTAATGAATCAAACTCCAGGCTATACTCATGAATGGTCCTGCCACTCTGCCTCAACTGTAAGAATCTGTCCACTCTAGCTCTCCTCATCTCTTTAGGCGAGAAGTGATCAAGGAAGGCCTCTGTAAACTCCTCTCATGTAGCTGGAGGAACATTCTCTCCCCTGTACAACTCCCAAGACTCATACCAGTTTGTAGTTATATCCCGCATCTTATACGAAGCCAACTCCACAGACTCAGTCTCCGAAGCCCTGATTACCCTCAAGGTACGCTGCATCTGTCGGATAAACTCCTGCGGGTCATCCTCGGGCCTTGACCCGAAAAACTCTAGTGGACTACAGCTCAAGAAATCACGGACCCTCAAACTATCTGCTCTGGGGCCAACTCCTGGTCCCTGTCTATAAGTCTGCCCTGCCACTAACCTAGTCAGCAACTGCACCGCATATCTCATGGCTCTGTCCTCTGCCCCCGGCTGAGGAGCTGGAGGCTCAGGTGCTGGGGCCTCGGAAACTGGTGATGTTGCCCCCTGAGTACGGGACAAGGTAACTCTCTGAATCCGACTAGTATCTCCCGTTGTAGGCTTGCCCTTCTGGGCTGCTATCGCTTTCTTCGGAGGCATAGCTGTAAACATAGTAAGTCGTTAGAAAGAGATTATCCTAATAACATAGCTCTATTGCACGATCTAAGAGATGAAATAATAGAAACCAATCCTAAATGCCCTGAAGCCTCCTGCGTATAAGTATGGTGCACAACATACCCATACGCAAGACTCTACTAGACACGGTCTGTAGACATTCCGAGGACTAACTGCTCTGATACCACTTTTGTCACGATCCAACCCGACGGGCCACGACTAACCGCCCTAATGACGTCATTATCCTGACCTGTCACACATAATCCAACTAACACCTAATAAGTCTGAAATTCGGCAGCATAACGCTGCAATAACAACATATGTCAAGGTAGGCAAGCCGACAAGGCTGCCTTTACCCCCGAATGTACCTGCCTCCTGAGGAGTCACAACTAGCCAACACAATACAACAGGCAAGCCGACAAGGCTGCCACTAGATAATATCATATATACACTGGGACACCCCAACACAGAGTACAATAGCATGACTGACCAAAATAGAGTTATAACCCTTACATAAGTACAACCCACAACTGTCTACATACCTCTATAAGAAGGACAACGACATATGACGGGACAGGGCCCCGTCGTGCCCCTAAATATACATAAATCAAAATGAAAAGGTTCTGTACCAAAATGGTAAAGCTCTGGATCAAAGGAGCTTTCTAAACAGCTGCGCAGGAACCTAAACCGAAGGGTCACTAAACTGAGCACCTGTACCTGCGGGCATGAACGCAGCCCCCCCGAGGAAATGGGGTCAGTACGAAATAATGTACTGAGTATGTAAACATGAAATATTGCAAATGAGATCATAAGTAGCCAATGGATAACAAGAGGTCAGTATAAAAATCAGGATCCAAATCCAACTGTGCCATAAACAATAAAAGTCAGTTGTGCCTTATAAAAATGAGAGTCAAGTCAAGAAAACATGAATGACTGTCCATATACATATATATACCTGTAACATAACCCGGCCCACTAATGCGGGACTCGGTGGAATCATAACCCGGCTCATATTGGAACTCGGTGAAGTCATATCATAACCCGGCCCATACTGGGATTCGGTAAAGTCATATCATAACCCGGCCCATACTGGGACTCGGTAAAGTCATATCTCATCCATGGATCCATCCTACATAACTCGGCCCTCTAGTGAGGGACTCGATGAAAAATACAAGGCTGTGCACGAACATAACCCGGCCCATATTGGGACTCGGTGAAGTGAAGTAATAACACTTAGCACGAGTAGATTTCATGAGTAACCATATGCAATCAATTTTTTTCATTTGACTCCCAATAAAAATCATTATAATAATGTCATAATAAACTCTTTACTGAAAAATCATAGGCACTTCTCATAACTAACATCTTCAGGAATTAAACTGTATAAGAATCATATACGTCTATCGTACCTTCATTAAATAAAAATCATGCCAAAGAAAGAAGGAATAGTTCACATACCTCTTAGACGAACTAATCAACTCAATACTAGAGTACGTCTCATTTTAGAACTTCAACCTATAATAATGGTAATACGTTCGTCAATTCTATGATCATTGGCATACTTTATATCGAATAACAACTTCCTATTCTATAAAAATTCGGGCAGCACTTCCCTTATTTATACATGTTTCCACAACTTCCAAACGAGGCTAATAACATCAATAACCAAGCACCAATTATCGACACAACCAAAACAGCAACAAAGGGGATTTACACACCCACTTCTCATGTAAATTTAGCCTCTTAATCCATATTAAAACAGCCCACAAAACAGTCCATGTTCCAACAACAACGAGGGTAGAATGTGAAGCCTTTCTACACTTTTCTACACCTTTATTCCTTTAGGACTTACATTAGCAATTACCACACTTAAATATGCATTATGGTAACTAAATTTTCAGCATTATAACACCACAAAACAGTCCCTAAAATAGTCCATATTCATCTCAACATGTCTAACGATTTCATGCAAGTTTTTGGCAACAACATGTCATAATTCCATAACTCTTCTCTTAACTCCTAAAATCCAATTCCATATTTCAATACTTCCATATAACTAATTTTAAACTTTAATAACAATGTTTCCTTTCAATTTCATCATGCAATTAGTGATAATAATAACAACAATAACCAACGAATCCAACAATCACCAAAATTTGTCCCAAATTGACAACTAGCCCAAAATTGTCACATGCATTGTTCAAATTCCAATTTTTCCTTAACACAAATTCATATCCTTAATTCTAACAACATGCATTCCAATTAGATTATAGAAAGAAGAATTTTATACCTCAATTTCCTCCAAAACAGTTCACAATTTTCTGCCCACTGCTTGTCCGAAAATCCCCACTGTTTTCGTATTTCTTTCCCTTTTTTGTTCACTTCTTCAACTCCAATTGACATGCAAGTGTTCTACAATGTTAAGTCATCATCCTTACACATTTTTCTTCCAAAACTTCCTCCCAAAAATTTGAAATTTCTGGTCTAATTTTCGGTAAGCAGTGGCACGTTTTTGCCACTGGTTTTGGTGTTGTTTTGGCTTCTAATTTTGTGAATAATGTAGTCCAAGAAGAGGAAATAAAAATCTTAAATTGGGTATGGGGTTGGGCGTGATTTTCGGCCAGCAGGGGGTGGGTTTGGAGAAGAGGGGTGAGGTTTTGTTTAAAGTGTAGAATGAAAGAGATGAATGTTGGTTTTAAAATTAAAAAAAATCTGAATTTTATTATTTACACTTTGGCCCCCAAGTTCTTCAATTATCGTCTTAATCTTACGAGGTGTAACAGAATGTGTCTATTTTTGTCATTGAAAATTTTAATTTTTGTTGCAACTATTGTTGCTTGGCAACCATAATGTGTTAACTTAATGTTGGTATAATTCCAATTGAAATATACACTAAGAGATTTATTAACCACTTATCTTCATTACCAACCAACTACAAAACAACAAATTCAGATTTCATAGTTGACCTAGCAATTATGATCCATTTGGTCGATTTTCATGTTATGGCACCCCCACCAAGGTTAAACACATAACCACTAGTAGATTTATCTCATCTGAATAAGAGATTTAGTTAGCATCACTGTATCCTTCTAATACAATGAAAAATTCATTATATTTAATAGCAAAGTTCATGATACCTTTTAAATATTTTAATTTCTATGGTCTATTGGGTTAGTACAGGTTGCTTTCAAGCCACTTACTTTAAGAGGCTTACCAGAGAGCTTTTTAGCAGCTCTAAGGGATGGTAGAAATCAGAACTGAAAAAAGTCCATTATAGGGACAGTAGAGACCAGTTTGGCATATGGCCCTGTTTATTTTAATGCTTATCCTAACTTGCAGGTATCTTTGCAAGATGAAAATTCATTGAATGCTTTGATATTAAGCATTAAGTTGCATGGTTATGACTATATGTTTGGAACTGAAGTTATATGTATTTGCTATAGAATCTATTTCAAATCTTTATACACTATGAATCCTATGTGCAAAATCATGGATTTTAAAAATAAAACTATTTTAATAGAAACGGATTTTGGTAAATCAAAAATTACCACCAGAAGACCTATTAAATGTCATGAAATTGATTTTCCCACATAATGAATCATAGAGGGAGCGGCACCTCCCAAGAGTAAGTGTAATACTGATATTACTCATATTGAACAAACCCCTGATGGGACGGTCAAGCTAAAGTTTTCTAAACCAAACTACTTGACAAATGATTTTGGTTCTAGATCTGATGTTTCAAATCGTTATTATATTTCACCAGCTGATTATACTGTTAAATCCCCTTCACAAGCTTCTACTTCTCGTATTCAAATTTTCATACATCCACATGTGCCTGATAATACTGATAGTAATAGAGTCGATAGAATTATAATTGGTAATGATAATACTGCCAGAGGTGTTAATGAAGACCCAGAAATAACTGAGTCAGACATGGGTTATCCAAGTATTTAATGGATCAAAGTCCAAAAATTGATTTTAGCCGGGGATCACCCACACGAGAAAAAATCAGTAAAGACTTTTATAAACCCAGATGGGAACCTTTTAAAAATGGGTTTTTGATACTTTTGATAACAGTGAATGTATATTGCTGCAAGAGGATTTTTATAAAGATATCTCTCGAGCTAACACAATTAAATTTTTGGTTCCTTGGTTTATGGTCAAATATATGGGAGATTATATCTCTGTTTTAAAAAGAGAGTACAAACTTTCTAGCGAGGAAGTTGCTCATACTGTTTTCCCTCATCAACAACCTTTCCAAATTGAAAAGGATAATAAAGCTCTTGATTTTGCTACCTTTTCAAATTTAATTAAAAATAATACTGCTTTAGTTACAACTTCGCATATTAATATCATGCTCAAACAGAATAACTACACCAATGTTTATATGAACGTTTTGGGTGAACAAATTGTTCTTTTACATAATAGAGTAGAGAAGTTGACTTCGAAAATCATGAGGTCAGTCTCTTCTTCTAATCATCATACTTATGCAGCTACTCCTAGTGTGCGGCCTCCACCTGAGATTAAAGATTTCAAGTTAAGAGTATACTCAAAACTTGAGCAGTTACTAGATGATAAGTTTAAAGGTTTGCGAATCAACCCTTTAACAAAAGATTATGAGTTGGACCAATCTGGAGATGATTATAAGCAAAAGATGTCTGACGAGATTAATAACCTAGAAAAATATGCTAGGAAACCAGTACAAAGGATGTACTACTATCCTAGGCCCACTCCTCGGGATGTTTTGTTTGAGGAGCAAGAGATTGTAGATAATAATCGCTATAGTGGAAAGAGTATCTATGATTGGAACATAGATGGTTATACTGAAAGACATATTTATACATCAGTTCATAGAATGCTCATGTATAGCACAATCTGCAAAGCTAACAGCAACACAAATAAAACTATTGCAGAAATGATCATATCGGTATTCACTGGCCAGTTGAAAGGCTGGTGAGATCATTATTTAACCTAAGAACAACGTAATAGTATTATTGGGACAGTTAAGACCGAAACAAGAACAACGTAATACGGTTTATACCTTAGGGATTAATATTATAGAGCACTTTACTGGAAAATGGTCAGATGATTCTGAAAATATCAGAACCTTACTCCAGAACTTAAGATGCAAAACTCTTACCTAATTTAGGTGGTATAAAGATGTTTTTCTTAGCAGAGTCATGGAATTACCTGAGTGTAATAGTCCTCACTGAAAGTCCAAATTTATAGATGGATTACCAGATCTATTTGCGGAAAGAGTTAGAAGTCTCTTAGAAAATGGGGAATTACTATCAATTATGATATTTATACGTATGGTAGCCTAATAGGCACATGTATACAACAAGGGTTAGCCTTATGTAATGAGATCAAGCTGAATCAGTAGATAAAAAGTCAGAACCTCAATAAAAGACAACAACTGGAGTTCTTTTTATAAACATGAGAACATATTTTTATAAACCATGATAGTGGCCACTTGGTTTTGCATTGGTGGATAAATTATGGTCCATCTGTTAATATCTTGCCACAAACATTTAAAGGTTTATATACCGAATGGATTGATGTTTCTCCTAGAATGATAGAATTAGAAAATCATAACACCATCATAAATGGAATTGCTAATATGCATTTCTTCATCGAATTTTCCATTCCATGGATCATACGATGGTCAGTAGAAGTGGGTCATACCCCAGAACAAATTCCTTGTTTACAACGAACCCATTATATAAGGTTCTGGAAGAAATTATTACAAAAGACCAAATAAGGTGTTTTGAATAGACAAGAACTTATAGACCAGATAACCTTAGCAATTGAAGGTTATACAAAATTAAAAGAAGATTAACCACAATCAGAGGTTAATAGTCCATTTCAGCATAATGCCAGAAAACTCCATCTTAAAAAGGGAGTAATTTCACAAGCAGAAATTATAGCATCTTATACGGCAGAAGTAAAAAAGGATTTGATAAAAAATCTGGATGAGGAATTCCCTTCAGATACTTCTATGGCATCCATTCATACAGAGGAGGAAGATATTCATGACTCCAAAGACCCCAATGATGCAGACTTCGACATTCAAGAATACGTTGTGGAGTTTCAAGATAAGATGGAGGCATCCTCCAACATATGAAAAGACAAAGGGAAAGAAAAAGTGTGATACACAGGAAAGCAGCCGGTGGACCCATCATAAAAGCCACTGAACAGATGGAATCTACTTTAATAAAGTAGATGAATTATTGTACTTTAGTGGGGCCCATAAATTTTGGTCAATTCTACTTTATTACTTTTTATCTTTTAAGTTTGTCGGCCACAAGTTAGGCCACTTTATTTGTCGGTATTATCACATGATTCATTATAAAAGAATCCATAGTTGTAGGTAGAAGGGAGGCTTTCGCCAACTACTCTCTTCTCTTTGTAAAAACTCTCTAAAATAAAAGCTTAAGGTTTGCTTTACATCCTCCTGCTCTGAACACAATCTCTTCATCTTAGGTAATTTAAATTTTTATATTTTAATTTTAATTATTATATATTTTGGATTAGTCTATGATCGGCTAATTCCATTGTGTTGAACTCATGTTGCACTTGACTTGGAATCATGGTACTAATGCTATAATATAGCTAATGATTCATGTGAGAAAGAGTTAGAAAGTCTCTTATAAAAAGGGGGAATTACTATCAATTATGATATTTATACCTATGGTAGCCTAATAGGCACCTGTATACAAGAAGAGTTAGCCTTATGTAATGAGATCAAGCTGAATCAGCAGATTAAAAGTCAGAACCTCAATAAAAAGACAACAATTGGGAGAGTTTTGCGGTCAATTTGGAATGGATATACCCAAAGCCAAGGTGCCTCATAAACGAAAAGCAAAAAACCAAGAAAGTTTCCAGAAATGGAAGAGAAAATGTCTGGATAAAAAGATGAGAAGAAAGAAAGAGTTTAAAACTCGCAAGAATTTTATAAAATCCAAGAATCCAAAGGCATGTTGGAAATGTGGCAGGACTGGCCACTATTATAAGGATTGTAGAGTTAAGGAAAAAATTAAAGCCCTTAACATTGGAGAGGATTTAAAGGATTCATTATCCAAGCTATTGCTTAACTCGGAACCAGAAGACTCAGGTTTCGAAACAGATGAAGCAAAGGATTCCTCCTTAGATGAGGAAATTCGAGTTCTTAATAAGGAAGATTATATCCCCTTAGAAGAAGAATGCCTACCCTGTCAAATCGGACAACATTGTTCTAGCAAATAGAATAAGGAGGATGATGAGTTCTATAATATATTTTTGCTTAATTTCAGGATATGAACATTAATGTTCTCAAAAGTGATAGCCTTATGGAATTGTTAAAGTTGATTAAGGATCCAATTATGAGATCACAGATTATAGATCAACTCCAGGATACTCCTAAACCTTTACAAGGAAGAAAAACTTTGGAACGATCAAGTGCTTATACCATGTCAGAATTAAACAAATGAGGGAGAAACAAGGTATTACTAGTACTCCCAGGGATTTGGAAAAAGAGATTAATAATCTCAAGCAAGAGATCTTGACATTAAAAAGGAGTAATGATATGCTCGATGCACGAATTACCAATATTGAAGGTAAAGGAAAAGAGAAGATTATAGATTCAGCAACAGTAGATGATATCTCTGATTTAGATCATCTTTTAATAACAAGTGCTAGTGATGAAACATGGAACTTTTTACAAACCCTTGAATTAATCACTTCACAAAAGTTTTATATAAAAATAAGTCTTTTAATTGATTATAATTTCAAAAAAGATTTCACTGCTCTTGTTGATAGCGGGGCAGATGTGAATTGTATACAGGAAGGACTTATTCCTTCTACTTATTTTCATAAGACCACTCATAGTGTTAGATCTGCTAATGAGCAGAAATTACAAATTACTTTCAAATTACCAAAAGCTTATATTTGCAATAATAAAACTTGTATAGCATAAAGTTTTATTTTGGTAAAAGATATTTCCAGCCAAATTATTTTGGGTACACCTTTTATACAAAAACTATTTCCAATTACTAATATTGATAAAAAGAGTATCATAGGAACCTTCAATGGAAAACCCATTACTCTTCAGTTTATAACTGAACCTTTTTCAAGGGTGTTAAATGAGCTCAAAGATAGATTGGTTCATAAACACCAGCAAATCAATTTCCTAAAGAAAGAAATTTATATTTCTACTATTGAAGAACTGTTGGGAAATCCCAAGCTACGACAAAAAATTGATTTTATACATACTCAATTTTCGATACACATTTGTAGTGATCTTCCTAATGCTTTTTGGGATAGGAAAAAATATATTGTTTCTCTCCCTTATGAGGATAATTTTAAGGAGGGTAATATCCCTACAAAAGCTAGGTCATGCCAGATGAATTCCGAGTACTTGGAATTATGCAAAAAGGAGATTACTTCTTTATTACAGAAAGGTTTGATAAAACCCTCAAAATCTCCATGGTCTTGTACATCTTTTTATGTTAATAAACATGCAGAGAAGGAAAGAGGAGTTCTCCGACTCGTCATTAATTATAAATCGCATAATAAAGCTCTGAAATGGATCAGGTATCCTATTCCTAACAAAAAAGATTTACTTGATAGACTTAATAGCGCTATTATATTTTTTAAATTTGATTTAAAATCTGGATACTGGCAGATTCAGATTGCAGAAGCAGATAGATACAAAACTACTTTTAATGTTCCTATTGGGCAAGTTGAGTGGAATGTAATGCCATTCGGATTTAAAAAATGCCCCTTCTGAATTTCAAAATATTATGAATGATATATTTATGCCTCATAGTAATTTCATCATTGTTTATATATATGATATTTTAGTATTTTCTAATAATATTGAAACTCATTTCAAATATCTTGATTTATTTAAGAAGATCATCATACAAAATGGTCTAGTCATATCAAAACCAAAAATGACCCTTTTTCAAACAAAAGTAAGATTTTTGGGTTATAACATTGAATAGGGAAAAATCATTCATATTAATAGAAGCATTGAATTTGCATCAAAATTCCCGGATGTTATAACAGAAAAAACCCAACTCTAGAGATTTTTGGGTAGTCTAAATTATATCAGTCCTTTTATAAAGGATTTGGCAAAAGATACAGCCATCTTATATGAACGGCTGAAAAAAGTTCCTACACCTTGGACAGATAATCATACTCAAGCTGTCAAAAGAATTAAGGTTTAGGTTCATAACCTTCCTTGTCTCACCTTAGCCAATCCTACGTGGCAAAAATTTATAGAGACAAATGCCTAAGATATCAGATATGGAGGTATACTGAAGCAACACTCTCCAGTTGATAAACATGAGTATTTAATACAATTCTATTCTGGCAAATGGAATCCTAGCCAGAAAAATTATTCCACAGTTGCAAAAGAAATTTTAGCAATTGTAAAAAGTGTTTTAAAATTTCAAGGGATTTATACAATCAAAAGTTTATTATAAATATTGATTGTCAATCAGCTAAATTTATGTTTAATAAAGACTGCAAGCATGATGTTTCTAAACAAATGTTTGCAAGATGTCAAGCTTTATTGGCACCATTTGATTTTGAGATTCATTATAAAAAAAAGGACAGATAATAGTCTGCCTGATTTCTTGACTAGAGAATATTTGAATTCATAATTTAATGATTTTGTCATACATGATGATGTCGCCTAATTGGCAAGGCGGCGACCCCAATTATAGAGGTCGTGGCGGAAGAGGCAAAGGAACTGGACGAGGTAATACTATTGTCCAGCATGGAAACAAAAAGCTTATAGTACAAGGGCAGACAAGGACTTCAAACATTGATAAAGAAAGTCCGTTATACCAACAATTCATGAATTTTATAAAATCCAAAGAAAACAATGATAGCCAACAACCTTCATATGCAGAGGTTGCTAATGAAGAGCAAGATGATAATGAGGGTTATGAAAAACATGAGAAGAAAGATGTTATACTTCTTCTCGATTATAAAGATCTTCAATGGAAGGATGAGCCATGGAAGCTCATGGAAAGGTATTTAGAAACTGAGTCATATCTCATCTTGACTTATAAGTCAAGAATGCATTATGAGACCATACTCTCAACCACGGGATCAGCTGGAATTCAGCACTATTTTCCTATGCATACTAAAAAGGTTTATAACTTCTCTAAGATCATTATAAAGAAGATCTTTACTCTAGAAGACTGGGGGTTTAGCACTTTAAAAGAACGGAAATATTTCCATCCTGAGAAAAGAATTCAGGTAAAATTTAATTATTGGGATTCTATAGTTAGTTTTTATAAAGCTTTTTTATATGAAAACCCTAACAAAAAACATTCATGGTTTATAAAAAATATGTTCTCATGTTTATAAACAGAACATACCCACTTGGTTTTGGTATTAGTGGATAAATTATGGTCCATCTGTTAATATCTTGCCACAAACATCTAAAGGTTTATATACCGAATGGATTGATGTTTCTCCTAGAATGATAGAATTAGAAAATCATAACACCATCATAAATGGAATTGCTAATATGCATTTCTTCATCGAATTTTCCATTCCATGGGTCATACGATGGTCAGTAGAAGTAGGTCATACCCCAGAACAAATTCCTTGTTTACAACGAACCCATTATATAAGGTTCTGGAAGAAATTATTACAAAAGATCAAAGAAGGTGTTTTGAATGGACAAGAACTTATAGACCAGATAACCTCAGCAATTGAGGTTATACAAAATTAAAAGAAGATCAACCACAATCAGAGGTTAATAGTCCATTTCAGCATATTGCTAGAAAACTCCAACTTAAAAAGAGAGTAATTTCAAAAGCAGAAATTATAGCATCTTATACGGCAGAAGTAAAAAAGGATTTGATAAAAAATCTGGATGAGGAATTCCCTTCAGATACTTCTATGGCATACATTCATACAGAAGAGGAAGATATTCATGACTCCAAAGACCCCAATGATGCAGACTTCGACATTCAAGAATACGTTGCGAAGCTTCAAGATAAGATGGAGGCATCCTCCAACACATGAAAAGACAAAGGGAAAGAAAAAGTGTGATACACAGGAAAGCAGCCGGTAGACCATCATAAAAGCCACCGAACAGATGGAATCTACTTTAATAAAGTAGATGAATTATTGTACTTTAGTAGGGCCTATAAATTTTGGCCAATTCTACTTTATTACTTTTTATCTTTTAAGTTTGTCGGCCACAGGTTAGGCCACTTTATTTGTCGGTATTATCACATGATTCATTATAAAAGAATCCATATTTGTATGTAAAAGGCATGCTTTCGCCAACTACTTTCTTCTCTTTGTAAAAACTCTCTAAAATAAAAGCTTAAGGTTTGCTTTACATCCTCCTGCTCTGAGCACAATCTCTTCATCTTAGGTAATTTAAATTTTTGTATTTTAATTTTAATTATTATATATTTTGGATTAGCCTATGATCGGCTAATTCCCTTGTGTTGAACTCATGTTGCACTAGACTACTTGGAATCATGGTACTAATGCTATAATATAGCTAATGATTCATGTGAGACGGTACTAAGGTCAACCCGTAAATAATACCTCTTATTGTACCTCTATGTGATCACTTCCGCTTGTTTTGGTATCAGACATTCCACATGGGCTGTCCTCTGCTCAACCTTAGTACCTTCTCACATGAATCATTAGCTATATTATAGCATTACTACCATGATTTCAAGTAGTCTAGTGCAACATGAGTTCAACACAAGGAAATTAGCCAATCATAGGCTAATTCAAAATATATAATAATTAAAATTAAAATACAAAAATTTAAATTACCTAAGAATTCATTAAATATATTAGACTACCAAATATTTGATCATATTTATTTTGAGAAGTAGCTTATTCGCGATTCTTTTCTAATTGACATTAGCATAAAAAAGAGTGCTCAAAATATCACATCAAATGCGTAACATAATCATGTGAATAATTTTGACATTATAACTTTAAACACTACCAAGTATTATTTAGGGGTGGCAATTAGACGGGGCGGGTGCAGGTACCCCTCCCCCGCACCCGTATACACCATAAAATTTTATATCCGCCACCTGCCCGCCACGAGTGGCAGGTACAATTTCAACATCCATACCTGTCTAGGCGGGTATATTCCTAAATCCACACCCGCTCCGACATCCAAGTGGATATACGCCACCCGCCAATACCCGCATGTACCCGCCAGTCATATTTTGTAATCAATTCATTTGTGATCAATTAGTGATCAATACAAAATAGTGATCAAACCCAAAATAAAATAGTCTTATAATATAAACACGACAAACTACATAAAAAATACTTATGTCTCCATAAATACTTAAAGAAATACATGCTTTTTCATTTGAGAACATCTTGAAAGAACAATGTGTTGAATAAACCCAACCATTGCTCTCCAAGAACCCCAGTGAACAATGAGATATTTCAGGTAATTCATTATTCAACAGAGGACTTGAGTATCATATTCATCAAGATCACATATTTCCATCTCCTTGACATCACTACCACCTGCATAATGTATACTCAAAGTAATTAGAGTCTAACTTCAATTTAATACAACATAAATAATTTAATCAAATTAATGTTACCTTTAATATCCACCCAAATCCAGTTTTGAGCACACACCAATGCCTCCACCATTTCCGAAAGAAGTCAACTACGATAAGGATCAAGTACACGTCCACTAGTGCTAAATGCGGATTCCGATGGGACGGTAGAAACTGGAATGCTCAATATATCCCTTGCTATTTGTTGGAGAACGAGATAATTATTTCCATTTGTTTTCCACCAATTAAGAATATCGAAATCATCCACAAGTGGTACAGTTTCAGATTCCAAGTACTTCTCCAAATCAGATTTTAGTCCAACGTTACTATTGTCTTGTGACACAAATTGTGCAAACTCTTGCATGTACCCCATTTCCATACTACTTGTAACATCAGTTGAAGACACGTGGCTACTACTATCTAAATTATTACCATTTTTGTACCCATACTCATCCACCAATTCCTTTAGAAATCATAAGTCCCTTTTACCTCAACATCAACATCAAGCGCATCATAAATTTTAGTAAAGTAAAACCGAATGAGAGCCATCTTGAACCTAGTATCAAGTATAGTTGCCACGCTCATAAACCATTAACATCTAACCAATACTTATTGTATTTCTCTAGCGTTACCTCGACAATTTTTCCTATATAAATGGTAGGTGAGGACAACCCGTTGGTTAATAAGATTCTAATCTCACAAATTCTAGGGAAATAAATATGGGCAGTAGGATACGTCGAGGTAGAAAATTGATGTGTAATATCATTAAACACTTTCAATAGTTCACATATTTTCACAACTTTATCCCAATCTTCACTAAGTTGTGGATATTTGTACAAATTATCTCGAGCACTTAAAACAATAATTAGTGATGGGTGTGCTTTTGTATTTACATTTCGACAGTGTGCTTTTCCAGTCAGTAATTAGTGATGGGTGTCGTTTAGAAGAAAACATCACAAAATCCAATTACATTTTTAAAAAATTAAGCATGGCCAAAGCACCATACTAAACATTTTCAGATAATAATACAACTATCACTTAGGCCCTAAATATATTCAGATAATACAAAACACAAATTCATGATAAACTTGCACCAAGAAAAACAAAAGAAATGGATTTTTATAAGGTTGTTGACACATCTTTAGTAGTGGGCATTGCATGTAAGCACGCTGGTTTTAACAAAATATGAACTTTTTTCCTTTGAAAATAATTACCAAAACATAATTGATTATTTGTGTTCTTAAACCCAAAGGCATGTTTAGTTTGAAAATCAATCAGCTTAGAGTAGTTGATTTGGTTCATAGTTATAAAACCAGAACATATAGTTTGTAAACCAAAAATGCTTTTCTAAATTTTATCACAAATGAAAACAAAATCAAACATTTTGTTCTCAGAGTAGTAGGTCGTCTTAATCAATACATGTTGTCAGGCTCTCAGGGACAGGGAGGCGTGAAGGCTGATGGCGGCGTGACGGAGAACGAGAGAGGGAGGAGAGACGGCAGTCAGCAGAGACTAAAGAGTGAACGAGAGAGGGACGCGTGAAGACCGAAGAGTGAAGGCTG
Source organism: Anisodus acutangulus (assembly GCA_029783415.1). Taxonomy (NCBI): domain Eukaryota; kingdom Viridiplantae; phylum Streptophyta; class Magnoliopsida; order Solanales; family Solanaceae; genus Anisodus; species Anisodus acutangulus. Next base: position 30,855,455 of record CM056493.1, read on the forward strand.
CTAAACTTGAGTAAGGACTAAGTGTAAGTGAGTAGGATTTTGCCTACTCACTTATTATTGGCATTGGGCTTATGGGCTTACGGATTGCTACAACTATTACTGGGCTTATGGGACGGGTAGGCGGACGGTTGGATGCGGGGCGGGGGAGGCGGGTATGAGGGGGGTATAACTGCAAATCCACCACCGACCCGCCACGGGTGGGTACATTTTCAATACCCATACCCGTCAAAGTTATACCCATACCCGCCTCAGTTGGGGAGGGTGCGGTGCAGAATCCGCAAAATTGTACCCACTTGCCATCCCTAGTATTATTGTTTGTGCCGCATCACATCACTCACTAACATATCCAGTGAAGTCCCACAATATAGGGTCTGGTGAGGGTAGAGTGTACGCAAACTTTACCTCTACATTGATAGATAGAGCGGTTGTTTCCGAGAGACTCTCGGCGCAAGACAAAGTATAAGCACAAGCAAAGTAAAAGAAAAGTCACATCACTCACTGCTTATCAAAAATACATATAAGTCACTCACTTATTTTTTTTGGCATGCCAATTGTATTCTTTTCATTTTGTTAAAAGTTTGATGATTTAGACACAAGTCAAATATGGAATAAATATGTTAAGGAATTATATGGTCAACCAAAATGATTATAGAGAAGATAATATTAGTGGACAAGTAAAGTTGAAGCATATAAATATGGCTCTTACAAGTCGAATTTCGAGATATCACATGGAGAATAAATTCAAATATAAAAAATTAAGATATGGAATATACCTGAAGTTCTTTTATGAATTTTATGAATGTATTTTTTTTATCTCTACACTTTAACATTCTAAAAACAAGAACTTGATACCTTCTATGGTTCAGCTACATATTCTCTATTGAATTATCCATAATTGCAGATTTGATGTCCATTTTTTTTACCAAACTTGCTTCAATAAAATTCATCAAAAGAAGAAAACTCGTGTTCAAATATGTATCTTGTTATAGAATCAACCTAAAAGAATTAGTACAATATATCAAATGACGAAAGCAAGAACAATAAAGAGATAAATAGATATAAGAGAAGAAATCTGTCACGATCCCTTTTTCATGAATCATGATGGCACCTACATCATTCCATTGGCAGATGAACCACTTCCAAATCATTCACATAATACAACATAAGTAAAGTGGAAAGATAATAAAATGCTATATAATACGTTTCATGATATAAATGCGGAAGAGTATAAGTCAGAACATAAAACAACATCCCCAAGAATCTAGTATGTGAATATAAGAGCATTAGAAGAATCGATACAAGTCTCAAATAGGCACGCAGACCAAGATCAAATACATAATCGAAGAAAGTTTGTCAAGTCTCTCAAATTCAAGTAAAAGACTGAAATGAATGTAACGATTCACTTTTATGCGGAAGCATAAAAGTTATTGAGAATTTGTGATGGTGCTCTAAGTCGAATAATTGTTTTAGAGTCCCCACGAAATTTATGGGTAAATTAGAAAAATCAATGTGAAATGGTTTATTCAAAAAAACATTTGAAAAGTCCTATCTAAACCAGAGTCGAGGTAAGGGTTCTGGTGATCCCCGAAAAGGTGTTAGACACCCCGATATTAAAGATTCATTAAATACGGTTAACCTTCGGGTTCTATAGCATGCTTTAATGATTTGAATTGCCTTGAAGTGTTTAAAATCCGCAAAATATTTGTCATTAATTTCATTCAAAAAACTCGAAGGTTGTATTTTAAAACAAGAGAGTTGGGCTTCCACCAAAATAGTATGCACGGGGATTGATTAGTCAATTTGTTTTCGGACTAAGATCACCCAAATGTTAGTTTGGGTAGAGCTCCATTTTAGTCCAACAATATTGTCCACACTTCATTGTTTTGAAAAATCCTTTTAAGGTCTAAAAATGAGTATAATTCATATAAAGGACAAGCTTTTGATTTTTTGAAAGAAGTATGAAAAGTGATTTTCTTTTGTTCTTTTACATGCTATACCTCAAAGTCATCCCATAAACATAAACTAACTTGATCAAAACCCTTAATTTAAACTCAAGTCCGAGATAGTGTTTAAATCATCTTAATCATTTAGTTGGGCCTAGCCCAGAAATCAGCCTTTTGAAAAGATCAATACAATTCGAATTGGGCCCAAGTCAGTCCGCTCAACCATTTTTAACAAAACAAAGTCCAATCTTGGGTCCATTTTATGGCATTTCTATCTTAAAGTCCAATTTACGAGTCAAAACATCTTTAAATACTCTAATCCAAATTTGAAATCCATTTCATGTTTTCCGATTTTATTTAACCACCAAAACTATCCATTTTGTCCATGTTCGAAATCAATCAAGTTTTTGAAAGCTCATGTTATGGCGATCCTACCTAAACGATGTACGTATCGTTTGCCTATCCTAAATTCGTAACCGTAATAAGGGTTTTATTAATGGTACAAAGTATTTTTATTACAAGTATATATACATACACATATACATATAATATATACAAGAAATTTAAAGAGATTTGAGTTTAGGTTGGTGGGCCTATATAAGCCCACCAGTTGACTATTTTGACCCATAGATGGGCCTTTAATGAGCGGCTACTATGGACTCGGTCAAAAATACATTCAATTGGGCCGTAGCCCAACTAGGCCGGGTATGCAATGTGTGTAAGGATCCGTTCTCATGTGAATGAAGTATGAGCCCAGTAGGGGCCCATCTCGTCGTGATACAGCAGGGACAAAGAGGAGGGGAAAAGGAAAAGTCCCGTTAGAAAGCACCCAAACCCATCATATAAAAATGAAAAAAAAATATCAAAATGCACAAACAATCCATGACAAATGAGACTCAATTCAAGATACATTCGGTCGGCCCAAACCAATAGCAACATATAAAGAAAGAAGTAGGCAGCTGGGCCTTGCCCAATATCATATAGACAGACGAGGAAACAGGCAGATGACATATGGGCCAGGCCCACTGTTATAGTTGTGCAAAGAAGACAATGATGGTGGCAGAAACGGGCTAGGTCCAACAGACGTTCACAGTATGCAAATATGAGTGATATACCAAGCATATCTGTCTATACACCTGATATACATCAATGTACCAAATATACAAGTATGTAGGATGTGTATACCAATCCCCCTTTTACTCTAAGACATAAGCAGTATTTATGCTACTCTGATAGCCACATTTTGACAGTTAAATCCAGCATATTCATAGTCAGAAATCTTATGTGGTTTGTCCAGTTAGAGTAAAGAAGGTGTAATCTATCCTAATTCCTCCAAACAACTTCAACAGGCATCAAACATGGCCAAGAGCAAAACTTTGAGCAATCAGGGACATCAAGACTTTATTTAAATAGGCTCATGCTTACATTCCTTGCAGCTTAGCTTAGCACTTAATGATGACACAAAATATTATTCAAGGCTCAGCTTATATCTATCCAGACTAGGCCAAACATTGGGGCAAGAGGGACATATCTATACTTCAGTCAAAACATGTCAAGTAAACAGGCAAAGGATATGAGAAGACAAAGGTCATTTGACGAGATCATTCAGGTATTTCCTATCATCTGTACCAGTGGCCTGGACCTATGATTGTATAAAACAAGAAGTCCTACTGATCTTATGTGTTCTGCCAAGGTCATACAAGAAAGGGCAAGCAGTCATGCTACAAATCTACATATACTCACAGAAAGAAAACATAATCTATGCTATTACATGACTACATTCAAGAGTATCAAGCATATCTGGAGTTAGTAGACTATATGTTTCTACAGTTAACTTTTAGGAAAACATCTAATTACTTTGACAAGACTTGTACATACCATTACAATCATATCTCCTAAACAGTTTCATGGAGCAGAATCCTATGGATAACATCAGTGACATAAGGAACATACAGTAATTTCCAAACACCTAGGACTTGACCAAATTAATAGGAACTGGTCCATGCATGGTATAGGGTAAGGAACCAACTATCAGAAGCAAACTAGCCATTTCCTAAGTTATTTCCAAGACATTTCATGCATACATACACCATAAGATAAAATAGGGAGAACACAGATCTTTTAGAAGTAGAGAAACATGCTAAACACAAGGACTCTAAGCTCTCTCATTAATCTACACATGTTGTTGAACTAGGTGGATTATTTTGCATATAGGCAGTGGCAAGGCAAGAACATTAATGGATGCAGAATGGTCTTCTCTAGGCATTTATGACAAGGTTTGGCCAACTAATTTGACAGAAGTCAATGAAAGGAGGCACAAAGGCAAGGAATATGAAGCAAAAGTCTTTGAGGCTATCTATACCTAAAGCATATTCAAAGGTAATGCAGATAGAGAGCTAAGATGAACACATGGGGGGTTTAATTCACAGCTGATCATCATGCTACCAGATATCAAACACTCACCCTTTGAACATATTCACAACAACAAAGAAAGGCATACAAACTCTATCTGATAGCCTATTCAAATTTAATTATAACTCTTGAGCCTAAATGATCACTTAAATAGTCAAGATTCCAGTAGAAAAAACATGAGCATGTATGACAAATGACCTAACACATCACATAGCAGACTATCATGTCAATTAGGACCTTAAAATTGATCTAAGTCATAGTAGAAAATAGGTAAATGGCTCAACAGACTCCAGCTCACAAGAAGATAGATATGACATGAATACATAGCATTTTTTATCTTAAACATGTGAATTAGAATGCACAAAAGGACTTAAACAGAAACATGGCAGGGTCTAAATCAGCAGGCAAGGTGTTTTAACTTAAAGTTATCAACTATGACCCGTAAACAAGATGTGGTCTGACCCAGATAACTTCAATACATGATCATTCATGACCCCAAGCAAGTACATATGCATCCATAGTCAGAAAAAAAGGCAAAAGGGGGACATACTGACTCATACATCCCTATATCAGCACTGGGGGACAGTACCATAGTGTCATTCTTACCTACCCTTAGTCTAGGCTAAACTATATGGACATGACAAGCTGTAGCATGGATCAAGCAAGTACAAGGAGCATGTGATGTCTCATATCAAACGAAAAAAATCATCTTAAGCACAAAGTAGCATGTTAGGCATCAACTCAGTTGTTCCAACAAAGGATAGGCATTTCTGCAGACTGACTCTACAACCTTAGGGGCAACATCACACTACTAGAATAAAATCATATAATCTCTCCAGTCTAAGATTTAATAGTGTTGCTTCCTTTAATTCATATGTCACTAATCAAACCCCACAGACCATCATTTCCCCAGAAAATAAGCACCTTAAGGCATTTCTTTGGCACATTTATGCTTAGTTGTGTCCTATATATATTTATATTATTCTAATGTTATTTTGTTATGTCCAAAACCACTTCAGATAGAGTTATAGTCATATTCAGTACAACAAAGTCCAGATTCATTTAAAACAGAAATAAAGAGACAAACAAGGAAGGCAAATCCTATGTTTTGATTATTCAAGCCTGAAAGACACATATCATAGGTATACTAGGTCAGTACCACTGATAACAATCATTCTTTTACACTCAAGTCTAACCTTAAACACTCTAGATGGTAAGAATATCATTCAGTGTAAGTGTAATCATTAAGGGGTGTCAACAGTCATGGTGAAGCACCAAACACTATCCATTTTTTAGAGATAGAAACAAGCTAATCAACCTAACTACAAATATGTATCAGTTCATTTTCAGGCTTCAAACTAGTATTAGAGAATGTAAAAGCATAATAAAGCATGGATTATCTAAACACATCCTTCAAAGAACCAACACATGCTTTCTATAAACTAAACAATATGTTTCTTTTATCAAATAAACCCTCACAGTCACATGAACAATCATAGCACCTCACACATAGGACATAACACATTATAATGCCATATATTAACTAAAATTAATGAAAACTAAACTAAAACATAGTAAAGGATCAAGGATTATCTTGTATGGAGGCAGCCTAGGATCGAAGGGTGAGTTGTTCTTCACTCCGGGATTTGACCTTGCCAAAAATAGCAACGGCACAGCAGGGCTTCAGATGAGAGAGGCCCATTCGTGAAGAACAAAAGAAATAGGGCTTTACCCCTATTCTTTGACGCTTTAACTTGGGCCTAGGCCGGGTCTGGGCCATTTTCTGCCTGGGCTCAGCCGATTTAAAACAAAATAGGGGCCCAAAATCATTTTTAAAATAAGCAAAATCAATTATGACCACATTTCTCAAATGTGGTCATTTCTCAAATGTGGTCATTTCTCAAATGTGGTCATTTCTTAAATTAAAAAATGACCGAATAATTTCGTAAATAAGCTAATTAAAATAAACATTTCGTTTTAATCCCAAATTTGATATCAATTAAGATTTAGAAAATTAAAATCATGCAAACGTCCTTTTAATTTAAAACATGACTTGAAATTGAGATGTAATTCCCTTATCATATTTAATCAGACAATTTCCTTGTTTGACAGATTGGAATATTAATTCTTTAATATTGAGAATTCTTTTAAAATAATTACATTTGTGATCGTCGGTTAAAAATTCCAAAATTGATTAATGATCAAAATTATGTAAAATTGGGAATGATATACAATATATATAAGATGATATTTTGTCAAATGAAATGACAAAATACTCCCGGAATAATTTTGTAAAATCATATTTGTCTTGTGAAAAGTATATTTCACTCCGTCCGTGACTCAGAAATTCTGAATAATCAAATAAAATTATATAAATTATTTGAGGGTAAAAATTAGGTGTCAACAGTAAAGATAGAACATGGCATGCTGAAGATAGCATCATCGCCCTGAAAGCAGGAGATCACCCACTCAGACTCAGCCACACTGTCCCGCGGAGGTAGAAGGTACTGAATCTGCATCCAAAAATAATGCAGCAAGTATAACATGAGTACACAACGTACCCCCGTATGCATCTATGTCGACAACGATGAAAGATACGCAAACACCAAATAGTCCTCTACTAACAGTCTAAATAGTCCAGGTAAGGTCACATTGTTCACAACATATTCCACAGAATTCTCAAAAGTCATTTTCAAGTAAGATTTCATAGTCACTCGAGTCATTCAAGTTCAGAAGAGTTCAATAACAACAACCCGAGTATCAAATAGCAAGTACAATCTTTTCATGTTCAGAAATCTAGTCAAGTCTTCAATAATCAATCTAGAACCAAGTTTATCCACATGTAATCAATAATATGATACATATATGAAAATGAATGCAATGCATATGTCAGGTACCTCTTTCTTCCAGTATACATGCTGTCAAGTTTTTATTATGATGAGCTCACCCATGGGGGATCCACGAAGTCCATATACCCCTCCGAAATATTCCATCGGAGTTCAGCTCTTGGCTGAATAAATATCATGTTACAGGCGTGTAACTCCATTCTCCGCGTATCATCATCATCATCATCATCATCATCATCATCTCAGTATTGTCATGATCTCATATTGTTCTTAACTTTTCGGCCTCTTAGACCTACAACACATATCATACCACTCCAATATCAATATCATCGGAACTATGAGTGTATGAATGCAAATGACTATTCAAGGCAAAAATCATGATATAATGAGATGCAATCAAATATAGAGATGAAATACCACATGCTTTCAAGATTCAATAGCTCACATATATAATCCAAGTATAAATTAGGATATCATATCGAAAGCATGTGTGATGAGTAAACATACAATAGTAAACATGGCGACAAACCCACATATGGCGACAAGTCCAATCAACCAGCAGTCGGAACCAACATAACTCTGATTCCCCAAATCACCCATCATCACAGTTCAACACGGGTACCCCCTCAAATGTCATCACAACCGTTTAAGAAGGACCCTCAAACACGCCCAATACCCCTTAATATTTATAACTAATCACGCACTTCTATCAATGTCTTGTGAAAGTAAAATGTAGCCTACCTCTGGGCCGAACAGGAGAGCTAACCAATCAAACCTCGGTGATAGCCTTGCCCTTCCGATGCACCTCGTTATAATCAAAGTCTAAGCACGCATATACTATTCGTTAATGAAGAACATATACAACATACAAGGATATAATCCTAGCCAAGTAAGCCTTTAAATACCAATCTCGGGCCCACGCTACCAAGACTCAAACTTTATTACCCAAAAACCAAGAACACATGCTAGATAATTATATTCTTAAGTTAATTGGAAAGCTATACACCTTTGAACCTTTAATTGAATAATATACAAAAAGTCCTAATTGGAAATCCTAGATTTTTTGTCCAAATGGAATAAGTTTCTATACTCAAATGAAGCTCCATAACATGATAATCTAGTATAATTCATTCTAGGGGTGGCAAATGGGCTTTTTGGGCTGAAGTTGGGCTAGCCCAGATGGGTTGAACCAATAGTTGGGCTAATGCCCAACCCTGCCCAAAGTTCATTTGGGTCAAAATGGGCTGGGTTGAAATGGGCTAAGCAATGGGTCGTAATTCAACCCGTCCAATTTGATCAAATTCTTTACAATAATCTCAAAATATAAATAAATCAAAACTCAATATTTTTAAAAAAATTAAAAATATATGAAAGACATACCATTTCTCTGTCATAGAGCATTTTTTCTAAGACCAACAACATGCACAAAATGGTAAAGTTTTTAAAAGCATTTTACCAGTGACATCTTAAAATAACCAATGCAATGCAAACAATGCTCATGCTTGTAAGACTACAAGTTATGATAAGAGTTCTCCAGGACACTTTTGAAATAGCCCATGATAAACAAGACCAACATATTCATTTACCAGAACATACATGGATCAACCACGTCTATGAACATCTAAAATTCAATCTTATCAGTTCAAACTCCTTACTTCCAGACTCCATTTAAGGAAAAACATTATAATTCCTCTCTTTACCAGCTACATTTCAACTAAAAATGCCACTGAAATCAGTTTCAATTGAAAGGATGCGCCACTTGCGCACAAATGACAACCAGAATAACCTCAAACTACACACATCACAATAAATTTAAAGAGCATTACATTTTTTTTTCTTTACAAAAATTAGAAGTACAACCTTTATACCATTCTTGAGAAATAGAAGTACAAAGAGACAGCTTGTCCTGAAGACTATGAAAGACATACCATTTCTCTCCAACTCAAAAGTTTAGCGGCAATTTTCCACACATCTATTGCAATGTCGTCATCTTCCTCGGAATCATCAGGAGCTAAAAATGAGAAGATTTTAAAATTGTCAAACTACTAGAAAGTTCATAAAGTAAATGAGATAAGGATATTAATTATATTGTGCCTTGATGCCCATAAATTCAATCTCGAGAACACAACTTAGCTTCATCATTTTTTGGTAATATGGAACTTTGATAATTGCCAATAACTCGGCCACCAATGCTAAAAGCTTATTCAGATACAACTGTGCTAATATGTATACTTAAAAAAACACGAGCCATCAATGAGAGTTCAGGATACTTCATCCTATTATCCTTCCAAAATGTAAGCACGTCTAAATTTTCATTTCCTTTGCGTTTACTATGGGCTCTTCCAAATATAAATCAAATTGTGTTTTTCTTGAACTACACTTAGATGGACTTTCAAACATATCAAATTCATCTATGTCATCCAACATCTCATCATCACATCCACGACTACTACTTCCAACCATTTCAACATCGGATATTGTCATGTATTCTTTGAACAACCTACGCAAATTATCTTCAACAACACTTACCTTTTCATTGAAAGTCAAATGAGCAAGTTTCTTAAAGCAAAACTTTACCAATTTTAACTTGTACTGAGGATCAAGAACGACGGCTAATGAAGCAATCGGACTGTAGTCATCCTGCCAATATTTTACAAACTTCTTCTCCATTTCAATTGCCATCTCTTTAATATTAGGATCTTCACTATATTTTTCTTCCCGTATCAACATATGAATTTTCCAAATTTTATGAAAATATAAATTAGCAGTAGGATAATGGCTCCCTGAAAACAACGTAGTGATTTCATAAAAATGCCTCAAGAACTTGGCAATTATTTCAGCTTTAACCCAATCATCATTCGAAGGACAACATTTAAAATCTCTGTCAAATATCTTGAAGTCAGAGAATGCTCGACGATAAGGAAAAGCATTATCAAGCATCAAATATGTATAGTTCCATCTTGTAGACACATCTTGACGCAGTTTTCCATTCAACTTCAAACCAAGATGCATAATACACTCTACAAATTTCACAATCCTTGACTCAGAACCTTTAATGTATTTTATACTCTCTCTAATGTTAAAAACAACACTCTCAATTGTTTTCAAATCTGCTTTAACAATCAAATTCAAAATATGATTTGCACACCTGACATGGACAAAATCTCCATCACAAAACAAAGAATCCATCAACTTAAAATGCTCAATGAAGCGATCCACAACACCTTCATTATAACTCGCATTATCTAAAGTTATAGAAAATACTTTCTTTTCAATTCCCCATTCTTTCAATAAATTAATCAATTTTGGACCCAAAATAACACCACTATGAGGTGGAGGCACATGGCGAAAGATTAAAACCTTCTTTTGTAAAATCCAATCTAAATCAACATAGTGTGCGGTAACACAAGTATATCTATTTGACGTGATTGATGACCATAAATCCGATGTCAAACTAATTCTATTTGGAATAGCTTGAAGATCATTCTTGACTATCTCCATTTTATCATAATATAATTTAAGCACACCAACTTTTGCGGTATTTATTGAAGTGGTTTTAACAATAGGATTCAAGAAAGCATGCACTTCCCTAACCTCTTCATATTCTACATAACTAAATGAGAGGTTATGTCTAATTATAGCCTTCGCTATAACTTCACGATATTGTTTATGATCTATCGGCGTACCTCGCTTTAATGATTCAACCTTGTGCTTAGATAAGTGGCGCGTTAAATTTGTAGTTTCAGTTACTAAGTCGGCCAAAAATATTTTCCTGCATATCTTACGTTCCGCTCGAAGTCTATTGCCAGGATGACTATCCAATGGTAACTTCTCATAATATTTCCAAACTCTAGAAGTGGTTTTACGTAGTTTTGATGAACTTGCAATACTTAATTCATTGGACTCGACATCATCATGGTCTATCGACATCTTCAAACCCCTATGGTAGATTAAGATTTCAAAAAATAATTAAAATGAATCAAGGTGAATCATTCAACTTTTGATATAATATTTCACATTTACAAAATAAGCAAAAGATTGAAAGGTACTACTCAAAATAGAGAAACTTCACAAGAATGGTAGCAAAAAAAACAGAGAATTTTTTTTGCAATTAAATGATTAATAATAAGATAACTTATGTTGATAACTCCTTAACACATTTTACTTGCTTCATTTTATTTACATAACTCATACTTAAAAGTAAGCAAACAACTCATTGAGGTTCAGACATTTTCTTGCAAAATAAGTCTGCATAGTTAGAAGAAATGAAGATTAGGTCAGGCTTCACCTTTTAACTAGTAGAATGGAGAATGGTAGATTAGAACAGTATAATATATAGTATTATACATTTAGACTCATGGCAACATGCATATAGTTCTAATAGACAACTGAAGATTACCTTATTTGCTGAAGAAGAAGGGAAAGATGCAAAAAAAAAAAACTTATCAGTATTTGCTGAAGAAAAATGGAGGAGCACACAATTTTGGGCTTTGTCGTGAGAAGACCTAAGGGTAAAGTATAGAATAGTAGATGAGCTAGTTTGGGCTAAAGTAATGGGTTGGTTTGGGCTGCTCAGAATGAATGAGTTAAGTTGGGCTAGCCCAAACTTAGCCCATCTAATTGTATATCAATGCCCAAATCCATTAAAATCTAGGTGGGTTGGGCGGGCTAATTGGGCTTGGGTCCAATTTGCCAGCCATATTTCTCACTAACTTATAACAATCAAGCAATCTAATCCATGGAACAACTCTAAATTAATGATACAACTCTCTTATTCTCAAATGAACTTATATTTCATCATCCCCAAATTACATGCACAATATATCACCATTAGAGCACCTTAAATCATGAAACTAAATCATAAATGATGAAATTCTTGCCCCAAGTGAAGGAATTGCTCTTAGACCTCTGGAAAAAGTCCCTCTTTGCGGCTCTAGGTTCGAGACTTTCTAATTTTGGAAAATGAGGTTGACAGGGCACCTGATACAACATTCCGTTCTAGCGTAATCGATCCCTCTAGCGCGGATCCACTGCTGCGAACAAAGACATCACTGAGGTGGTGTCACTTAACACCTTACCTTAATGACATAGCGTACCCGACCCCGCAAAGGCGAACTCGCCCCTGCGAACAACTCCTCCACCAAGGCATAAACTCACAATTCCCCAACTCCCACTTCTGATAGCCAACCTTTCGTCGAGACGGACCTGCAAGAGCGGACAGAGGTGCCGCCGAAGTGGACACCAGTTACTAGAAATGGGAAACAAAGCCAAATCCTCTACCAAACACCTGAAACACTTCCAAGATCTCCCGGACAAAAATCAGACATGCTCGTCTAAGGTAAGCAGTGCTACGAACTCGCTCGTACCCTCGAATTTCTCATTTCACCGAGCTAAGGCATATTTTTCTAAAGAGTCTTCCGGAATAATCCAATATCTAAACTTTGCACATAAGGCCACAAAATACATCTAATTGCCTCGTGAAGTGAACCTATGACTTGATTAAGTCATAAATGACCCTCCGAAACTACCAAAAGCGACGGAACTCGGAAACGAACTCATCTAGCCAAAAGTCAAATTTGAGTCAAACTATTCAACTTTAAGTTTCTAATTTTAGGTTTTTCATCTGAAACTCAAATAAATAGACCTCGGGATCCGTGTCACCTATCCCCACACATCAAAAACCCCACATAGAATCTACGAGAAGGGTCAAACAAGCAAATGAGGGCTTTGGCTAAAAACGACCAAACGAGTCATTACACAAAATTTTCTTATTTCTTTCATATCTTTCCAAGTCTAGCATACCAAAAAAAAAATCAATTAAGAAGAAGCACCAGCATTTTAATTCATAACTTGAGAACCATTAAACAGAAATAAATTATGATTAAAGTATCATTTGTCGTAAAAAAAATTATTTTCGGTTAACACAGTCTTATAAGCTCAAGTGAAACCCATACTTTTTCTAATAATCTTACAGAAATCAAATTAGTTCAGATATTAAAAATACGGAGCACTTCAGTTAAGGCCAATATTTTTCCAGATGTGAGTTTGAAAAGAATTCTTTTTCATGAACTTGAGTAGTTCTTTAATTACCAAGATACACAAATTCTTCTCTTTCATTGATTTGAGTTTATGACATAAAATCAGTTGTATTAGCACACATATACCTAGTAGCACTATAGTTTATCACTCAGTCACTCATATTGGCCACAATATTCACTTGAAAAATGACTTCAATAATAATATCATTTGTTTCAGCCAAATTTACTTTTGACTTAGTAGGATAGTGATTTTTCTCAACTATGTTTCTCCATTGAACAGCATGATGATCCGATTTGCCCCACACAAAACAATTATTTTTTTCGTGAAAGTTTGATTGCTAACTTTAAGTTTGTAATCAGATTTTTTATACCTAGTATTTTTGTTGTGAGACTTATTGTGTATCCCAAGATTGACCTTTATAGCGATTTCTTATTCTTTAGAAAAAAATAAATATTTTTGATTGGTATCTTCTATGATGATGTGCTTCACCAAATTATGAAGAAATAATTGCTTTTGTTTGTGCTTCAAGTTTTATTTGTAGTTGATGTTGACACATAATTTTTACGCTCTAATAAGTTTATTTAATTATTCAAAATTCCCGAGTCACATACGAAGTGAAATATATTGTTTACAAGATAAAAATAATTTTACAAAATTATTTTGGAAGTATTTTGTTATTTCATTTGAGAAAATATCATCCAGTATACTTATTGTATATCATATCTTATTTTTACATTATTTTGATCATAAATTGCAAATTTTAAAATTAAAGTAAAGATGATTGTGTAATTAATTGCTTAAACTCTCAATTTCAAAATGATCAATATTTTATTTCATCAAAATCGGGAAAATTATTTAATTAAGTAGGATAATTAAGTTACATCTCAATTTCAAATCATTTTCATTTTTATTTAAGGATTTAGCATGATTTAAAGATTTTAATTTTCAATTAATGTCAAATTTCGGCTTAAATTAAAGCTTATGACTTAATTCGGCCATAATTGAAATAATTTTGGTCACTTGATAATTTAAAAAATAGAAAAATTTGCAAAATATAACCAGTACTTTTATTTTAAATCAAACACAGATTTTAGGCCTCATTCATTCTTCTTTTAATGACCGGGTCTGGCCTAGTTGGACCGCGACCCGACCCAAGTCTGCATAACGCGTAAAACAAAACCCAGCCTCAATTTCCTTTTTCCTTTGCGATTGAACGAAAAACCATATGGTTCCTCTCTCTTTCTCCTCCTTCAATGCTCAAATTAGCAAAAACGCAATAAATTACGCTTTTGTACATACCTTGCTCGTCCAAAATGGGCAAGGGCATTAATTTCCCTTGACCTTACACCACATAACCGCCATCACCCCACCAAGGTGAGGTTGCCCCTCCTTTGTTGCTTATACTGCTGCGATTTTATTAGTTATTGTCTCATTTGTTTTCAAACATTGATTTCTGATTGGTTGAGAACTTTTGGGAGGGAAATTTCCCCCCAATTTGTTCTCCCACGTCGACTCCAACCTAGAATTCTAGGGTTTGGGGGTTCTATAAATTAAATTCCACCATCTCATTGTATAGGGTCAAAACTTGGGTTTGGGGATTTCTATAAATTGAACTCCACCCTCTCATTGGCTAGGGTCAAAACTTCAAAATTCTAGGCTTTTATATACTTAAGAGCTATTTTTCGATCCCAATTTGATTGATTTTGAGTAAATTTGGATTCCAAGCCCTTTGGTGGAATCATAAGTCTCAAAATTAGTCTTCTAGTTTTAAATCTTTTTTTCATTGTGTGTGCAAGTGTCATCGAGTGTGGAGTTGAAGAATCAAGCCTCAACCTCGACCCTAGGCTGCCACTAAGAGAGGTAATTCCATTTCTCTTTAAGTTTCTTGTCATTTTAGTTAAGTTTTGAGCTAAATTATGTAATTTCCAGTGTGATTTAGCACAAGAGTTCGCTGCAACTCAATCTTTAACTGGGGAAATTTTTAGAGGGGGACTCAAAAATTTCACCAGACAAATAGGAACGCGCCCTGGATCGCCAAGGACGGCCGAAGAACCTCGCTCAATGCATATATGTCATGACAATGAGATAGAAATGTTTAATAAATAAAAATATTTTTTAGTAAAATATTGTTTAAATTTATGATCAACGTTTTTGAAAGTATTTTTGCATAATAAGTTAAATTCATCTCTCATAATACCGACCCAAGAGTGTCGGCACCAAAAAGTAGAGGGAATGATATAGAAGGAGTCGACGACATAGATTGACCTCATGAAAACTAACAAATTTTCTATGACTGCAGGTGTAACACCCCGTACTTTCGGGTGATGTTTTAAACAGCTAGACGTATGCAAGTAGACTCGAGCCTTGGAGGATTTATGTCATATTCACGTACGCAAATGAAGAACTTAATATATAAAAGGATGCGGTCCCGAAATAATTTAGGACTTAATAAGTGTGATGACGGGGATTAATAATAATAGTTGTATATCCCAAAAGAGATTATGAACTAGTGATATATCGCACACTTATGACATTGAGAGTATGAAGTGTGTTAAAAATAATTAATATTTAAGTGAATTGAGATCAAAAAATTAATTATATGTGTAATTGATTAAATTCAGAGTGAAGTGGAGATAAATCATTAATAAATTAAGTAGATAAGTTGTTATGTGGACAAATGTCCACGTGGGGGACATAGTTTAAAAGTAGTAGGTGACTAATGTTCTTAAAGGTAGTGTATAAATGACACCTAGATGACTTGCTGCCACTAGTATAATAGGAACAAGAGGAATATATCTTTATATTAGTGATTAAGGTAAGGGAATGGGATTACATTTATTTATACGTTCATTAGCAATATAGTACTTTTTTTCACGTCTTACTCATCAATTTAATTAGAGAATTTTCTCTCATAAGATATCTTGGTAAATTTTAGTTCTTAGCTTGTTAGCAATAATATAATTGTTATTTAGAGGAGAAAAAAGTTTAGCAGCATGTACTACACCCTCTAATCAGCCACATAATTTCATTTTATAAGATCAAGTGTAATTCTTATCAAGAACAACATACGGGTTTTGCTCACCGCTTCAATCTCGTTGTTCCGTTTATCGTTGAGTTGTAATTCGGGCTTTCTTCGAAGTGAAGTAAGGTGGAAGAAGAGATTTTCTTGAAAAATAAGATTGGGGTGCATTACGGGTTGCTTTAGTTGTATTGTGGACACAAAATGGCTAAGGTATGTTAAGGCAAACTCCTCTTTCTTCTGACATGTTCTAAGTACGAAACGTAAATATAATATTGTCTCATAAATGATTCTACTCTTAGTAGTTAAGAATGTGCATGTTATTCACTCCTATTGTCAAAGCATGTCTAAATATGTTCCTAAATCCCTATTGAGGTATATGGGAAAGATGTTAGTATTCATAATGTTAATCGGAGATGAATCGATATTACATTACTCCGACAAACTTATAGTGTCTTATTATCATAACATTCATGCATTATATTCATGTACATACCTTGACCTCAAATGAGTTATATACTATACTATATGTATGCATTATATATATATATATATATTAGGCATGGGAAAAGGGATACAACTTTATATACGCACACCACCTGCAGCTGTTACAGATATACACGATGATAATTATGCCCACAGAGGCTGATATGATATGATGGGATGCCCACAGAGGCTTGATGGCGTTGTATACACATATGTATATGATATGACTACATTGTGCATGACATTTAGGCATATTATGGCCCTCGGAGGCATTCTACACAAACATGATACTTAGGCATATTATGGCCCTCAGATGCATTCTCTACTGGTTGGTTGTTTCTTGTCTCATGTTACTTTCAGGTCTCTATTATGCTATTTTTCATGCATGACATAGTCGATATATCAGTCGTACTGACGTCTCTTTTATCGGGGAACGCTGCGTTTCATGCCCGCAGGCTCATGTAAACAGGGTGACGGTCTGCACTAGTAGGTTGCCGGGTCAGCTGATATTGGAGCACTCTATTTGTTCCAGAGTTGCAGTATGGTCGTGGTATGATATTTTGGATATGCATAGGGGTATGGCGGGGCCCTGTCCCGACCTTATGATGTTACATACTCTTTAAAGGCTTGTAGACAGTTGTCTTGTGTATAGTAGTCATGTATGGCCTTGTCGACCTTAGTATGTTTATATGCACAGGTTGGGTTCTTCCGTTTGTAAGAGTTTACACAGTACCTTTCCAGTTTATTATTCTCATGTGTCAGCAGGATATTTGGTGACGGTCCTCGTGGCCATGATTGATTATGGTTAGATGTTAATTATATGATTAGTGGTACTTGGCAAGTAGGATCCGGGTGCCCGTCATGATCCTCCGATTTGTGTCGTGACAAACTTGGTATCAGAGCAAGTCTGTCCTAGGGAGTCTGCAAGTCGTGCCTAGTAGAGTCTTGTTTATGGGTGTGTTGCGCGCGACACTTATAAACAGGAGGCTGCAAGGCATTTAGGGATGGTGTCTATTCTTTCATATCATAGATCGTGCAGTAGAACTGAGTTTTAAGAATTCGAGTTTAACTCGTTCCTGATACTGTTTCAGTAATGCCGGTTACCAAAAAGACATCGGTTTGTTCATATTCGTAGCCAATAAATGAGTGACTTCTACTAGACGATTGATACGCCAGAAGGGCAGTATTATGTTCAAAATTTGAGATTGTGAGGAATTGTCTCACTCATATACGAAAGAGAAAATGCAAGCTTGGAAAGCAAAATGGTTGTTTTGGGATACATGGAAAAAAAGAATGAGTAAAGTAAAGGAAGTACTAAGCACCTGAAAGCAGAAGATTATAAGGATTCTCTCTGTAGACCTTATCGTGCTTATGATTACAGTAATGCATTCTTCTAGTAGGGATATGATTAGCAGGGAGATTGAGGTTGGATTGAGTGTAAATGCGAGTATTATGCTCTCTATTGAGACAGACCTATCAGAGGATATGAGTAAGTTGCTTTCTCAGGTATCGACGAATTTAGTAGTACCAGAGGAGTTGAGGAAAGTTCATGTACCATCAGTCCTACCACCGGCTATGTCTGATAAGGATGTAAGGAGAGCGGTGCAGGTATCAAATCAATTGGTTACCTCTCAGGCACGACTTCATTCTAGAGCATCTGATAGAGATATGCCCCTTGAGGGATCAGTGAGCCCATAACCCTGGGAGTTTATTAGTCAGGGATCGTCGATATTTAAAGGGTTCAAAGATGCCAATATTTCAGGGTCAAAGTTGTAAAGGCCGAGTGAGACCGCCTCGACCATCTTGTAGTCAGTAGGGTCAAGCACATACCGGATTATGTCGCAATGGTACAAGGGGTTGGTTTAGGATGACAGCTATGGCCACCACGTTCTAAAATATCCCAAGTTGATGCGCAAAGGTAAGGATAAGATGAGTATGAGTTGTATAGATAGAAAGGAGAAGACATAATTAGAAGGTTTAGCAGGTTATGAAAATCTACACGTTTTACAGTGACTCATGCTGGTTAGAATGTAGGAATATGTTATGTACGTGCGACCTAAATTGTGATGTCTTACCTAGAATAGATTGGAAATTGTCCAAGGATATCATTAACGAGAATGGATTGTCACAATCGAATCATCTGAAGAGTGACCATCAGTAAATTTAAGAAGATCATGTAAAGTGACGTACCCAGAATAGTGATCTCAATCCATACATAAGGATCGAGTTATCCATGGTAGTGGAAAGGGACATAAGCTTATCGTATGTGCGTAAAGGGTCATACCGTGTATTATTGAGAATTACATGTATCAATATTAGTATGCTAAGGTATGCTATAAGCATTGGACTGGTAATGTCTTCAACTTCATTGTGCAGCGTGTTACATTTATAAATAACCTCTAGATAACAATAGCTTGTTAGGGGCAACTGAGGACGAGAACTATGGAACAATCAAAGAATGGTTGTAAGAAATATAAAAACAGTTAATAAGTATGGATGGAACAGTATGATCAAGTATCAAGGAAGAAATATTTTTCGTTTAGTGACGAGTAGAATGAAGGATTACGACAAGAAGGATAAAGGTGAATGAAATGCAGGTTTCACAAAGGTATGATTACTCCAGAACAGCGTAAGGACCAATGGTAGAGGAAGGACAGTAAGAACTCTTCAGCCAAAGGTGACAAACCTCTGATGTTCAGGAAGATAATATGAGAAATACTTTAAGATAAGAGACCCCCCAATGCAACTTGAGATGGAAATGTAAAAGTAAGACAAATGAGCACTCGGTCGATGGGAGATCTAATAATGATAAGACAAGAAAGCTTAACAAGTCATTGGATCTTATAACACTGTGAAGTGGATCTAAATATACAAAACATCGGTACCACAACATATGCAGTCATACCTCTTAGAAAGTATGTAAACGGAAGTAACAGTGAGTAAAGCTCGAGATTAACACCCAAACATGTGAAAATGGGACAATGACGCCTAGGGATACAAGGTAGACATTAAAGATATATATCAAGAGATAATGACATTATAATAAGATAAAATGTCAAGCAAATACAGATGTCTATGAGCATTTTTGAATTGACCAAAGGTTCTACGAGATAGATAAAGTAATGGGTTTACAACTTAACTAGATCAAGGAAATATTTTTCCAAAGCGCCATTGACAGAAAGTCTTAGCCATGAGGCAAGTGAAGGAATTCAAATCTAAGTATAATGACCAGGTTTGGATATAGTAGGTCAACGTCATGTAATGCAAATTCTTCAGAAAATTTCACGTACTGAATGAGGGAATGAGTTGACAACTCGTCCTTTAAGGGGTAGTAATGCCAAGGATCTGCATCAGGAGAAATGTTTGAGAGTACGTATGTATACCAAAATATTTTAGAATTAAAACAAGTACGACAAGTAAGAAAATGAGTGAACAAGTGTCAAAAGAAGTAAGGAATGAAGTTGTTTATAATTACGAGTAGTGAGAAAGTACGGGGGAAATGGGGAGATTTCTTTCAGACCATGAATGAGAGTTAACTGTGATGATACGCACACCTCAGATTCGAATGACATTGCTCATAAAGTGTTCACGATTGAGATACTACAAATATAAGAGTTTTCAGCACACCAATTAGTAAACAAAGCTAAGTTGACAATAGAATCATTCACCTACAAGCGGCTTGACTAACGTGAGGATTAAGGAGAGAAGTTGATTTGAGGGAACATATTAGTTAGCTAAGTAGGAGTGCGATTGGTGGATTCAGATAGTGATAGCCCTATGACTCAGAATACAACAGGGTCATCCCTCATACTGGAAGAAAAGGAACGTCATGATGAAGATCCCATTTTAAGGGAAGATCAGGAATGATATCTAACAAAAAAGAACTGCAACCTTTTAAGTATATTGGGAGAGGGACCCCCAGGTGGAAGGTCCATTTATGTATTCCTAATATAGCAGGATTATGAGACAAGATTATGACGGAGGTCCATTGCTCATGATATTCCATTCATCATGGATCTACTAAGATGTATCATGATCTCAAAGGTATGTATTGGTAGAACGACATGATGAGGAACATTGCGGAGTTTGTAGCTCAGTGCCTTAATTATCAGTAAGTAAAAGAAGAGCACCAAAAGCCTGACGGCGTGACTCAGAACATTGAGGTCCCAATATAGAAATGGGAAATTATTAAGATGGATTTCATTATGGATTTACCTCGCTCTTATCATAAGTTTGATTCTATTTGGGTGATTGTTGATAGACTGACCAAATCATCTCAATTCCTGGTGGTCAAAACTACCTACGCAATCGAGGACTACGTTAAGGAAATTGTTTGCCTTCATGGTATGCCTAGTTCTATTATATCTGACCGAGATGCACAGTTCACAGCTAAATTCGGGAAATCATTTCAAAAAAAGGTTTTGGAACTCAAGTTAATCTTAGCACAACTTTCCACCTTCAGACAGACGGGCAAGCCGAGCGTACGATTCAAACGCTCGAGGACATGCCACAAGCTTGTGTATTGGATTTTAAGGGGACGTTGGAATGATCATTTATCCCTTATTGAATTTGTGTATAATAACAGTTATCCTACTAGTATCAAAATGGCTCCATATGAAGCTTTGTATGGACGAAAATGTGGATCTACCATCGGATGGTTCGAAGTATGCGAATCAGAATTATTTGGGCCTGACCTAGTGCACCAAGCCATAGCGAATGTGAATCTTATCCAAGAACGGTTGTTAACCGCTCAGAGTCATCAAAAGTCATATTCAAATGTGTCGTGACAGCAGGCTTCCAAAACGTCGTTAGGAGGATGACTGTTTATTCCACTAACTTGTTTATTCATGATGAAACATGTAAAGCAAATGAGAAACTCCGACACTGTGAGATGACAAAATTCGGCTATGAGAGCCAGATAAAGGACAAAGCGCTACAAGGGCGGCACAACCTAGCCATGAGAGCTATATAAAGAACAAAATTGTCATCCGACCGGGAGGGTAACAACTTACAAAAGGACAAAAGAAAGACAATCCAACCATAAGAGCCACATAAAGGACAAATCGCCACAAGGGCGGCACAATCTAACCATGAGAGCTAATAAAGGACAAAATGACCATCTGACCAGAAGGGTCACAACTGACCAAATGATGAAAAAAGACAATCCGTCCATGAGAGCTACATAAAGGATAAATTGCCATAAGGGAGACATAATCTAGCCACGAGAGCTATATAAAGGACAAAATGACCATCTGATCGGGAGGGTCACAACCGACAAAAGGACACAAGAAAGGCAATCCATCCATGAGAGACATATAAAGGACAAAATGCCACAAGGGAAACACAATCTAACCATGAGAGCTATATAAAGGACAAAATAGCCATCTGACCAGGAGAGTCACAAACCACAAAAGGATAAAAGAAAGATAATCCAACCTTAGGGGCTATATTTGACATAAACACTGTCGAGAGGGTCATTCATATAAACACAACCGAGAGGGTCATTCATATAAACATACCGAGAGGGTCATTCATACAAACTGCATACCGAGAGGACCATGCATTCAAACAATGTCAAGAGGGCCATTCATATAAACTGCATGCTGAGAGGGTCATTCATACAAACTACATGTCGAAAGGGTCATTCATTCAAACACTACCAAGAGGGTTATTCATACAAACTGTATGTTAAGAGGGATATTCATACAAACGTGCCGAGAGATTCATTCATGCAAATTACATGTCGAGAGGGCCATTCATACAAACTGCATGCCGAGAGGGCATTCATTCAAATACTGCCGAGGGGACCATTCATAGAAATTTCATGCCGAGAGAGTCATTCATACAAAATGCATATCGAGAGGGACATTCATACAAACTGCATGCCAAGAAGGCCATTCATAAAAATATGCCGATAAGGCCATTCAAACAAAATACATGACGTGAGGGCTATTCATACAAATGTGCCAAAAGGGTCATTTCATACAAATAATACCCCAAGAGGGTCATTCAATCAGACATAAGCACTACCGAAAAGGTCGTTTAATCATATCAAATTGTCACAAAGACCACCTATGCATTTATACAAATTCACTAAAAGGAACATACGAGTCAGATAGTGTTGGAGGGGACATCCGCTCAAATAGAATCAATAGAGTTAGACAACATCGAAAGAGGCATCCGATCAAACAAAATCAACTAGAGGAATCATATGAGCTAGATGGTGTCAGAAGAGGCATCCACTCAAACAAGTTCAACCAAGAAGTCGTACGAGCCAGAAAATGTCGAAGGTATCACCGACTCAAAATATTCATCCAAGAGGGCATAGCAAACAAAGTCATGTAGGTGTGGTAGAAGAAACAATCAAACACGTCAATATCCTAGCTAATGGAAATAGGTCAGCAACTACTGGAGGAGGAAAGAAAACAGACCATATCCTGACGTATGCAGAGCAAACATGGAACTTTTCTTGGGCAGCCGGTCGAAATAGTGTGCCAACGAGAGTCAATCTCTCTAGACTTAGGCTTGAAGATCACTTTACACCATACTTAATCACAAATAGTAAGAGAAATTTTCAATTTTTAAAACCCGCGACCGGTCGAACAGATATCGAAAAGGTTTTTCAAAACTAGTGAAAGGCATTCCCGTATAAGGGATTCCCTTTTTAACCAATTGAGTCAAACTACAAGTGACCTAATTCCCTAAAATCGAGGATATATAGACGAACTCAACACCCGAGGATCGGTCACATTCCAATGAAATTATTTCGGGAGTTTTAGTTCTGGAGTTTACTTTGTTTTATTGCTTTTTAGAAGTTTAATTGAGTCGAACTACAAGTGATTTGATTTCTCATACAACTTGAGATACGTAGGAAATCCAAAGACTAGGATCCAACCATAACTTTCAAAATTACATAAAAACGAGAAGTACTTTTCAATTGGTCGGCTAAAAACTAGATTTGTAAATTTTCGTTGCTCAGGGATGATCTTGCTATCCTTGAACAACGATAGGGCAGTTGTTGACACCTAATTTTTACCCTTCAATAAGTTTATTTAATTATTCAAGATTCCCGAGTCACTGACGGAGTAAAATATATTGTTTACAAGATAAAAATGATTTTACAAAATTATTTCAGAAGTATTTTATCATTTCATTTGACAAAATATCATCCAGTATACTTATTGTATATCATATCTTATTTTTACATTATTTTGATCATTAATTGTAATTTTCAAAATTAAAGTAAAGATCTCAATTTTTAAAATGATTAATATTTTATTCCGTCAAAATCGGAAAAATTATTTAATTAAGAAGGATAATTATGTTACATCACAATTTCAAATCATTTTCATTTTTATTTAAAGATTTGACATGATTTAAAGATTTCAATTTCTAATTAATGTCAAATTGGGACTTAAATTGAAGCTTATGACTTAATTCGGCTATAATTGAAATGATTTTGGTTATTTGTTAGTTTAAAAATGGTCATATTTGTAAAATGTGGCCAATGTTTTTATTTTAAATCAAATAAAGATTTTGGGCCTCATTTATTCTTCTTTTAACGGCCGGGTCCGACCCAATTGGACCGCGACCCGGCCCAAGTCTGCATAACGCGTAAAACAAAACCCACACCCAATTTCCTTTTTGCTTTGTGATTAAATGAAGAACCCTAGGGTTGCTCTTTCTTCCTCTTTTCCTTCAACGCTCAAATTAGCAAAAATACAGTGTACTATGCTTTTGCAGAGACCTTGCTCGTCCAAAACCAAGGTATTTTTCTGCTGCGATTTTATTAGTTCTTGTCTCATTTGTTTTCAAATGTTGGTTTCTGATTTGAGAACTTTTGGGAGGGTGTCGGCTTTAACCTAGAATTCTAGGGTTTGGTGGTTTCTATAAATTGAAATCCACCCTCTCATTGTCTAGGGTCAAAACTTTGAAATTTTAGGCTTTTATATTCTTAAGAGCTGTTTTTCGATCCCAATTTGACTGATTTTGAGTAAATTTGGATTCCAAGCCCTTTGGTTGAATCATAAGTCTCAAAATTAGTCTTCTAGTTTTAAAGCTTTTCTTTTTATTATGTGTGCGAATGTGATCGAGTGTGTAGTTGAAGAATCAAGCCCCAACCTCGACCTTAGACTGCCACTAAGAGAGGTAATCCCACTTCTCTTTAAGTTTCTTGTCATTTTAGTTAAGTTTTTAGCTAAATTATGTAATTTCCAGTGTGATTATATGTTAATGAACTTGTTTTAAGTGATTTGAGGATTGTTGAATATGATAGTTGTTTAGGAAAAACATGTAGTAGTTTATGAATGTGATAATGATCATATTTCAACTGATTTAGTTGATATTATGTTCATTAATTGATCTAAATTAGTTTAAGTTTAAGAATAGACTCAAACTATTGTACTTTGTAGGATATATCAACCTGTTAAGTTGAATGATGGTTATGCTTAGTTCAAATGCTATCATCACTGTTTAGGAAGGTTTAGTACTAATATAGGTGTGTAAAATGACTATTCTTAGTAGTATTGTGTGCTTAAAGATCCAGAGCATAAAGTAGGCTTGTCTGCTTTGCTTATCTTATGGTTAAGTGATGGTTTGGGCTCATGTTAAATAAATCTGTTCTAAAATAGGTGTAGGAGTAACACTAGACGTTAGGATAGCTAAAAGAGCTTATCTGGTATCATGTTGAACTATTTAAACCTAGAGGTATCATTCAAGGTCTGTTTCAACAAGCATAAGCTAAAATTTAATTTAAATGATGCTTTTGAGATGACTTCTTGAGGTAATAAAGTAGTTTAATCCTTTTCATATACACCTAGGTCTAAGGTCAGTTTAGTTTAAAAATGAAAATAAAATTTGATTTAGATTCTCTTTTATGTGTCATTATGATCAATGTTTAAAATAAGATTAGTATAGACTCAGAAAGTCTCTTTTGAGGTGTTAACCAGTCTGTTTAATTATGTTTTTACTGAATAATGTACATGTTTGGGGGTGGTTCGGGCTTGTTATCTGAATAGCATGTTTCAGGGGCTTGATTGTTTTCATCTTGTGCTTAGCCTGTGGTCACTACTTGCTGAATCTGAACCTAGCTTAAGTCAAAATGGTCTTTAGAAACTTGTTAGCTTAAATTCCTGTATCTTGTAAGCTTGCATGTTTGTATCTGTGTCCCTTGTTTAGGTTTAACTATATGTGTATGTTTTTGAACCCTGAAATGACAGCATGTTTAGTACTGTCCATCTTAGGACCCTTATTGGTGTTTTGGACTAAATGGTGGCTTGCATACCTTAATATGTCACTGTTCTCTTGTATGTGTTTCCCGCTTCATGCTTATTCATATGTCTTAGCCTCAACATTATTTATCCTGTTTTTTCCCCTATGGATCTAAACCTAGCTAACTGGTTTGTCTGCATTTAGCCTAAGTTGAATGAGCCTTAATGTAAAGATGGTGTTATAGTGCCATGTTAGGTATTTTTGTTTGCCTATGCCTGTATGTCTATACTGGAATTGCTAATTTAAAGTCTTAACCACTTAGCCTAACATCTGCTTAAGGTAAAAATCTGAAATCTGAAGTGTCATGCTCAATATTTTGGTCTGTGTCCTGTCTAGAAATGGAAATCAATTGAATCATGCCTACTCACTTAGGAAGCTAGTTGTAAGGGTTTAATTTGACTGCTTACATCTATTTTGTGGAATAGGGATTACGACCTTAAGTTAAGTTTAAGAATTTACCCATTCTTGTTGTTCTAAGTGCCAAGTATGCTACTTTTTTGTCTGAAATTCTGTCTTTTCCCATTAATCCATTGATATGTGATGCATTGAGTACCATGCCTCTGAAATAACTTAAGAAGTATATTAGTTTGGTTCTGGTGACCTACCCTTGATCCCATACTTTGTATGAACCAGTTTTCTGTCAACTTGACTAGGTTTTAGAAGTATTTGAAAGCTGCTACATTGCATATATGTCTCAATATTATGTATGGAGTTTTTAACCATGAACTGGATAGGAGATATAACCACAGTAGCTTGCATCGACTTGTCAAGGTGACTAGATGTTGTCCTGATATGAGGTTATAAGGAAACATGTGACTGACTAGCCTAGGACTAATTTACTAATGGCTGAAATGTGCATAAGTTTGTGTGAAATGGTCTATTTTCTCCCTCCATGTTATCCTGTATGCTTGCAACCTATCCAAATACCATGCTTGTCCCTTAAACATTAATCTAAGAATGAGAATCATGTAGCCTAACTTGAAATGTTTTCAACTTATTTTGCTTGGCTTTCTTTTTCCTACTTGTCTTGGATATTTGAATGTTACCTGCCTTAACAAAGAGATAAACTCAGTTGAAAATGTAGATAAGTCAAGTATAGGACATGTTCTTTCATGTCATTATACTGCCCTTATGTGTTGAATTTTGATTCATATGGTTTGAAATTGAAACTTAGGAGATGCCATGAAAAGTGTTTGTCATCTTTTGTATATGTGTGACTTTTGTTTTACTGTATGCATATAGCTTGAATCTTTGAAAATGAAACTGGTAGATGTGGTTAGGGTATTAGGATCAGAATCATGAAACTTGCCAAGGGATAGGAATTAAGAGCCTGTTTGTGCTATATCATATGTCCATCTCATCCGCTCCTATTTTTTGTTATGTTTGAGTATCTGTGTTATATACACAAAGGTATACTGATTGTATACAAGTATACCTAGTGTACTAGATATACAAGTCAGGTATACCCCCATGTATATCATTTGAGACCCTCTGATGACGTGTTTGTTGGGCTCCGCCCAATGCTCTGTGTGTTTAAGTTATTCTCCCTGATTGTTTATTGCATGCGCTGGGCTTGGCCCATTTTCTTTTGACTTCCTTGTGTCATTCTCTGTTATCGATTATCTGTTAGTTGGGTCATGCCCATGTGCCCTGTATTTATTAAATACACTTGCTATTTGCTTGAAGTTGGTTTCAGCCCATTCAATTACCTTCACATTGCCGTTGTCTGAATACTGGGTTGTGCTTTGCGATTTTATTCTAGACCATGGATATTACTTGCCTGATTTGCTTGTAAATTATTTATATTGTATGTGTTTAAATTAGATTCTTATGGGTACTTTCTAACTGTTACCTTCTTTTTCCGTCTCCTCTCTTGCACGCATGAGACGCGATCCAGTTGGGCCAAATGCCCAACAAATTCCTTTTATCGAGTCCGAAACTTATAGCTGCGCATGAAGGCCCAACTATGGGTGAAAATAGTTAATTGGTGGGCTCGGTAGGCCCACCAGCCTAACTCTTTTTTTATTGTACTTCATTTTTGAAATGTATAATTTCTAAAACACTTGATAATTATTGGAACCCATATGTTTATGACCTAGGATTTAGGCAAAATGATGCTTACAAAACAACGGATAGAGTCCCAAAACTTATTTTCAAATCAGTCCTAAAAAGCTATACACTTGTACTTCTTAATATAATAAAATGAACTGATTTAAAAGGTTTTAATTTGAACCGAATTGGATATAATAATTGGACTGTTTTGACACAAAAACCAGGCTGCTTTTGATAAAAAATGAACTGTTTTCTGAAAGAAAAAGGATCCAGAATGTTGATAAATACTTGGTGAAAAACATGGATCTCAAAATAATTTCACATAAAAAATAGATAAGTTTATGAAACTCCTTCAAGGACTATTTTCGGTCAAGCCCAATTAAAATGATATCTCAAAAGGAAAAGCTCTTTAAAGACCCAAGTTTAAAGTATTGGTTCAAAATTGGAATATGGTTGACCTTCAAAGACAATAACAAAAAGAATAATTTGTACTAAAATTTTTAAAACCTCTTCGACAGAACCAAGCCTTCCTGCGGTGACTTGAATTGGACAGGATTCAAGAACAAAAGATTCTTTGCATGTCATTTTAAAGGGATTACACACTTTTTAAAAGAACTTTCTCAAAATATACAAGTAAATTAGACATACCATCAGAACTAG